>CM036588.1:92614853-93214853 GCA_020745705.1 Hemiprocne comata
TAGCCATAAAGCTGATCAAATACTAACAAGATAATGGGCATGATCTTTTATAATTTAATAGAAAAAAGAAAATTATTTAGGAAAATAAAAAGAATTACCATATAATACAATTATAACAGACCAATTTTAGTATTCTGGCTGCTGTGAATGAGGCTCTCAGCATGCTTAGTGACAAATCCACAAGAGTATTTAAGATTCCAGAAGAAAAACTGGAAGATGCCAGTACTAAGAGTAATTTATTACCATATTCAGAGTGTCCATAAATGGGGGATGTTCTTGTCATCCTTTGTAGTACTTTGCAGTGACTGAAATAGTCTGTGAACATTACCATGGTAGGAACCATGACATGTGGATCTCTCCTTGGATGGCACTAGGAACCAGACCAATGTCTTTCACTTCCTGCCTCCCACAACTAAGTTACAGTGAAAACCCAGGCAGTAGCAACAGGTTTTCATTTTGTACCCACCATTTGAAAGGAATAAAAGAGGCAGCATAGTCCAAGTGCTCAAGAACAGGACATGGACATCTAAACAAGAAGAGGAGCAGAGCATTATGACTGGACAGAGGCTCTGCCTTTCACGAGCAGAGCAAATGCTACACCATAAAGCATGTTTTATGGTAGTTGTGTGTTGTCAGCTCTTCTTACTAGCTGGGTCAGGTGTCTCATTGTGACAACATTGGCAAATCCCATTATGAAGGGCCTTATTCTCTCTCCACACTGTCCAAAAACTCTGGATTTTTCTACTTTTCCCAAAATGAAGCATTAAAGCTGTCAAGGTGCCCTCTGTGGGCACAAATGTTGCAATAACTTGGAGTAGCAGTTCTTGAATGCCTCCTCACAGTTAGATGTTTTCTGCTGGTCTGTTTTAGTGACTTGCCTGGTAGGTTGCATTTTCCCAAGCATGGCATTGACTTTCCAAATTTACAATTTAATTTTCAATTATTTTTTTATTAATTCAGAAATAAAGGTAGTCGTAGGTATCAACACAGTAAGAAATCGTTTCAGAGGTGGAAATGTCAAAGTTTGGAAGAAAGGTAATAAAGGGAAACAAACAACTAGTGAAAAGTTAGACTTCAATGCAGTGAATCAAGTAATAAAAGAATCTCTCAAGATGGCCACCAGCTCATTAGATGGATTGTTCACTACACAAATCCTACATTATAAACACATTTTGTTAATTGAAAAACATTTTAAATCTAATGAGGTACTCTTGAACTGTTTTCATCCAAGTTCATATTCACTCAAGCAAATGAGTATGCTTCTGAATTAATTTCTAAATTTCCATTAGTCTGTCACAAATCAGGAAAGTAAATGATCTGAGACATTAAATGAAACATTCTTCAGGAGCGTTGATGTTAAGAGGTCACACAGCACTGCTCTCTGGGACATTTAGTGTTCAAGTAAGCCTTATGACTCAGTAATAAAAACATCTTGGCTATGTGATGTCATATCAAGGTTCCACAAAACTTGAGATGTTATTTTTAATGGCCTGCTGAGTTTGCAGCATTCTGTAGCAAGATAAAGTATGTTTTAGAACATGCTCAGACTAAACAAACAAGAGATGTTACAGCTTTCTCATTTTTAGGTTGAAATGTCTAGATTAAAAAAAGTATGAAAACTATCAAGCATGCATTAAATAGTAACTAATAAAAGGAAAAAAAACTACATCATATTTAAATTAATATTAATGAGAATCAGCACTTCGTAAATTATTAAGCAAAGGTTACCAAATAGCTGAAGGAACAGGGAAATATATGTGTCTGTATGTATTTCTATGGATATATATATGAAATTACATAGCAATAGACACAATGAAATAACTCATTTTTCACTGAAATGTTGTATCTGAATGGAGGCAAAATTAATAATAGATACTATGGTAGACTGACAAATCCAACAAAATTATTTTAATGCAGCTAAATATAAAGCAGTATCTTTGGAAATAAATTTTGCAGATATTGTACATGTTATGAGAAAATCTTGAATATCTGTGACTCAGGAAAAAAAAAAAAATAAAGGAAGCATCACTGTTTCTCAACAGAACTTCAGATTAATGCTATGGCAAGAGAAACTAATGTGTGTCCCTGAGATATAAATGGAGAAATAAAAAAGAAATAATTGATCTGGTGTCAAGGTATGGAATTGCTAACCCTGTTACAAGTTCATTGTGTCCACTTCTGAGGTCTGGAGACTGTAAGTAAACTTTAACAATGTGAGGCTTAAAGCAGTGAAGGTGCTTAGTTTGGTCAGAAAATGCTGAAGATTGACAACTGATGCTGTTGAGGAAAAAATCTGTTGAGCAGTTGGGAAAAAAACAATCCCATAGAGAGCAAGATTACATTTCTGCAGAAAAAGGTATGACAAGATACAGTATCCGTGAGCTGTACTAGAGTTAAACAACCTTGACCATGAAATAAAATACAACTTGCTAGTAGCAAAAAAAAAAAAAAAAAAAAAAAAAGGCAATCAAAAACTGAAAGAGGTTACAAGGGTGTACAGTGAAAGAGAGAGAAGGAAGCTTTCTGCACAGGCCCCAATCCCCTGAGCATGCCTTGGTTTAGACACTCACATGAAACTTCTCTGACTACCAGTGACTGGTAACGTGGTAGCAGTGCTATGCGAGAATTGACAGAAAGAACACAAAATTTTGCTTCCTCCATGTTCTCTTCACTCCTCCTGCAGACTGGTAGCTAACACCTACCCCCTGTCCTTCCCGTCCTCCTCAGCCCACGGTCTTTGTCCAGCTTCCCAGCCATGCATTGCTGCGTGCAGCGAGAAGCTCCAGCTGGGCAACCCCTTGTTGATGACCACTTGGCTGGCTGTTTTTTTATCCACCAGCTTAGTGCAGGGTATATTATTGTACATGGGCAGTTAGTAATGGGAAGTCTGGGATGATGTGATCTATCAGATCTATCGATCTGATCTATCAGATCAGCCAGTATTAGCTCATGTGTATATTGTTGTAAACCACCTGGACATTTTTTTGCATATTGCTATGGGTACCACAGTTAGAAAATACCTAAGTCTGGTTTTCCTAACAATGTACCCCTTGTTTCTTCAGTTATGCAGCAGAACTGCTTGCCTTCTGAGAGTATCACAGTTTCCAGCAAAAATAATGAAATTTGTGTTAATGAGAAATGGATACTTGTAAGAAGTGTCCTTTGGTGAGAAGCAATTTCTGTAGATTTTTTTTGGTAGCACACTGGCATCATGTGCCCCCCAAAAGAGGTCTAACTTTATGGTTTCTTTGCACTGCTGAATGCACTCATAATACATTATCTATGTTACTGTAATATAAGTGCTCTAAGTCCATACCATGCTTTCTACTGTCTAATTTTGCAGCATTTTGATAACTAGCTCTTCTTACCAGTTTTTAGTAATGTCATCAAGAATCAGTGAACTTCTCTTCATCCAAAAGGCACACCCAGAAGACATGGGGGCCTTTATCTGCTATAAGGTAGCAATGCCATATGGTGGAGCTTGTATATGACCACTTAAGTCTCTGGAATGGAAAGCTGCTTCTGTAAAGTAAATTAAATGCACGTGAGACACTGCAGCTTTCATTAAACTGATGGAAATCTCGTATTCAAGTAAAGATGAGTGTAGTTAAACTACCTGTAACAAACAACATCTGGCCATACTAATTTTTCAACCATGCCTAGGGGCTGTTCAGCAGACTGTTGGCTGGCCTGGGGCTGTAAGAGACAATTTTCACAATTTTACTTTCGGGATAATCATAACTCAGATCCTGAGCATTTCCTGATACAGTTTAATTTACTAGTATCGAAGTAATGAAAGAATCTTCACTAGAGAAAAAGCCTGGGGGAAAAAAAAAAGGGTGTTCTCTAATCAATTTGTCTAGGTGATTTAATGTGGCCAGCATGGAAGACAGAAGCATCTCAGATTCTTCACTGTGTGATGAAATAGACACAATAACATGCCAGGCTCTCCTGATGGCCACTCTGAATGACCAAATGAACTTCCCAGAGCTCTAACAGGAGGACATTATTAATCAATTTGGTCTGGGTATTTAATCCATAAATAAGGACATACTACACAATGGGACCAGTAGAAGCTTTGGGATGTGACAAACATAATGTAATACCTTCGAAGCACCAGGAACAAGAAATTACTCCTCTACCTGCAGAAATTATTAAGCAGAGTCTGAAGTCATGTGTATAACTCACACAGATGTGCTAATAAACTTCATATATAATTTCAAACCAAACAATATGATGTTACCAGATAGCTTTTCTTAATATACATAAATCTAGGAATGGTGTCCACATTCACTTCCTCCTCAGGCACAGAGAAGTTTAGATCCTCAGGTTCCTTCTGTTGCTGCTGAACTGCGGTAGCATCTAAATACCTCAATTTGCTTTAATAAAGTTATTCACACTGAGTGCTCCGAATTAACTGCCACCTCTTGAGATCTCATCTGAGACAAACAGCTTCATTTGCCAAGGCAGTGAATATATCTGCGTTATCAAAAAAGCAATTTTTATGCGAGGTTGCATTAAAGATGTTAAATACTCCACTGCCATATCAACATTAGCTTAATATGAGCAACGTTCTTGCAGCACTGGAAGCACGTCTTGGGTAATGTGATGTACTTTGACTGTCAGAAAGGCAGATGCAAGCAGATTAGAATGAGGTAGAAGGTGGCAGAAAGAGCAGGCGTATCTTTTAAATGGGGAACATGCAAAAAGTGGCAACGGTAATGGGCAGAAGGCATAACTTTCCTGGAATTCTGCCTGTGCTGGTCGCAGTAATCATATGGCAGGACAAAGCTGCCAGCAGCAATGTTCATTTTCCGTCCAACAGCCAGGCTGTGGTATACATAATTAGTAAGCAGATGGCTAGAACCCCATGGGGACCATAGTTTGTGATGACTATTGCACTCCACTGCTTGTGCCATAACATTTATTCTTTTTTTAATAGTGCATGTGCCAGATCTGGGTAATGGTTTCAGAAAAATTTCATCTTGGTTTCAAGAAAGCAGATGTAGGAGAGTTTCTCTGAGAGCCAGGAAGGAGATGTTCATGAAGTTATGGATGATCCAGAATGTACAAACTCATACAAGTGTACATATGCTCCTTTAGCCCTGAGAATGCCAGGGACATACAGATTCAACGTGGGAGTTCAAGGAGAACGAAGGTGCAGAAGACAATGGGCTCATCTCTTTGCTTGAGAGCCCAGTACTTTATGATTCACCTTACACAGTGAATTCACATGTTTGCTCTGTTTTCAGACTGGAGAAATTGGATCTGAGATACTGTTTTAGATGTTGGAAGGCTGAACACTCAGAGGCACTTAGTTACCTGGGCCCTCTTACAGAAATGTGAAGGATCCTCCATTAAAAGTATTACTAGTAACATCCTATGTCTAATGGTATTTTTTTCATATTTCAGAGCATCTTGTATTGATCAACTACAATAGTTTGCTCAGAAATAGGTAAGAATGAAATGACAAAAGACGGTTAGTCATGAGGCTTTTGGAATGCTTAGATACAATACTTGTGTAAAAATAAAGTTGTGGCCTCTCATTTAAATCTGCTTCATGTCTCAGTGTTAACCTGACCTGTGTGTAAGCAATTAGATTCAGGCAGCTCAGCTGTCTCTGTATCCTTTACAGACTGCTCTGACTTTCTGCTTTTCCTCACTATTTTCTGTTCTACCCCTCAATTAATTTCTCCTCTTTTCTTTTCAGATATATTTTACCTTGAGCTCATTTATCACCTGAAGTTTCACTTTTTCTCCATGTTCCTCACATTGGCCAAAGCCTTGAGGTTCAACTGTCTCATACTTTCCTTAAAGTGTATACACCTAATCTCTGAAGTCAGTTCGTTAAGAGCACAAATTACAACAAAATATCTCTGAAAATAGATAACTAAATATTCTGGGCAAGACATTAAAATACAAGGTCCTCCACTTCTGAGGTTCCTCCTTCGAGCCCTGATCTTTTTCTAGTAATTTTCAGTAATTTTATGGCTGCAACAAATTCCATCAACTAATCTGCATAAGGAAATGTCGTTCCTTACAAAAGTTTTTTGACTCAGTTCTATTCAGCGTTTTTTCTGAAAGAGGACACCACTTCATTCCCTCCACTTGCTCCTCATTTCTCCATACCCCTCTCTCTACTCTTTCCTCCATATTCTTTATTCCTTACCCTACTTCTTCTGTCCTGGGTCTCTTTTAATTGTCACTTAACCATTCTCCTGATTTCCATGATAATTTTGTACCTAACAAGGAGGGTCCTCCATGCTTTAAAACCCATGAACAAGTAATACTTCATGCTAGTTTGATGAATACCCTTTCAGTAAAATCCTTTGATTTTGTAGTGCTCCCTACCAAACTGTCAGACTGGTGTAGAACTGCAGAAAGGACATGGAGCTGCTCCTGGGTTGGGAACTACCCACTCTGAGAGCACAAAAAAAGACTGTTCAGCAAATCTGAGATTCTTGCAGCTTCTTAGGTAAGAAAAGGTGGGCTCTTAGATGGATTACCTCTGTACTGGGTAGGTAATAATTCTTTCATGCAATGGGAGTTTCACAGATGGCATAGATACTGAACAAGTAGTCTTAAGCTCTTCTTGCTCTACTTTTGACGCCATCAAGTAAAGTTCCTCCTTCTAAAGCACAAAAGCTGCACTTGACTCATTAAACAAGGCTGCAAATGAACAATGAGGTCCAGCTCTCAGAAGAAAGAAAAGCAAGACAGCCTCTTCTCTTTGTACACTTAAAAATTAAGCTACACATTTCTCTGTCAGGTGCTGCCAGTTCTGAGTTCATGGGCTGCAATGAAGACTGAATATGACCTAGTTTAGTAAAAGTTAAGAGTGCAGAACAGCTCACATTTTTGGGAAAAGTCAGAAGGTTTACAATTAACAGCAACCAGCATTTAAAATTATAAGAACATATGAAATATTATTACTTTTAAATTAGCCACTGTAGCAACACTTTTTCTGCAGTTGAAAAAAAACCTTTTATTTTTTTTTTTTTCCAATCAGCAGGAATTTTATTCTCTTTTGAGCTACATACTGCAGAAAATAATTCAGCTCTGTCATTCCAAGCATGAAGTAAAACAAAGCATCTGAAATAGTTAATATAATTTAGTGCAAAGCAATTACATCTATTGCCGGGAGAAGCACAATCTACTACTAGCACAGGGAAGTGAAGAAGCCCAGTATGTCATAGTAAAATGCAATTTAAGCTGAACATAAATGAGACCTTCCTCACATCTCTGCATTTTTCTCTTTGGATAAGGGGACAAGAGCTTAGGACTACAACTCCCCAGATGAGTGCCCTGCCTGTCCCTCTACAGAAGCTTGCACTTTCATCTGTGCTCACGCTCCCTCCTCAGCAAATCTGCCTCCTCCTCTCAACAGCAGCACAACCTCACGAGGCGGCCAAAAAATGCTGCCATTCACAGCAGCCTCTTGAGGTGAAGAAGGCAGCATCAACACCGAGCCCAAGGGCTCCAGCACATGTCGAGGCCAAAAGTAGTTACTTAAAGAGCGTGCAGCCCCCGAAGTATCTGTCCTGCCCCTCCTGTCCTTCCTGCATTGCTGCTGCTCAAAGGTTGGCATACTAAACTAGCTCCCTTCAGAGACTGCTGGCATTAAAATGCCAGACTGCAGACCTGCAATGCAGGCAAATATTCTGCTCTCTCAGGGGGCAGCCCTAAGAAGAGATGGGCAACAGATACAAGAAATCTCAAATTGCAAATCTGAATGTTGCCCAGCTTTGAAAGCCAAGGATGTTTTACTGTTTAGTACTTTTCTGTTAAGGATTTCAGCACTGATCTCTCTGTGAAATCAATATATATAATGGTTATTATGTCTCCTAGTAAATCTCAATTGGCTGCATTTAAACGATGGAAATGGGAGCACTTTTAATTCCTTATTATAGACTAAGTTCAGTCCCTGACTCCATCTTGTCCAATATGACTGAAAGCACTTGTTATGTATCACTCTCTTCATACCTTAATTTCCATGGCCAAAACTGGTTTTCATGGCTACAGCAAGCTGCAATGGCCAGGACCTCTCACTGGCTGACAAGAAGGACTGCAGCCTGCATCATGCATCAAAGCGAAGCTTTGTCATTGCAACTAGACCAAGCCAACAATGATTTATTAAACAAAAGGTAAAATGTGACTAAGTTCTTTACTGATTCAATTACAAAACTTCTATTTTCAAAAGCAAGAAACCCACCAAATCACTGATGATAAAATATAAACCTCAAATAACTGCTAACAAATCCCTTATATTTATTTCATAAATGAGAAAAAAAAGACCAATGAGGAATAAATTATTTATTCAAAAACATCTATACAAAATAACACTCTTGGAGATAAACACTTTTACATTTTTAGAGTGTATCTCTTCATTGCTACAATATTTGATTTCCTAATTTACACTGTACATTCATAATTCATAAAAAAAATAATTGTTGAATATTTTTCCAGTTGGATCTTAGTAACAGTGACAGGGAGCACATATTCCATTATAGAAATCACTTCTGAAGTGTGTACATATACAAACTTTTCAAATCCAGATGTAAAGACAACACTGACAATAGCAAGAGTATCACTAGAAAGTTGAATTACAGTATACTGTACGATAATAGGTTCTCTTGTTATAAAAGGTTATTTAAAAGTGCAAAATATATACATTCTGCCTTTATATAACTTCCTAGTTTAATCTTTACTACTTATTAAATCAATTTCTGACTTCCTGAACTGAACAGATAAAATTACAGAACTTTTACACTATGCAAATCTACAATCATGCACGTTGCAATGCTCCATTTACAATTAAAAAAAACTACGCACACAAAAAATACTGCATTTCAGATGCCTTTTTAAATTTCCCAACTGAAATACATAAAATATGTAACAAAATATATGATTAATACCATTTAGATGTGAAACATTTTGAGTATGAAAAAGATTTTGATTTTTCTTTGTTAATCATCAGGTTACCTGTAAGTAGTTCTCTATAATAAGATGATCACATTTACTGCATCATTATTTTGCACAGTATTTTGGCCCTCAGTACAACCTGCCACTAAAAAGGAAAGAAATCAGGAAAACCTCACAGAAAATCAACAAACATGTAATTGCCACGTGGCCAAGATGAACAACATTCAGCCTCTACATGTCTGTAAGGAATTTTGGTATCTACTCAGGTTTGGCTGTATTATGAACTGCTGAACTTACACATTTTAGGAGAGAGCTAGCAGATTGCCAGGAGACATTAAATTAGATACTGTTATTGGATGAAATAGAGTATAGCCATTCAAATGTTGTTCTTCTTAAAAAAGAACCTCTGAGTTTATGTTGTGTAAAGCTTTAAAACTGAAAATTCTGTGCTAATTACCTGGTGTAGCTCACTTTACTCACTTATTTTTTTTTTCCTGTGGCAGAGACTTCAATATATTTGATCTTTCAAAATTTATGTCAATTACTGAAGAAAAGATGATCTTTCCCTTTCAACAAAGAAAGATTTACAGGGTGGAAATAAAACCAAATTGCAATTAGAGCGGAAAACCTGAATGTTAATGTCACCACTGATGATTTAATCCTAGAAGCCCTGAGTGCTTGGGGAAAACCACTGACACCCACTGCCTTTCAAAGGCGTGTCTGGAAGTGGTTTTAAGTATTTTCTATAAAGTGTCCACTGGATATTCATATATTTTTCTTCCTTCGGTGAGAAAAAGAGATTATTAAAAATAGTATCTGAAGGATATGCTTTTTCCAGTGAACAACAGTATGCACCAATTGGTCTTATGTTGTATTGTGAGTTGCTGACCAGAATGTGAACCAACTCCAGACATCCTTGTTGGTGACACTCAGACACAGGAGAAAAGTACTAATTTCACTAAAAACGTTCACAATTCACTTCCCTAATGTATTTTTGAAAGTTCTCACCAAGAAGTGGCAAGTGCCTTTTACTTTGCAAACAAGATTGCGTGATGGTGGAGAGGAGAAGCAATGGCTGCATATTTCAAACTGGTAATTTTGGGATGGAAATTCCCACAGCTGTAGTGCGTGGCTCTGTTACTAATTATGTTTGCCACCCACAGTGGACAAATTTGCTGTGGTATTTGAGTTAGAAATTCCTGAAAATGTTGATATACAAGTACAGGTGGGGATGCTATTAGTACAAATTTCAAGGACTTGTAACAACTACTTTTCTCAAATACCCAGAAGTCACCTTTCCCTTGTTTTTACTTAACACTTTCACAAAGAATAATGTCTCCATATTTTTACAGTTAAGTGAAACCTGAGCACATTCTGAGAAGTTCAAATCTCCTTAAATTGAAATTGTAAGTGATTTATGGAATGTTATCCTTATCAGCCTAAGCCATTAGTCATATTTCAGTTGAAACAGGACTAGTATTAGACTAATGTATCATGAAAGATCCCAAACCACTTGAATAATAATTCAAATCTCAATCTTATTGCCTAACAGTTAATCAATTTTCTTGGATTTTCCAGTGGATATAAAAGGAAATACAGATCTGAGCACCTAACATAATAAATAGGTACGATTTTTTTTTAAATAATAATGGCTTTTATGACACATACTCAATTTTTAAATGTAATGGAATAAAGATATTGCAATAAGCATAATAATTAATAATTTATATACACCAGATGGTGTCATGTTCAAGTAAAATTCTGAAATAACTGGTATTTTGTACTGTAAATACACAGTATTGTATTTTCAAATAAAATAGTTCAAAAAGGGGCTAAACTCCTATCTCCCTCTGTCTTTGAGAGATATAAGAACTCCAAAATATGGGTTATAAGTAAGAAATTTTGAATAAATTGATTATCAGAACATAATATGGTTTCCAGGGTGAAGGAAAAGAAGCACTAGACCAGATACAAAAAAATAGCAACAAGCCAAGGATGCTGATATAGGTGGAAGAACAGACTCAAGGGCAGAAATATGATAAGTGAAGAGACACCTGCTGTGGGATGAATGAACACAAAGGAATGAGATGAGGGAGCTTGCAGTGACCAGCAGTGATCTGACCTCCTGGAGAATGGAATTTCCTCCTCTGAGAGAATGTTAACAATGTCCCCTAAAAAGGATGAATGACATTATAATCTGGGGAACAGGGTAGCGAGTTATACATTTCCAGGCTTCAAGAAGAGATACAGGAAGAACTTGCATTTGCAAAATCAATCACTAGCACAAAAAGAAAAAAAAACACAAAACCAAAACTCCTAACTTTTCACTTTGATAGAACCACTGTTACTTAATTATTAAGGGGTACTTCTGCTTAAGCTATGTAAGAAATTGTTGCATATTTTCTTCAACTTTGTAATCGTGTATGGCTGCCTAACAGCTTCTCTAGGATGCACTCACCATATTCCCAAGCAGCTGGCTGCATGCTATTCCAATGGAGCTCTTCAGTTGGCATTTGTTTTCCATTCATATTCCAAGGTTTTCATTTGAGAGAGTACTTCTACTGTTTAAATAGAATTTTATTTCCCACAATTTAATTAATATTTAAAATTCCTTCTAAATATCAGCGGTCTGACTGTTTATGGAGAATAATATGCAATAATATGCAGTTCTGCTTTTTATTACAAACATTGTATACAGCTATGGCATAAAGGTGACTGAACAAAAATAAGCTACCATGTATAAGAGGAGGTTAGGAGTGCTTATATATGCTTTTCTGAAGTTTTGTGGTCTACAGACAAGAGCCTTCTGAATGCAGTTATCTCACTTATGGTTTTACTTGAGTTGTCTGACTGTAATCACACATTGTATCACAAATATTGTATTATCAGAAAAAAAAATTATGTAAACATTAAATTTTTGAAACTAAATGGCAAGTAATTTCAGATGAAGTACACTTGTCTCTCATTACGACTTTCAAATTAACCCATTTGTGCTTGTATGCAGTGAACAAGAGACAAATGCATAATTTTTAGGCAGTGAATTAACTCCAGATGTTTCACTCTGTAAGTCTTCTGCATTAGTAGGCACCATTTTCAAAGTGGAGAAAAAAGTGGTGGGTGCTGTGATCATCATGGTGAACCAGCTGAGGAAACACACTTAAAATTGTGGAATAATATGGAACCAAGAAGTCCCATTAGGGAACACAAAAAGAAAGAGAAGAATCAAGACACCTCTCATTTTCCGTACTTCCTGACAGAGAATTAAGTTTCTGACCAGATCTGCAGTAAGGGAGGTTTTAATGGGAAGAGGGTATTTATGCCTGGCTGGTCAGCCTGAAAGCTCTGTGTTATTAAAATGGAAGAACCTGGAAACATCTTTATAATCCAGACTGTTTTTTGAGATGAAGCATGGTAGCTAGCAGCAAAGCTCACAGGCTGAGAATTCCCCAAGTGGTGGATCCCAGAGTCTCAGGTCTCTGCTGTCTGGGTTTAGGCAGATCAATTGCTGACTGGGAAGGACTGCCACATGCACAACAGTTGTGCTGGCATGCACAGGAATCTACTTTGTTAATTCATTCCAGAAAGCAAACTTCCAAATTCAGCTTATAATTCATGTTAGGGTATCAGAAATAGCTTTGTTTTGTGGAAGCAGATGAGTTCAATCAGGAAGAAAAGCCAACAACAAAAGTTAAGTATAGGCAACCAGAAAAAGTACATGAAAAAAATCAAATTAATGTATGCTTCCCTAACTAGATTCATCCTCCTTTTCCTTCTAAGAGTTGAGAATCATACTTTTGTTTCAGCGATTTAAATACAATTCCTGGTCTCCCCTCCTTTCTCATCTTGCACTGCCTCTACAGCAATACTGTAATATATTGCTGACTAATTCAAAGTTTTACTGAATACCTTCAGGAATTGGATACTATAGAAAAATATACCTGAGAAAGGACATCTCCTTCAGGTCTGTGCTTTACTTTAATGTGTATTTTATTGTCAACAATATTTCTGCCCCTTCACAATCCTGTTTGTACTATACAAAGGCACTGAATAAGTAATTGTGCCTTTTCCACTTTACATGATCTGTTAATCAAATAATTTTCTGTTCAGCTCAAGCTCAGCCTTCCACTACTTACATTTATGCAGGGACAATTGAATTTGCCCTTTAAAGCTATTACAGTGACATCAAGTTTCCTATTCCTCACTGAATTTCACTAGAATAGTATTTACTGAAATTATTCATTTTATGACAGAGAGCAAGAGACCCAGCAGTCTGCTGAACATGTTTCACTGCTGGGTGGTGAAACAACTCTGTGTGCCTAGAAGTATGTGGCTGAGGACATGCTTGCTTGTTAGTACCTTGCTGATGTAAGCTGTTTGTAATCCCTCTTGACTGACAGAAGTTTGGGGGGTACAGAAAAGATATAGGGACTCCGTGCTAAATGAAGGGGGTTTTCTTCACCATAAACACAGCTTTTCACAATATTTGCTGCATTATGTTTAAGTCAAGGAAGTAAAGCCTTTTTCTTCTGGGTCTAAATATAAAACTGTCAAAAAAAAAAAAAAGTCAGACAAAATACACATAAAAATGGTAAATCTTTGCTCTGAATGACTTCTCACATTTGAAAATGCTGCAGTATTACCATTTAAAGTCTGACTTTCCTACTCTATGGAAGTATATTCCCATGAGAACAAAACAAATGGCTTAGTTTGATATTACTAGAATTTTAAAAATACAGCTTTTAATAGGCTTTCCAAGTGCATCCAGTATGCTTATTGTCCTGTTTTTCTTCTACTCATAATGTAACTACTTCTGCTTGCTCTTGTCACACTAAGAACATTCTGCAGACATTTTTCTATAGTCTTAATTTCATTTCAAACCCACTACTGAAGCAAACTTCTAGTGGAGCGAATCTATTTGACCTGAAAAGTCAAAGGATAGATTCACAGATAAAAAACATAGGTTACCAAGCTATTCCAGCTTAAAGGCTTCCACTCATCAGCTGAGGCACAGCAATCATCTGTAGCCGTACTCCCAGCCAGTTACAGGTATCAAATGAAACATGCTCAGTAAACAACTGTGAAGGTCTAGGAAGTCAAAGTGAGTGCCTGTAGTAAGTAGACAGTTGCATATTCAGCCATTTTAATTATTAGGTCCATTTGGGGGAATATAAATAATCACTTGTAATACTAGAGCAGCTAGATCTTTTTCCCACTGCAAGATCTGTTCATGGCAAGTGGGAAGATGGTTATGGACCTCCTGTCTCCCAGGCTGCCTCTGAACAAACTCCTAAGGATGTTGAACAGCTTGGAGTCTGATCTCTTACAACAGTTCACAAAGGAACTACAATTTTATCCATACCTTACCCTGGTTCCTAGCTAAGTATCCTTTTTGTGGGTGTTTAAAATACGTAATATTCTCATTTTTTGTTAGCTGGAGGTTGTTCTCTGGTGGGAAATCCTGCAGGCAGCCTGCAAACAGATTGCGAAAAGCACAAAGTAATTGGACTTGGATTATACTGTTAGGTGCTGGAATTTGGCTTTTAGAAATTTTATATCCAGTGCTTTAAAATGATGGGGACAAAAGGTCTGTCTACACAAGACATTTTTTGAAGAGTTCAATCAGTCACGGAGACTCCTTATACTGCTCCCTGGCTTTTCTAGGTTGTGCAAATCTTTGTCGGACAGAAAATGGTAGTTCTTTTATCCATGTGTTTAGGGTAACATCTTATAGCATAACCACATCTTTCATACTGAGACATTCTCTCTTCCTTGTGCTATAAAAATGTTCCTAGTTTATGCAATATTTAATGACATGCCCATTCCCTCGGTTTCAAGTTTATTTGGAGTTCAGCCTAACTAAAGTACATGTAAAACTGTGTGGGTTTTTTTTCATACAGTTCGAACTTGTAACATTTGATTTTGGAGAAGATTTTTTTCATGCCACAGAGATGTAATTCATCCAATTTATCTTTGAGAAAATGCTGGGTGTGCTTTGGATGTCAAATTAAAAAAAGGAAAAAATAGTATCAATGAAGCAAATTGCTGGAGAACAACTACAGACTTCTTTTTACAGGAAGTTGAATTTTTTCAGACCAAGAGATGAGATTCTAACTATAAAAGAACAAAGGTTGATCGATTTTTTTTAATTTTTTTTTTAAAGAGCTGTGACAAATGAACACAACATACAATTTTTCAGAAAAATGACCTGGAAAAAAATATGAAGTGGCATGATAAATCAAAGGGCAACATATATATTGCAAATAAAGATGCACCAAGAAAATTGATGCAATTGATTAGCAAGCATTAAGGAAAAATGGGACCCACTATCACATGCAGTTTAACATACAGGCACTTTCAGCCAGAACAGTTTTGCAAGCACTGTTGGAAAAGTTGTGCAGCTGTGGATGGTAGAGAAAATACTGTGCTTATTAAAAAGTATATTGAAAATAAGCTTTTAAAAATTACACTTACAACTTGCCTACTTGCCTGTATTGCTACAAAACAAAAATATCAGTCATGTCAAACTAAGAACATTTCCTTTGAAGGCAAGGGAGCTAGGCAATTCTGAGTGCAAAGAACCACTTGATTTTGGTTGGCAAAGCTATTTAGATAAAGAAACCAAAAAAGCCCCACGAAATCTGCATGCCTTTTAGCTACATTAAGTAAAATCATAAAAGAGAATGTCATATAAATGGATTTACTACTGATGACAAGGTGTCTGTTGTTGAAGGATGTATACTAATTAGCAAGGGAAAGACATATCACACTGCTGTGCCTACTCGAATATACCTGGCAAGTATCATGTAAGTATTTCCAAGAGGAAAGTCAGTAACAGACCTTAACGATTAAAGCAGAGAAACCTTGATTATATCCTTTTCACGTGAGCATTCAAAAACTATGGTTTGTGGGGTAATTTCCTGATTGCAATTGCAGATCTCTCTCCACAGGACATAAAAACAGTGTGTGAGAAGCTTATTGAGAGATTAAAAGCAAATGAAAAAATATTGAGGGAATAGAAATGGTTAATGCGGCAACAAAAAGCATTAGAAGTGCTTGGGTTTTTAGAAATAGGACAAAAAAGATTGTAATTAAACAAAAGGACATTTAAGAGTATTTTTGAGATCTTGGTAAAACTAAAAATAAATCCAGTGCAAACCAAAACCACAAGCAAATAAACCTGGGGAGCTTAATAAGCTTGGAAAAAGTTAACTCTGTATAAGTTAAAATGACCATGGACTTAGAATTTGGCACTGTCATAGCTGTATGGAGTGAATTAACTGAAGCTCCTCAGCACCTTGATCCAAAGGCAGGTGAAGAGCGAATTAAATACAAGTTTGGTTATGAATATAATTCCTTTTCCTTTCATCCTGCTATGAATATCCTGGTGACAGGGAGAAATAAGTCTGTAATAATGCTAAAAATTCTGATGAAAACACAGTTGACTGCCACAAAGAACTGAAGACCAGAAATGTCTTTGACATTCAACCCTTCAGCTGCTTTTTTATTTTACTAAGTTTCCTAGTCTCGAACTTCATACATTTCCCCCTCTGAGTTCTATGAAAGCAGCAGTGTATCTTGAACACCAAGATGTAACACATGCAGGTAAGTGCTGGGTTTTTTGTGGAAAGCACCGTGCTTTTAGGAGCAGGCAGATTGGAAAAACTGCTGCCTTTACTCTGAAAATTCTTCATAGGTTTGAATATAGACAGAGTACAAGACAAATGCAAATCACAGCAGTTCTCCAAGTCTCGGTGTGAAATGTTTAAGGAGTGATTTTTTTTTTCCCCAGTTTTATCCAACAGTAACATAAATTTGACCAAACACATTGGTTCAGTAAAGTATTTCTACTTTAAAATACAGGGAAAGTTTTATTCATAAAAGCCAATTAAATATTCATATTAACTCAGATGGGGAATATTTGTCCAGCCTCTGTGTAAAAAGAAAACAGCGATATGATTATGTAGTCTGCTTATGGACGTTGTAGGGTACACTAAAGGGCAGTAATTTAGCTCAGTTCTGAATGCTAATTGAACAAAGTGCTTAAAGGCACGGTAGAATGTCTCTAATTTTTTTTATGAGTAGCTTGATGTTCCAAGAGTCAGTGTATCCCTTGGGACATAGAACTTGCCTACAAATTAATACAATTTCTACTGCCTCATTTCAGAAATATTTTCTACCTAAGCACTAGGATACTAACTGCTAGCTGGAAAAAACAGGCTAAGGCTTTTTCTTCCTACTTCTGCATGTTTAAGGGGATTACAAATTCCTGCTTTATGCTCCATTCACTTCATTCTGTTCTCATGATCCTCCAACATTGCTCATGATTGTATTAATTAGTACATCTGACACTATCTATAGGCAATTGAACTGTCAAAAAACTGTGCTATAGCATAGGAAAGGCGAGACCTTTCCAGAACATGTTTAAACCCACTGGTGTTAGGCATCTGCTGTAGGAGGGAGTAAAGCACTCCCTGGAACTGCCAGTCTCTTTCCACTGATTACAGAGTTGATACCAGCCAATTAACACAAACTGGACACCTAATTTCTACATTAATTTATTAATAAGCATCAAATATCATGCTTCCATCATATATGAGGACTGAGAGACATATAAAGACCTGGCAGCTACCTAGCATAGAAATATAACAGAATGTTCCAAGGATAATTTGTAATGAGAAAAGAAAAATAAAGTTCTTCTTTGATTTAACTTCCTGATGCTGCTTGGTTGTCTGGAAATCCTGTGGATCTATGCAGCTGAGTCTCCTGCCACTCACAGCTCCCAGTGTAGTGTAGACTTACACAATAGATCACGTTTTAGCACTGAAAAAAAAGAGTGTGCGATACATCTAGAATAGAGGTCTGAACACCTGCGTAACTGCAACTCTTACAGGGCACCATGGCAGCCTTTCCAAATAAAAGATTACAGCTTCCAGTCCACATAATTTGAGTTTGATTCCTTCTTGAAATGTCAGCAGTTTTTTTCTGTAGGAATGAATCCTTTTACTGACAATGCAGGCAGCTGTGCAGCAAGGGGGTATTAGAAAAGAAGAGTTTTCTTCCCCTGTGGATTATTTAAAATTGTGTATAGTTTTGTAATTTTTCGGGTTAAGTCCTGTATTAGTCCCTGGGACTTAAAACAGCAGTGGATTTTGGCTTAAGTCCATGGAATTTAATAACTTCAAATTTAATGAAAAGATTTTACTTGTACAGTTTTTCTGGTTGAACCAGATTAAAATACATCTTCAATTTTATCTTGCTACACAAATCCCTTTTGTACTTCCTAATACACTTACTACAAGCTCTTTTACTTCACATAAGACATCTCTTTTCTGCATGCTTCAACAGAAAAGTACCTAAACATTTTTGAAGCATACGTTAAGAAAAATAAAATACATTATTACAGGATATATTTTACTTTATTTTCTTTGAAATATTTTTTCCTATTCAGCAGCCATGACTCAAGGAATAGAAATTTGAAGTATGACAACAACACTGAAAAAGAATTTCTCTATGGAATTCCAAGACTGATAGGTACTTTTAGCTTGCATGCTAAATAAAGGAGGCTTTTAAGTTTGCACAGTCTGTCCTTCCCTCCCCTGCTTCCATTTTTGCAGTGCTTTGATTCATTTCCCGTGCATTGGAGAGAGGGACAAAAATCACCACTGACCTCTCAGCTCTCATGAGAGCATGGAGGAAAGGGTTTCCCTTCTCATGTTCACCCTCTCTGCCCTCAAAAGCTTGCTGGAGGGTATGGGCAAACTATATTAATCCAAATTTCAACTGCAGCAGTCAAGAAAAAGCAGAAAAATTGCATTGCCGTTGCACACACCCCACTTTGTGACAGAGGAGATACTCAGGTGGGTGGGGAAGTGTTATAAAATAGTGATGGTATTTTAGTAGAAGCCTTTATGAAAATTCAGTAAAAAAAAATAAAATCAGGCATTTTTAAATACTGCTTATGTCACTACAAAGACCTGACTACACATTAAAGGTTGTGTGGAAAACGCATGCCTTAACTGAAGTTACTTGTGAATTAATGTAGTTCACATATAAGACAGGATTGCAGATTTATGGTTGTAAAGTTTGTCAGAACTTAGCCCTCCCTCCCCCCAAAAAATTTTGTTTAAGATTCAGGCCTATTGGCTCACAGGTGGAAATAATTTTGAAGTACTTTTTCTAAGATCGTAGTGTGAAAAGAATTAAGTCAGATTTCCAGAACCTGAGTTTTGGATCAGCACAGCCTCAGTATTATAATTTTACGCCTTATGATTAAAAGCAAATATTAAGTAATATAAATCAGATGCAGAGGATGAGGCCCTGCTGCCACTGAAGTCAGTGAGACTCCCTGGCAACATCTAACTAATGAAAATTGTCAGGGCCAGTTTTCTATCCCTGAGGCCATCTGGTAGGGTCTGGCTGCATCACCTTTATGAAACTCTCTGGTGTTTTAAACAGGGTAGCACAACCAGGCTGCTTACCAGGAACAGATCTGAGCTGACTCTAGCTTACAGCTCCACACAGGATTTTTTCTGCAGACTTTAATCACTGTAGAGTAGAGAATGCCAGAAACTATTTTAACAAATCAACATTATGATTAAAGTCCAGTACCTATAAACCCATGTCATACCATTCCTTAATTTGTATGTCACTGATGATCTTTGCTCTGATTTATATCAATGGTAGTACTCATTTGCTCAAAAGCATGTTTGCAAACTTGATTATTTTTAGTCTTTTAACCAAGTTTTGACTTTAAATTAAACACATGAAGATAATCTGGACATACAGAAATTGTCCTGTTTTTACTCTGTTTCTAGTCATGAGTGGCTACCTGATTTTGTGATGGTGCACCATTTCCTAAATTGTTTCTGTGCTCCTTTCCTCAGACTGCTGTTTATGGCCCTGCTGTATTGAATGCCCTTTTCCTCGTACCCCTTATTCAATATTGGTACCAGTTTGTCTCCCTAGAAAAAAGAAATGAAAACTATTCACAAATTAATTATTAGGTAGTAAGACTAAAGCTTAATATATCACAAGTACGTAACAAAGCATACTAAAATTTGCTTTCTGTTTTGATTAGCAATGAAATCTTTGATATCCAAGCTGCTCAGTTACCATAAAACAACTCTCCTCTGCCTCAGTGTGTGATCCCTGAGGGGTGACTGTGGAAGGTACCTACCCACCAGCAGATCTATTTACCCTTTATGAATCCTAGTCTTTTGAGATCTTTAGTGAGCCGAAAAATAGTGCAAATACTCTAAACCTTGGATGGGGAAAAATATATGCATGTTAGATGACTCACATTCTGAAGACAAAGATACAATAATGTGCTTTGCTAACAATAAAGAAGCATAATAAATGAACATAAACAACCAAACAAATTGGAAGCACAACACTTTCACATATGGGGTATATGGTACCCTGTTCAGAGAATTAGAAACAAATGCAAGGTTCTATGGAAGCCCTATACAACCTACATAACAGCTGATTAACTAGCAGTCCATTAGCTTTTCTCAGGCCCTGGCAGCTTCCTCAGAAGACTGGCCTTTAGTCTCTGCCTTGATATTGTTACAGAATGTGAAAGGAAGTAAAAAACCAGGTGAGCTAACAAGGATCTTCACGTTCCTCATTAAAAATATGTTTGGAGAATAATTTCTAAAATAAAACCCTAAAATCCAGAGGGTGAATTTATAAGAAATTTTTCTCTAATATACCTTGAGATTGATTGGAACATATCAGAAGAAAACTACTGTCTTGCAAAAACAGTAGAGAACATAGCTCACCAATAGACTAAAGGAATTCAGAAATTCCATTAAAAACCCATAAATTACTTCACATCAGTATAAGCAAATTGACATAAAACCTCTGAAGGTGGCTAATGAAAATGTGCAATATCCACCTGGCCTTGCAAAAAAAACCCCAAACAAAAAACAAGCTCATTATGAATTTGAATTACAGAACTTTTTCTTAGAAAGAGATTATTTAATAAACTAAGCTAATTTCTTTTAAGCTTTTATTTACAGTATTTGGAGAGACATGCTGTGTTTTTAATCACATGAGACTTAAAACATTAAGTCTAGTTCAGTAGTAGCTGGTACAGTTTTCCACTGTTCCATGTTAGTGTCAAACTTGATGAGAAAACAGCAGAAAAACAAAATTGAAGGAATTCCATCATTCTTCATCCTACAGACACTCTGTCATTTATAATAGCTCATTATAATAACAGAATTGATTGTAGGAAAGCTATTGTAATTTTAATGCTATGCATTTGTACATGTTAAAATCAGTAAATACAAAGAGCTGGAAAAAAATGGAAAATTGAAAATAAAACAAAACATTTTGAATAAAAGCATGTTTGAGAAAGACAATTTGTTGATTCTTTTTTTTGTTTTGGAAAAGATGGAATATAAAATTGAGATAGTGTTTGTTTAAAAATACCATAATGGCTATAAATATTTCTTTGCAATTAATCAAAATATTTCTTATCTTTGCTAAATATTGTTCTAACAGGAATTTACACTCCTACTATGCCTCCTTGCAAACAACATTAGAACTGTAAACACCACTGGAATTGCAAATAGAGTCCCTACTGTTCAAATTAATTTCTCTGTGGGTAACACTTGGCAACAGGTAATCCTTATGGTAGGATCAATCACCTAATTTGTGCCTAAGCTTTAGGTGGGCAGATAAGCATCCATTTAAAGTAAGTGCCTGAGGCCTCACTGTAGTCTGCCAAGACAGCCAACCACCTTAAGACATGAGAGGGGGAATTTCTCTGACTGAATTTAAGCACTGAAGTTCAGTAAAAATACTTCTCACCTGAGAGCTTTTAAAGGCACCTACCTCTTCTCCCTACGATACAGTAACTTTAGGCTCTTACTTTAGCAGGACACTTTAGTAGACTTCTCAAATTTAGGGAGAACTTTGATGACTTAGCTCCATATCCATTGTATCTATTTAGGATATTCCTCTTGCTCAATCTTTTGATTGCTTTATTTTCTTGAAAAAAATAATAAATAAAAGATGCACGATACTGCCTCAAAATTGCACTTGAGAACAACTGAGAATTCTGTCACAGAAACCTGCAATCTTTGGTATTACTTACAGGGAAAATGCCCTAAGATTAAAATGTCTTCATTTTGTATAATTTTTCAATAGCAGGATGTATTATCTCTGCATAGAAGATGATTTCAAAAGGAAGGTTGGGAATATGTCAACAGCAGAACCATATTATTTCCTTAGCAAGGACAAAACTCACTTTGCTTGTGTATAAGTCAGGGTTAGAGCTGTAGGGGAAAAAAAAAAAAGGTAGCTACACTAGAAAAAACTTTATGTTTTGTTATGGTCACCCTATACTTGGAGCATCCTCCTCCAAACACAACAGTTATTAAAGAAGCTGTTCTCTACCATACGGAGCATCACATCAAAGGATAGTGTGAAGGCAATCTATAAATGACTAAATGAATGATTCATGGAAGCTTCATTAATAGATAAGAAAACCCTATGGCAAGTTTTCTAAAACTGAGTGCCTATAGTTGGG
The DNA here is from genome assembly GCA_020745705.1 of Hemiprocne comata. Lineage (NCBI taxonomy): Eukaryota > Metazoa > Chordata > Aves > Apodiformes > Apodidae > Hemiprocne > Hemiprocne comata. The sequence continues at coordinate 92,637,313 of CM036588.1, forward strand.
CTCCTTAGCATAATCTAAAGCTCTTCAGCTGATCTACCATGATATTTAAATACATACTTGGCATTACCATATGGGTACACTGGAGTACTTAATATGCTTAGAGTCAAGTGTGTGCTTAAGTCTTTCCCTCTATCTGAAACAGAGTACTTAGTGTTTGCCAGAGCTAAACTCTCGGGTCTCAAAGGATCTGGACTGCAGAACTATTATTTTTCAAACATACAAAGCAACATGAAAGTCCAGTTCCTATGACAGTTGTCTCCAATAATTAGTTCTTTTCTACAGTGAAGTCTGTAGAAATTGTGTGCTCAGCACTTCTCAAAACAGACTTAAGAGGCCAAATTTTGGACACACACTTTTCAAATGTCATTCCACATTTCTATGTAATATTAGGGAGTATGTATGACAGTGAGAGCAGAAATCAAAATGACATCAGAAATATTACTGAATGACTCACCATTTTATATGAATGCGGAAGGTGACAAACTGATTCAGTTTGACTTAATATTTCTTAACTCATAGATTCAAAATGTTCAAAACAGATTGTGAAAACTCTTAAGGTTACACATAATAACTACAGAATTCTTATAAAATCACCAACTTGCCATAGTGTGCCTGAAATAATTACTTTCTTTAAGAAAATAATTTATTTTCCATAGTCACAACATATAATCTGGTATCAGTTACTGTACATATATTTCCTTGCAATACTCTGACTGTCTATGAATACTGGATCCACGGATGCCACTTTTGCTGCTATAAAGGAGTGAATACAGTGCAAAACTGCTGTCAGATCCTGAAATTCAAGTTCCTGAAAGAGGAAGTAAGAGAGAAAAAAAAAAAAGAAGAGAAAATGTGAATTCATATTTAGGTTTATAAATATTTTACATAAATACAGAACAGACTAGTCAGCAAACAATAGACTTTAAATTAAAATTTGAATCTTTATACGGAACTGTAAAGTTAAAAGTGTTAGATTAGAAGATGTATATCCGTACCTTGTTTACTGGCAGTGTCACATGTCAATTTGCTTTTCACTTAGTGCTACTTTGTTGTTAACATTTTATTGATCTTGGACAATGATAGCATTCAATTTGCAAGAACATTCAAATATCACAACATATATTAAAATATTTGATAAGTTAAGGATGTTTGGGGATGATGTGGTGTCAAGTCACAGCCAGGGAGGGTGAGGATGACACGTACTTTGGCAGCCTTTGAAGGAGCAAGCTGAGAGGCCAGCAGCTGGGTGGAACCTAAGGTAAAGTCCCACCACAGCCTGCATGTAGGAATATGGCTGGGTATGAATTTCATATGCCCTAATTCACAAAGAAATGCAGAGTTATTCTTAACCAGTTCTCAAATTCCCTTGACTTTTTCACAACCTATTTCATCATCTGTGCACAGATTTCTTTTCCCCAGTCTCCCTAGACAGAAATGGAATGATGTTCTAACACAATGACAACAAATAGAATACAAGAAACATGTTCGATTTACATGATACTACTATTTGTAGCTGGTTCTTGGTATGCAGCTGGTAAATATAATACAGGGACGTTTGGGACAGTTTTTGCTTTCAGGAGAAGACATTTGTTTTCAACAATTTGTTGGCTACATAGTAGTTTATTGAGCCACACCCTGTATGCTTGCCTTTAACCAAAAAGCAAAGTGCTGGACTTCTGTTTTTCCTACCACAGCATATTACAGTATCTTCTCAACAGAAGTGCCTCAAACAGAGTATTTGGAATTTGAGGGTACTGTTCTGGAAAAGCCCACCATCACACCATTGTGCTACCAAAGGCCATATATTAACTAGGCAGGAGTGGTTTTACTACTAGTGAATGTCTTAAATTGCTCACTAGTGTTAGTGGGGCATGATTTTGTGACTGTATATTGGACATAACTGGGAATTGTTGGTAGTGGAGGGAGCTGCAGAGTGGCCTCTGTAGGGAGGCTGGGACTGCTCTGTGCCTGGCACAGCTGCTTTCAGCCGGTTCCAACCGGCCCCCAAAGGGCATGGCCAAGGCAGCAGCACCTCTGGAAAAACATGTGTTAAGAAAGTGCAGCAAATTCCCAAAAGGCAACAAGGCCAGTGCAGTAGGAGGTGCTCTGTGGCAGAGCAGGGACACTCCCGAAGGCACTGCAGCCAACAGAGGAGCCACAGTGGAGCACAGGAAATGAGTAAGAAGCAAGGAGCAGCAAAGGAAAAGAGAAACAAGGAGTGGCAGAAAGAATCCATTGCACTCTGGCAATATTTGAGGGCTCTACTTCAAGATGATGAGATTCTACTGAGTTTCTTTACAACACGCACATATAGTTTATTTTCTTAGGGATTTTATTTCCCACTAAGCAAATATATTATTCCCAGAAAAAACATAATTTTCTGTTGCTGCCTATTCTCTGCAGCATCAGGTGACAATAAGCAATACTACAGAACAGTAATAGAATGATATTCAACAAGCTGCCAAGATACACTCTTCCCGTGGTGTAAAAGGCCTTTGTCCTCTATGAAGTACCCACAAAAACTACAGGTAAAGACCACCTCAGACACAGTAGTCTTGGAACAGATAAAGTTTTGGCAGCTAGCTTTCCTTAAAATATTTACTCAGTGCACACAGAAGCCTACAAACAATGCTTTCAGCCTCTAGGTCCTGCAAAGAATATATAAGCAGTGATTTTTAGATGTGTATAATGATTTATCTTGGGTGAGTCATCATCAGACAAATTTTAACTCCTTCCAGAACCAGGGAAAACAAGAATTTCTCAATTAAACAGCTTTGAGAATGTGTTAACATAAAGGAAATTACTTTCCACTCCGTTCAAAAATTCTTCTCTAAAATTACTGACTGGTTGTCCTTCAACTTTCCAAGAAAATATAGATGACTTCAGAAACAATGCATAGCCTTTTTTGATGCCAACAGTTGAAGCAGTAAGCATTTTACAACAAATTATTATAATTTGTTATCTAACACAAATTAAAAAATAACATTTCCAAAACTATACACAAATAGCAAACGCAAAACATTTCTAATTAAAAAATAGGGGCATAAACCAATATAAACATTAAGAAAAGTAAAATGTGCTATTTATTGTCATTCATACCTAGTTAAATAAGGAGAAAATAAAATAACATTGAGGGAAGAGGCAAAACCCTCAAACTTCTGCTTTTGCATACTTACTAGTCAACAAATTAAGAAATAATTATCCTAAAAGAAGAAAAATCTCTTGAGAACTTGTATCAAACTAAGCACTTAGGTAGCTGTTAATAACTAGCACTTGGCTGCTGAAGTAATCATTTGGGTCTCATACTCAAAATCAGATCTCATTGCGAAAGAAAAAATAAGAGTGAATGTGGCTAAAATCCTTTGAGGACTTTAAGTCCATGTAATATTTCATTTCTGAGGGCATAAACCCCCTGTTTTTTTTACTTTGGTTGATAGATAGTTATGGAGCAAGTATGGGAATAATTTTCTCAAAATATATTTTATTGACAGTAGATTATTTTACTGTAAATATTAATATTAAATTAATATTCTTTTTCCAGAAAAAGAATAGTGCCATTATTTAACTCTTATTGCCTAACTTTTATAAAACTAAAATGAAGTACACACTCAGAACAATTAATGAACTACAACTCAATATGAAATTATACAGGCCTTAGTATATCAGTTCTTGACTCAAGTAAAAGGTTTACATCTCCTGAATTACCATCTTTGAAAACAATAAAGTCTAAAATGTAAATCCACTCACAGATATACTCCAAAATCAACCGAAATCATCTAACAACTTCACCTCAGCTTCTGACATTCAACACACTGACCAAATGCAGCCAAATGAACTGAGATAAGAGAGCCCTCCATAAAGCTTTCAATTTCTCTCTTTATGCACTTCTAACCTATACATGTACTGACCAACCTCTGTTTTATGTGAAGATAACACTGCATTTTCTGCAGTTAATATGGCAGGTCCCTCAGTCAGGGGATTATTTTCCAGAGTGGTGCTAGTTTAGAAAGTTGTTACAGCCAGTTGTTGTAGCCAAACAGGCGGCATGTAAGCAGTCCTTATGCCATTTACCTGCTGGTTTGCTTCCCTCATGCTCTCTCATGTCTTCACTGTTTTATGTTAGGCTATCTGTGGAATCATAAAAGCGGAGCAGAGCTCTGGAGATGCCCTCTAGAAGGGTTCGGTTAGATGTGGTCAGCTATGGTGGTATCAAAGAAGTGGGCTTCACCTCAGGTCTCATGCACTAGAAACGCCCAGAAATAGCAAAACTTGGGGTACAGATTTGTGGAGGCTTAGGACAGGGGTTGCTCAGAGAACTGGTGTTCTGGAGGTGGATATGGCTTGCATGCATATTAAATCAGCAGGGAAATCAGAAGAGGACTGGGAGTTACTTTGGAAATATGGATTTGGTAGAAGGAAAGGATGGCCTTCCAGCTTGGGGAAATGTAAATGTTGTATAGTCAGAGGATATGGAGACAACATATCTCTTAGCAAGAGACCATCTGGAATGTGATTTTTAGGGTGGAATTTAGCCTCTTCAGGTTTAGAACTTAATGTGACTTTTTCCTAGAAAATAACACCAATGACACTTCTTTCAAACAAATGCATTGCTCTGATAATTTTTTTTTTCTTTTTCAAGTAACATTTCTCTTCATATCCAGCCAGGCAAATGACTGAGTAACTGATAATTTTATTTGCTCTATATCATCTAATACCACCTTTCTGCTTGCTTGCCTTATCTGTGATTGCTGCTTTTTTCTTTTATTAATATTGGCAGTTTATTTTAGGTGTATTTAGAAGAATCTGTGCATGTCTAATATCTCAATAAACAAAGCTACTTCATTTCAGTAGATGCATCCTAAGAACTGGGGTAAGTACAACAAAGGCACTAGAAGGAAGACAGCAAGAGAAGAAAATAGAAGATTGGATTAAAGCAGTGGGAGTACAAGACTGCAAAACTGCCTGCTGGTACTGAGAATATAAAGAATGTGCACACTGCACTGACCTCTATCACTGTATGTGCACAGCCAAGGAAGAAAAATATATGTTCTTGTTTCATCCACCCACCTATGAGAGTTGGATTTATTACATATCATTAAGAGCTTGACAGGCCGGTTGCATCATTACTTGCACACTTAATTTTATTGATTACTTCCGAGAGCTGTTGAATCACTATTTGAACAAGACATGAGCATGTATTATCCCATAAAAGGCAGGTAATGGAGACACTGACAGATAGCTTTATTGTGCCTTTTGAATACCATGACTTCTTTAATGACATCGGTAAGCCTCAGTGTTTATTAGTTGTTGACAAGAGCACAACTATTACTACTGTATTTTTCAGCATGTTATGTCAATCAGATTGAAAAGATAACCTATCTATTTTAAAAAAAGAAAAGATAAAGATACCTAGGTTTCAGCTGCAGTCCACATGGAATTCAAAATGGGAGAGAAAAGTCTAAATTCAGTTCTATATCTTGGCAAGCATATAAGGGCTTAGTTGCCATATCATGGTTGAGAAGAAAAAATGTATTCACAGAATCATCACAGTTGGAAAAGACCTTGAAGATCACTGAGTCCAACCATCAACCCAGAAAAAACCCACTAGTGCATGTCCTGAAGTGCCACGTCTACACATTTTTTTAATACCTCCAGGAATGGTGACTCAACCACCTCCATAGTCAGTGCCTGACTACTCTTTCAGTAAAGACATTTTTCCTAATATCTAGTCTAGATCTCTCCTGGTGCAACTTCAGGCCATTTCCTCTAGCCCTATTATTATTATTTACCTGGGAGAAGAGCCCAACACCCACCTCAAAACAACTTCCTTTCAGGTAGTTGTAGAGAGCAATAAGGTCTCCCCCTCAGCCTCCTCTTCTCCAAACCAAACAATCCTAGTTCCCTCAGCCTCTCCTCACAGGACTTGTTCTCTGAACCCTTCACCTGTATTAGTATTGCACAGCTCATTAATACTTGTTATAAACATGCAAAGATGAACTATGAGCTACGGTATGAAAGCTTCTTCAGCTATAAACTTTTATTTGGCCTCCTCTTCATGACTGGTATCTACACAAAGAGGAGAAGGATAAGCTAAAATGGTGCTTGTGCCCTGAAAGCGTAAGAATCAGATCTGTGATGCCAACACTCAGTGCCAGATGAATTGCAACTCTATCTACCAATTGTACTAAAGTCTTTGTGGGGAATGGACTAGTTCTCCCCCACACACAACGGACTGCCTTTCAAGCCAGCAAAGTGCCTCTTGAAACCAAGGACAGACTGAAACAGCCATGGTCCATGACAGTCTTTTAGCAGTGTCCTACAGGGATCTGGAAGAGTCAGGTTGCTTTTCACTTTCAGCTTGAGTGATTCCAAATGACACCGTCGACTGCTAAATCTGGAACACTTAAATGTTGCATTGGCAGATGCAAACTTTGCTAATGCAAAAGAACCCATCTGAGAAGTTGTTGTGAAGATGCTCGTCTAGGAGCAGCCAACTAAATTCACCCATTGCAGCAAATACTAGAATACATTTCCAACAGCAGACTGTCCAATACTGTAACAAAGGCAAAATCTCAATACTTATCTACCATCATCTTGCAAATGTTTTTCAAGCTCTCAAGGTGTTCAGTACTACCAGACTTCAGCAACAGAAGACTGATGTTAATAAAAATACAAAAGTGCTTGAGTCCTAGGTTACACTTTATTGATGGTAGAGATTAATATTGCTGTAAAGAGAGAGTTTTGCTTAGACTCTCCTTTAGGTATCATCTTTCTTAACAGTACTAATATGAAACAAACATCCTCTCAGATGAATACAGTAAGTCAAAAGAAAGAAATACCGTTGCTGACCTGTCCTTGATCACTCTCCTGAAGTTCTCCTGTTTTAAAGAGAATAGGGTGTACTGCAAACTTGCTGCAGTCTAATTGCAAAATCAGATCACATTGTACCACTGTACTGCTGAAATCACAGAAGAGTTGAGGCCTGAAGTCAGTGAAGAAAGAATACTGAATATGCTCAGATAAATATGCAGGGCTTTTAAGTTATATGTGTAACAGACAAGAAATGTATGAGACCAGCAACATTTGATTGAAGCTTCAATATGGCTCACAATAGTCTAGCGATGCTACAACTTCTTTTCTTCCTTTCTTAGTGGAGTATTTGAGATCCAGTAAGTAAAGAGCAAATGCAGTGAAGACAGATAAATAAACTCTCATTCTTTTCTTAAGGTTAATGTATTGTTAAAATGTAATTCCATCTTTTATTTTTCACAGAGTATAAAAGGAACAGAAAAGTAAGATGAGGAGAAAAGGAAAATGCTCAATTAAAATAAGTTTAGGGAAAAAAAAAAAAAGTCTTATCTTCCAGGTACCTACAATTTAGCTAAGGAAGATAAATCATCAATAAAATACATATATGTATTTTTTAAGGCAACCTTGAAAATTCAGGGTACTTGTCATGTAGCCTAATTATATCTACTATTATTAAGTTTACTTGTAATTTCTCAGCACCAGATCCTGTGTTCAGGTACATAAGGTACGTATACAACTTTGACAAATATAAAATGTTTTGGCTTATATTTACCATACCAGTTTTCCACAACAGATTACTTTTCAAAATAAAATTTTAGTCAAAATGGTTTGCTCATTCCTTAGACTCTGAAATTTGGCAGGAAGATGAATTTTGCATCAAGGGGTTGCATTTTATTATTCTTGTGACATCTGCTCACACTTGTTCATTGGAATATTTACTTGCAAAATTTGTATCATATAAAGAAATAATTTTCACTGAGCATGCTCCAGCTTCTACCAGGTAGGAAATTAAAGAGGTGTGAAACTGGAACAGGCAAATTTGGGTATCTTATGTTCTTCCATTTTGCAAGCAAATGATTGGATCTAGTTTTAGAATTTATTTTACAATCACTCTTAATTTTTTTTAATGGTAAAATAACTTAGGTATTATTTACAAAAAAAAGTAAATATGAAAACATCATGTGGGACTATGATAAAGTCGAAACAGATGACATGGATTCTTTCCCTCCACAGTAGTCTGCCTGTCATAAAATGGAAATGAGGAAATTTTGCTATAGTTTCTTCTCAAAACCCCACCTCAATATTTTCCAATCACTTTATTATTCTCTCTATAATCAAAAATTATTTAGGTAATAACCATGTTGTTTATTTTAAAATCTTGTTATTTTTCTACTATCAAAGTTAGTTCTGTAAGTCTCTATGTCTCCCCTTGATTTCCTTTTTTTAAAAAAAACACAAAAAAAATGCTATGTTTGCTTTCTGTAAGCTTACCCATCTAGCCAAACTTGTCAAATATAACTTCCACTGGCTCCTAAACACTACAAAAACTAGTATTTAAAAATATTTCAACAACCTTCCTTCTACATTCTGGTTTGTGTTTATAACTCTTTGATCTTACTTGTAATGCGGGATGTAGTTTAATTTTTTTGATAAATGGAACAAAAGAGCATGTAACCTATTATTACTCACTTTTTGCTCAGTTTCCACAGTAATCTCTGAATTATTGCCTTCAGCTCTCTATTACTGTTATGCAGAGATTTATTCTGGCTTTTTTTTATATATATATATTTGTTAAGAAAAACAGAAGCAAGTATCTCGTTACACATGAACCTCTTGGGTGTAAGAGGCACATATGCAGTCAACGTGCTCTATCTGGCACCTCCAGGTCAAAGAACCCCAAACTGCTGATCCCAGGAAGAGCTGACCACAGCCCATATAAACTCAACTTCATTGCCACAATGCAGGAATACTACATAATAACCACTCTCCTCCCCCTTTTAAAATAGCTGCAGAACTACCCCTTCATACGGATCCATTTACATGCTATGTTGCAATCTCAGAATTTTAAAGTCTCTCTTCTAAAAGACAAGTCTGATTTCCTACAGAAATAAGTGATGAAATGACAGAAGTGTGCGTGAGTGTAATTTTTGCCCTATTCAGCTCAAAGGAGCTGAATTTCTAGAAGTGTCACACAACTTTGCAAGATCCTGTTACCACCAAGCAGAGAAGGGAAGGCAGGTAGAGCATCCTTCTTTCCTGACCAGACCAGCAGGCAGGGCAGGAGTCTTTGGGCCACCCATTACATGGGTTTTCCAACCAGGTAGTACACACATACCTATAAACCAGTTGTAACAGCTTTTGTCCCCTGTTGTCAGGCTGGATAAAAATATGCTGGGATTTTGCAATAATACGAATGCATTGCAGTGACTTCTGGGGGATTTCAAGCAAAGTGGTTATTACTGGAATTATTAAAGTCAGGCAAGTACTAAAGTGGGAAATTATGAGGGGAAGTTGTACGCAATATGAAGGACCTGAAGGAGGAACAACTATCAGGAATCAAGGCCTTATTAGCTCCTTCAAACAGAAAACTTTTTAAATGGAAAAACATACTGTTCTTCATCTAAAACTGAAGCACACAGAAAGAAGCACTTGGCTTAAAATATATAGAAGGAGAAAAAGCATTATCTCTAGCTAGTAACCAAGATGCAACAACAGAATTCCCGAATGTGATATTTTTTGTGCATGAGTTTATAAGCATATAAAATTAGACATAATCTGGAAAATTCTTTTGGAACCTTAACTCTACTGTTTACTGCCAAGTGAACCTAAGTCATCTGTATCAAGCTTTATTTCACATGTAGTGGCTCATTTACTCAGGAAAAATGAAACTTCTATTGTTTGATGACATTTTCTGTTTCTCTTTATTGGCTGCATTTCACTGTACAGCACCATCTGGCTCTATGAACTCTCTTTCAGTACAGTAAGCAGAGGCAGATACTGTACTATACTACAGGTATTACTAGTTTGTAATTCTGAAGCCTAAGGAATAACACCTTTTAGGTGGTGGGCATATAGCTGAATATATATAGCACTTTAGCTGTATCCCAGTTCCATCTAATGTGAAATTCTAGTGGATTCATTGCACTGTGCAGAAGCAGTGTTAAAATGTACAGTCACTGAAATGCTGATGAATCCTCAGCTCCTTTGTATCAGCCTTTCCTCTGGCCTTTAATGAGCTTTTCCTGGGCTCTTCCAACACAACACAGATGTACATTTAGGTAAATACACACTTAGAATTCTGTATGAACCAATCACGTGTCATCTTCCATCTGATAATTTCAAGGTACCTCACAAATATTAATGAAGACTTTGACAATTACAAGGTGTTTTCATTAGAGCTATGCAAAAGAATACTTTTTAATATTTTAACAAATATGTCTACTGAACAAAATTTGCTGTAAAATTATCATTAGCCTCACCCATTATTATAATAATACTTATTTTCATTAAAATGCTAAAATTTACTATTTTTATAGCTAAAGAGTAAAATCCAGGTAAAACCAATTAAAAACAATTGAAATGAGCACAGAAATAAAAATAAAATATATATATATTTTAAAATCAGATCGCTTTCCACAACAGAAAGAAGAATGATCCAGTATTAAAGCAATGGAATTCCATTGCAAGGAATGGAATGGGAACCTTTGGCCAATCCCACACATGGATTGTGTAATGATTCAATAGAGATTCAGAGATTCAGATTATGGTTTTTGCACCAGTACAATCTTCCTGTCTGACCTGGAACAAGTTACGTGAGCTCTCTGCAACAGATGATCAGATATAAAATGACGAGTACTGTGAGAAACGAAGTGGAAACAACCTACTTCTATTGTCAAGTTATTATAGTGTTGTACCTTTTGTAACAGATATTATAGTATTTTTTACAATAGAGCCAACAGACAACTCATTTTAAGTTTGCTGCTGAAATACTGAATAATTTACTAATATAGATGTACCAAAAAAGACATATTGCATTTGTTGTAACTTTGTGATAAACAAGGAAAATTAGAGATTTTTTCTTCTTACAACTTTTTTTAAACATTAGAAGGATAAGCAATATATAACTTTTGTGTATGGTTGCTATAGAAAAGTAACACTGTAAAAGTAACTTTAACCTGTACCCAGTTAAGAGTATTTGAGAATTTTCATAGATTTTCAGATATTTTTCTATTGTTTTCATTGGCTTTTGTATAACAAATCCCAGTTGAACCTCACTCTTACCTGCCTCTTCTCCCTCACATCACATCAAGTTATCATTCCTTTTAAAACTGCATGACTGAAAAATTATCTTTTTATTTATTTACTCAGTATCAAGTTTGGGATGACAGGGCAGAATCAGCCCAGATTAAGACACTACAGCCAAATCTCCAGATGATGATACAAACTAAAAACCTGAATTAGAAACTGCCGAAGTTCAGTTTGGAATCTGAATTCTAAGTTTTACAGTTTTATTGGATGATTGATAGAGGAAAAAAAAAAAAAAAAGAGACACCAGTAAGATCTTTAGTCACTGGATGTCTCCACAGCTTAATTCCAGATTCTGCAAAGCACTGAGTGGTATTAATTCATGGTAGAACCAATAGGCTTCAGGAATTGCTTGACCTCTCGCAAGAATATTGCCTTTTTCAAGGTAATGTTACACAAACTTTTATCTTATTGGTAGACCTTAAGCACATATTTGCTTAAAATTTTAAGTCTGCTATACAGGACCTTAAAAATATTTTTAGCATTTAAATAGTTTTATTTTTTCTTTACCCTTTAAAAAAAAACAAACAGGTTTTAGATATTATTTCCATCATACATTGACTAAACAACTTCACAGATACCATCTTTCTGAAACAGTAAAACACCATTATAACACAACTCAGTAACAGGCTTCTACAAATAGCATAATAAATCTATAAATACTACATCACTTCCATTTACTGTGGAGTTTCTAGAGAATAGGAACAAAAAGATAAACTTTGATGTGGAGTTCACCACATGCATTTGCAGTAATAAATTGATTTTTTGATGCTTTCATAGTAATTCCACTTCATTTTCTACTGAATGGAGAAAGAGGATGTTGCTTACCTTTGTCTCAATTTGTTTGGTGTCTAGATTCTGAAAAAGCAGCTTTACTCTTGTTTTCCCATCATCTGAAGAACCTTTGAGCTGAGAGAATTTAAACCTCCACAGCACGTTCTAAGGAGAAAGGAATCTCAATTAAGGACTCTGTTACACACTCTTAGCTAGAACTATAGATTCATGATCAATGCTTATGTACTAAGATAAAGCATTAGGACAGTAAACATAGCACATAACAACAGACTGGTTGCAGAGCAAATAACATTTACAGCTCCATATCATACGTGAAAGAAAAAGGTGCAATATTAGTATTCACTAATTAAACAATTATTAAAAATTCTCTGAAATGTGTATGTTTCAGTTGCCTACAAAATATAGAAATATATGGCAAAAGCTTACTTCTAGAAAGTTTCATGAGGATATTTCTATCAGTTTCACTATGAACAAAATTCCATGTAATATCTCCATCTCTCATATTTCAGCTGGCTCATCTGTATAGCTTAGATAATAACGTCATACACAGATGTTGCAAAGCTGAATTTACTGATGTAACATGGTTTGAAATCCTCAGAAAAATAAGCTATAGAAATGTAAAAATTTTATTATTGAATATAGTCTTGTAAACCACAAAAATATGTTCTACATTACATAGTTGTAATATATTTTAGAATTCTAGGCATCTTGGTCTCCTACAGGTACATACGTGGCATTTTACTATTGTTAGCAAATCCTAGATTGACAGGCATGGTTTAATATTTACGGAGATACTTTTTAAAACCAAATATTGTGAAATTATTTTTGAAACCAATTCCATTTTCTGTATTTATTTGAATGTTTTATATTGATTGCCTGAACATATAGAAATTTAAAAAAAACATCAGGTAACAACTTGCATCTAGACTTCCTGCTGATGTTTCCTTAATGCCTATAATCTTAATGGAAACTCTGTGTACATGTTGAAATGTGATTCAGTCCCTGGACACTGCTGAGGAAACCAAATTTAAATGCTTTGAAGGCTATTTCAAAAGCACACACAGAAACCTGTTTGCTATGCTCCATTTTCCAACATACCTTATCAAAAATATTTTTTTCATGTAGACCAGTGCTACCGGTGGTCTTCAGAACCCTACTCATAGTTTGACAGGAAAAGTTCTATTAAAAAATAACGTTTACAGAAGGCACAAAAAGCCTGATTCCTTCTGCTACTTCCCTACAGAAATAAATGTAATAGACTTCTTACACAAATATAACAGTTGAAGAAAAAACCCAACTATGCTAGAGCATTCAGATGGTGTTTAAACTTTACCTTCATGAACTCATTTTAGCTAGGTCCAGAGGGCCTAATTAGACCACCTGAAAAGTATTCAAAGCTTAATGAGTTTGGATCTAAATAGGATAGATGAATGTTAGCTATTTAAACTAGGGTGGAGATGAGTAAGAATTTAGGAAAATTTTAGCAATAATAGGCATTGCCGGAGTCATAATCTCAACAGTTGACACCGAATGGAAAAGAAAAGTAGATGGCTCAGGAAGACAGAAGATAATGCACACTTTGGGATCCCTTTATCTTGGATGAGGAGCTGGAGGTGCAAGATAGGGAAGATGAACCAGCCAAGCTAACTAGCTAAAAAAAAGAGCTCTACGATCAGATATAAAGCAGCTGCAGGCCACAAGAATATGTCTGTAAAGGGCCCCAAATGGTAAAAGCTGTATGAGTGAAGTCCATGATGATGCTGAAATGAAAATGTATGAAATGAAGCAATTTTTTCAAGTAAATTTAAGAATCCCCCAAAACTGTTCTAGAGAAGAGCTAAATGACACAAATTCCTACGAAAAAGTTCTTGCTCCTTTTTTTTTTTTTTTCATTTGTAATAAGAAAACTCTTTTAATGTGATTGTACAGACTTTAAAAGAACCATTTTTAACGAGTACATGAGCTGTTAGCCCAAAATTTGAGTCACAGGGCAGACAAGGGACTGACCTTCATTTTAATAAGCCTGCATGAACACCTGCTGTAGTGTAAGACCATTCTTTGTACCAATAGGTGACTTTAATTTGAAATTCATTATCTCGAAGAAAAGATAAGTTTCTCAGCAAAATTCCCGTGTCCCTAACAAACTGTTAATTGCTTGACCATTTCAACTATCAAAAAGTGTTGGTAGGAAATATTCTGAAAAATCTATGAGTGTTGGGCAACACAGTCAACTCCTGCTGACAATTACTGGAAGTAAGGTGGACTGCAGAAGCCACCCATTATTGCCTTACTCAGACTTGAGGATGCAGAGGATATCACCATCTCGTACAGATGAACAATATATATCTTGAGCTCTCCAGAATTTTTACAATTTAACAACAGGGTCAATCTATCTGGTGCTATTCTGTATTTCTCCTTAAGTAAGCAGCACAGCTTGATTTCCTTCAGTCTCCTCTATCATCAATACCGAAGGTATGCACTGTGACTCAAAGTCCTAGCCTTTCTATAGGTAGTATCTTGGTGCTACTGAATGCAATAGAAGCAGGATTTTAATTATGGCTGATTTACTGATCTTGTAAAAGGCAGTATCAAGGGAGAAGTTCACAATTTTAAACGTGAGAGGACACTGAATCAATTTTCATATTTAAAAGAAACAGTCTAAACCAATGAGATTATTTTCTTTAGTTAATTTGTTGTTGCATACAAAATGTGTAAAATAGTGCAAAAAGCACAATTTCAGAATGCAGTGTAACTGAGGCAGTGAAAGATACGGAAACATACTTCCTGAAATGTTATGCCCTGTCATAGGATATCACACTTAATGCAATTAGACTAAATTTTCAAATAAAAATGATCTTGGTCAATATTCCTCCGCACAGAGATTTTTGCATTTTGATCCCAAACCTCCAAATTAGTAACACAAAAAAACTAGATCCTATGTCAATATTTTAAAATGCAGTATATTTCATCTTAGCTCAGAATGACTGACTGAATTTTTTAATATGTGTTAAAAAAAACTCCTTTCAGTTTGGAGGTGAAGACCACATTTCAGAGGACAGACCTTCCACTGCACCGGTCTATTAAGCCAGAAATATTTTTGTATTTATTTTTAGTTCTACTGGTAAACAAATGTATAAATCAATTTAGAATAACTTCAATCAAAGTATCACTTTAAATTACATATAAAAGAGTAGAACTAAAGATCACTTGGAAGCTGGCATTTATCATAAACCATCCCCTGTAGGCACTTTATGTACAGTCACTCTCTTTTGCAAGATAAGTGAATTTAATCTTACAGATTATGACTTTGAAATGCATTTGCCCTTATTCTGTTTTTTTAAGACATGACCTAAATTTATTATTATGGAAGAATAATAAATCCTATTTTATATCTGTAGCTTCAGAACAAATAGAATCACGTAACACTTATTTTTTTTTCATTACTGGAAATCTTTTAAATATCTTGATGTTTGTTCATTACTAAGGAACCACCTAAGAAACCTTCCTTCGCTTTTATTACTTCAAAAGGAAATAACTTTTTTTTTATATCATTCTCCAAAATTTATCTCTACATGCTAAGGCACAAGTATAATTGTCCCTTTCTAGCCCCAAAATAAGAAAATTTCAGTAATATGGTATAAATAAAAATACAGTACATTTGAGGAAGAAATAGTTGACATCAACATAAAAAAATACTGTTACTGATCAAGATAAAAAATTACCATTAATGATAATATCAACAACAGTAAAACAAGACAGAGTTACTTTTCTTTTTCCTCTTACCTTTGTTTTACTGTCAAAACAGGTAAATCCCAAAGCAAAGTCGACAGTGAAACACAGAGTATCCCCTTGCCAACTGCACATATATGTTTTAGACTGGAAAAAGAAATGCATGATCTTTGAGAGAAGAACCATGATCGTCATTTATCATATAAAAATAATATTTTGTGCATTTTTTTGTGTGTGAAGACACTCAACTGACAACACTACCATTGCATTATATTATTAAATTTTTAAATTCTTAAAAACTTCTCAATATAGGTCAGTATCAGATCTGTAATGGCATCATAGAACTACAGAATAGTTTGGGGTGGAATGAACCTTAGTCCAACCCCCTGCAGTAAGCAGAGACATCTTAAGCTAGATCAGGTTGCTCAGAGCCCAGTCCAACCTGACCTTGAATGGTTCCAGGGATGAGGCACCTACAACCTCTCTGGGCAACCTGTTCCAGTGCTTCACCACCCTCAGTGTAAAACATTTCTTCCTTATATCAATTCTAAATCTTTTACTTTAAAACCATGACCCCCTGTCCTATTGCTACATGCTGTACTAAAAAGTTTGTCCCCATCTTTCTTATAATCCCCCTTTAAATCATTGAAAGGCTTCAATAAGGTCTCCCTGGAGCCTTCTCTTCTCCAGACTGAACAACCCCAACTCTCTCAGACTTTCTTCATAGGAGAGGTGCTCCAGCCCTCTGATAATTTTTGTTTCCCTCCTCTGGACCCACTCTGACAGATCCCTGCCTTTCCTGTACTGAGGACTCCAGAGTTGGACGCTTGTGCTTTATGAAATCCTTGATTTTTTTTTTTTCCTCCAAGGGAGCATTACTTTGCTCTCACTGGTATTTCATGAACTGTAACGTCGCCTCACACTTAGACATTTGTTTACATTAAATTTTTGTATCTGGATAGTTTCTTTAAATTCCAGAAAAATGGCATTAACACAACAACAGCCTAGAGGAGATCAAAAGCATTAATAAATTTGCTTAAGTTGAAAATTGTCCTTTTAATTGTTTTTTAAAGGTGTTTTTTTTTTAATATATAATCTATAACTTCTCTATTGAGTAATTGTGAAGGTTTAGTCATTCCACTATCAATAAAAATATTTAGAGTTATACTAAAATAAGTGTTTCTGAGATACAGACATGAGATTTTATAAAGGATTTCAAAAGGCCTAGGAATGAAATGAATTCATTAGTATAGACTAGTATTATAATTACCTCAACAATGACAGAGATGCATATTATCTCTGAATAAATGATTTTGCTCATTGATGTTCAAAATCGTATTATTTGGCATTTAAAAAGATTTCAGTGATGTATATTCAATTTGAATGACATTTAAATATCCATACCTTTTATTCAGTAATTACAAGGTGGCATTAAGCCCCAGTCATAACTTATTCTCCATTTTTATGCAATTAAAAAGGTTATACCAGCTGAGCTCTGACTCAGCAAAGCAATTTTTAAAACATATTAAATTAGATTCCTCCAATTGGTAAGCATCTAAGCTCAGCCACAAATGGTGAATACCAAATTGAACTATTCACAAATAATTAGCCTAGAGAATTTTACAAATATTCAATATTTACAAATAATGGAACTGGTTTGGAAATTATTTGCAGAGAAATACTAGAGATAAACAGAATATGCTGCATTTTCATTGTGAGAAGCATTACAAACACTAGTTCATACTTACTAAGCACTAATAACTTCTTCTTTACAGCAGAATTTGTTTGGGTTTTGTCATATAAATTTAAAAGCCTGCCTATGGCTTTTGCTTAATGACTTTGAAGAGGTTCTCAGACTGCTCTGTGATAAGGACCCCATCTCCACTCATCAACACTAGTAGAGAGCACTATCCATTTTTGTTCTTGCCTTGGGAATAAGCTTCATATACACTTGCAATTGTGTGATCACTCTTGGGTATCTACAATTATTAGATGCAAGTTTAACAAAATAAATCTAGGCTTAACTGTCTTTTAGTGAATTTTGCAGAAAACAAAAAAACAGCACTGCATATTAGCCAGCTAGACAACTCACATCTTGAGCAACAGAGAGGAAAAAGAATGTGTTATTTAAAAAATCTTCTTTAATGACTGGAAACGATCTTTTCCCAGGCTTAGGTCTAACACTAGCTTATGACAAAACTCTTGGGGATTGTAAGCAGAGGTAGATGCAAATCTACAAAGTTTTCAACCTTAAGATATGGATTAAAACATCTTCCCATTGTACAGCTATACCCTAATAGCCACATTAATTTACTTAGCTCATGCAAGTGTGAAAATTCAAAATGTTAGCAAATATGATATAGTGACCATTTTTGGCTTGCACTGCTCCTGAGAAGCTGTGACAGTTTTTCCAATTCTAACCCTGGTGATTCTGAATACAATGGAGATGTAGAGTGGGAGTTTAAGTCTGATGAGATTCTTCAGTCAAAGTATTAAGAATTTAGCTGTTCAAAGGAAAGCCTCATGCCTGAATTGCAACAGCTTAGAGAATTGTAGTATACATTGTATATTAAGTATTTAATGTTTTCCAAGCAATGATGAAATAATCTGTAGAATAATTATTTGTAATAAAAGACAATTACAAAACTTGTATCTGTGTATTTGTTCAGATACTAGTATCAATGCACATACCTTTAACTTAAGAAAAGAGATCATTTTGTTGGTAATACAACTGTCCAAATAGGGCACTGCTCTATCTTTGACACTGGTATCTGTCCTCCTGGGCTGTGAAAGGGCTTAATAGTTACAATGAGAACATATATTACAAAACTACACTAGCCACCATTACTGAAAGTTAGTGGGATGAATCCCATTACTGGAGCATGGCTATTGATAGCTACAGGCTTTTCAGAAGGACAGGTGAGGAAGGAGTGGTGGAGCGGCTGCAGAAATGGATAGTGTGACAAGCTGTCTCTGAAGAAGAGCCACAAGCAGGTTGAAAGCTTATGGGTAAGAATTAGAACAAGGTAACAAAGGGAACCTTGTGGTTGGTCTACTACAGGCCACCCAATCAAGGGGAGCCTACTGACAAAGCCTTCTTACTCCAGCTACAGGAGCATTGCACTCGCAGGTTCTCATTGTGCTGGGGGACTTCAGCCACCCTGACATCTGCTGGAAAAGTTGCACAGCAAGCTGTAAGCAATCCAGGAGTCATAGAATGGTTTGGGTTGGAAGGGATCTTAAAGATGCCCTAATTCCAACCTCCCTACCTTGGGTAGGGACACCCTGCAGTAGACCAGCTTGCTCAAAGCCCCATTCAACTTGGCCTTTAACACTTCCAGGGAGGGGGCATCCACAACTTCCCTGGGCAACCTTTGCTAGTATCTCACCACCCTCACACTAAAGAAGTTCTTCCTAATGTCTAATCTAAATCTACCCTTTTTGAGCTCCAAACTGTTACCCCTTGTACTGTCACTGCATGCTCTTGTGGAAAGTCCTCTCCAGCTTTCCTGTAGGCGCCTTCAGGTACTGGAAGGCTGCTCTAAGGTCTCCCCAGAGCCTTGTCATCTCCAGGCTGAACAACCCCGACACTGTCAGCCTGTCTTCATAGGAAAGGTGCTCCTCTGATCATCTTCTTGGTCCTCCTCTGGACTCATTCCAACAGTTCCATGTCCTTCTTATGTTGGGGACCCAGAGCTGGACACAGTATAGAGTGGAGTAGAAAGGGAGAACCACCTGCTTTGACCTGCTGGCCACACTTCTTTTGATGAACATTGACCACAACTCTTTGAGTGTGACCATCTATCCAGTTCTTTATCCATCAAGTGATTGATCCATCAAGTCCATGTCTCTCCAATTTAGAGACAAGGATGTCATGCAGGACAGCATCAAATGCTTTGCACAAGTCCAGGCAGATGACATCAGTTGCTTTTCCTTTATCTACCAATGCTGTAACCCTGTCACAGAAGGTTATCAATTTGTCAGCCCTTATTTGCCCTTAGTGAAGTTATGTTGGCTGTCACCAATCACCTCCTTATTTTCCATATGCTTTAGGATAGTTTCCAGGAGGATCTGCTTCATGACCTTGCCAGGCACAGAGGTGAGACTGACTGGCCTGTAGTTTCCCCAGTCTTCCTTTTCTCCCTTTTTAAAAATCACATCAATTAATATCTTCCACGACTACACACACATCTTGGAATCTGCAGAAGGTAATCAGGGTTACTTACCTCTTAATGGAAAAAAGCAGAAAGGCTTCTTTCATGCCTACCCATATGCATCCAGTATACATATTGCACACTGTATTCAAATTATTCACTTATTGACTTAAGTGAAAACATCTGCTCTGCCTCAATCTTGAAGTGATGTCATCAATATACTGAATGCTAAAATCTTAATAAAGCCTTGACTTTGCTTAGATCAAGGGAGTATTTGCATTTATTTAAATCTAATTAATGTATTTTTGGAATATTGTTTTCTGAGACAAGTAATCTTTTTTACATGTGAAATAACATAACTGATGATAACAGAGTTTTATTTTTTCAGTAACAGCAGTACCTACTCCATATATTATAAAACAGTCATCATAATCTGATTCTGGTCTTTCCCTTCTTTATAGTTAACTACCAGTGAACAAGCCAAGAATAACAGTGCATGCATTTAATGTATTTAATTTGGTGATGAACCAAAAAATCTATTACAGTTAACAGAAAAGCTCTTTTGAGTTATTCAAGATATATCTTGTAACAAACATAATTAATGCTTAGCCATAGGCAGATCAAAATTAAGTGACTAAAAATCTCAAAAACAGAGAAACCAGAAAAACCACAAACTGAGCACTTTTCCCTACTAAACCTGTTGATTTTTTCAACAAAGTCTATGATCTCATATAGACTTGAGAAAGTGACTTGTATACAAGGGGTAAAGTAGAATTCTAATGGCCTAAATGTATATTAAGTGATCTGTTTGTCATTCTCTATTAAACTGGAGTTTAACATAATAATTGAATTTAATTTAAAGAGCTTTACCTAGAAATCAATTATTGGTCAAAATTTCAACCATATTAACAGAAGACTCCAGGATTGCCAAATTGAACTGATGAAATTTTAATATCATCCAAATATCATTGATACTTCTTCTTATTTCTGAAAACAAATCCCACCTCATATTACATTTAATATTTTTTTTTCACTCTTTCTGTCAGTGTGGGCATCTGCAAAAACTGGGAGGGAGTTGGTAGGACTTATCAGGGGAACTTAAATGTCTGAAACAGAGAAGGATCTAAATGATATGCTCTTCTATTAAGCATTTGAAATAACATGATGCACAACAGCATTTAAAACACAGTGAGGATGAGGAAAAAATATACCAACATCAGTCAGTTTGGAACAGAGATTTTTTTCATTAAGACTTTATACAGCAGCTTTATACAAGCATACAGGACTGAGAGCAGTAAGGTTGATTAATACATCCAATCTATTTACCAAAACACAGAGTTTGGTAAAAGACTTAATAGGGGACCAACTAGGTCAAGAATGAGCTTCTTCTAAATTTCACTTTTAGCATTAAAAACCTCCAAGTATAATGTGGCAATGAAGATAAGAGCAACCAGAATTGTTACGGTTGTACTAAGAAATATGTCTAAGATTATATGCACAGAGTGTACTAGGAAGCATACAAAAGTAAACCTCTTGATTCTGAAGATAGCCTGCAAAATCTTCTTGGAGAGTACCTTCACATAGAATTTCTTGTACTAAATGGAAATGTTTTTCAAACTCTCTGATTTTCCCAAACAGTTGAATTAAAAATGCACATACTTAGGCTTTCTCATATTTAAAAATTCTGATTGTTATTTTAGGATAAAATATTTTATATAACTTTTTTTTTTTTTAAAAGCAAAACTTTCAGAATACATTTATAAAGTACATTGAAACCATTCTCACTCTGACATATGACAAATGACCATGAAATCTAACATTCAGCAAAAGTATGAGAGTTTTCATAAATTTCATCCAGAACAGACTTTCAAAGCTCAGGTGTATTTCTGTTCCAGATAACTGTGCAAAATGATCAGTAAAACAATTTCTGTGAGTGTGTATGAATGAATACCATCTTTACTTAAACAATGTGGCAGATCCACTCACTGCCTTTAAGGAATTCATCATGTCACAGCTAAGATGTTACAGAACCTTGACAAATATGGATAGACACAATTAAAACCACTTAAAACAAATCAGATCTGATTAAAAACCTTGTACTTTCCTTCAAGATCTGCAGTTGCTGCCATGGAAGGAACTGCATCTCATGCACTATGATCACTTGTTTTTAACACACTTGACTGGGTAAGATGTATTAGTATAAAAACCTACATTCTCTTGTAAAAGATGGTGCTGTTATCTG
Organism: Hemiprocne comata; assembly: GCA_020745705.1. Taxonomy (NCBI): domain Eukaryota; kingdom Metazoa; phylum Chordata; class Aves; order Apodiformes; family Apodidae; genus Hemiprocne; species Hemiprocne comata. The sequence goes on from CM036588.1 coordinate 92,659,348, forward strand.
ATATTTCAAGAAGACATTATACCTTTTTTTAAAAAACCTTTGACGCATAGCTGTAGTTTAGCATATATGTATGTAAGAGACAAACTTAAAAGATTTTTCAAAGGACTCAAATAATGGCTTGTTATACTTTCACTGAACTTTAAAAAAGGCTTCTGTTGATTTCAGTAGAAGTAGAGCTAGCTCAGTACTTAGTGTATTGGAAAATAAGACCAATTGGCTTAGTATGTATATGTTTTAAATGCTGGCTCTCTCAGGATACTGCTATCCTTGAAACTTTTGCCTTTTGGTCAAATCTGAGCTGCACTCATAAGCAAAATTACTGCCACACAACAGCTGTTTAACTGAAATAAATATTTATGTGATCTAATCTATTTGTAGTTTGTCATACTTGTGACATGGTAGCAGATAACTGCAAAAATGGTTTTCTCAGTAGAGCTCTCAATGGACAGGCTGCCTTTTCAGGAAACTTCAGCACAATCATAGAATCACAGAATGGTTTGGGATAGAAGTGACCTTAAAGATCATCTAGTTTCAGTGCTGCTGTCATAGGCATCTTCCACTAGACCAGGTTCCTCCAAACCCCATCCAGCCTGGCCTTGAACACTTCCAGGGAGGGAGCACCCGCAATTTCTCTGGGCAACCTGTGCCAGTGTCTCACCACCCTCACACAAAATAATTTCTTCCTAATGTCTAACATAATTCTACCTCCAGTTTAAATCCATTCCCTCTTCTCCCATCACCACATGGTCTTGTAAAAAGTCCCTCTCCAGCTTTCTTTTAGGCCTCCTTCAGGTACTGGAAGGCCGCTAAAAGGTCTCCCTGGAGCCTCCTCTTCTCCAAACTGAACAATTGCAACTTACTCAGCCTGTCTTCATAGGAGAGGTGTTCCAGCCCACTGATCCTCTTCTTGGCCATCCTCTGGAATCTCTCCAAGAGTTCCATGTTCTTCCTGTGTTGGGAGCCCCAGAACTGGACAGAGTACTCCAGGTGGGGTCTCAGATAACTTGCATTAAGCATTGAACCTCTATCACAGAGACTAGGGCTACACACACATGCAGCCTAAAGGAAATGTTCCTCTGCAGGGAATTGTGTTCCTATAGGAAAACCGGTAAGTCAGTTTATCCTAAACCATTGTAGGTTCAGCTATTACTTGGCAAGATGAGCAGATAATGCAGTTACAGAGGCCTACTCATGGCCATGGTATCCGCTCTCTAATAACAAACTATGGCTAATGTAAGGGTAGAAAGAAGACTTGCTACTTCCTCTGCTGAACAGGGAGACTGTGGCTTAAATAGGCTATAGGAAAAGGAAGTGGGGAAAATGGAGGTTAAGAGGATGAAATCAAATGCCAACAGCTAAGCTGTGGTCAGCCTCTAGCAGTGAAATCTCAAAGTGCATTTTTTAGCCTTGGCTTCTGTCAGGAGGAGATTGTGCTTCCTCATCTCTGTGCCTGAGCAACAGCTTCTTGGTTTTGTAGCAACTGATTTTTTTTCCTCGAAAAAAGCAAGATATAACAGTGACTTTAATGTTTAAGAGTTTCCTACCTGTAGATTGTCCCAACTATATTTTCACACACCCAAAGCTGATTTTCAGTAGCAATCATAGCAATCAGGCTGGCACCATTCACCTTAGAGGAAATGGTTTGCTTCAGCAAAGGCCTTGACTTGTTTTTGACAGTTTTTTATAACGTAATAAAAGGTTTTTCTTTTCTAGAGCACTATAAATTCTGGATTTTAATTAGAAATATCAACAAGAGACATTTCTCAGTCCAAAATTTAGTTCTAAGGTAATACTACCCTATAAATTTGAAATCCCATGAGAGTAACATTGTGACAGCTTTAGTAATTAAATCCTTATTCAAGCCTAGAAGATCCTCCAGAAAAATACAACAAAACTAGACTCACACCACATAGTTGTTATCTAAATCTTTGGGTTTATAAATAAATATAAATATACTAAGATATACCTGCCTTTGGATTTACCCTTTCAAAATTAACAATCAGTAATTTTAAGAATATACTACTATTTTTAGAAATACTGGTGTAGCTTAATGAAAATCAACATTTTATATTAATCATGTTTAAAATACAGAATATGTAAAGAAGATTTTTCTCAATTTGTAAAACTGTATATTCTCTTCCTTCTTAAAAAGTTTTAATAGGTGCATTACTTGATTCTCACTTGTTACTTGAATTGTTGAACTATGAATCATTCTTACAAATGTATTTACAATTAATCTGTACGTTTCTCAGCACCCTTCTTTGGGTTGGACAATGGTGGTATTTTTGCATCAGTGTGAAAATGAATTATAATCTAATAGCATTTCTAAAGACGACCAGTTAAATTGGAATTGCAATAAGCTTTCTGTACATAATGAAAACAATCTAAAACTTAATTGCATAATTAAACCAAGTGCTTGTGGTAACCGACTGATAAATATATTTTAATTATCCTATAAATCTAACCTAATCTAACGCCTATTTAATATCTCACCTGAATTTAAGGAGGGTATGCACTTTGCTTATTTGTTTGTTTCAGAACTTAGTTCTGAAATTAGCATATGGTGATATTTCCATTCTTAAAAGGATTACTATTTATAATTCTGTTTCATATATACTTTGTCATCATAGTGTAATATAAAATTAAGATAGCATTGCCAATTGTATTTAACATTTTTGCATTTTAAATACAGTATTTGGAGCTCACAAGGATTACACTGTGGTCAACCAATCCTGTTTTATGGTGGACAGCTGGCTTAACATGAGCCCAGGTGTGCCCAGGTGGCCAAGAAGGCCAATAGTATCCCGGCCTGTGTCAGGAATAGTGTGGCCAGCAAGTAGGAAGTAGTACGTATGCAGACAGTCACTACTATATTTATATTTGAGAAAATAATAGTCAACTGGATGCCTTTCAAGGGAAATGATGAGAAAATACTGCTTTCCTGCAATGGTTATAGAAATCCTTTGGAAGGAGTCTGTTCACCTCTGTATGTTTTCAATTAGTTTTAGTGAACCTTTCCAGAGCATTTTCAACAGAAATGCACGTCAAATTAGGTTACAGACCAGAAGAAAACATCAAGTGGATGTAGGAATGAGATTACATCTATTATTTTTAGGCCTGTGAAGGAGGGATGAGAGGGAATCATTACATGGATAAGTTTTATAAAGAAAACTTTAAAACCATAAAACTTAACTAGAAAAACACAGGCTGAAAACCAAAATCTGGCAACAGTATGGATTCTGAAAGGATTTTTACAATAAACAATGTATGTTTCATGGAAAGCAGCTTTATCTTTCTCAGATCAGAATATTATGAACGGATTAGAAATGAATTAAAACTGATGAACTGGCAAAATCTATGACAAGCTATTACAAGGATATTAAAAATTAATAGATGAGAGGGTATAAAAAATGAACCAGGACCAGACCCTTAATCAGAGATAGCGCATTAAGCAAAAAGGGAAAAAGATACAAAGCTGAAGAAAGGATATTATGTAAACCACTTCTTCAAAATAATTATGCAATTTGTTTTGTTTTAAACATCAGTAACGTTGTAGTAGATTTCTCAGGCATTTCATACAGATCATCCTGAAGAACATACATTGCACAGAAGGAAATATTAAAGTCTGGAACATGAAGATGATGAACTAAGGATACTGTAAGATACGTTACTTTCATGTCTGCCATCTTTCGTAAGTGTGGACACTGCTTATGCTCACAGAGCTTGGCTGGACTGACCAATATTGAAAAGGAATTAATTGCTGCTTGCAAAACAGAAAATGAACTGATTGATTGCATTTAACTACTGATTCTTTTCTTAGGAATTCTAATCATGGTGTTTTAGCTGCACAATATTTGTGGAAAGAAAGTTGAAATGGGAATCTTATAGAAACAAAGCTCCAGGACTGCATGCACATTTATTCCCAATAATTATTTTTGCATTTATCCAGGAACAGACATATCAGCAATCAATTCTGAGCCACAATGAGCCAGTCTGGCTTACACATTCAGCATTGAGAATCTCACCATAGAGAACGGTTTGTTGTTAATTCTTAGGAGAAATAAGTAGATGCTAAAAATGCATCCAGAAGGATAAAACATCCACAGAAGCAGATACATGTTAACTGAAATGTAAATAGGAAAACATACATCATACATGCATCATACATTTACGTTCATTATAAACTGTTCTTGGATTTCCAGTAATGTTTACATGACATGGATTTAAGTGAAACATTATTACAACATGAACGATTTTTTTTTTTGTTATTTTTATTTGCAGGGTTTATTTGTCTGTCAAGATAAGTCACTGAGTTACTGAACAAAATGGAAAGAAATTCACCAGAAGTACTTACCTTTAAGCACAGAAAATAAACATGCAGCAAAACTTCTTGATTATTCTGTTATGATTGAGTGGAGTCCAACTGCAGGTTATTTTAATTTTTGTGGTAACAAACAACTTTTTATTTTTTTGTCTAAACAAAGTAAATGGTTTAGTGAAACTAGGCTATTGAGACGTATAAAGATGCAAAAGAGCTTGAAGCGTCGGTGTCACAGCTGGAAAAATGAAGGGAAAACTTTCTTTTGAGTTTAGAATTTGCTAGACAAATGGGAAGAGTATGTAACCATGTCTCCCCACCATACACTAACTGCAGGTATTTTGGAGACACTGCAGTAGATGACGTTCCCCCTGCATGGTTTCTTCTGTCTCCCGGGAGCTCTTCCATCTTGTGAAGCAGATTATTCTTCTGTGTTGCCATCCATGTGGTTTAGTGGTAGAACTGGCAGTGCTAGGTTAATGGTTGGACTTCATAATCTTAAAAGTCTTTTCCAACTAAATTGTTTCTATGATTCTATGTAACAAGTACAAAGTTTCAAGATGTCAAAACAGTCCAACTTTTCTACGGCTCACAGCAAAATATATTATTGTCACTCTTTCCTGTGTCTGTTACCACATACTATTACAATGTCATTCTCCATCCTCCTATTGAACAAGACTGAAGACCCCACAGATCCAAATCACCCTATTGACATGTTTCTGCATGAATTTAACAATCATATCCAAGATTCAGATGAGTCAAGATAATCTCCTTTGGAAAGGATAATTTGAGGGCAAGGAAGAATACTGAGAACTTAAAAAAGACAACATTGAAAAAACATGGACTAAAATTCCACAGTACTGACAAGACTACTCTGCAGGGTCAAAAGAATTAGTAAGAGATAGGGGAAATGTGGTAGCCTTTGAAGATTGTCTACACTGTAAAAAACTTGGAAAAAAAAAAGAATAAAATAAAAATTACTTCAGTTGAGCATGGTTAATTGGTCTTGCACTGTTTAGGATGTTCCTGCTGAGACAGAGGCTTGCTGGGATTTTTGGGAAATGATTAAACTTCTAGTTATTATTGAGAGGACTTCACTGCCTATGCTTCTCTCTTGCAATGCTGACTTTTATTACCAACCTCACAGAAATACTTTTTAACAGCCCCTTTTCTTCCCTTCAACTGCCTTCCCACCCTACTTGTATTACATTTTTATCACCCCCATCTCTCCACATTATGCCATCAGAAACGACAGTATTTTTTCTAGGAAGAAAACAAAGATTTGTTTTTGCACATGGATTTAACTAAGTTTGCTTGCTATCGTTTTTGTAAATAGATTAATTTCATCAGGGTAAGTGAATTTCACAGTTTCTCAGCAGACTCCTTTTTGTAAACCATTGCAGCTTGAATGCTTTTAAGATAGCTGAAAGGGGAACAGTATTGTGAGGGAGATTTCTTCCTGCTTTAATGCATTCCCTCTGTCATTTAACATTGCTGCCATTTTCAGAAGAAATGTACACAAATACCACAGAAAACGGGCAGATAAAATTCAAAAGCACTTATGTATATACCATTGTGCCTTAACTGGTGTGGTAGTTTGCACGGGTGGGCAGGGTGAGCAGGCAGGTGAGGTCACCTGGAAGTCCTCGCCCTCCTAGGAAAAAATCCAGTGATGGTCTCCACTTGGTCCAAAGCCACAGTCAAAAGAACTGCGTCCACCCAGACCTCGAAAATACGCAGTCGTCCAGGTGTCAACCTGTGTGGAAGGTCTGAGCCTGTCGCTTTTGCTGGAGGACAACAAAGACAACACCTGCGTGCGATGCGACCAGGTAAATGATCTGCTCAGCCTGGTGGTGGAGTTTAAGGAGGAAGTGGATAGATTAAGGATTATCTGGGATTGTGAAAGGGGAATAGACTGGTGGAGCCACCCCCTACTGTCCTTAGGGAAAAGGCAGCTGGTAGAGGCTCCACAAGAGGTGGAGAATCCCCTGCTCTCTTGTCACTAGGCAGAAGGAGGGAACCTAAGAGATGACGGGGGGGAATGGAAACTGGTTTCTGCTTGGGGCAGCAGGCAAGTGCCCTCCAGACCTCCTGCACCTTCCCAAGTGCCCCTACAAAACAGATATGGGGCTCTGGAGATAGAGGACAAGGGAAACAAGGATGTTGATAAAGCCCCATTCAGGGAATTTCAAGGCCTACAAGATGCAATAGAACCAACAGCACACAGCAGATACTGCAAAAAGAAATGATGTGTGTGTTAAGTGGGAGACTCCCTGTTAAAGGGCACTGGAGCGCCCATCTGCAGACCCGACAGGGAATCACCTGAGCTGTGCTGCCTTCCTGGAGCTAAGGTCCATGATGATGCCGAGATGGTGCCATAACTTGTCAAGACCATGGACTACTATTCCCTATTAGTCTTTCATGTGGGCATGAGCAACACCTTAAGACCAAACTTAGACAGAATCAAGAAAGACTTTAAGGCCCTGGGGGAGAAAGTGAAGAGTTACAGTGCCCAAGTTATCTCTTCTTCAATATTACCAGTTCAAGGATTGGGGGCAGCCAGGAAAAGACTTAAGCTGGCAATGGGTCACAAGTAGGGTCCCCCAGGGATCGATATTGGGTCCTATGCTGTTTAACGGCTTCATAAACGACCTGGATGTTGGAATCAAGAGCACCCTGATGAAGTTTGCTAATGACACTAAGATGAGTGGAGAGGCTGACATTCCAGAAGGGAGAGCCACCCTTCAGGATGACCTAGACAGGCTGGAGGAGTGGGTTAGCAGGAACCTTATGAAGTTCAATGAGGAGAAATATAAGGTCTTGCACCTGGGAACACATAACCCAGGAGTGCAGTTCAGACTGGGATCCACCTGGCTGGAGACCAGCCCTGTGGAAAGGGACCTGGGGGTCTTGGTGGATAACAGGCTCAACATGAGTGAACAGTGTGCTGCAGTGGCAAAGAAAGCCAACAGGATACTGGGCTGCATCAACAAGGGCATCACCAGCAGAGAGAAAGAAGTCATCATCCCGCTCTACTCGGCACATATCAGACCACACCAGGAGTATTGAGTTTAGTTTTGGTCTCCACTCTACAGAAAGGATGTGGACATGCTGGAGAGGGTCCAGAGAAAGGCCACAAGGATGATCAGAGGACTGGAGGACCTGCCATATGAGGAGAGGCTGAGAAAAGTGGGTTTGTTCTGCCTGGAGAAGAGAAGGCTTTGGGTGAGACCTTATTACAATATTCCAGTACTTAAAGGGTGGCTACCAAGAAGCTGGAGACTCCCTATTTACAAGGAGTCACACAGAAAAGACAAGGGGTAATGAACGGGCACAAGTTGGTCCTAGGGAGATTCCAATTGGACACAAAAGATAAATTTTTCACCATGAGGACAGTCAAACATTGGAATAGTCTTCCAAGGGAAGTGGTAGATTCCCCACATTTGACAGTTTTAAGTCTCAGCTTGACAGGGTGCTGAGCCATCTCATATAAACTATAGTATTACCTAAAAAGGTTGGACCAGATGATCCTTGAGGTCCATTCCAACCTGGCATGCCATGATTCTATGATTTCTTTTCATAAAATGTGTAAGGACAGAATATTCTTAGAAATGCAATTCTTATAGAAACACCAAACACACAGAATGTATACACAAAAAAGTAAACTACAACTCTGTCAAAGATAAGATCCTAATGACAGTCAACAGTAAACAGAACAATGTCACATTTAAATAAGAATGGCTGAAATGACATAGTGCAATCCAACACTTGCCATGAATCTTGCCCAATCATTTACGGATAACATGAATTTATGAATGAACTGCAATTATGGTCCTTCACCAAAAGAAATAATTTTTATGGACAATCTACCCTATCAGTGACAAGCTTCAATTTTCTGGATACTGAAATGCCAGTTATTTTTCTATGGCTTGAACTAATCTATGTAATGTTAAGCTGCACCTCAGTTATGCTGCTCTTGATATCCTTCTGAAAAGAAGGGTATTCAAAGCAGCATTTATGTTTTGCAGGAAGAAAGGAAACAATGGAGTCTAAAGATTTTTTACTGCTGGAGAGTGACTGCTGGAGCACACTGCATGCTACTGGCATAGTGGTTTACAACAAACCTGAATGCATGCAACTGACTGAGAGAAAATTAAGATATGGAAACACACATATGGAGACTTCAGCACTGTAATCAGGATTTTAATTGAATGCCTCTCTTGGAGGTTTCAGATAGGTTAAATCACAGTTGGAAGAATATTAATGTCTCTTCTGTCATATGGGTCTAGAAAATTATTGTATTCAAATGACAAAAGATCATTCCACAAGCAAAGACTCATTCCTTAAATGTTAGGATGTAAAAGAACAACAAGTTTTGACATTTAACAATAAATACTTCAGAACTTGAACCAGATACAGAACCAGCTAATCTCCAGACTTGTTATGCTTAAATTTAATTAAATATTATCTGCTTTTTATATGGATAATAAATAAGACAATTGAATGTTTGGTCAAACACTTATATCATAACTTCTTGAAGAGTTCATGTGAGAAAATGCATATTCAATCTGCATTGTTAATCTCTCCCTGATGCCGAGCAGTTTTTCAGGAAGAATCAATTTTTTCCTGAAGAACTGTGTTCCTTCTCAGAAGTGCAGAACCAACAGCATCACCATTACAAAATCTTTTGTTACCCTAGGAGGTCTGAAGAGACATTTAGAAGGGTTCTAAGCACCTGCAAACCCCGTTAGAATCCCAGAGATTTGGAAATTTCGAAAGGGTGATTCAACACCTGTGCTAGGACTCCTGCTCCTTGCAAGCTGTGCTAATGCAATGCTGGGATCCTGCAAACCCAGACATACCAGATCAGGCTTGTGTTTGTACTAAACTGTGTAAATATGTTTTTAATGGGAGAAGGCCTGTACTCTTAATCCGCAACTAGGTCCAATAGTCTAGTTCACTTGGGAGTATGGATGTAGATGTTCAGCAAATAACTTGTTTATGTAACAGTAAAGAGATGCTTTAAGTTGCAACTTAAATAAAAATCAATTTATCTTCTCTGCCTTCATTGCACAAAATATCTCCTTTAGAATAAAGTATCTGATTTGGTATAAATACAATCATTCTTTGGACTCAACTCCCTGATTCTAATGGGAGTGTGGTCACCACAATGCTAATGGACACCCATATTTAGACATCTATACTAGGAATCTTGATCTTAAATTTAAAGCAACCTAACAAGAAATGCAGTCTCAGATCTGCAAAAATAATTGTCTTGAGACAATTCTACTAGCCAGCAGAAAGTGATAATCTGTGGTTTAATTTTGAGAATTAAAGACTATCACAGACTTTCCTCCCACTTTTACACTGAGTCTGTGAACTCTTCCAGTGTTATCGAGGACAATCTCAAGTTACAATTAACAACTTAAGAGCAAAATGTTTCTTCTTTGAAAACAGAACCATTATGTAACGCGTATTTACCTTCTGTGAGTGAAAAATAAACATTCTGGAAGAAAATGTTCAAGGTGGGCTAAACTTCCAAAGAAACTGGTTTTGAGTGTTAAAACATTTCATTTTCAGTTTGTTATAATCAAGGTCATCTTACACATTACTACTTCCAATTTTCAAACTATCATAACACGCTCACAGACTGTTATTACATAGTCCTTGACATACAAATATTGATGTGATGATGAAGCTTTCAGTGTATTAAAATGTATTCAGATGCTTAGCCCTGGAGCACATCAATTTGATGCAATTATTAAACATAAACATTAACTAAATATTTGTTGTTTGTTTTTTTTGTGTTTGGTTTTTTTGTTTGGTTTGTTTTTTTTTTACAGATGAAATGGCTCCAGGATTTAAATTATTCATTACTTACCCCTGTTCTTTGAACTTCCAAGAAAATTGCTCTTTGAAATGACTTCTCCCACACTGCCAACTCGCTGCCCAGTTCCACATTGAAATAATGACTCTTGCCATGTTCAACCATAACACTGAAACAATATGGCCTCTGGTCTTCAAGATCAAAGTCCTGATGAATACCTAAATACAAGTTTGCTTGCAGCCAGCAATCATCAGCAAACCAGAGCTGAAAGACATGTTTCAGTATATGATTCTTCATCTAGCAAAACCAAACAGTTAAAGCAACACTGTCTTCTGTAAGTGATGGGTATCTGGGTGATATATTAATAATTACCTTGAAGAAATGTTCTGAGAATTAAGTAATAATTTCAAAGACAACTTCTCTCTCTGCTTCTTATTCACTTTACCCTCTATCACGTAATGCGAGCTACTTCTGCAGTTCAAAATGCTAAGCAATACATGCATATTGTTTACAGTGAAAAGGAAGGAAATTCCTGAATTCTTTGAATACAATTCAAGAGCTGTATGCCAGCTTTACAGGAGAATTTGACTACTTCATTCTAATTAGGTTCCAGTATGCTAAGCACCATGGAATGCAATAATTCATCAAGCACCCAATTCTGGAAATGACAACATGAGCTTTCAGTTTTCCCGTAATAGCTGCCAGTGCTAATCTGCAGCTACGAGGGGAGTGAAGTGAGATCCTGCCATCACCTTCCAGCTGAAGAAGAGAAACTTTGCATTGGTCTTTCATAATTAATGTAACAGAATGGTTTGTAAATGAAAACAAATTCTAACAAGAAACTTCCCTAATCTTTCAATATTTCATTGAGTAGCATAAATATTGAGAAAAAGAAAACAAACAAACAAAAAAGCTACTGCTTTGTTATGGTTTGAGGGGGCCCAGGCTAATTTTATGGTACCGATCTGAGGACATAGAGGATCCACTTTTTAGTAATGAAAAGCAGAGCAACCAAATGTTGCACTAGCACACCCTCCTTTCTGTATTCCTCTCATAAAAATAGGATCAAAATACTCAGGTGGGAACTGAAAATTTTGCTTGTGATGGTGAATGACTGAATAACATTAAGCTGGCAAATGTAACCTGATGCAATTTACTCAAGTCTAGTCTGTTAAGCCATGGATATTTTGTGGGGTACCTCAGAAGCAGCACATAATGCCACCAGCTACCTGAGAACAGTACTGAGGACATTCAGTTATTTTATGACTCTCTTTCAGACTGGTGAAAAGGAAGCTGAACAAAATACCTTTGTATCACCTGATGTTCAGCAGCCATGGAGAGACAGGTATTACACCTATGTCTGCTTCAAGACTCAATACTGCTCATCCTAGCTCACAGAATACCATATTAATATTTTTTATTTTGTATGTGAAAATGTAATGTGTGAAAATGCCAGGCAATAATGTTTTTAAGACAGGTGACTTTTAAAAATGTATCTAATATTCTCACCCCTGAAAATGCAGGATTTTAGTAACTAGAATAGAATCATCCTGGTTGGAAAGGACCTTGAAGATCACCAAGTCCAATCGTTAAGGCCAACCATAAGGCCTTTGACAGTTCCAGTTAATATGGAGTATGAGGCAAGGTATAGGAAGAAACATGTGATAAGAGAGATCACATTTTCAATCATCTGGTTGTTACCACTCGATGTCCATGAATATGCAAGTACATTATATATTGATGAATTTTAATTCACGTAGTTGCATATGCACGTTTGTGTATGCAAGTGTGCAGTTATATGTATGTATGTGTACACACACAAAAATCTAAAATTTAGCAAACGTTTTGAAACACTGTTTACATATTGGTTTCTTATTTTCCATGTTTAACTCTTGTGTCATAATAAAAATCAGATGAGGAACAAGTGCACCTCACCTTGAAATCCATCTTCTGAGAAAAGCTACAATAGCACTTGGCACCACAGCTTTGCACTAGTTCTAACCAGCTTCTGAAAATCCTTAAGAACACCCTCCCTAAATGGCAGTTTTTACAACTTAAACTCATCTTTTAGTCTGCAATTTGGAAACCTTAATCTCTTAAGATTTTTTGCTATCTTCTTGGATTTGCTCAGTTTGCCTCATTGTCATTTATACCAAAGCATCAACAGAAAAGAGGTTAAAGTGTTGAATTGGAGCTTTTGCACTTTAGCTAATGTATTCATGAAGACTGGTAATTAAGCATTCATTTATTAAAATGTCAAGAACATTAAAGAGTTGAATCTTGGGTAGTTTATTTCCCACTTCTTTTTCTTAATGAAAAAGTATCATAGAATTTGCTTTAAGGATAGATTGCCCTTGAAATTACCAGAATATTCGAGGAAGGACTGACTTTAAAATCAGTGGTAACATTTCAAGGAGAAAAAAACGAAACCCAAACCATAGCTACATCTTTTCAAAAGGCATAATGAGTATATATTTCACTGCTGCCTGACTTATTTATCAGGAAAAAGTAAATTTAAAAAAAATGTTTTAAGGAGACAGAACAAATAATCTGGGACAGAGCCTCTGCTCTTTGTTGCTGTCTCAGTGATGGGCAGGACCTGAAGTTGCCCAAATGTACCCACTCAGCTGTACACATGATCACAATAAAAAAATGCTATGCCTGCAAAATAATGCTATGCCCTGCAGCCTGCACTCAGGAGCTGGGCTTAAGTCCCAGACTCCAGGATTGTTATTCTTCTGGCATGGCACTGCCCAAGACCTTTTCCTCTCCCCAGTTTTGCCAGGGAAGGGAACCTTTCTCCTCTGCCCAGGGACATCAGGCTTACAAGAGAGAAAATACAGGCAGTGATGAGCTGCAAAACTGGCAGCTGACATCAGCTCTTTTAGCAGCCACTTAACAGGACTGACAACACCGTAAAATGCAGACATCAGCTCATGTTTGAGAGCCATTTTACTTTAGATTTCTGTCAAGTTCTGTGTTCTTTTTGCTCTGTTGGTTTTAAGCAAAATAATAATGCTTTCAATTTATCTTTTTTTTTTTAAGTCACAGCCAGCAAAGTTGGTGTAGGAAACATGCCCATGTTGCTGAAAGTCAATTTGGGACAAATAGTTTGATCAGTCAGAACATGGAAACAACCTGTCACCCCATTCGTTGAAGAATTTGGTTACTTAGTGCTATAGAGAACTCCCCTCTGTGCTGAACAGGGCAGTAAAGGGGAATGCAGTGTTATTGTCAGGTCTATGAATTTTTTGCCTCTGTAGATTGTCCTGAAAAACTGGGTGCCATCAGAAAAAAAACAAACAACCCTAAAGAAAATAAAAAACTTAAGCAGTTCTCCTTCAGTGCAATGTTAAGTCAGGATCTGTACAGGTAACAGAGCAACAACCTTCCTTCTCCACAATGTTAGTACATGGTGAAAGGAAGAATAGCAGAGAGTAGCACAGCAGCTGGTGAGAACTAAAGCTGATTTGTAATTTTTTAGTGAAAGAGAATTTTATCTGAAAAGACTGTTCTTTGTGGTTCATTTGGGGTTTTTTCCCTTATGTTTGCTTTTACTCTCTAGGCGCTCATCTAGTCTGACCTCACCTGTAAAGCAGTTTTTGATTAGCTAGTAGAGAATTAAATTAATCTATCTGATGCAAGTATCTCCTCTAAGTCAATTATTTAAACAGACTGCTAAGGTTTTGCCCAAAATCCTTGCTTGGGACAAGCTAAACAGAATACATGACACTGTCTCTAGGTGGTGGAAAAAATTAATTCTATGGTACACAAATGCCCCATGTTGCCCTTCATAAGGTAAAAGGACTATAATATTTGCAAATTATACATGATCTAAGAAAGACATAATTTTATACCGCTCATTACTGAAATGAAATAAAATTATCTTTATATAGATTGGGAATTACAGCAAAAGCATTCTTCATCACATTCACATATAAACAAATAAAGAAAGCCACAAATAAAAAAAAAGCAATATCCAGCTTAATTATGCTTAGTTGTGTGTTTCACCTGTACTTCACATGACCAGGTCTAACACTGAAAGATTTCTTCAATGTGGCAGCATTTTAGTAACTTACTCACTTGGAACCTAATCCATATTTCATATTCTTTTATACTTGCATAGCTAATGCACTAGCCATTGCAAAATGTGGGGTTTTTTTAACAACAGATGAAGTATTTGAATGTTAGCTACTGCTACTTAAAATTAACTTCAGTTTATCAGTAACAGGAAAAGGCAAACTTACTTTACTAAATAATACCACTGTAATCATTAGGAAACCTACCTTATGAATTTTAAATAGAACCTCACAGAGGTTATAGATTTTTTCAGCTCGCACCCAGTCTAGTGTGCTTACCTATAATGTCAAAAGAAAACATTAACAACTCAGTCTTCATTCTAAAATCATGTACAGGTGAAAAAAAAATATTTCACCCATCATTATTCGACTGGATGATCTAAATATAGGCATGTTACTACATTTAATATCCAGCATTTATAAAAGACTGTCAAATACCATTCAATTTTTACACAATGAGCATCTACAAGAGTCTTACCATAATTAAAAGATATTACATAATTTTATTGGTTTTTTTCACGATTACTACTCTAGTGTTATGGAAACCTCTTTGTAATCTCTGTGGTGAGTTACATACATAAGGATATTCATTCTCCAGTATGCTGGGAACCCAGAGTCTCAAAACTAGAGCCATTCAGCTTCGTACCTCAATTTAAAAAAGATCTCACAATCAACAGACCAAGATGCATTACCAAATTCAGATTTGAGTTTACATACATTAGGGCACCAATACATTAATATTTATATTGAAAACTGAAAAGTACTATGTGACTGCAATATTTGCAATTAAAGAGAATGTAAACTGTGGGCTTAGTAATGAATATGAAAAGAGTTTTTCTTGTTTTCTTTGTTTTCATTGCCCTGTTGATGCGACAGGCTTTTAAAATTGATAGTTATAATGATACTTGAAATTTTTCCCTGAATTCTAGTTCATTACTTGATGTGATTATTGGTTTTCTTTTAAAAACAGTACGCAGCCTATACAGTTCAAGGAAAGAAAAACAACCTATGTACAGGAAAAATACAAGGGGAACAGGCATTATTTTGAGTATATGTTTTTAGAGCAAAATCTTAGCTCTTGGGGAATGCACAGGAATAGGAATGGCTACATAGATATCCAAAGAATTGATTGTAAATCTAAAGCTTTTAGCATATGGAAACAAGTGTTTTGGTGACTCTAATAGCAACTTGGATACTTTAAAATATTACGGCAGATGCACCTTTCTCCTGTTCCTGCCTCTCTCCCAAAACGAATAAAGTAGAAAATTAAATTAAATTATTTAGCTAAAGCAAAATTTGTCTGTAAAACATCTGGCAGCTGTGAATGAAACTTAACTCTGAAATTCAGTAACATTCTTTTTCTCTGTATTCACAGGAGCACATAGTTCACCTATAATAATCAATCTTTTTTTCTAATGTTTTTAATTAAGAACATATTTTTTTTAAGATTATTTTCCAGGTCTTATAAATACTAAGCCATTAAGCAAAATGGCAATAAAGTGGTGGAAATCCAAACCACTGCAACACTTAGGAGCAAACTGATGTGACTTCTACTGGTTTTAAATGTTATTTCAGACAGTGCTGTAGGAAGAGTAAAGTGAATTTGTTAATTTATTTGTAAACTTATCTGCTTTTATGCCCACTCCAATTGAAACTAATGAACATTATTGTCAAGTAGACCTCACAGCTATGTGGTTTAAAGCAGTGTTTCAGAATTCACGTGAATTTTCTTAGTGTGGAAAGCATCCCATGTAAATTTAGATATCAGAAATATCTAATAGTAACTTAATCTTATTCTGAGTAATCTGCTCTTAATTTCAACATATTGGAGAGAATAAAAGAAGAGAAAAAATGGCAGTGCTTCCTCCCAGTTTTTCTGACTTTAGATGAGATCTTCAACTTCTAGATGATTAAACTTAGATGAGATGAATGACCTATTGCAAATGGGACTGAAGACATCTAGAAGAGAACGTTCTATCACCACATCTTTTTGGAATATAAAGGGACTTTTATTCTAGGGTTCTCCATTTGATGGCTTTCATGTTTAACAATAAAATAACAAACATCACTTGAATACAATTCATGCAGTAGAAAATGTTACAGCATATCATATACTTTGTCATTCTGTTTTATTATAAGCAATTTCTCATCATAAATTAAAGCTTGAAATATTACATACAGCTGCCTTTGAAAGTACTTAGCACTACTTTAAAGGAACTTTGTCAAACTTAAATCTAATGTTACCTGGTTTAGAAAATGAATTTAAAGCAATTTTAGATATTATGCCTGTCCTCCCACCACTTCATAAAATGTTGCAATTTTTGTCATACATTTCTAACTTTTAGGTTTCTGTTACTCTTTTCTTTCTAGTAAGGTTCATTCAATATTTTAATTGAGTTTTACTTTATAATTTTTGCCAAGAGTAAGCATGTTTAGAAACCACTGAAAGTGAGGAAAGAGGGGAAAAGCCAATTGATACAGAAATACTATACATTTAAACATGCTCACATAGAGCAAGTACTGCAGGTCTTCGCTTAATCCTTATTTATAGGAAATTTTTTTTTACTTTGATGGCTGTTTTGCAAAGAAAATATTAAATAATGCAGGTTTTGGCCCATTAGTGTCGACCCTCAATAGGGATCTTCCTGCTTTCTAAAAAATCAGGTTTACAGCCTAGAAATGCTAGTTTGTTATTTGGTCTTGTACTTCTTGAAGGGAAAGATTTCTTTCAATCTCAGTTAAAAGCAGGAGAATCCTTCCTTCCCATTACTTGGGTAGACAAGATATAAAAGCATAAGCACCAACTTAATCTGCTCTTTGTGAAACTGAAAACACTGACACAGGCTATAATCTAAAAGCTGTTAAGACATGACTGAACTTTCATTTGCTCATATAATTTGTTTTGACTCCTGAACATTAATTTAAACTGTTGGGTTTTTTTGCTGCTATTAATGATGCTACCATGGACAATGGTGACACTGCTGTCCCATTAAATTCACTCTGAATGCTTCAGCATTCTCCCCATTACACCGTGCATCTCTTTCGTCCTTTGATTCTCTATAACCTCTTATGACTTATGTCAGCAGAGCTACCTAGTGATGATGATAACTGACAGCACCTATATAAGCCAAGATTTTCTTTTACTGTCTATGTCAGAGAAAGGCTACCATGCTTAAAGCCAAGAGTGAAACAGTCCAAATATCATAGTGTGCAAGGTCATCCAGAGAACACAAATGCCATGTTGCGAGGGATTTTAAGGAGAGGAAACAAACATACTACAAAGGGATATTAGAGTCCAAAGAGACAGATGACATTTTTTGTAGTTTTCTCAGAACTATCATAGTATGTTTAAAATGTTATTGTTATAGACTGCACTGCTTTTTAAAAAATCACAAATGTTCATATACTTCTAGTGAATGAGAAAAACTGGAAAGAAACAGGACAGTTAAAAATAAAAAAAAAAGTGCAATTTCTTTCATTTATGTTCTGGTTTGAGCCAGGAAAAAGCCAATTTTCTTTTTCCTGAAAGGAATTCCTTATACTTGAAAGGATATTTCAGTCCTTTAAATGTAGCAACCTGAGGTTACAATTTTAAATCTGTAATGAGAGACTGAAATAAGTATGCAGAGTTGCAAAAGTGCTAAGTGTTGCATAAGTACTTTTTACTTCAGCATGAGTTTCTGTATGTTCCAGTACTGAAATAACATAACACATTGACCAGAGGGGTCCCCTTTGTTCATTTTTTTGAAAAGGCACTATTTCTACAAAAAACTCTGCAGATGCACAGTAGAGTGTAGTAGATACTGACAAGTAACATGGTATGAATCCTACCAAACTTTCATCCTCACTTTTAGTCAAATGCTGAACATGATAAATTAAGTAATTTATCCTCAATTAGTATCATGTAAATGGATAGTTTTAATTATATAAAAAATGTTTATTCAAAACCAGGTTTGAAAACAATAAATGTATAAAGGAAAAGCATTCATGTGGTGTGTTATTAATTTGTTTAATATTTTCTTTTTTTTTTTGCATTTTAATTGGATTGTAGTAATTGAATAAAAATTTAGTTCCTTGACATAACATATAGACAAATAATTTTTTGGAGAGCAAAAACCACCAGCTTTCCCAGATCTGTTGTCGCATTTTAAAAAGAATACTTTTGGCTTTCTAAAAATGCTTGAAGTTAACAATTTCATTTAGAATTTCAATCTTGAGAGAGATATAAAATGTTACCGATTGCTTCTCATTGAAGTTCATAAATAAGTTTTGAAGACTGGAGAATGACCAGTTTCTGAAAATCTGAACCTGACAATTTTAAAAAGTAAACACTTCCTTCCTATTAGGAATTCTTTGAACTATCCAGATATGGTAAGATTTTCAGAGGACCCTGAAATAGGTGAAATAGCTAAAGGTTATCAAAATTCCATGGCAATTACGGCTTTAACTTCTTTTAAAATCTCAGCTGACAACTCCACCTTGGTAAGGAAAAATAAACCAAGACATAACAGGTTTCCATTTACAATGAAACTGTAAGAAAAATATTATTTTTTTACCGGTGGAGTGCTGAAAATGTAGAAGGATGAACCTTTCAGTGCCAGAAACTTGAATTTGTAGAGCTGAGATGAATCAGTTCCTTCAAGTCTCTCATTTACCCATCCCATATGTATGACCTGTAAAGGCAAACACATGAAAATTAAAGTTCTGTTTTTCAGTGGAGGATAAGATCTATCTGAATAGGTCAGGTCTTTCCACAAGGAAGAGTGGTCATATTAGAATAGGATGCATCATCCTCTTCTTCACATTTGCCTTCCTACCACTTCCATACTCATGCCAGCATGTCCTTGAAGAGACCTAAACTTACAGCACAGGTAAAAAGCCTCTCATATTTGTCTCAGCAGACTCTCACTTGAGCCAGAGGAAAATCTAGGTGTACTGAAATAGTTCAGTCAGTAGTTTATAAAAAACCATGATCCTACATTATCTATAGCACAGTCAAAACTTGGGCATACTGAAATTTCTGGTTTTTCTATCTCTAAAGAAACACATCTGAAACAATAACTATCTGAAATACAACAGCTCTCTGTATGCTCATGTTTGCCACTGTTAACAGTGTCCTTGTCACATTGATTGTCTTTCACTTTTTATACTTTCTTTGAGATACACTTCATCTCATGACGATTTATGTTCTCATAGAATTAGATGTCAAATTCAGTTGTTACAGAACTTTGCTCTAACAGCATTAAAATACATCTTTATATTTCAGAGAAATTAAAGAAAAATAAAACTCATAAGTAAAACTGCATGCTTCCTTTTTGAGGTAAATAAAATTTATAAAGGAATAATGCCACAGTGTGGTACTAGAATATAATTAATGTAGTTACCCACCAAAAATTACAAACATAAACATTTTCGGCTTCATTTTGAATTCATCAAGAGGAACATATTGCCCTTGAAACAGGTACTCGGATTTCCAATTTTACTTTCTCTAAAACACTGCTTAGCTTTGGGTTGTCAACCTAATCTGTGCAACAAGGAAATTATTATATACCTCACAGTAGAAATTAGAAAAATGGTCTCCTGATTTCCATCTTACAAAAGAAAATAAAAACTCATCTGGGAAAACTAGCTGTTATATAATCCTTCTATTCCATTGAGGGGAAAAAAAAAGCAAAAACCCTTCCAAGAGTCTTTCACATCCTAAGACTATACTGTGTATTAGCACCATCAAACACTTACCTAAATATTAAAGATGTGAGTAAACAAAATGCTGTAGAATTTCCTGAACTTCCTAAAAAACCCTAAAAAAATGAATGCCTACATCAGCTTCTTCCTTTTTTTTTAAATAAAAACGTGAAAAAAATAAAAAAGTAGCACATTTGTTAATCAATTTAAAATTTGGAGAACAGTATCTCTTCTGAATACTGACTGAAGTCTTAGTACATATATACATTTAGGAAGAGAAATACAGTTCAGCTAGGAGACACACAAGCCTTTTGTTTGTTCTTTTGGTTTAGAAGTTTTGTATTTTTAGGAGAAAGGCAAGGGTCGAGTTGATTTAAGTATCGATTGCTCCACCATATATGAAAGACACTATGAAATACTTTCTTGGGGGACATGCAATATGCAGGCTAGGTAGCTGAAGGATTACTAATGGAAGATAAAAGGTGAGCTCACTGGGTTTAGAGCTGATTCCTGTCAATTGCATGGGTTGGGGAAAACAGGATGGCAAGCTAAAAATTAAGCACTAGTGAATATGAAGGGAAGAGAGGAAAAGACAAAGCAAAAGGCATTTAGGAAGATAAATAAATCCGTAAGATAAAAAATAAAGAAACAGAAGAAAATATGAAATTAGAAGGAAAAGAACAAAAGGAAGGACACTCTACATGTATATAAAGTGGGGAAATAAATGAAAAAAATATTTGGTAAGAAACAATGTAAAGAAAAGAGGATTCCAAATGTACACTTGCCTATAAAGACACAAAGTCCTTAGAAAAGTAAACAAGGAAAATAGAATAATGTCCTTTAATAGATTCAGTGTTCGATTAACTTATTCATATATTGAAAACACAATAAATTTATGCATCTTTTTATAGAGATATTAAAAAATCTAGTCTATTTTTTGCTTTCTTTCCACACATCCTTCTTACTGACCGCTTCATTAAAGGGTCACTTAGGGCACAGCAGTGGAGAAAGAATAATTATTCATTGCAACACAAGCCTGTATGGAACTGTTGTGGTTCATAAGCTGGCTGTTTGTGGTTCATATGTAGATTACTGAGATTTTAATTGGGTCTCAGTAAGTGGGTGGGAATATTGGTCCTGTGATAAAAAACTGTTCTGCTACTGGGATTGAAACCTGTCATTTGAAGTTTTAAGGAGTGATCATAAGGCATAAAAATACAAACTGTCCCATTGACAGCATTTCTTTCATAATTTCCCATACTGCATAATCAATTTGAGACTGCTATTTGAGACTGCATGGAAAATTACCCATACATCATCAGTATATTATTAAGTTTATAACATGTTCTACTACCCTTTCCAAAAGTTCCTGTAGGAGTAAAATGAGCAATGGCACTCATTATGAGGAGATAAAACATGTCACGAACAAAATGTAATCCAATCATAGCAGACAAATGAATGTTCTTATTTGCACTTATTGTTTTCCAGCAGCAATAAAGCATCTAAATGCTGCAATGACTAGAAACTTAACATGTGTTACATTTAGTAAAGCAGTCAGTACATTTTGTATATAGTACTTTTAGTTAAATAGTTATGAAAAGTAAATGGCATAAAGCACTCCAGAGGGAAATGAAGAAAGAAAATCAAGTAGATCTCTGATGAATGAAATGTCAGAACAGATGGGTACACTTATGTAATTAAAGTGGGATAAAAATCTACAACAGATGCCAACTTGGCTTGCCCGTTAAGAGCCACTGTCGCACCATGAAGCACAATGGAACAACACAAAATTAAGAGAGCAAAGAGAAGTACATCTTGAGGTAACTTAAGTGATGGGTTCTTTTGTCTTTTCCAAATCAAGCGGTAGACTGCATGTTTTGAGAAGTACAGATATGGGGGGAAAACAACACAGTCCTTTCACATACATAATTGTTAACTAATATAAAAGAATGTAAAAATTAAATTTGGACACCAGACGTTTTGATGTGTTACATTAATGGTCTCCATTGTATGTCAACTGCATTCAGATATGTCCTTTACTTCATTGGCATTCAGTTATATCCGAATGGCTACTATTCAAAACATAATGTTTTAGAGATAAAACTACAGAGAAAGTTAGAAAGTACACTCAAGTGTTTGATGCGCTTTTGCTCAAGAATGAAATTTATGCATCCAAGTTAGGCACAGTTTGAATGCCACAAATGCCACATGTCCATACTAACCTGAAGGGAACTATGAAGACAGGTATGTATCTGAATTTGTGTACCTTCTGAGGGTCTGGCTGCCTGTGCAAAATCTGGATTATGAATCCTTTCGGGTAGTGATAATTTTTTCTGCTCTTTATTTGCTTAACAAAGAGCATAGGAAAATTGGGGCTGATGTTACTAATCTTTTCCCATTAAAGCCTTCTTGTTCAAGTTAGAATCCAAAACACAAACCTCAGTCTTGAAGACAGCCACCAGTAAGGAAACTTACTGGTTATATATTTATATATTGTATACTAAATCAGTAGCACTATTTGTGCACCAGGAACTAACCGAACTAAATAAAAGTGGAAAACTTAGGTCCTTCACAATTTTTTTGGTCTTTTTTGTCTACTTTATTTTTTAGCAGTATTACAACAACAATAAAAATACACCTAACAACCTGTTCTCCTCACCAAATAAAGACTCAAATTGTTTTGTCTGCATTTTGGGGGGGGGGGGGGGGGAAGAAAACTTTTAAAACTACAGGTGTTTGCTATAGCCATAACAAAAGGGTCCTCAACGAAGAAAAGTCAGTCTGCAAACTCAGCTTCCTTCTACCCATTATAACCTAATCAATAAAATTATTAATTCTGCTTAAACATGTGTCAACATAATTTCAATTGAATAATCATTCCGAAGAAGGATTGATCTCACAGTAGCAATCCAGTGAAATCAGAGCTCTGTAATATTTTATGGAAAAGCAATGGGTTCTAAAAGCTGTGAAGAGCAGGTGCCTGTGCAGGAAATTATATACTCTAAAAACTTCCTGACAATCCACAAAGCAGAAATATACAATGAAAAGGAGAATAAAGAAGAGTTGTTAATATTTTTTAATAGGTAATAACTAAGGGAAGCTCAGGAAGACAGCTTAATCAGAGACCATGATTCTTCACTGAAGACAGAATTGCCTTGTACCACTCACTGCCGGAGACACTACAGTAGTAATAGTTATTTACCTCACAGAGGCACTACATATCAGCTAACTGACTAGAGGTTAAAAAGTTTAAGTGCTTTAAAGTGGTACTTCTTCTGTTAGAATAAGCTTTTTTACTGGAAGACCTGAGGTCCCAGAAAAAAATCTCTGAAGCAGACCAAGAGAATTTCTTTAGGAATTGCATAACTGACCTTCCATGTAAATAAAGTTAAAACCATTACCAAGGAAGATCTCAGTTCTATCTCTACATCATCTAGTTATGCTTCAGGAAATGTAGTACTGCTCCCTTTACAGATGCAAGCTGTAAAATTATAGTCTGCAAGAATGAAACTTTTCCAGGCTAACAATTAGGAGAAAGCAATTTTATTGTTATAGGATATATATTAAAAATATTTTTATTTTTTTTTTTAGAAAATTAAAAAAGAGATATATTTATCTTAAAAGCCTATGTGCAGGGTTTCTTTTATTCTGCAGGATGAAAGCAAACAAACATGTTCATGGCATATCTGGGGCAGCAGTTCTGCTGTAAGAAACAATGGGGAAAACCTCCATATTTGAAAAGTTAGTTATTTATAATTAAGATCCTATAATAATGAGAAAAAGTGCAGTAAAGGGGCTTCAAAGAAATCTACTACATTACTCTCTCAAAAATACCCATTATACTTATTTTGTTTCTAAAGGTGCTTTCTTAATTTCCTAAGGATCTACAGTAATGGAGACTTCATAATTTCTCTCAACAGTCTGTGCTAGCACCTTATAATCTTTACTAGTAATGAGAAAGTCTATTCCTCATGTCAAACATGAATTGCTTTTGCTGTAACCAGAATCTAAGACTTTTTTTGCCCCATCCATTAAAGACTCAAATGATTTTGGCCTTAGATTGGAAGAGTAAAAAAAAGCTTATTCAGTTAATAAATGGAGCAAAATCCCATGAACAAGAATATGCAGCTTGTGTGGCATCATTCCTTCCTTCTTTTCACATTATTCTCTGAGCATGGATGTTACTTTCATACCTCCCTCCCTGTCTTTCTTTCAACCTGTTCACAGAGCCCATGGAAAACCTCTGGTCAGTATATTTTTGGAAACATAGCACAGAAAATCAGATGCAGCGCTCCGGCCAAGGCCTTACAGCAAAAGGAACACTTAGCATCTCTTGCAGTAACTCACTTAGGTACAGCACACAATGCTTGTCTCCTTCTCAAAAACCACAAAGAAGACAAAAGGTCGTTATGGCATGCAGGTAAATGACCATTCCCTGACATGATGTTCAACTGACAAGGTAACAATGTAAGAAACTGCGAAGGGAGAAGTTGGCTGGCTATCTCAAGCCTGAGGCTATACTAACAGGACAATAAAGGATTAAACTAGCAGGTGAAATATATGAAAAGGAAGTGAAGAATAAGTGAAGAATGTTAAAAGATAATGAAAAAAGGGTACTAACAGGAAGTGCAAATCTGTGGTATCACAGATTAAGGCTGAAATAACCAAGTAAGCATGTAAAATTCAGAAAAAATAAGGGCCAATGGAGAAGCAGTAAAATATGGGTGGGTTCCTTATTTGAGATGGGGAAAAAGTTGAGAAAAAAGAAAAATAAAGTTAAATATATAAATGGGGCTTCTGAGCGTCTCCGTTAATCAGCCCTGTACCTGATTATCACAGGCTAATGTAATAATAAATCACAGTAATGAATCATAACAATGAACCTGTTGTTTTTTTACTATCCATCTGATGGGCTTCTGTTTAAAATACTGTAATGTCAAGAAATGTCCTAAACCTTACTGAAATCAACATACATGGCAGCAACCACCTATCACTCATGCATAAGATGTGTTATTCTATTGCAGGAGGAAATTAGATTGGTTGTCATTATTTATTCTTGCTAAATCCTTCAGGGCAGTCATTAGTTTGTTATCTTGCAGTTGCATACAAATATTTTGTTTATTTATTTAAAATTTCTTTTGAGAGATTGAAGTTAAATTGACTAGTATCTTAATTCCCCAGCTTCTCTTTCTTTTCCCATCAACAGCCACAATGTTTGCCATTTCTTAGTCTTCTGATATGTCACCTGGCAGACACAAATTCCCTGAAATATCTTGATAACAGCTCTGAGAAAACTTTGACCAAATTTTCAAATATCACCAGGCATTAAAAGCATACATACCATCAAAACTGCCCTTTGTAATGCAATATGAGTTTTTAGTGTTTGTTGCTAGTATTATTTGCAATAACCATCTTTTGCAGTTAACCTTCCTAGTGAAGATTGACCTCTGATATGCTGAGTAGAAGACAAATGTTTTCCCTTGTCTTCTTACTATTTATGCACTTAGAGGATAATACTTTGTTACCCATGTATCCCTTGCTGTTTGCATCTAAATCTGTCCTGGCCTTCCTGGTACTGTTGCATGCTCCGATTCTACAACCTTGTCTCTAGATTTCATTTCTGCATGATTTCTTCTAGAGATCAATTAACAGGTCATTGCAAAAAATCAAAACAAACAAGGGAAGAGACATTGTAGGACATAGTGAAAATCTGTTTTGCAGCATCACAAGAAAAGAAAATACATAGTCCTTATTAATATCTGAGCAATACTCTCCTATTTATACTGAGAAGAAACTGTACTGGTTTAGTGGAGGACAGGAAATCATCATATGATAACTGCCTTTCATGTAGTTCTTCTGTACAGAGAATTGTCTAATTTACCGTTTCACAAAAAATACAGAGCAATCCAGCAAAGTGCATAATTCTGAAAACTGCGTCTCTTAATCTGTCTGCTGATAATATAGAATCATGTGTTTTCAAGTCTCTGGAGCACTGTAATGAGCTATTTCAGGCAGAATCAAAAGTTTTAATATTTGGACAATGGTGGTTGTAAACATCTTCCATGCTCAATAAAATATTGTACATACTGGCTCAATGCTCCTCTCTTCTTGTGGAGCACAGATATGCTCTAAAAGTACCCAGTGCATAGATGCTGTGTGCTTCATCATCTGCACAGGTTATATACATACTTAAAGCCAGAGTTTCACCAGTTGTACTTCTTCAGTACCTTTCAAATTTGTGAAATTCCTGCATATTTTAAAAACCTTGTATTCCTTGACATGGACTTACTAGCACGACTTACTGGGATAGCTAGAATTCTCAAAAAAATTCCCAAGGACTTAACTCCATGACAAGAATTTTAAAAATTGGATAATATAATGAAAGTCTTACCTGGTCTGAGGGAGAACAGCATTTATTTGCCATTTTCATCTATGAGAGAGATGGAAGAATATATGGAGATATTAATACGGTGAACAGCTTCTGTGATGCAATTAGCATTGACTTAGTTATTGATTACTGCATTAATACTTCCGAATGATATTATTAGAAGTTAAATCATTCAATGCATAAATACTAGCTTTTTAGTAGTACGCTACATTTACAAAATCAGGGGCTCAAAAGACAGGAAGCCTTTTATCAGTTTTTATTAAATCTTTCATAAGCATTTGCATTTATGAATTTAACTTTGCCACTCTGAGAGGAAATATACTGTACTGCAGACACCTCACTTAGGTCTCAGCTAAATAATTGCTTAAGCAGATCTATAAATGAGGCATGTGATTAAGTACTTGTGAAATGAAGGCCATAGCGTGTAAGATGTGTTTTAAGATAAACTGAATATTGTTTAGACGTTGTTTTTTTTTCAGTTTACTCCTCAAGATAAAGTTACAGATATTTCTTTTTCCTCTCTGTTCAGATAATAAAGAGTTCTGTTGACTTTGGCTTTTATTTGGCAGCCATAGTTTGCACAGATGACTGGTGGATAAACTTTGACATATATTTCCTCTTTCAAGTGAAACCCTTCTTTAAAGTGCCGTATTAGGAAGCGTAGTAACGATATGGAATATAGATAGAAAAAGATTCAATGACTGGAAAGACAGGCTCCTCTACATGCAAGGATATAAGCTGCTAACTGTCCTACAGTTGATGAGTAATTCCAAAGGATCTTGCTGTCAAAAAGCCTGGTTTATGACAAATGAAAGACTGGTGATAGAAGATCAAAAGCTGCAGCTATGTACAGGAAAAACTGCAACTGCCACAGGAAAAGAGCAGAAGAAATCCAGTGCTATTGCATGTATCTTGGCCATACTAGATTTGTAAGATAAAATCTGTGGAACATCTCTGGTAGCAGAGAAATGTCTGCAGCCATGTAGCTCAG
The DNA here is from genome assembly GCA_020745705.1 of Hemiprocne comata. Classification (NCBI taxonomy): domain Eukaryota; kingdom Metazoa; phylum Chordata; class Aves; order Apodiformes; family Apodidae; genus Hemiprocne; species Hemiprocne comata. The sequence goes on from CM036588.1 coordinate 92,686,636, forward strand.
TAAATATGGTGATGCCATTGCCTGTTGTGGTGGCACACAGCCACTTACTGGTGTAAGTGGCACACAGCCACTTACTCCCTTCCTCCTCTCAGCAAGAAGGGCGAAGAGAATAGGAAGAGCAAGAGCAAGAAAAATCATGGGTAAAGACAAAGAGAGCTTAATAAGTGAAGGAAACAGAAAAAAAACAAGTGATATAAAGGCAATACCACACTGCCTCCCACAGTTAGACTGATGCCCAACCAGCCACCAAGCAACAGCCACCTTGGAAGACAAACCTCCACCTTGCCTGCTACATCACTTCTAAGCACAACCTTATGTGGTACAGAATATCTTTTCAGCCAACTTAGGTCAGCTGTGTCCCTTCCAAATTACTTGCTCATCCTTCATGGGGGTGGGAGTGTCAGAGCGAGAAAAAGTCAAAGCCTTGAGGCTGCACAAGCTCTCTTCAGCAATAGCCAAAGCACTGGTGTGTTATTAACACTATTTAGCCATAATTCAAAACACACCACCATATCGCTGCTACGAAGAAAGTTACCTCCATCCCAGGCAGATCCAGTACACCTGTAGGAGGTCAACAGGCTTTGTGTTATGCTAATGACATGGGCCTCAGGATGTGTCAGGGTTTGTATGGACTTGTCTTGGCCGGTCTGGAGCTGCATTACACCTTGTTTAGCCATAACATAAACATCTAATGACCATGAGACTATTGCCTACAGGGTCTTAGCAACGTACACCTGTGGGATGTAATGATATATACATATATAAAAACTACATATATGTGTATATATATATATAGTATAAAAAGTATATACATACACATACTTCTAGATAATAGATAGCAATGACAAGTCATGTACAGACACAGGATGATACCAAAGCTCAGAGCTACAGGAACTCACCAGTCAGTCCTAACTCATCATGGGCCACCAGGTCTCCTTCTCCCCCATATATGCTCACTTTTGCAGCCCCTTTGAATAAACTGTGTGGTGAAATGGTGCAGTTGTGCTGGTGCATCACACAGTGGGAAGTGACTGAGACTCTGAGGATGCGGTGGCCAGACTTGCTTGGAGCCTGGGCATCTGCCAGGCCTTGCTTTGACCTTGGGTAGATTGCTGGAAGAGCCTGCCATCCCCCTTGAAGCAGCTCTGCCATGTTCACCACCACTTCCCTGACACCCCAGAGGAGGAATGGGGATCACCCCAACACAGACGAGTCACAGCCCACAGACACAGGCATCTGCACCATAGCACAAAGAGGACTGAGGATGAGGATGGAACTGACATGCAGTTGCCAAGCAGTGGGGGTGCGCCCAGGAAGGCTCCTTCCAGCTCTCACACACAGCTCTGCTTACAGCAACCTGACCTCAGGCTTCATGGCTGCATCATGCCAGAGGTGGCCTGCAGCACTCTGGGAGCACACAGGACTTTATGATCTTAGAGATCCTTTCCAACCTTAATGACTGTGTGATTCTATTAGGGGGAAGAGGTGGCAGAGCTTCTTGTTCTCAGGACTCTGACAGTAACAAACCAGTGGGAACTCAAGAACCCCGCTCTGTAACTTGGATAAAACAAATCATAGAATCATAGAATCCTAGAATCCTAGGGGTTGGAAGGGACCTCGAAAGATCATCTAGTCCAACCCCCCCTGCCAGAGCAGGGTCACCTAGAGTACATCACATAGGAACGCATCCAGGCGGGTTTTGAATGTCTCCAGTGAAGGAGACTCCACAACCTCCCTGGGCAGCCTGTTCCAGTGCTCTGTCACTCTCACAGTAAAGAAGTTTTTTCTGATATTCACCTTGAACCTCCTATGCTCCAATTTACACCCATTACCCCTTGTCCTATCACTGGTCATCACTGAGAAAATTGGTGACATGTCCAGTGTTGCAGAAGGAAGGAGACCTCACCAGTCTTACTCAGTAACAGGCTTAATCTTGAGCAGTTGTGCAGCACCCTAAATGAAAGGCACTTGGAGTTCTTCAATGTCAGTAGAAATGCCATCACACTCTGCCCATATTCAGCTCCAACCTTTCTCCAGTGCTTCAGAGACAAATACAGACACAAAGTAACTATTCAGAAGCCATGTTATCCCTGCAGGTGGCCAAAGACATGCTGCATAATAAGATTACTACAGCATAAAAGAATACAAATAAACAGGGCTAGAAGGGATGCTGTCTCCTTTCATCCTCCTTTCTGGTCAGACTACTTAAGCTCCCTATATGACACAAAGGAATTTTGTTATCCTACTTTTTATTATATTGTGTTGAGATGTGCCTGGAAAATTGTGTGTGAGACTTGCCATGCAGTTCTTCTGCAGAATGAAGGTAGAGTATTGCAAAGAGCATTTCCCTAACCATTCCAGCTTCCCATTGGTAAGGGCAATAGGGAAGAATGCTTTGGACTCCACAGCTATTCACTGCACAGACTTAGCTGATTCCCTATTCAAAGCAGGGATGGCTGCAGCCCTGAAGCAACTGAGGAGAGAAAAGATCTCTGTTTGTCTGCATCACATTATGTCCCTATGTCATGGGGCTGAAGAGAGAGAAGTATGCACTCTCCAGTTCACCTGCCACCACATGTTCTCCACAAGCCTCCACAGCTGGTGAGGGACACAGGAATACCAACTCGATGCCCTACACCTCGCTGGCAGTGCATGAGCTTTCAGCACTGCAGTACGGTAATGGGAGCTGGAGACAACAGGGGAACTGCAGCTTGGATCTGCAAAGACTGCAGGCAACTTGGAAAAGGAACTATTAAGCAATTGTAATTCCTATACTCTGTTCTAAATGAATACACATGGAGCAGGAATGGGGATGGGATGATTCACAACCATATAACTAACTCTAAATACCTCCCTAGGCTAGGATTTCTCTCACTTAACTTTGGTAAAACAAAAAAAAAAAAAAAAAAGGAAAGAGAGTTATGCATCTAGTTCACCTATATTCTCTTTCCAGACAGCAGAGAAAGAACATGATCTTAAGGCACCCTTTTTTTTTTTTTTTTTTCCCCTGGCTGTAAGAGGATCCTACGCAACTGCTTGTTGCTTGTCTAAATTTAGGTAATGTGATTCCAACTCTTACTGACCTCCCTTTACAACCTCAACAGTCTGAACTGTGGTATTTTCTAATGGAAATTTTTGGGTTTAAAACAACAACCAAAAAAGCAGCAGCAGAGTAATGTCATCATGTGTTTTCAGCTTGTTCATAGAATTGTTTGCATAATTATTGAGGCACTCAATTTCCTACATGCAGGATTTTGTTTCCATCTACATATACCCCATATTCTGCTCTGTAAAGAAAGCAAGACCTTTCAGTCTTCTTCCTTTTTTTTTTATATACATGTTAAAAGCTCATATTTCATAAGTCTCTCCTTATTCAAACAGAAATTTCACTCCACTGTGATACAGAATATCACTTAGATATATGTGTACGTGAAGGCGTAAAAGAAAAGGTTTACACACCGTGACATACACAATTAAAAAAGCTGTCAAAGGCATAAATATTATACAGATTAATAACCCTGTTTTGAAGCCAAATTTTAAGTTCCCACCATCCTGCAATGAAACTGCTAGAATGATTTATAAAAATAATAAATAATGTTTAAAGTGGAAAAACTGCATATTAACTCGTACCTGCTGATGAACTACTCATTTATTTGTGAATATATTTTTTAAAAAATAACACCACTAGAATATAAGGGGAGAAAAAAAATCTTGAGAAAATTATAAATATAAGAAACAATTCTCTATCATGTAAATGAACTGGTAGCATTACCTGTAGGTGTTTCTACTGATTATGACCACATTAATGTTCAGTGCTATGTTTCAAAGGAAATAATTAAGATCCAAGAGAAAAGCTGCACATATTTAATAGCTGGCTGAATGGTGCAAAACAGAGAGAGGAATATAAATTATTCCAAAGAAATCTTCCCTAAAAAAACATGTCCAGCAACGCATTGCCACTTCAGCCTACAAAGAACCGCCTAGCTGAACAAATTAAGAACAGGAGCAGTGTGAAGCACACACAGATCAACTTGTTTCCTGTGCTTCTTGTTTCATCATGGCAGCTTCACTGTCAGTTTCTGTTCCCCCTCTCTCCTCAGCTTCTTTAATTGTGCCTTCTGTGAGAAGAGGTGTGTGAAGGAATAAATGTGAGGTGCTGATTTATCTCTATTTTCTTCTGCCAAAGGTAAATGTGAAGAGCTTTGTGAACATTGAGAAGACTGGGGATTGAATCACCAAGGAGGATGATAGGGAAGTTTCACACTTGTAAAAAAGTAGGTGAAAAACAAGAATATGAAAAAAGTGATTAATAACTTGGGGGAAGGGTCCTTAGAAAAGAAAGTAATCCATAGTGCTTGAAAAGCTGACAGTTACTAGGAGATTTTCCAAGATAACCATACAAGGTATGTATCAGTAAGGAGGGATGAAGAGATACTCTTACATCTTTTTCCATGTCGCAGTATTCCCTATGCTCCTCTGCCTTTTTGGAACTAACTCTCTCCAGGCTAGTACCAAAATTATTATTTCTCATCTACCAAGTAACACCTTCCAGATATGCTAACATCCAGGGGTAGTATCCTTATGCAGTGATGACTTCTCACATCTTCACTACTGAAAGATGACTCCTCCTTTACACTTGATCCCCAGAGAGCTTGCCTTTGCACAGAAGTCAGATGTTTTGGTACTTCAAAGCAGTAGTCTGACATTAGCAGAAGTGTCACATTATGCAGAGCTATTTTTGTACTGCCTACGTAAGGATTGTCTTCTGGCATCAGCAGGAGATCTGACAAAGAGCTGCCACCTGCTGAATGAGACTGTGTTTGGGTAAAATAGCGAAATAAATTATATTAGGGTAAAGTGATATGTGACAGATAGGGTGCACTGCAAGAAAACAATCTGTATCAGGAGCTCTTTAAGAGCTAAGATTCTAAAAGAAATTATTCAAGTTAGTAATCAAACATGTACAAGAAAGGATGTATGTAAGAGTAGCATGAGTAGGCACAGATGAAGGAAGAACAACTAAGGTGCAGGAAGAGTTGGTAAAGTCAAGGAACAAGGATCAGCACAAACAAAATCTAAAAATGTGTGGAAGTAAAAAGTGAACGGTGGAAGGTATTGCTTAAATACTTAGTAACAGGTTAGGTCAGAATGCTGACATTTTTTATGCCAACAATATCAGCAAGGAGGTCCATTGTGACCACATATCTGGCAATTAATTTAGGTACAGAGATAATGGCATAGGGCAGAATAGGAAATTAATAGTTCAAATATTTGGAGAAGCAACTGAACTTAGAGTCAGCAAGGACTCAAGAAATTATCCCATAAAATAAGGGTTTATCTGACATAATCTGTGAACCAATAGTGATTATCTTCAGGTGGTCCTGTAGAATGGCGGAGACACTCTACAGAAGTGGAGAAGTGCAGAAGCAGGAAAAAGCTCTGAGGAATTACAGATCCATTTCCTAACACCAATTTCAGAACTATGATAAGAAAATAATCATTTTGTGAAATGATAGTATTAAAGTAATAAAAAGCATTCAAAGTGGATTTTCAAGAACCCTAAACCAAAGCCTTTGCCCTAAGGACTGTGGATGTCAAAGCTGTCTCCAGCCTTCTTTTGCTGTACACTTCAGTTGCACTCAAGCTTCTCAGTCCTGGCCTTAAAAAATGGTTTGCCATAAAAGGGTTTCTCACTGACTAGTACATCTCCTGTTCTGATGATCACTGATGAAAATAATGCTGTGGTCAGACCTTTCCAGTTGCACCACAGACTGCACATGTGACGAAACCCATAAAGCATTCGGTACTCACTTCTCGTATGATCTGTATAGAGTTTATTCTGTATCTTACCAAGAACATAAAATGTAAAGTTATCATGGCTGTTGTTCTCAGCCCCTTCCCTGGAACAGCCACTTACAAGAACACCAGACTGACTACTTTGTTTACAGAATCCACTATTGTGATAGATAACGGAGAAGATAAATGCAAGTGCTCAGTAAAAATATTAATGTAGACAAGTCACAACATCGGGAAGATACTATGTCAGGGCACATGTGGCTGCACACAGTGTGCATTTGAAAAAAAAAGACTAGAACTCTACAACTAATAAAAACTGCTTGCATTCATAGCTACTTTTTTATTGTCTTAGTCACCAGTATCCTTGGAGTGGCTTTTATTCAGTGGATTTCTTTAGGATTTGGCTTAGTAATTATGAACTGGAATTGCTGTAAAAATACTACGATACACTTCTTTTTGCTATTCACACTGAAGGAATTATGAAATATCATTAATAATTTACATTGCTTTCTTAGAATTATCAATAACCTGTAAATTTTTAATACCCTGTAAATGATGTAATTCACTAGAGAATAGAGAATATTTATAAAGAATGCACTGTAAGTAAAAATGTTTGATTTTTTCAGGCATTGCTTAAGCAAATGAATATTTAAAGAGAATTAATGCAATAAATGAACTACTGAGATCAAATGTGATTCCCAGTCACTTCTGAAGACCAGAATAATAAATTCAATTTAAAATCTGTTTTGACCAAAGTTTTACATTGAAATCCAATACAAATTCTACACAATATAATTTGAAGAAATATGCAACAATTAACCTAGAGTGCAAAGTATAAGTTAAAAACATGCTACTAAATCATAATTTATAAAAGAAGTTATAGTCTGAACACATCTAAAGAAAAAAAAATATTAAAAAACTCTACAGGTAATTTTTCAGAGACAACTGTGCTCTTATGTTTTCATCATAAATTTGTACCATTACAAGAAGACTGGAATATACTTTCAATATTGTACTTTATTGAGTTCCCTATTTAACCTTATGATTCGTTCCAGAATCCTCAATAGTTTTCAGTTATTCTTTCCTGGAATAAAAATGTGCTGTCCAAAGAATAATTTTCCATTTCTCCAGGAATTATTTTATACTTCTGCTTGCAATAGGAAATGCTACTTATGAATTCACAGGAATAACTTAAAACACTTAAAGGCTTATAGGGAGAAAGATGGAATAATATGCCCTTAAATAAATCAACTCCTAGACAACCCAGAGGTAAAAATACTGTCTCCCAATAAGCCTCCACAAGCCACACTTCACCAGCTACAAAATCTCCATATGACTACTTAAAAATCAAGACATGCTAACTTCAAGCACATTTTAATTACAAAAATGTAAAAATGAAATATTTGGTAATATCTAAAGCTCTGTGAAATGACCAGAAAGGATAAATATTTTGTCTTAAAAAGGCCTTTAAAATAAGTGCAATAAGATTTTCTACTGCTTTCTGTTCTACAATAACACTGCAAGTCTTAAAAAATTCTTGATACTTTTGATTGACCAAATGACCCCTCCCTGCTATTTCCTTTCTCCATTTCCTCCCCATACACATGCATTTTAAATATTGTATCTTAAATGTGAATTATTGTCTACCCTTGGAAATTCAGAAATAATTTTACAATAGCATAGACAAGAAAATATGCAGAAAGTGACATACATTTTGAAGTGTCAAATCACTGATGTTAGTTGATATTGCTCTCAGCCAGTCAGCACTCTCCTGGGCTGTATAAAACTGAAGTATCCCAGTACTAACTCCATCGAGTGCCAGCACTTCAAATGCATTAGATCTGCAGTAAGAAGAAATATATCCGTAAAGGAGGATCCATCACTTTTCTGAAACTGCCCATTATTTCTCAGTGTTCAAGTGAATTTTACACCTCTTGACAAGTTTTGAGTCTTAACTTTACAAATAAAAAGAAAGGCAATAAAAAGAAGGACAATAATGGGCAGTTTCAGGAGCAACACATACAATAAGTACTTTCTCTGTACTAGCATACATTTGTGCTGATCATTTACTTCCTTTGAGTATACATGTTATGTTCATAATTACTGAACTTAATGTTGTGTATTCAGGAAGTATGCATTAGAGCTTTTTGAACAAACATATATTTTTTTTTAAACCAAAATGACAATTTGTTTGGTTTCATTTACTAGGAATGTATTAAGTTGCAAAGAACTGCCTTCCCTACCTTTAATTTCTTCATTTTCTATACTTTTCTACATAACATTCTAAGCAATGTTTCCTTTATGCTCTTTTATGACACAGGAATTTAAAAAATGTACTTAGACATTTCTTCAAATAGTTTTTGAATGCAGGGCACTTTCTCAAAACAGCATTGACACATGCTCATGTGTGTTGCATTTTATTAATTTTTTATACATCTTTCATGTGTTTATAGTAACTTTATTCTGCAAATGTCTATGCTTTCCTTAGTATCTGCAGGAAGTTAGGCACTGGGTATGTACCTCTCAGATCCCACTCATTTGGAAGCTGGAGGGATATGCTTTTTTAACTACGAGATTTTTCAATACGAACAACAGAAGTTCATTAAGTAGTGGCATGGAAGTACACTGGCTTAAGTTTAAAACAGGTGGCATACACTAGTTTCAGCAACTAAACTTCAGAAAGCTACTTAGATTATTTAAGTGCCCATGATTATATTGAGACTTGGATTTTAGCCATATACTATTGTGAAAGACAATTATAATTATCTGAATGAATGTGCATGTTTGTTTTGTATATAACATGAAGAGTACCACTGCTACCGTCTATATTTACAAATTAGATATTTATGTTTATATGCTATATTGCTTTCTTTTTAGTACTAACCTAGAAGAAAGCAGATTACTCAGTCAAGAATGCTGCTCTATGAATTTGATGGGTTTTCCTGTAATTCTCTGATCTAAAGTGAAATTCTCTACTACTCAAATTATTATGTCAACACAAACTTTCAAAATGACACATAGAGGTTAATTAGGCAGTTACTCATTCATGTCTTACTGAAAAAAATCATTAACCTAACATTTGCCATTTGTAGGGAGTTTAATGGTGGACATGAGTTCTGAACCCTATCTATTTGCTAAAAAAGGCCATATAAAATACCCACCACACATAATATTAACAGGATAAAGTATCCTAATAGTTATATATACATTAACTGATGTGCTTTACTGTTTAAAGAGTCATCAAGCGTTATACCTGCTGTTCACAAAAACTAATGTTCCTGGTCTAAAGACTTAAATATTTGTCGGTTGATTCCCTTATTTTCCTTTCATGATTGAATTATCATGGTAACTACTAAAACTTGATTGCAATGGCATGATTCTCTTTCACTTTCATTTACATGAATCTGTTTCACCTCTTCAAAAAGAAAGAAAGAAAAAATATCCTTTTATAGTCTTCAAGTAAACCAAGTTAAATAATCATCTCTCAAGCATACTGTTCCTTTTACCTAATGTTCCCACAAAGAGCCCAACAGTGCTGTAATGGAAGGACTCATAGAATGATCTCTTCAATATCTCACCAAGACAGAGAGGATCTGTCATCTCCTATGCATTGATACAAAGTGGAGCATGGAAACAGACTTAATTTGGTGCTGTGTAGAGAAGCCATTCGTAGCACCTAACTTAGATAGCAAATTCAAGTATCAAAGCTAAGACCATAGACAGACAGAGAGGACAATCATGAGCATTTAACAGAGCCGAGAAATAGTATGTGCTCTCCACAAAACCCACAGGGTGCCTAGAACTAACACTTCTTCAGTAGATGCATAAAGACATGCAATGTGAATACATTATCCAAGTGGCACCAAGTTATACAAGTGGCTGATGAAAGATCACAGAAGGGAGCTCCTAGGCTAACAAATAGTGCATGAACAAAGGGAACCAAAATTAAAAAATATAAAGTTTCATAAAAATCAACCAATCCTTTATCATTTTAAACATGGTGCTGGCAATCGTGCAGAAAACTAACATACACCAAAACTCCTGTTATCCTTTACCTTAGTAAAATATGGTGATCTGTTATAAGAGACAGCAAAATTCAAATGGACCGAGAGATCTGAACACTTCATTGACAGGATATTTGCACAGGATCAAATAGGATGTGAGAGACACTGCAAGACCTCTAGTCCAGCCTCCTCACTAATTGGTTTAAATTATAAATATCTTTTTCAAAGGAAGACTGAAACTGGATACAGTTTTTTTAGATATAGATGTTTCAGATGCGGCCTCAGGAATGCAAAGTAGAGGAGAATAATCACTTCCCTTGACCTGCTGACACATTACTAATACAGCCCCATGTGTGGCTTCATAACTGAAAATGTGTACAGCTAACTCATGCTCAGTGTGGTGTCCACCAGGATTCCCAAGCCTTTTCCTGCAGAGCAGTTCCCTTGTCCCTGCAGAATGACACCAGGGCATCCTTCTCCAGGTGTTCTGTCTCATTCGAGGCTTTTGCTGTGCTGGAGGTTGTCACACTGCCTGGCAAAGGGGACTGGGACCTTTGGGGCACCACTGCCCCACACTATTTTCAGACTTGTCTCCCAGTCTGTAACTTTGCTTCCTGCAAGCATTTCCATTAAGGAGCATGAGGCACTGTTTTCTACACACAGCCTCTTTCTATCTCATTTTCATGGGGAAATGATGAAGTTCCTGGTCTCTTTTGGGTTTTGTTTACTGTATTGATATATTTTAATAAAATAAACACTGACTTTGTGAGAATGGTAGTTAGAATAACAGATGGGCATTGGTATACTTAAGTTCTCTTCCTGCCAGTGAGGCTCTTAAACAATTCATATTAGTTACTACTAATGTAGCATAAAGCATAAACTGGCCACTGGAGTTTTGCCATGCAAGCAGTTAGCTATTAGAGAGGTGTTAAATTCAAAGACTTTTCTAAGATAAAATGTATTTTCAGTGTCAGCTTAAATGGGAAAAGCTGAATTTTTACTTTATTGGAGGCTAAGAATTACAGCAAAAGATATTTTAAGATGTTCAGTATCTTTGGCATGTGAAACCATCTTTCCATTGGACTTAGTGTTGTACTTAATTTCACAGAATCACAGAATTGTCAAGGTTGGAAGGGACCTCTAGAGATCATCTAGTCTCACTCCAGGCAGGTTTTGAATATGTCCATAGAAGAGGACTCCACAAACTTTAAAGGCAGCCTGTTCCAGTGCTTTGTCACCCTTGGAGTAAAGAAGTTTTACCTCATATTTAAATGGAACTTCCTGTGTTCCAGCTTGTGCCTGTTTTCTCTCATCCTTTCACTGGAAACTACTGAAAAGAGTCTGGCTCCATCCTCTTTGCATCCACCCTTTAGAAACTTACAGGCACTGATAAGGTCTTACCTCAGCCTCTGGAGTCCTGGCATTCTCAGCCTTTCCTCAGAAGAGAGATGCTCCAATCCCCCAATCATCTTTGTTGCCCTCAGCTGGACTTCCTCTAGTAGTTCCCTGTCTCTCTTGAACTGGGAAGCCCAGAACTGGACACAGTATTCCAGATGTGGCTTCACCAGGGCAGAATAGAGGGGGAGGATGACCTCTCTCAACCTACTGGATACACCCTTCCTTATACACCCCAGAATTCCATTTGCCTTCTTGCCAGCAAGGGTACGTTGCTGGCTCATGGAGAATATACTGTCTACCAGGACCCTCAGATCCTTCTCCTCAGAACTGCTTTACAGCAGGTCCACCCCTAGCCTATATTGGTGCATGGTGTTCTTCCTCCCCAGGTGCAGGACTTGCCCTTATTGAACCTCATTAGGTTCTTCTCTGCCTGGCTCTTCAGCCTGTCCAGGTCACGCTGGGTGGCAGCACAGCCCTCTGGAGTGTCAGCCACCCCTCCTAGTTTGGCATTATCAGTGAATTTGCTAAGGATACACCCTGTACCCTCGGCCAGGTTGAACAAGACCAGACTGAATATTGACCACTGGGGGACTCCGCTGGCTACAGGCCTCCAACTTGATCCTGCTCCATTGATCACAAAGCTAGTTAGTATCAACCAAAAAAAGGGTAAGATGTAGGTAATAGGTATTTTGCTTTGCTGCAGACAGAAAAATCTGAGGAATTACAGTCTCAGCTTGCTTTATGAGTACGGAAGAAAGAGGTGGAGGAGCCTTGCTGGAAAACAGGATCAGCTTGAGTGACTGAAAGCTACATGCAGTATCAGTATATTACTGTCCTCTCTTGAGTGCAGAATGTGTGTCACATGTTTATTTTACTCAGGAATTACAAGACAATATTAGTAAATATAAATTAGCAAATCAAACAAGATTGGTTTCACCATCTTACTGAATGCACTGGCAAAATATCAAAGTTAAAAACCCTTCAGCTACTTAATGCAAGTATTTACAATTTATTTTAATCACTACAATAATAAAGATGCATGTTATTTTCTAACTGTTCCTTAAGCACAATGGAATTGTAAGGGAGAGGTTTAGATTTTAAACACTAAATCACTCAACTATACTTCACCATATCCCTTGCACGAAGACTAGATTTATCTTAACAATGTCTTCAGAGTCAGTATCAATGGCTTCAATCTCCAATATAATACATAAGCGTCTCTAGGAATTTTTTACATACTTGAGATGACTAAAAAAATCTATACTTGGATCATCTGTATTTGGATAATAATTATTGGACTGCCTGCCTCTGTAATGCCAGTTCAGGTTTGTGTTCAAGTTCTATAACTCTTCTGACATGAGGAGATTCTAAAGCTCATGGCAACAGATCTCTGTCATAGAATCACAGAACCATTGAATGGTTTGCGTTGGAAAGGACCTCAAAGATCATCTAGTTCCAATCCCCCTGTCATGGGACAGTGACACCTCCCACTAGACCAGGTTGTTCAAAGCCCCATCCAACACTTCCAGGAAGGGGGTCATGACTACAGAGATCATCGGTGCCATTATATTTAAATTACATGCAAAATAATTGCTTCTTCAAGATTTTAAAACCTCAACATGATTTAATTATCCAATTTACACTACAAAATTCAGACATATTGGTTAGGGAAAAACAAATGTTCTTGTTCTTGACTCACACTTAGTAATGTGGTGGATTTCTTTGAAATCTAAATACCTTCTGCTTGATCATATACCTTCAACATAGCTTGATCATATAATAATTATTATTATTGATAGTACTATGAAAATAATTATTTCCCCATAAGACTCAACCGAAAGTATATATTTCTTGAACAAACAGATATTTTGTAAAATAACAGCTCTAAAGCTAAGTAATGAGCATCACAGACTTCAACATATTCAGCTTGCTCCAGATTTTTCTTTTTGTTTTTTGGTGTCAAAGTCAGTGGAAAGCAAGCAGGCAGAAACTCAAGGCTATTTATCTTGAGGCATTTATTGAAGACATCTAGGGGTAGAGTCTTGCTGAGCTAATCCTAATGGATTAGAACTTAGTAGATTGTCAGCAAGCAGTGGAAAAGACAAAGTCTCAACTTTTTCAGAAACAAAAAAACAAAAAGTAATAATTCTTTGAACTCAGTGGTAATATTAATACAAACAATTCTCTGAAAGTAATATTCTGTTTATCTTTTTTTTTGGAGACAGGATTTATTTTGCCTTTTCTTCTGCTTGTTGGCAATATCACATGGTGTGATCCACCATTCTGTTTTCTAAAGGATGCTATTTATTGGAACAAAGGAGAGTGAATAGTTGTCACATCAATTTTCCAGAGCAACACATCATCTTTGGGGCAAAGTGGAGACAGGTCCTGAGTACAAGTATCCTGAAACGAATGAAAATGCTTCATTTTTGCCTGTGCACTTAGTTGCAGTACAGATTTTAAAAACAGAAGCTAAATATTGTGAGGATGAAGATTCAACAAATAACCCTGTTCACTGTCCTTATGTTGGCTTCATGCTACTGAACTGAGTTAAAGGGATGTATTTAAGCATGTGAATATATTACCATAGAGTGGGAAGAAACAGTAATTTACTTAGTTTTCATGTCAATTATTTTTAATACTCTTCTAGACTGCAATTATATTTCATCCAAAAGTATGTCTAGTTTCTAGCCAAAACATTTTGTGTCACTTCTCATATAAGGAACAGGTATAAAAGAATTCCCTCTAAGAATCAATATTCAGTGCTGATCTTTTATTCTCTGTGGCATAGGTCCTAGCTTATTTTTCCTGCCTATACCTTGATTTTTCCCTGATTTGGCAGCTCATTCTAGCCAAGGGTAAGTCAGCCTCTTCTTGTGGAGGGATCTTCAGAATCCCTGGTCACTTCTCAAGTACCTTCCTCTTTACATTCCATTGAGCAGATCTTATTCGGTAGCCTGCGTTACCCAATCAGTTGCAATTGATTTCCAGAATGCCTTGCTGCTTGAGCTGAATAGTGACAAATGTACTGGAAACACTTATTTTAATGATGCTTTTAAAGGAAAACACACATAGCAATCTTCAGGCAGTCCTTAAAAAACTGTACATAGCACTTTTTTTTTTTTTTTTAATCCACTGACTTCATGTCTTTTTTCTTTTTATGTATCACCTGAACAATGTAATAAAAAACAATAAATTGTCCTATGCCTCATATTCCTAAAGACATCATAGTGTTTTCTGGATGCTCCAAAGATCAACAAATTCAGAACAAAGGTTACAGAATGGACTCCGATTCAGGCGGATGCCAAGCTAGCTTTAGTTCTTTGTAACTACAGCAAAAAAATCAATACACATGGTAGAAATCATAAAATGTTGCCCACATCAAAATATATCAATTTTATTACAAGGCTATCTAGGTCTAAAAGCCATTGAAAACAAATGTCACTTTCCAAGCCTATGCACAATGGGGAAAAAAAAAGTTGAAAATCCTTAATTGCCAAAGGAAACCCCAGCTGCCAAGTCCTAAAATGTTACAGCTAAAACAGGAATAGCAAGTGACAGTAGAAAACTGAAAATTAGTTTTTTCTTTTGAGAAAACAGAAAATTTACAATAGAAAATTTTATGTTTTAATTTGAATAACCAGAATTGTACATCAGTTCAAGATGGGGTCTTAGCAGTGTTTGTATAAAAGTTTTAATGTTTCTTACTTCTGGAAAGTATTTCTCCTGGCATACTCTAAAATATGTATTACTCCTTTATATGTCTGCAGGACACTGGTGCTTCAGAGCTCTTCTCTGCCTAACTACTGTACCCAGCCTTTGTCTTCCTCTGCTGCCATCTACCAAAAGACTTTGGTAGGCTTCCATGAAAAACTATTTCTTAGGTTTTTTTATGTTGTAGTAACAATCCTTAATGTCATCCCCCTGCACTTCGTACTGTCGTGCTGCATCTCATTTCCAACAGTTCCATCCTTTCATAACATAGTGCACTCCTGTACTCATGATGCTGTTTCTGTGTCACCAATTATTTTGATTAGAGTACTGTTTTCTGCATCAGCAGTTAAATAGCCCTTAAGACACCTTATTAACAATATCCCTCTAAACCTATACTTTCTTTTCCATCTTACCTTTAATCAGATGTTAATTTCTCTCTCAATGTTTCCCACCATATTACTCCAAATTAGTTTGACTGTGGTGTCTTTCAGATACATACTCGTTCTTCTTAACTTCATGTTCAACATAATTCTTACTCGAAATTGTGAGCAAATGCTCATTTAGTTTTATAACTCAGAGAGATTGTGTTTGATTCCTATACCTTTCTCAAAATGGTTTATTCCACTTCTTAATGTCCAATTTATTCATCTAATCAAAGGCGTTTTGTTAACTACCTAAAATGTTAACATGTAAAATTAGAATCCTTCAGAAAGAGTCTGTGAAGAAACAAATGAGCCCAAACAAAAACAAACCTAAAAGAAAAACAAAAAAAACTAAAATAAAAGCACACAATACTCTGTAGTAATTGAAATGACCAGAATACCAAGAAATAGAAAATAATGCCTAAAAACTATTTAAGTTGTTTTGTAATGGGGATCACAGCTACATGGGCTAATAGCTACTGAGCCTGAATTACTTCTAGTCCACTAATTTCTTCAACTTAATTTCCATCTTCCAAATTTACAATTTTTTTTTTTCAGTCTCTAAACTTGAACCACAGGAACATAGCGTTAAAGGTTATAGTTATTGTACCTCATTGAAAGCTCCAGTCAACAGAGCAAATAAAAATTATTATATAGTACTTTCAGTATCTGCTGTAAGGACTGAAAATCTACACATTTTTCTAAGTAAGGGTTTAGAAATTCTGTAAGAAAAATGAAAGATTACAAACTAATTAATTACATTCTCCATCTTTAGACTACTTATATTTACTTTCCTATCTTCAAAATCGAAACACTTCAAACTATGTCATGAACTACAAATTCCTTTGCATGAGAAAGACTTACTGATCTCATTATTTTTCTGCTAAACTTACATTACATTTAGTGACCAACTCAAAAAAAAATTTCATTACCACCTAGCAATTAAGAGTATTCACAGGAACAGAGATTTCACTGTATACATTACCTTAACCCCTTACAGAGAAAAATTACATTTATGGATGGTGAGATGTGTAAAATGGTAGTGGTGCTATATTATAAAGGCAAGTGAATAAAGAAGTTATTGAGTTAATAACTAATCAAAAAGACCAATCAGCATGCTGCACAGAAATATTCAGACAGACTCCAATCCTACCAACAATAGGAAATACCCTAATTAGAGGTGATTTTGGTACTTAATACAATGTTTCTCTTCCAAATAGTCCAAATAGTTGGACTTACAGACACTACACATAGAATATACAATACTATATATTAAAACATCCAGTCCTTGATTGATTTTAGTAACAAAAGTATGCTAAGTCTGCTGTAGCCAATTGTAAGACTTTCACAGGTGAAAAAGCTCTTTTTCTATCAGGAAAAAGGCTTGAAGAAAGCAGAATGTGCATTACCTATGTGTGGATAGACAGTAAAATAATCATGCAGGCTTCAATATCCTTTCCCAAACCATAACACTGCACAGTTGCAAGGGCAAAAGGTATATAGGTAATTTTGATGGAAACAACGATACAGACCTATCTACATTTAATTCAGGTAGGGAGTAGTGGAAAAGACCTTTAATACAGTCCATCTAGCTGAAGATGGATGCACACAGCTGTGTAGGTGAAACTACAGGAGATAGTTCCAGTACTTAACAACACAGGCTTAAAAAGTAATCTGGCTGTTCTGGTGCCAGCACATCTTCTCAAGATCAACTGACATAACTTAGAGGATTATATATAATGTAGCATTGCAACAAAAGAAAATTATAGCAAAGAACAGGAGGGAGACAAAAAGGTGCAAGGATGACACACAGGCTCATGGACTCATTTAATACTGAAAAAACAGGGATTGTCTCTAGCGATGTATGCAGATAGGCTCCAAGTAAATATTCAGAGAATGGCAAAATTAGCAAATTATCCAGCAGGATCCATGATGTATTCAGGGGAATTGTCACGGACTCATTCAAATTACTTTAGACTGAGGGCTGATATATGAAAGGGAGCAGAGGTGTGTAGATAGGAGGATTGTTACCTAGACGGATGTCAACACTTAGACTTGTAATTGCTTGCAATTTCTACTTCATGCAAAGCAGACATTTGGCTTTAGAGAGCAATTACTGAAGACAAATGCTGGAATTTGTGCTTATATGAACATGGGGAAATGTAAACAAAAGGATACAAGTGGGATAAGAACTAGACTATGTACAGGTATTTCAGAGAAGACGAGAATAGGACAAGACAGTCTGGTATCCCTCAGGCAAAAATAAACACCTTTAGTAAGAATAAGAACATGGGAAAACACCTCATCTACAGTTAATCTCAAGGTAATATTCCTTTAATGTTCATATAGATATTGTTGGTTTACCAAAGCAAAGAGCATTTAGTAGAACTTAAGTATCATGGGATGGTGATGGGCTTTGTAGAATGATTTCATCTTCCTTTATGGAGCGTTTACAACAAAAAGGAAAAAAACCCACAGTAATAAAGAAGTGTATTATATATGGGAGCACTACGCATCGCAAGAGAACATGTCTCTCCAAGACTGAAACTGAAAGCACTAAACTCCTCAGTCCTTAGAAGAAAAGTACCTTTGTAATGGGTTGATCCCAGACCAGCAGCTAAAAATCCACACTGTCACTCACCCCTCCACCCCTCTCCAGCAGGACAGCAAAGAGAATAAGAAGAGCAAGAAAACTGCTCTTAGTTTAAACTGCTCTCAGTTTAAACTTAGTTTAAACTTAGGTAAAACTGAATAGTTTGACAAGCAAAGGTAAGTGGAAAAAAAAAACCCAAAAACCAACCCACCACAAAACAAGTGGTGCAAAGGCAATCGCTCACAATCTCCCACAAGTGGAATGATGCCCAGTCAGTCTCCAAGCAATGGCTAGCTCCCACCAAACCCCCTCTTCTCAGTTTTTATTGTTCAGCATGACGTTATATGGCATGGAATATCCCTTTGGTCAATTTGGGTCAGCTGCCCAGGTCGTGTACTCTCCCAACATCTTGCCCACCCCAAGCCTACTCGTTGAGTGGGAGCAGAGCAGGAAGAAGATGTTGTGAAAAGCACTGCTCAGCCACAAACAAAAAAACCATGTTATTAACATTGTTTTAGTCACAAACCAAAACACAGCACGAGAGTCAGTACAATATCAGAAGGTGTTTTTCTTCAAAGAATTCTCAAAATGCACATGCTAGTGTTTTGGGAACTCAAATTCCTTGAGGTTGCTCCATCTAGTGGCTGGAAAGCTGCCCAGTGGCTGGAAAGCTGCTTAGTGGCTGGAAAGCTGCCTGGCAGAAAACGACCTTGGTGTATTGATTGACAGTCGGCTGAATATGAGCCAGCAATGTGCCCAGGTGGCCAAGAAGGCCAATGGCATTCTGGCTTGTATCACAAACTGTGACTAGCAGGACTAGGGAAGTAATCCTCCCTCTGTACTCGGCACTGGTGAGGTCCCACCTCGAGTATTGTGTTCGGTTTTGGGCACCTCAATACAGAAAGGACATTGAGGTGATGGAGTGGGTCCAAAGAAGGGCAACAAAGCTAGTGAGGGGTTTGGAAAACATCTCCTATGAGGAACGACTGAGGGAGTTGAGGCTGTTTAGTCTCGGGAAGAGGAGGCTGAGGGAAGACCTTATCACTCTTTACAAATACCTGAAAGGAGGTTGTAGTGAGAGTGGGGTTGGTCTCTTCTCACTGGTGACTGATGACAGGACAGGAGGAAATGGGCTCAAGTTGCATCAGGGGAGATTCAGGTTGGATATCAGAAAAAACTTCTTTAGCGAAAGGGGTGTTAGGCACTGGAACAGGATCCCCAGGGAGGTGGTTGAGTCACCATCCCTGAATGTGTTTAAAAGTCATCTGGATGTGGTGCCTGGGGACATGGTTTAGCAGTGGGTCATCAGAAATAGGGTAATAGGGTTAGGATAAGGTTGGACTCGATGATCTTAAAGGTCTTTTCCAACCTGAACAATTCTATGATTCTATGATTCTAATACACAAACTGCACAGAACAAGAGTGAAACTGCTTCAAACTGTCAAGATGATGACTGAACTCAGAGATTAAAATGTTCTAACTTCTTTCACTTATCCTTTAAATTTAAGAACATTGAGCATAAGTTGATGATAAGTTGATGTCTAAATGTGCACACAGAGATTTGTTCACTTCATTTATAGGAAACTTCTAAGCCTTGAATGGTTGGAGGCCTGTGATAGACTGGAAAGGGTTGGATCACATGGACTGGTCAGCTGAAGCAGGAAGGAAGAAACTAGTGGAGGAAGTGATGACAGACTAAATAAAACAGAACTAAGAACTCAAAGACTGGAAGAACCTAAAACTTTTCTGGACAATTTATTATTATTCATCTGTGATGCTTTAACACAAAGTCTGGCAGAGGAACTGCCAACTAATTTATGAGATTAATTGCTCCAAATTAAAAGCAGCACAGCTGTCTTACTAGAAAATAATGTTTTTCAGGAGACAGGAAATAAATCTGGCATAGATCAAGAAAGGCATACACATGAATTTCTGGTACCTTCTGGTAGCAGGTGAACTGTATAGTTGATGCTCCAATAGAGATTCCAATTCTCTCATTAACAAGAATTAGAAGAAAAATAAATATAGAGCAACCCATAAAGAAAATGGAAAACAAAACCAAAAAATAACTCCTGTTCTTTTAGAGAGAGAGAACTCTGGACTACTTGGATGACAACTACCGGTAAATTTGAGGAAGTCCTACCAGATGGAATGGTTTGCAGAAAGAAACTGATGCATGCTGCAACAGGTTAAGCCTTTCTCAAGCATTTTATTTATTGGAGCTTTATTAAACTCCACTTTTGCTTTTATCTTTTATGACATTCAGGACAATAATCTCTGAAATACTATTCCATGGCTACCTTATGAACCACTACTTAGGTCTTTGAGATGCAAAAAGATCCTATGATCAAAAATACAGCAATTTGTACTTTGCAAAATCTCTTGTTAATATGAGCTTCTATATGACAACAATATGCAGCATAGTCATGATGATTGTGCACCACATTACCATTTGTAAAGAAAAATGAGAGCTGATTGACAATTTAAGAATTTGGGAATATACTAGCCGTTTACTAGAGAGAGAGAATGAAATGTAGCACCTTCAAAAATTAATCCAAGTAAAGCCAAACTTAATATCTGTACTAGCTGCTGATGCTATCTGAATTCCCAAGATGCATATTATACATGATATAGAAACATATTTGTAGCAGCTATATTTATTGTCCTTTTTACTTTACCTTTGGAAATCACCATGCATGCCATTAATCTCAAGAGAATATGACTGCATAGTTTTTAGTAAGAAGACTTTCATATCTGCAGTCTTATATAGCCAACACTCCACAGCAAAATATTAGGTACAGCCAGCTAACCCCATGCTTCCCCTTTCAGATTACAAACCTTAATTTATCTGTTCCAGCTTTGTACCTCGAGATTCGAGCCATTGACAGAGGAACTGATAAGGTGTCTAGCCAGCGCTTCTCGTATTTTGGTTCATTAGCTATGGGTGAAGAAGGTGATGATGGAGCCTGTACAGGATAAAGGAGAATCAGTAAGTGCAGTTTATCAGAAAATACAGTAAAAGAAAATGAGGAATATGCATCTCTGAATCTGCTTGTCTCAGAAGTGAATAATCAAAGCAATAAAACTATTTGAGAAACTAAAGAACTAAAAAGAAGCATTCTTGTAGAAAGGAACGCTAGCTATCTTCGTATTATGTTTATGACTTACATTCAATATTGTCTTAACATTAAACATTTTTGTTAATATTTATAATTGTAAATAAAAAGGAAATTGGTTTTAGATGTAAATGTCCTGAATTTTCTCTAAATGCAACATAAAATACAGTTTTGGTTTAAATTAATTTGGTTTGTGCAATCCTTCTACATATATCAAACAATAACCAGAGAAAAAGACACAAATAATATCCTAATGTAAAGCCTACATTAGAGAATACTGCGTTTCTTATTTGTGAATTGTGACTTTTGGCCATAACACTATTTAATAGTAGATTTAAAATTCTGATTCCTGTGTTATCACTATCCATACAGGGACTCCCAAATTTTGAAATTTCATCTTTGAAGTTTTCCCTCTGTTTTGGTTTGAGCCAGGGTGAAATGAACTTTCTCTTTGCTGATTTTTTTTTCTTTCAGTGAACTTTTTAGCAGCACCAGTGGACTGATAATAACCAAGGTCACTTCTGACTGTCTGCAGCCTCCCCCCCTATGGGGGAGCAGATTAGACTGAAGGCAGGATCAGCAAATCAGAATATTTCCTTCTCATAATATTTTCTCTATCTGGCTTTCAGTATAGGTTAAGACATCACGGAAGTCAAGCCTTTCTTTTTCCTTTTCCTCTCACTTTTCTGCTTACGGTCGCTTCTATCCCCCTCTCTTTGGCTCTCTCTTTTTTCATTTTCCTTCCCAGCCGACACCCGAGGGCCCCGTCCGTGCGCCCGGACACTCCCCCCTTCAGCTGGGAGTCACCAGGGAGAAGAGTTGCTGTGAGAGTCGCTGGGGGAGGAGGGAGGGGATCGGGTGTTGCACATCCCTTTACAAATACATATATATATTCCCTTATCACTAATAATTAAAATCAATCTGTTTCACTTTTCAACCCAGAAAGACTCTCATTTTTCTCTCTCTTTCCCTACCTTGGGGGAGGAGGGGGGTGAATTGAGAGTGTTCCAACTCGGTGCCAAACCATGACACCTTCAAATACTTCTACTAGAAAGGCAAGATTATTGATACTATCTAAGTGGTAAAGGGTTTCCAGATCTCAGAATAATGGAAGATATAATATTTTACAATCTGCTTATTTCATGTAAGTACAGCATACAAAAGAAAATAACATTAAATCAAAATAATGCAGATGCAAATTAAGTTAGGGGAATTAGCCTGGATATAGAGCTATTGATAAAAGGGTCTATTCAAACCTAATTTAGACCTTATATACAGACTGTTCAGCTGCTCATGCACATAGCTTCTTAAGTTTTGCAACTAAATGGTGCATGAAGGCACTGAGAAGGAAATACAGTAAAAAGAAAATATTTATGAAATTTTAAAAGTTGTTACAGAACAACTAGCACTAAAAATTTAGGAAACTGCAGAGAGATACACATTTTAGTCTATACACTTGCAGAATATACAGTTTCATCCTTGTGAAATAATATCCTGAGGATTAAATAATTGTATCAATGACTGAAAGTACAGAATTATGCCCAAATTGTCAAAAAAGATTATAAATTATTTTGTTGTAAGTTATTTCAAAACAGTATTTAAAGGCAAAAATAAATTGAATTAGAAACAGATAAGAAAATCCACTGATCAAATGTGTAGCAATCCAGATTTATGAGCATAAGTATGAGCTTAAAAAATGCTGATTAAATAAACAATAGAATGAGCTAGGTGTTTCTTACAGAATCCATAAAAATGAGAAATTGAAAAGCTTTTATTGGTACTTACATCTCTATACCACCATGGCAGGAGCATTTCACTCTTTTAATAAAAAAGATAGCAATGCTATTTACAGAGAGACAGCTGAGAAGAATTCACAGTCATAGCTATTTGGGTCCAAGTTAGACATTAGTGCTGCCTCTGAACCAAAACTATATGTCCTAGGGTACACAGCAAACTTTCTAGTAGAGAAAGGAGTTGTAGGCTGGTTATTTTCACCTAAGCTGCAAACATGCACTGAATAGTACTTACAAAAGCAAATAAACCACAGAATGACTCAACTTCAGCTCTGTTATATCCAGGTGTTCAAAAGCCATAAAACTTATGCAAAATAGGGAGCACTCTGGGAATTATTCTTTTTTTTTTTTTTTTTTACTGCTAAAGCTCTTTCTCACAGTCAGACTAAAGAATCTTGTAGACTGCAACCTCTTTGGGGAAAGGAATTTTATTTAGAGTATTTGCAATCCACCTTTCATTTGATTGAGATCTGGTGGTGTTGCAGTACAATTATTTCATAATCAAGTCCATAGACTAATTCTGTTTCATAGAATTAGCCACAAAAGGCTAAGTTGTCTCCAAAGCTTAGCATAAATGAAATAATACCATAGTGCAGAATCTGATGCATATTTTAGAATTTGGTACAAATGAAAATAATTGACAGACCACATGCAATCTGATTTTGAAAATGATCATAATAATCTGCCTGTCTGGAAACTGAAATGTTTAAGAATAAAGCAGAAGGTAGCTTATTACAGTCAAATATAAAGGCTTGAATATGATCACTGAATTTAAATCCAAGAATCAGAAAATAAAGGAACATAAAAATCCCGGAAGTCCCTTCACTTATTGTTCCGATCCCTTCAAAACTCAAGATACAGAAAGTATCTAGACAATTTAAAACATAAAAACCTTTATTTTTCTTGTGAACTATTAGCTGTACTTATTTTAGGATGCTATTGAACAAAACTCTGTAATAGTCTAGGCGATTTAAGAGCACTTGGCAGCAAAAAAATCATTGGGACGGGGGCACTGGGAATTTAGTGTTTCCATTTGGTCCCTTATACTTCAATCAAATGTTTTAGCAGGATACTAGTGTAAAGAAAAAAATACCTTAATGTAAGTAAAAATCAGAATTTTAGAAAATCTATATCCCATCTGTTCACTAGATTCATGAATCAAAGGGGGAAAAATGGCCAAAAGCACTCGGTAAAAATCTATTAACTCCAAAGTTATGATACTACAGCATAGAAATATTCCTGCCAAAATGGTAAACTTCTACAACTGATGTAAACTCCTAAAGAAAATGTGGCTTCTCCAGACAATTTCTAAGTTCTGATATTTGAAGAACACAATAGAAAGAGTAATTTAATTTTCTCACCCTAATGCTGGACTACTTATACCTGCAGAAACCCTACTGCATGAACTGAACATTAATGACCAAAAGCAGGGAAAGGATACAAAGTCAAACTGGTCCAAATTTCAAATGTCTGTTTCTTACTAAGCCGTATTCTACTAACCAGTTTATGGGAAAGCATAAAGTTGGACTGACCTCTCTATCTTCTTACAGACAAAAGAGGGCATAGATATGTCCATAAGACCATTGCATAGAAACAAAATACTATCATAGGACCAGCAGTTAATTTTCTTCAGTTTGCCCTATAATCTAATAATGCTGCAATCGGAGACAGACCCTTTGATGTGTTCCCTTCTAAACAGATGGATAAAAATAAACTGGGGAAGAAGAACTTTTGCAAACAGAGGTCATGCCTTACAAACCTCCAAAACTGTTGACCAAAACTGTTACTTAATATGAGAGAACTAATTGCTTCGGTGTACTTGGGTTTGCAAAAACCTTTCATCTCTCACAAAAGGTTCTTAACTAATTTGCTGTGAACTTTGCTGTGAACAACTTTATAATTGGCTAAAATATAGCGAGACAAACACAGCAGTAAAGTTCACTGTGGAGGGGCATTACCAGTGGACTGCCACAGTTACATACATACGTCATCCAGCATATTAATAAATGATCAGAACAAGATGGTGAACACCAGACTGAACAAGTTTACCTCACACAATAAGTAATGAGAGATAAAACAAAAACAAAACTGCAAACAGTTGCAGAAGCTCATGATACTGAATGACTGAGAGATAAAAGGACTGCTGAAAATACAGTAGATAAATGTATAGTAATGCACATGAGGAAAGACAATATTAACTTTCCCCATACAGTAATGGGATATAAGCTGGCAATTAACACTTACAAATAAGATTTTGCTGTTGTGGGAAAAGCAGATGTTGAAAGGAATTGCATGTTTTCCATGCAAACAACAATTAAGTAAACAAAGACTCATTAGTCTGGAAAAGAAGCAGCTGAGGGAATTGTGTGGCAAAGGTATGTAAAAAAAAACAGAGACAGGGTTTAGGAAACAGTGGTTCACTTGCCCTTCTCATATAAGAAGCAGAAAGTAAAAGACAGTAGGATAAAGACAAAGAAAGAATGCATTTCTCTATAAAACAAACTCAGACTCAGTAAGCCCCTATGCCAGAAATCATTCGAGGTCCACGTATATAAATAATAAATAAAATATGCATAATTTAACATATTTCCTCTGTTTTTGTATTCTCTCGAGGGCATCTGCTGAGGACAAGCCATTACACTAGATGGTCCTTTGGTCAGAACCAGTGTACTGAGCTGGCTGACCTTCAAGCCTTCTGTCAACTAAACAGCTGTTACTGCTCATGTTGAAAACTCTCCACATCATACTTCCAAAGCACTAAAAAATTTGGCTGTCTAGAGATCATCTCTGTAATCACATCTTTTATCCTCTGGTTCTTTTCACACCTTTGGCTTTACACTGAGACTGCCAACAATGTTGCCAATTAATGCCAATTTGTTTGTAACACCTGTCCATTAAGAAATGGATTGAACTCAAAAATCTCATGTTTGACAGAACACTGAACAAGAATCAGGTTGTAATGATACATAATCACTACCCACCTGGGACAGCTGTGTACCATTCAACTGAAGGAGGTCTGATTCTGTACCCCATTAGCAATTAATTGACCTATGAAGGACAATGTAGGCTAGTGCTTTGTTGCTTTTTTAAACAAGTATGTAGTAACTCATTATGTGGCCATCAAAAGTCTTTCCATAAGTAGAAGGAGTCCATAAAGTCCTCCACTAAGTGGGAGACCTAATCAGACACGACTCTCTACTTAAGATTCTACTAAGCACACAGGAAGGAAGGCAAAAGACCATAGCTGGCAGGGATGGTTTTGATCTTTCTGTGACACAATTTGCAGAGCTCAAGAAACTCAGTTATTTTACCTCACTTAATTTTTTAATTTTTTTATCCCCCTTTTTGCCCAGTGTTTCTGAATCCTCCCTATTAATTTAGTTTCCAATTTCTTCTAGGGCTGTGCCTTGAAGGCAGGCACAGTGATAGTTTAGGTTGACATAACGCTCTTGCTTTAAACAAGGGTTTCAGGTAGGTTAAAGATGGGTGAATTCTGTTTTGGAGTCAGAAATACTCAGGGTCATGTGACTCAGAATGATTAAGCTTGCTCTTAAATATCCTTTTCGCCTCATATTACAAATACTATCTGGTTTGAAGAAAGGCCAGTCTTTCAAAGTCTTCATAGCGGATGAAGGACTAGAGCTGGAGCAGCAACCTACCTATTGCAAACATTCTCATAACACAATCAAGCAAAGGGGCAACAATAATTGGTACAGTTTATTCTTAGAAGACTAAACTAATTATTAGAAATTATTTGACAGGCCGAGTGAGTTTGGGCTATTCAGCCTGGAGAAGAGAAGGCTTCGGGGAGACCTTATAGCAGCTTTCCAGTATCTGAAGGGGGCCTATAGGAAAGCTGGGGAGGGGCTTTTCACCAGAGAGGGCAGTGATAGGACAAGGGGTAATGGTTTTCAACTGAAAGAGGGAAGATTTAGGTTAGACATCAGGAAGAAATTCTTTACCGTGAGGGTAGTAAGGCAGTGTAATACGTTGCCCAAGGAGGCTGTGGAAGCCCCCTCCCTGGAGGTGTTTAAGGGCAAGGTGGATGAGGCTTTGTGCAGCCTGGTCTAGTGTGAGGTGTCCTGCTCATAGCAGGGAGGTTGGAACCTGATGATCTTTAAGGTCCCTTCCAACTTTAACCATTCTATGATTCTATGGTTCTACGATTCTATGATTTGTTTTTTTTCTTTGCTACCACGATGTCTTGCTACTTTTATTAGCCTTGAGAAATAAAAGAGGAAAGCAAATCTTCTAACCAATATCTGAGCTTTCAACTGTAAATGTAGACAGTCCAAATGATTTCACAAAAGGCTTACCTGTGTTCTATAAGAGTTTGGTTTTCTACCAAAACCACTTGCAGTTATTTGCTGAATTGGATCTTTGAGGGCTTCAAAAGACCGGCAAGATATGCATTTGTAAACTTAACTTTCAACTAATTTATTTTAATTTATATGAATGACATTGATAAATTCAATTAACTGTTCTTTTGGAAAAGACTGAAAGGTAAAGAAATCTAGAAGGAAATAATTATCAAGCAGTCGGAAAAAATATAACTTAAATCTTGTCATTATGTCTTGCATCCTGCAAGACCTTTACTAATCATTTGGAATTTAACCATTTTTTGCTTTAGTCGATTTATTCTTTCCAAGTGTAATATTAGAGCCTTGAGCCTGTTCCATAAACTAGTATTTCTACCAAACACAGTGCATGTAAGAGGCAGGACTAATTCTAGATTACTGTCTTTGTTGAAACTGGCTCAAAAAGATATGATGGTGATGATGCTATTATTTACCTCTTGAGGTATTTTCACTATTTCTGTTTTTTTGTGAGCATTCCTGAGAGTTTCTTACAGGAACATAAAATATTCCTCTGTAAAATATGTATATGAAAATGCTAGCAACATTAAAACATTTTATATTTATATATTGAAATATTTTCCTAGTAAAAACAACTCTCAGGTTGAAATGCTAAAAAGTGGCTTGTCATAGCTTCTTTTACTTAAGCTATAGCTGAAAAACTTGTCCAGTAAGTTTTAATGGATTTTGGTAAAAGCTTTTAGATTAGTAAATACTAAAATCCTTGCATCTTTTTGGTACGAATTGGAGTGCATCTTGTCAAAGGTCCATTAATAAATTTATTACAGCAATGTTATTTATACTCAAAAGAAAGGCACCAATACAGTATGCTTTTCCAACTAGGCAGATTTCTCTTACACTTTTTCTGGAGGAAGAGAGAGTTACATAATTTCTTGCAACAGCACCAGCAGCTGTTAAACTCACAGTGAATTGGATGAACTCTATAGTTTTGTCAGGTCTGTGACTGAAATACATGTGTATATTGTATGCACACATGCAACATACATAAAAATAAATACACATAGAGGTAGGATTTGTTTTCAGTGGGTCAATGAACTGATCTGACCAATGCGTGGCTGAGCATTTGCTAATACTTATTCTAGGGAGTGACAGGAAACAGAGGCTGTAGACTGGTTGGGGAAAAAAACAAGACAACTCCATTTAGCAGTAAAAGAGTCTTTCAGTAGCTTTAATAATGGAACAACACAATTAACAAGTGTTCAGCTGGGAGCAGAGACATGAGTGAAACTCTTGTGATACTCAGCTAAAGAAACACAGTATTGAGACATCTACTGCATGTAAGAGTCAATTAGAGCGTTTGACTTGTCTCAGAATTCCAAGGGATTTATTGGCAACATCTAGATACCTGTGCATTCCTTTGATGCAGCATCAATTCAGGAGAGGGTCTGTGTTTATTTACTTCTAATGGAATGCTTAGATGCAGGTGCACAATTCTGTGACAGCTTTAAGAAGATAGTAATTATCTGGTGAATTATCTGCATCACCAAATCATTTAATAGATACAGGAATCAAGCTCTTCCAGATAAAGTAACAATTTGGACAAGTAATTTGATGTCTTTAAAATTCAGCGAAAGCAGCTACTTTTAATTATACAGCTCTATTCTACATTATTTTAATTGACAGACATTTAATTAAATGGGAAAAAGGTGAAACCGCATGTGAAACAAGGATACTATCCCTCCCTTTATATCACAGATAAGGAACACTAATTTAATTCTAATGCTGCATCACGTGCATCCTTTTGAAATTTAATGAGTGCTCTTGAAGACATGTAATACTTTTTAATTAAAGGATGGTTTTGCAGATACTGAGCATCTATATATGCTGTTTACAAGGAAAGTCTGTATAGCAGTATGTGTTAGGGACTTATACTGCCCTATTCTCTTCAGTAGCTATGCATATAAATCAATGGGATTACTATTCCACCAGTGAAGAACAAATTAAAAACATTTCAATTACATAAGTTTCTCTAGAAGTGATTTACAATGGAAATATTCATTAATATTTCATTACAGCTGTGCTCCTAGGAGTTATTACACTATTTTTTTAATGAACCAATAAGGTACAAGCCTGAATAAGATATTTTTAGAGAGTAAACACGGACTATTTGACAGAATTTTGCACCTTTTTCTTTAATTTTTTTTTTCCCTTGGGCTACTATGTAATTGGTTGCTGAATAACCTCAACAACCTTGCCTGGAACACCTTTCCAGGATTTATTTTTCCTTGGGGGGTAGTTACATTAAATTTAAGCACAAAAAGCAGGAATTAATTATGACTCTTCTCAAACTATAACGGCAGTCTGAGATAAAAAAACAACATTAAAAGTATATAAGCAAAAGAAAAGAAAAATACATGTTGAGATTATTATGATGCTACACTATAAATTCAAGTGTACCTGAACTTCAGCTGTTTCAGACAGCTTTTGGCAGCCTTTCATATCCTCAAATAGAGCATGCTGTCCTTGATTAGAAAAATTAGGTCAAGGTTAGGGAAACGCTTTGAACTTCACACAGTCTGCACATCCCCCAGGATAAATTCAAGGCTTGACTCTTGCTTGTATAGCTGACTAGGAGCTCAGTGTCAATTTGTTGAAGGAACTTGTAGAATGACACTGGATGCAACTTTGTGGGAGAACTCGTTGCCTCAATTTTCCTATCATTTTTCACTATAAGCCATTTGTAGCATGTGCCTGAACTGCTGGAGTTCATCTATGCTAACATCACATGTAGGAACAGGTCATCACTCTATGCCTCTCTGTTGCCACATTGATCATTACCAGGACCTGGTATTTAGGACAGTAATCAAACAGTAACTGGGGCAAGAGAAGATGGATCTTTCTAGTTAAAAAAAAAAGTTTGCTTTCATTTTTCCTGACACTTCAGCTTCCTCATTTAGTCTTAAATCTCATGAATGCTACCGCATGTATTTCCATTTAACCAAGGGCTTCTGATATTCTCTGCTAAGACACATGAAAGATGACCACTTTGTCTGATCAGCATGTTGGCAACAGGTGAGAAATGGTCATAATTCGTTAACTCATACAACAGAGCTCCAACTTCTCTTTATAATCGAGGTCTCATCTGAAGTGGTTCATTTTGCACATTTGTAGTCACAGGCAGGAGAAAAGGTAACAAGAGAAAAAAGATGATTTTGTCCAAGAATCAAATGCAAATTTAATTCTTCAACAGCTCTCATTCTGTTCTCCTGAATATCATGGGACAAACAGAAGAGCATCATTCATTTATAAAAAAACACTGCTCTCCAAAACTCCTTTGTCTATCTGTGCAAATGAAAGTTACTCAATGCACTTGGTGCGAATTACAGAGCAACACCACTCTCCCTATAGCAGTTCCCTGGTGACTAGTCAGATTAATTGCTCCATCAATTAAGGAAAAGGACTGCAAATATTTCAATCACAAGTGTAATTGAAAAAGAAAAAATAAAAATATATAAGGTTAAAGAAAATTACCCAATTTATACCAGAAATTATTTTAAAAGGTAATAAAGTGGGGTCTGTGTCCTAAGCCATTTTCTTTTTACTGCTGCTGCAAACTAAAATAAACAAATTCGTAAGAGCTATAAGAAACAATGAGTTCACGTGAAAGGGCTGGGTATGGGAAAAATACATATAAATAAAAAATTAAACCAGATACCTAACAAATATAAGTTACTGTTTTCTACTTGGCATATTAGTTCCATTCTGATCCTGCTGCACTTCTTTCTGAAAGATAAATAACAAAGCCATAACCATTTATCTGACCTTTCTTGGTCTTTGACTTTTTTTCCAGTGGAAACAGACTTGGATTTAGGCCAGTCCAGCTGAAAAATTGAAGCTGCCTTCTTTGAAGGTGTGTGAATATCAGGCTATGTTCAGTGTTTTAAGTGGATAGTTTTTAAACTACTATTAGATGTCATTAAGCAGCAAATACTGTTCAGTATTAATTTATTTAGCAGCTAGTAAGATTTTCTTCATATTTTCACTGCCGTATTTTCTGTTACCAGCTTTTCTTGAGGCTCTAAGTTTAAAAAAATAAATCCTAACCCCATATTTGACTTTACTGGGAAATTAAACAAGTGTTTAATTTCTGTGCAGAAAAAATGACCAACCTGTTCAATCAGGAGTTAAATACTAGAAGAAATAAGTCTGCTGAAAGGATAAGCAGTGACAGGGGAGATCAAAAGACAAGACTTTTAAAGATACCTTTTACTTCATTGATGTCATGAAGTCCTAATGAACTCTAATTGGGATCAGAAAAACAGCACTTCTGAACAGCTAAATCTAAATAATCAAGCAATTTCAAAGCATTTCCTTCACAATTCCATAGTATTGGAGTAGGAGGGTATCAATTAATAGGCTTTTTCCATCTTCTACTGCTATGATTCTTGAGAGGTGTAATGAGAAACAGAAATTTGGATTATTTTTCTCTGTAGGTGGAAAGGAGACAAGTCATTTAATAATTTTTATTGGAGAAAAAGGTGCCCACTTCTTTGTGGTGTGTTTATCATATTTCATAAAGGTGCTCAGCACAGCAGCAGTCCAAAATTTAAGTGTTGCTAGCTATGTCCACCTCCTTGAAGTTTGTCTTCAGCAAATAAATGGAAGACATGGGGATGATTACTTTCACAAGAGTAACCAGTGCTGTACCTCTAAGTGAGCTTTTTTTTTTTTTAATTACATTAATGACATTTTATGCACATATATTACCGAATTACAGACTGTGAACTGGAAGTCAATTTTAAGTTATATTGCTTTTGTATTTGATGAGAAAATAATAGATTTTCAGATCAAGAGTTGGCAGAGTCTATCAGTAACACATGCGAAACCATCCTAACGGTAATGGTATTGATCTGAAATCCTGAAACTTTTCTTCTTTAAAGTGAGCTACTGGATGATAAAAATGAAGAATAAAATAAGACTTTACAACGATCAATAGTGTGTTTATACTGAATTGGAAGACACTACAGGAACATTCAAAAAAGAAAACTAGTGAAGCTTTCAGATGTAGGGCATCAGCTCAATCAGTGTAATGGTCTGGTCACACACTCCAGTAAAGCATCCATCAGAACAGCTCTCACAGAATCACAGAATTGTTCTGGTTGGAAAAGACCTTTAAGATCATAGAGTCCAACTGTTAACCTAACTCTACACAATCCAGTGCTAAACCATGTCCATAAGCACCACATCACTTCTTTTAAACACCTCCAGGGGTGGTGATTCAACCACCTCCCTGTGCAGCCTGTTCTAGTGTTTGATAAACCTTTTAGTGAAAAAGTGTCTTCTAATATCCAATCTAAACCTACCCTGGCACAACTGGAGGACATTTCCTCTCACCTTATCTCTTGTTACTAGAGAAAAAGAGACCAATCCCCCCACCTTGCTACAACCTCCTTTCAGGTATTTGTAGAGAGTGGACAGATCTCCCCTAAGCCTCCTTTTTTCCAGACTAAACAGTCCCTTCAGGACTGCCTCCCGAGGGACTCTGTCAACCAGTCTCCAAAACAGTCTCGACTCCCCTTTCTTGCATCCTCTTCCTTTTTTGCTTTTACACGCTTGGGACCGAGTCATACTCTCACTCTGGAACCAGGACTACCATAGACATTAAACATTTAGCATCCTGCTGGTCCCACCAAGAGGTAAGCAACTGTATTTTTTCATTTTCAAAACCTGTACTTGTTGTTGAAGTAGGCAATGCCTTTTTTAAAAACAAAACTTTTAAATTTAACAGATGAAAGAAAACCACCAAGGAAAAAGTACTTTAAAGCAATTTAGAAAATCTTAAGTTCCTGTTTAGTTTCACTTAACCAACTAAACTAAACACACACTGTCAAAGTTAGAGTTCCTAAATTATATAAACACAAATAAACTAATTATTTACTATGGTCTCACTTCACTTATTAGAATATCACTTTTAGACAATTCAGAAAAGCTGGATTTTCAAATGAATGAAAACCTACTACATTTTCCATTTGCATTTTAACTGTCATACCATTCAAAGGTGTCTTAAACAGGAATTTGTTTTATTTCCCATCTCTTTTTTTTTTTTTCTTACCCCCAATTTCTCCAGAGAGCTGGCTGGAACATCTAAGATATTTGGACATTTAGGAGAATAGCTCTACAGTATTTTCTTCACTGTTTTATAGTTAGAAACCTTCAGGTAAACAACCTTTAATCACTAGCCTAGAGACTACCTCCTCTGAACATTTTATGATCCCCTCTGAAACTTCATATTATGTTTAATAAACCAGATACAGATGAATGTTTCTGTTTCTGCTGCTACCACATACCAAGTATTTGTCACAGTGCCCAACCACAAAATAATTAGGTGTGAAGAGAGCACTTCAGCTCATTTCTCTGCGTTCCAGAGAACCCTGTTAAAGTGCTATATCACAAACTGCTCTGATATTATAGGAAGGATGTCTATAAATCTGATTCCTTACCTCTCATTCCTGCTTTTTCCTTTACACTGTATGCTTTTTGGAGCTGCATTTCTATGCATAAATATGCGTGCATTGTCTAACATGGCATGGGTCTGACTGTGGTTAGGAAGGTACATACAACTGCAACACAATCTTACAAGATACAATACTCAGATCTCTCCTACTAAGGTGACTTTAAAAAGGGATTTAAAAATCCTTAGCCTTACAGGGCAATATCATTACAGGAAATGCCAGTTTTGCTCTTTCTTTAGCATAAAATGAAAATACTTAATTAAGAAAAGAAGCAGCATGCACTAGCTGGTAGTTGAAACACACTTATAACCACTTCTGAAGATCTGATCACAGCTCAATTGCACTCACAGCTTAGTTTGATACAAGTTTGACCACACACCTCAAAAGCCAGTCATTCCTGCTCAGAATACCTGGAAACTTGCTTTTGCATTTCACAATAAGAATCTGACAATTTTTCATTTTGTTTCCTATGACGGGAGATCATGACTGTTTTACTAGGCTAGATGTAAGGTAGAATGTTTTGCTTCATTTCACTTCTAGGTCATACTGTCTGGTGCATACCTGGATCCTCATGTGACTATATCAAACAGAAAAATTAAGTGTTGTATAAAAACAAGATAGTACCTTAGTGTTCCTGTTTTCATACTCTCTGTTTTTCGAATTATATTTCAAGCTTATGCACAGTCTTTTGTGTGCTACCTTGGCAACTAATTCTAAATTACTCTGTTACAAGTCTACAGAACTCCAGTCACTTACTTATGTTTTTATAATGCATAGAATTCTAAGTGGGTAATTCCCACAGTACAATCATAATGATTGCTGAAAGTCATTATGGCACACTCATTCTAGCACTTAATATGTGTTAATTTACTAAAACATGCTAATACAATCACAAGCAATCATCTGACCGTAGCCCTCTTCCTATAACGTAAGATCTTTGCAGAGAGGACTTTGTCTGTAGAGCACCTGGCAGACAGGCATTTCAGAATGCTGGACCTTGAGGGCAGATTGTGGTTCTTTTGTAAGACAACAGTACAAGGTAAATAAAAGTAATAATTATCTGGATGGTTAAAAACAAATAAATATTCAAACTTCTGTATCTATCATCAGTTTGAATCCCAAGCACTAAGATACAGAAATCAGTGCAGAAAAGCATATTTCTATTTATCTATTTCTTATATGTATATAATGTATTTATATTTTAATATATGTATTTATCAGATGAAAACAAACCTTAAGAGAGACAGTGCTCAAAAAAGTACAAAGCTTGGGAGAAATACAACAAGCAGCAGACACTGACATCTCTGACAAAGTAGGAAATAAAAGAGAAAACCAAGGAGAGAAGAAGCCTTCACTCCGTTCCACCAGGCATTCCTTCTGTAAAATTTAATATCCAGCTGAAAGACTACAGCTGTGATTTATTAGGAGCTAAACAAGTTTTGAGCATGAAGGTACATGTCCTTGTACAGCTAGTATTTGCATCTTCGATCTTCATTTTTAAAAGAGCAACAATGCTGCCTATGAAGACATCCTATTTTCTTTGACTTTGGTGAATAGTATTTATCCCGGAGAAAGAATATTCCCCTCCCTCACAATGCTGCAATTAATTCAATCATAGCTGTTCACTGCAGAAAAAAATAGCTGAATATCCTCTGGATTAAAGCAGAAGATCTTTCCCTCTCCCTCCTCTATGTCTGCTTTCCCATCTTTTTCTTTCTTTTTCTCCCCTTCTTTCCTATAATGAAAATTTGCTTCAATAATTCAACTTTACATTATTTTCTGAATTCCATGTACATTTCAGCATATCTATCTGGACTAAATTCAACAGTACAATACAAAGTATGACAAAAGTTCACATTAATTACTGCCTAAAAATAATTAAATCCTACTGTGCTCATTCCTACAAGCTTCTCAGCTGCCTCAGATTAAGCAGTCCAGGGCCCCATGTTGACTACTTTCTAAGCACAGAATTTTACAGTTCATGCACTGAAAAATCAATTAAAAAAAGTAGCATGGAAACAACAACAACAAAAACAAAAATAGGGTAGTCTTACAGTCCTACACTAGAATTCTGAGGCTCCAAATGGGAAGAGAACTTGCATAGCTTACACCATGCTTATATTATTAATTTGCTTACAGTGTTAGTTGAAGTTCCATTTAAATGTAAGCCACTGTCAAAGAGAGGTGATGAAGCTCCACTGCTGTGATCACTGGATGGTCCAGGGGAACCTGAAAATCAAATAAAGAAAAATAACTGCTTATGTTAAAAATATAGGTGTATACCAGGCAATCTCTATTCCAGATGTAATACACGGGAAGAATATTTAATATTAATCACCAAACCAAGCCAGAAGTTCTACCTGCATTTTATAAGGACAGTCAATAAAATGTCCATACGCTATACTTTATGTCTAGAAAGAAAACAGGTAGCTAGCTATCATTTTATGGAAGCTGTACTCATGGGAACTCCTTGTATGCTTAGCTGTTTGCAGAATTAAGCCTTTTTTCACTGAGAATGACATATTCAAAACTAAGTAAGAAATTCAGTTACATAAATCCCTTTGATTTAATAAATAAATCTCCTATTGAGTCTTGAAAGTCTCACCTTGGATGGTATTCATAAACAAAGCTAGTGAGAAACTCTCAGGCAACTATACACCTACATACACTTTATTAATGGATATTTCTTAAAATGCCAATGACTTTCAAGAATGATGCACCTTCTCAAACTGAGAAATGGAAAGCAAACAGTCATCATGAAATGTTGATACTACTTAACATATTTTTAATATGTTAAGATTATACAGTTATATTCTTCAGGCTATCTCTTCCTTTATCAGTTATGCATCGTGATCCTGCTTTAGTAGTTAAAAGTGACTCCAGGAAAGTTTCATACTTTTGTAACATAAAATAATGGGAAAAGCACAATGTCACATCACTGTGTAATTTCTGCTTAAATGTAAAATATTAACATACAGCACCAATAATAAGCAATTACTGTCAGACAGTACTTCGTCTTCTCAATAAAGCACATAAAATCAGTTTCACAGAATTATAGTAATCACCACTGAAAATTCATTTTTCCATCTGAAGAAGTCACTTGAAATTGCCTGTAAATCATTTCACATTAATATGTCTCTCAAGTCTAACATCACAGAAGTCAAAAAGTCATTCTTAGTCATTTTTGTATGTGTTCTACATAGCTGGAAGATTTAGCAAATGAAACTCAGTTCAACAGAAGCTCATCTTCTCCATGACAAGTCTCTGTCAATTGAGTGCTGAGGTCTCAGACCTATACGCTGAATCCTTAAGTTCCAACGTTGTTTTCATTTGGAGTTCTTTCTGTGCAGTGTTAGATGATGTCAGCAGAAGGAACAGTCTTGCTTTGTTTGGATGGGTCTAAACCAAGTACTGACTTCCGTAGCTAGCTACTTCATTTTGTAGCTACTACATGTGCACAGTAGACCACACAGGACTATTTCTAGACTCAGAGATGACCACAGTGACTTTATGGAACAGGACATAATTTCTACTTTTTTTAGAAATAAAAATAATTAAATCAAAAAGGTGGCATTAAATTCGCCACTGAAGAGTCTGTTAGGGAATTCTGCTGTCTCTGGCAGTAGGCAACTACAACAGGTCCATGAGTCAAACAGATTCCTAAAGTGTAATTATCCTAAGTCTTCAGCAATTTGAGCTTATCAAAAGACACGAATTTAGGTATTTTCAAATATCTATGTCCAGGTTTTACCCTGATGCAAAATGATATATTAGAATTTTTTTTTTATTATTATTTTTTTAAAGTAGAGAAAATTGACATCAACTGCATGGGAAAGCTAAGATTAAAAGGTTAAGGAGCAACTTTCCCTTCTCCCACAGTGTCCCTGCAGACTTGCTTTTCAGTTCAGCAGCTTTCTTTGGTTTTCTGAGTCACGACAAACTTCACAGCCTCTCTCAGGCTTTTCCACCTCCAAAACTGATTGCAAACAAGTTCTCAAATCTTGTAGTCTGCTTCCTGCCTAATCTGCATCACTCACTAGAGGACTGCTCTCCTTCACGGTTTCATTCAGCATTTTAGAAGCTCCCCCTGAAGATGCTCAACTGCTTTCATGGAAGGTGCAGTGCTCTCAACTCTCCAAGGAACTCTGCCTGTCTTCCCACATGGCAGCCCTAGAGCAATCAGGTAGTCTTTCCTCCCTGTTCTCAGAACAAAACACAGTATGTACACACACACAATATACAGGATACGAAATACACTAACACAAAGTAAATCTTGCACTATCTGCTACTCTAGCACAAGTAAATGAGACTCCAAATTAAGTATTAGATACCAGTATCAAACTCTTGAACATTAATTTAAGAAAGACTATCAAAACAAATTGTTTATGTAAAATAAAACATCTGCTATGGGTAAGTCCCTCCTCCATGAGTGCAATACAGTATCCTGATGGTTACTGTATTGATGATACAATGCCAGAATGGTATGTTGTGAGACTTCCAGCAATCATACTTACCCAGCTCTCCTCTTATCCCACCCAAATCATAGTTAAACAGCCAGCCTATGAGAAATGCAATCTTAGACTTTGACAGGCTTCATCTGTTTAATTTGCTTATTCTCAGCTGTGGAATGTTTGTTCTTTTGAGAAGTCTGAGTATACTCAGGGAAAAATAACCACCACCTTACCTTGTAAGGTAAGAAGAGGTCAGAGAGAGAAAAAGAATAAGGAGTCTGCAGTTCATAAAAGAGACTGAGATGCCCATCACAGGGGATTTTGCACACCTAGTAGTAACTCAGGAAATCACCAAGCTAGATGACATTAAACCTTAAGCAAGAGCTCATTTGCAATGGTGCAGATAGCTTTTAATAAATTATTTTATATTCTTTTTCACAGAATCACTAAGATTTTTCAATTTAAAAAATTAGGTTCTACTCCTTATTTTAATAAAGCCTGGATTTTATTTTTAACTTTAAAAGCCTTAAGCTTTTTAGAAAGGTGTCTATTAAAGTTCTGGTCAAATTAGAATCCCATAAACAGGTGGTTGTTTATTTCAGTTAGTGGATTACACTAAATCTCTAAATAACAAACAAAACCGCCAAAATGCAGGACAGCAGACAAGTGTATAGAAACTAGTCAGCACGACTTTACACTTTACAACAATTAGTCTTATGATCATCATTGCTGAATGATACTAGAGACTTCTTGTATATAAATAAAATCTCATGTATCTAACTTGCTGATTATGTCATAGACAACCTCCAATAGTCAAAAAGCCCATTCCATTACAACTACAAAATTAAAATCAAAGGAAAAACTCCTGGTAATTTTTAATTACAATGTAAGCTTTGCAACTTGAGAATATAATGATAATTAGGTATAGCGATCAAAAAACCAAATTCTGAAGAGAGGCTGTTTTACCATAAAACAATTTGAAGAGTCTTCCCAGCAGCAGTGCATCTTATCTAAAAGGGTCCTACAAGCCCTGTTCAGCTCTGGGATGGGTAATGGACTTAGCTCCAGAGAATCCTTAATGATGTCACCCAAGGGCTGATGCCATAATATTCTGTAACAGGCTAACAAATAACCCTTCTAGCCACTAATAACTTCCTGACCCAGCTCCAGAAAACAAAATTACTTCCTTTGGTTTCCAGAAACAGAAATCTATCCTCTTTCTAGCTGATAGCAACCTTAGAGCAAACCACAGGCCATGGCGATGAGGAATTATCCTAGCTATGGAGCCAGACAATCCAACAAAGCAGCCAGTTAACGACCCTACTGGCCCATGCCATCTCCTGATCCAGGTCTGATGACAGTTTTTTTGAGAAAGATTTGCCTTATGCAAAATTGTATCAAGTATTCCACAGTATTTTATTAAAAATGTTGATTAAATTCCTATGGCAGAGAATATTTGCTGTCATAATTTAATTTACTATTATGGACAGTCACATAATTGTCTAGTAAGGGCCAAGACTCCCAGGCAGCTGTGAAAGAGACAATGATCAATTCTGGCATACCACCCTGGGTTAGGGTTTCCTCCAAATACAGAAACAAGCAGTCCTTGTCTCAACCTTAAGTGCCAGTTAATCAGTATCCATGTCTAAACCCACGCCAAATCCTACATTTATTGTTCACAGTAATGAAAGAGTGAAGCAACCAGAAAAATTGTGGTGAGGACTGTAGGCAAATATTTCCCTGCTGTGACATCTTGTGCTTTTGCTGGCCATGGCATGAGATAGTGAAGGGAAGAAAGAAGGAACCAGAGAGGCAGAGGTTATTCCTGATGATATACTTAGAGAAATAATTGTACTGGTTAATAGGAAGACACAAGCATAGCAGCTTGTCTGACTGAATGCTTGAAGGTAGGGGACCATGTGCCTGTTACGGGGTGCTAGGAAAGGCTAAGGTACTTCAAATTAGCTTGTTATATGCAGCACTGATGCTTCATGACTAGAAGTCTCTACTGCGCACAAGCTTCTGAAAAGCTTTTTTTGAAATGGGGTGGTTTGTCCCACCACTGCTATTCTCCTTAACTGCAGTGTATGGCCCTGAAGCAGACCTATCCTCCATAATTTTCTACACCTTATTTACTTATTTCTCATCACAAAAGGCATTATAGACATTAGTTTATAGTTGTCTGGTGACCCAGTAGGACAAGTAGAAAGACGTAACCTGAAGTTTCGTTATAGGGAACACTGACCAGACGAAGATCTGCAAAGGTAAATGTAAGATTTCTTCAAATTTACATTCCATTTTCAAATGGAAATGGTATGCAGCAGGAGCTTAAATAAAGGTTTAAGCATGAAATGTTCAGTTTAGTAGAGGCCCACCAAGTTTGCTTTTAACAGGCATAAGAATCTAGATGAACTGAGACTCTTCTAATGACAAGAGCTAGGCATATGAGACCTATGATTCTGCTGAAATCAAGAAAAAACAATAGTTGAGCACAACTTACCTGAATCCCCAGAACAAGACATATTCTAAATCTGTTTTGCTTAATTTGCAAAGAGAATCATATGTAAGATAAAGTGGTGCAAAAAAGATTTGGTCTGATTAAGTAAGCTGATATATTAGGTACACTTTTCTACTTGCAACGTTGATTTCAATTCAGTATCTTGAATACTTGTATTTGCTAAGCAGAAGAACCAAAATTTTCCCTCATCTGTATTTTTCATAAATATAACTACTGAGTTGTCACATTGCAATTCTGCTCCCTGACAAAAAAGATCAAATAAATGCATTAAATATGCACAATTAATGTTATCCGTATGTTTGGTAAGTGTCCTGAAAATACCTTTCAGTGTGAATGTATGATTCAAATCTTTGTAAAGAATACTTTACTGTATTCAGGCAAAGCCTCTGAAGAAAAATTTTCAGTTATCACTCATGATTGTACTGCATTTTAACGAGGTTTTCAGCTTTATTTTGAATAAACTATACAGAAGCAGTCTGTACTACTGTCTACAGTCATGCAGTATGTATAAGATTCTTATATTTTAAGCAATAAAATACACACACAATTTTCTATTCCTGTAAAACACTCAATAATTGAATTCCTCATTCCTTCTTCTTATTATGAGAATACTGCAGAGAAGAAAACAAGTTCCTTTTATTTGTTAATTTCCTCTTACCTAATGGGAGCTTTAAAAATGATGGAGCTTCCCTGAGGTACTGAACAGTGATGGTAACTTCATCGCCAGCATTTCGCAGTAGGTGCACCTGTCAGTGTGACAAATAACAACTACTTTAAACCAAAGAACAACCTGTCATGGAAAGCATATTACTTAAAATGAAATCAGCATCTCTGTTGATCTATAAGAAATGCAGTATGAACTTTTCTGACTGTGAATGAAGAATATATTGAGGGTGAAGCCACACCAACAAAACGTAAGAGTAGGTGAGACCAATGGATCAACCTGAATAAATAATTTGGTGGGCAACCTGATTTTAACACAAGCTGAACATAAATTCTACAAACAAATTAATTGTATATTTTTATAGGATAGTAGAGAAATGTGTGTTTATGTAGATACAATACATTAATTGTGTGTGTATACACATAAACAGACACATGGAAATATGTAATATCTGGATCTTAAATATTTGGTTGGATTCCGTTAGGTGATACATTAAGCACATTACTAAATATAGTCTTGGGTTTTGTGACTGTCTTCATTATCTGTAAGAATCTACTAACCAGGAGAGAACACATATGTACACACACATATGTGTATAACACAGGTATTAAAACATCAGAATTTAATTAAAGATGCAGCACAATACTACAACAATAGCTTTTTAAAATGCAGAACTTCAAATACCATCTTTAATGGAACTCCTATTACAAGGCAGAGGTATTCCCCAGTTCCATAGCCACGACACTCAGGAAACGGGCACTGCATTAGGTTTGCATGTGGCCTGCATGCAGGGTGTGCAGCCCAGGATCCTGCTTGTCAGAAATGGACACTGATGGCTGTGGTCTCTCATCTGAGCACAGCCAGAGCATGTGTGTATCAAGCAGAAAAGTAACTACAGCAAACTAACTCCTGTAGATGTGTTTACTGTTCTAATGTTGTAGCTGGAGGAACTTGGTGCTTGTGTTGCTTCAGACTGCTATTTTAGCACAATTCCAGATGGGCCAACATCATGAGATGAAGGATTACCTCAAACATAACTCTTCCTCTTGTGTACCTGAAATAATGCTTACACCAGTGGCTGATGTACTCACCCACATAAAAATAGTGGATTTATGCCTGATGGTTATGAAAACCCAGAATGGGTGAAGAAATCAAGTAAGCAGCCACACAAGCTAAGAATTTTATAAAAAATGCTGGGAAAGAGTGAGCAAGAGAACTGACCATAGAAACCACAATACTAAAACTGAAGAAAATACCATCTGGACAGGCGACTGATTTGATTGACTAAGTGAGCAGACATATGAATTACCCATATAAAGTACTG
Organism: Hemiprocne comata; assembly: GCA_020745705.1. Classification (NCBI taxonomy): domain Eukaryota; kingdom Metazoa; phylum Chordata; class Aves; order Apodiformes; family Apodidae; genus Hemiprocne; species Hemiprocne comata. The sequence goes on from CM036588.1 coordinate 92,729,257, forward strand.
CTGCTGAAATCTTATTGTGTGCTGTACCTGTAAAATCTATATACTTAATAAAGACTTACAGTACCTGATTCCATCCTCCTCACCCACCTTTCCATCCATCAAACAAATACTCCCACTGCTAACAATCTGCAGTACTCTGATGAGGTGTTCTACTCAAGTCAAAGATTTTATTTTATTACAACTGACTACAAGAGAACCTGAGGTCTGATTATAGAAAAACAAAACAACAACAACAAAGAAAAATCCCACAAAAAAAAAATTGTGGGAAAAAACACATTATGTTCATTGATTTCTGACTATGACCACAACAGGAACTGTAGCACAGTAAAATCAGAATGCTTCTTTAAGGTCATACAAGAGTGTGTCAGGATGCAAAACAAACCAAGTCATATTGATTTTTAATGGATAGGGAGAACTTTGTCTCCTGAAATCCTCTGCCCCCTTATTTCCTGCAATATTTTAGCCATTCTTTATTACTTACTATGGACTGAAGATGGTTGGTACCTCTGCTACTCCTACCTTACCATTACAAAGATAGTTCTTCCTTGTATCTGCAGACTATTCTACATATAAAATATATGTATGATATAGATAAATGTCTGCTTGATGTATAAAAAAGCCTATTTTATGTATATTTAAATAGGCAAATATATATACACACATATGCAAAGCTTTTAGTCAAGATTCAGCTCTCACATTATTCTTAAATACTTCTGAAATTCTGCAGTAACTGGATAACATGTATCTATGGGACCTATGGGTCTTGAGGGGGTCCATCTACAGGTCCTGAGGGAGCTGACTGACACAGTTGCTAAGCCCCTGTCCATCATATCTGAGAGGTCATGGCAGTCTGGTGAGGTTCCCACTGATTGGACAAAAGGTAACACAGCCCCTGTTTTTAAAAAGGGGAAAGAGGAAGATGCGTGGAACTACAGGCCAGTCAGTCTCACCTCTGTGCCTGGCAAGATCATGGGACAGATCCTCCTGGAAAATCTGCTAAGGCACATGGAAAATGAGAGGTGATTGCTGACAGCCAACATGGCTTCACTAAGGGCAAATCATGCCTGACCAATTTGGTGGCCTTCTATGACAAGGCTACAGAGATGGTGGATAGTGGAAGAGCAGCTGATGTCACCTACCTGGATTTGTGCAAGGTATATGACACTGTCCCACAACCTATCCTGTTCTCCAAACTGACAAGACATAGATTTGACAGATAGGCCACGTGGTGGCTGAGTAATTGGCTGGATGGCCACACTCAGAGAGTGGTGGTCAATGGTTCAGTGTCCCAGTGGAGGCAAGTGACGAGTGGTGTTCCTCAGGGGTCAGTTTTGGGACCAGTGCTGTTCAACATCTTTGTTGGAGACATGGACAGTGGGATTGAGTGTTTCTTCAGCAAGTTTGCTGATGACACCATGCTCTGTGTAGTTGACACCCCAGAGGGAAAGGGATGCCATCCAGAGGGACCTTGACAATAGACCAGGCTGCACAAAGCCTCCCCTCAGGGAGGGGGCATCAACAACATATTCTAGCACCTTACTACCCTCATGGTGAATAATTAATTCTTAGAACTCACTTTTGTAGTCACAACTGGCTTTTTCAAAAAACCACAAATGTGAACCATTTTAATTCTTTGACTTTGGAATAACAAGCTTTTAAACACAGCATAACTGTATTTCCTCTTAATTAAGCAAAGAATATTTGCACACAAACATTTATATTTTTCAAGAGATGAGTGGCAACAGCCTGACAAATATACTGCCTAACGTACTTTTGGAAGATGTTAGTCATATATTATGAAGAGAAATTAAGTAAAAAAACTGTATGGAACAAAAAACCCCATTAGATTAGAAACTACTGCAGAGCATGAAATCTTATTTTTATTTAAAATGGTATTTTGAAAAGGAAAGAACTTCAATAGCACTGCTTTGGTTTAAAATTAACAAGCAGTAATACTTTAAAATATACTAACACTGTATCATACTCTCCTGGAGCTAATTTGTGTTCTTAGGTAGTATCTGAAGAGATGGTAGTATTGAACCACACACACCCTAAGAAAAAAAATTAATAAATTCAGTGCCTACAAGAAAGTATTAACAGTATGGAAGGTCACTAAATACTGCACTGCTCTGTGGTGCTAAAGCTTTTGTGCAAGTCCAATAAGTCCAAAAAGACAAACCCAGTAGCTCTGGAGTAACATTTGCTGTTGGGTCATTGCTTTACTGTAGTATTAATATAAAAGGAGAATTGTAAAAGTGAGTGTTTTTTTAAATTATTATTATTTGATTAAATACATTTACTGCAGCTACTGTTTGTGTAAACGCTTATTTGTGTGTTCATATATATGACAAAAGGGCATCAAAGCAAAAACTTGCTTTTTATGCTGGCTCTCATTCATAGATTTTGCATAACTTTAAGTATATTCATCAAGTCAGGGTTTATTATGCTTCTCTTTTTCACACGCATTTCTCAAGAACGGAACAGAGAGAATGTTAAAAATATAAATAGGAACTTCTAGATCTCACTTCAGCCCAGAGTCCACAGAGAAAAATGTAACTCATATTTTAGGAAAACCAAATGACCTTTGTTGCCTCATTTGTACCATTAACACCCATCTCAGGGAAATACTTTACTCAGGCAAGGCAAGTCAATGGCACAATTCATAGCTCATGTCCATTATTTTTAAATTCTAGTGCCTGGTGTTTACTGTGGCTTGCCTTAAACCTTCAAACATACCTGAACATTAATATTCACACTGCTCAGAGACTTAGACAGGGTTTTGATTGTTTAAATCAGATTCTCTCTTTTTATAGATCAGAACCATAACAGCAATTAAAATTGAAAAGGAGCATGTCTTTGATGAATGAATTCACCCATATGGCCCTCTAGGTAAGATCTATTCTGAGAACTGAAGTCACATCATTACATTTGGCTATTTAAAAAATTTACTCTCTAGCAGTCGTTAGTATTTCTTCTATAGATTAGTAAAAATCTTAGGATGAAAATGAGTCATCACCTGCTGCTGTCTATCTCTAAATAAGGAGAGTCTGGATGATAACCTTATACCTCAAAATACCTGAAGTTAGATCTGTCTTGATCTTATTTTGCATCTATAGATGTGTCACAGTTTGACTCAGGATCAGCAATGAAACCAGTGACAATAATGCTCTCGATCCCCTCCCCCTCCCACCCAGGTAGGGAAAGGAGAGAGAGAACAAGGAGACAGACTTCCTGGATTGAAAACTAAAGTAGACAGCTTTAACTAAATACTAACTATAAAGAAAATATGTACAAATATATACAAATATGTTCACCAAATCCTATTACCTCCCCACATCCCCAGCAACTCCTAGGGCTCTCTCCTGAGCTGTGAGCAGTTCTGAAATGTCCCAGAGCACTGCCAGAGAGCGGCAGAGCAGACAGGAGCTGAGGGGAGAGTGATGAGGGTCAGGAATGCACGGGCCTGGGGATCAACAGTGGTGGATTGACGGAGTCCTCCCTGCATGCTGGCCATGAACGGAAGAGAAGGGAAGAAGAAGGAGGGCTTGACTTCCATGATCCTGGAATTTATACTGAGTGTCACGTATATGGATGGAATATTCTCGTTGGCAAGTTTTGCCATCTGTCTAGTCTGCTCCTCCCTATAGGAAGGCTACAGATAAGACGCTTCTCCTCCTTTGGTGTCTGAAGCAGCAGATTCAACATGTGGAGCAAAGTGTCCTTGGTCTCTCAGCAGTAACTATAAACATTTGGGCTTTACCAGTCCACCAGCTGGAAAACTTGCTGCTACTTTCAGCAACTGTGCTGCTTAAAAGAGAGCTCCCTGAAGAAAAAAAAAAACAACAAAAAAAAACCACAGTAAAAAGAAAATTGGCTTCATCCTGGCTCAAACCAGGACAGGATGAAAATTTAATATTAAACACCTAACTCAGACTAAAAGTCTGAAGCAAAAATTCTGAAGTAAAAGGAAGTGAATCTCGAGTGAATATTAAATTTTCAACTCTCCCTATGAGTAGGCAAGGAAGATGCATGAAAAACAGAGACCTCACAGTACAAGAAGTCTTTAAAATGACAGCAGGAGCAAAGTAGCTTTAAAAAAAAGTTTATAAAATCAAAATTGGATTGCAAACAGTATTGGAAAAGAATGAAGCAGAATTATGTTAGTTCAAGAAAGAATGACTTATTGACACTTGACTCTTTTCCATTGGTTAATTAGGAAGTGGTTTCCAATACATACTTCTGGTTCTTATCTTCCTTAGCTTTGCAGTGTTCAGTGAGCAATATTCCCTTTCTTAATGCTTAATTGGCTACACCAAAACAAGCATTGTGTTCGAACAATTTATACAGATATGCTAGGAAAATGACAGTCAATTTATTAATTCTGCTGTTATTTGCAACACTCTTCCAGTTTTTACATTTTCACTTAGCTATCTTATCCTGTAATTAGATCTAAAATTATTTTTACAGAAATCTATCATAGATATCCTGTATAATTATATACCATGATTCAAATAACTTTTCCTTACACTTCCCTGCTTTACCAGTACTACTCTTTGACCTTTGTGTATGTGCCTGAAGAGATCTGTAGCTTTCATAGCCTTTGAGCAAATAACGGAATAAATTACACAACTTTATATAATATTGCTAATGAGTCAACCCACTCCTGTTTTGAAAATCTGTCCATGCCATACATGTTAGCAGCATCCTGTGGTTTCACTTTCTCAGACTGTGATGAATAACTAAATGATTAGCTTTCTATACAGCTACTGGAAGATAATCCACGTATACATATATTTAATGAAGAGTATATTTCTAATTCACTCAGCCTCTTCCTATTATGAGATGAAAGATTCAGGGCAGTAGTTTTATGACAGATCCTTACTGTAATGTTCTGTAACCTGAATAAGTGGATCAATCTATCTTATTTAAAATTTTTTTCTTGCAAACTTAGTGTAGCAGGATGCTCCATCTCAGTGTGCTTGCCTCAGTTGCCCTCTATGATTCAATTGCTCTGTCTCTCAGTTTTGCAGCCCTGGGTCTGGAGTAGAAAGATTCCCAAGGGAAAGGAAAGGGCCTAGCAAGTTCTGAACTGGTAACTACCTTGAAAGCACAAACAGAAGGCTGAGTTGTTCAAAACACCAGCTGCTCTCCGGTGTTGAAGAACACGGAGCCCAGCCTGGCCACAACCAGGCCCGAAACGGAGATAAAGTAAGAATGAACAGATAAAAGAGTTTGTTTGGTGAGAAAAGGGCCTTCGTGGGTTTTCCCACTGTTTTCCTTTTATTCTCCAATGAGAGATTTTGGAGGTATGGCAAAATGGTTAAATGACAGCAGTCAATCCACTTCATTCTATAAAAGCCTGGTCCCATTCTTGACCAAAGAGACTCCCATACATGTTTCCAGGAGGTGTGCTGGACCTTCTCCTCTCCAGCAGGGATGCCTGACAGAGAGATAATTTCTCTGGAGTTGAGAACTGAGACAAAGGGACACCCAGCTGTGGCCGTAAGAGGGTGAGAGATACTAACTCCCTTATTGTTTTTATTAGTTAACTTGACATAATATTCTCTTGTTAAGTTCTAAACTTTCAAGATTTTATGATACTTTTAGATAAGTACACTTGTTGTATTATCACCTGGCCAGGTATTATTTTAATCATTGTTTTAGATTGAGTATAAGACCTATTAATAAGAAAGTTGCTAGCATTTAAACGCTTAACCCTTATCGGCTGACTGACTATCAGTTGTGCATTTTATTGTAAAGATACTTTTTTGCATTTTTGCTTTAACATTCTGTTCTGCGACCCTCATATCCCAACTCCCACACAATCCAGTTGTGCTTGTGCCTTTTTAGTTCAATACTTAAGATCCTGGTGTTGTTTGCAACAAATCTTGTGTTGTGCATATACATCTTGTCTGCTGTCTCAGTCTGTTCAGGACACTGAGCCTTAGAAAATTGGAATTAAGAAATTCAGAAACTCATCAGTAGCCTGCAGAAAACATACATGCATCCAAACATACAGATACACATAAGAAAAGCTACAAAGTAGGTAATCACTACCATGACTGATTTATTAGCAGTCTCTTACCTTTGCTGTTTATTCTACAATTTTTCACTGATCGTTACATAAATGCTCGTATTACTATGATTTTGAGAAATTTTATTTTAGCTGTCGTTTTGCAAATATACAATATAGTTCAATGAACTAAAATTTTAAAAGATGAGAGAAAGCACAGGAAAAAATTGGAGAAGCAAAAAATTATTTTATTAAGTAGTTTCTGTCCAGAACATTGTCACTGCTACAACATAGTAACAATAATGACACAGTACTGTACTATTACTGATACCACCCATAGATAGAAGTATTCTACTCTCATCCCTCCACTGAAATGTAAAGTCCTCAAGCAACCAAAAAAGGAGAGAGCTGACCAGACATGAATGGAATCTTCAAAATGTTTAATTATCCAGAAAAATACAGAGAATAATGTTAAATTTACTAACAATGTTATTAATGATCACTTGCAAATTAAAAAGACTTACTGACATGACTGCAGACACAGAAAAGTTAACTGCAAGGTTACAGTTTGTAAGGGAAAGATAGCCCTTATTGGGAATGTTTTTTCAAGAAGCTGATAGATATGTGTTTTACATTATTATGAATGAGCAATGTAGATTATTAGATTATGACTCCCATGCAAAGTTCATCATTAAAACCAGCACTTTTCAACTGGGAAATTGTGCTGAAGCAATCAGTTTCCTTGAACACATTATACTTCAGAAAAAAATACAGAAAGACAAAAGAAAGTTCTTAGGTAGGCAGGAAGCAATTCTCCAGTTTGGGCTGCATATGTATTTCATCAGATATATCTTACTGGGCCAGATGGTGGTGAGTAGTTGAGGCATTTAGACTCCTTGAACAAGATTCCTATTGCACAATGAGCTCTGCAATCAAACCTCTGTGCTGCTCCACTCCTTGCTATAATCTATGAGCTTTCTCATGACATTCTTGTGCTTCAGAATGAGCTCGGGTTCACAGCAAGCTTTCACCACAGGTCATAAGTCACAACTCCCTCTGTGGCTACAGGTATATAAAAACCCAGCAAGTACAGTACAGCTTCACTATACACTAAGAGAAGCCGTAATTTTTTTTGTTTGTCAAAGAATCAGATATAAATTCAAAGGCAGAAAATATACTAATTGGAGACAAAACACACAGAAAAGTGACTGGTAGTTTTCCCATTTTTCCTTATACTTGATTTTGTTTTGTTGGGTTTTTTTCTCCTATATTATTCATATGGATTTGCTAACATTCACATCTAACCACTGAGTACCTTTAGCTGAATGAATATCTGAGGAATCCACCTATCATGCTGGATATGTGACAGTAATCAGTATGTATGTTCCAGACTGGGCACTGAAACCATAGAGAACGTGCATCATCTAATTAAAAAATTAAAATACTAATCTCTGAGAAACTAAGTCCTATTTATTGTCACTTTTAAAATGTCCCCCCCATCACCTACCTATCAAGAAAATGCAGCTTAAGGAAATTTTCAAATATTTAAATTGCATTGCAATTTCTCTTAGTTCACTGAATTAGCACTTTTCTCGTATTTCTGTCTACAATTAAAGATGTTTTTAACCACAAAGCTTCTTTATAAATTTAAATAAATAACACTGCTCCTGTATGATATAATTATCAGAAATTAAAGACAAAAAAGGCAATTACTTAAATGATTTTACATTATTTTGTACATTATTTTTCTACTTAATTACACACTTTAGTCTGTGTTTCACTTCAAAACAATGCTTGCATAAATATCTGGGATAAAGAAGATGTTGATACATACTGTGCATTGGAAAATCTGCCCTTAGGCAAATCAGCTGTTCCTTGAAGCAATGGAAGTATAAATAAATTTGCTTAAGGCGAACTACTACCTGAAGCACGAACACCCACCCCTGAGAAAGTAACTTTTGCCATCCTTCAAAAAATTCCAAGAACATCAGAGCATTACAGGGACTTCTCTCTGGAAAATTAGGTCAGCCTCAACTGTTATAAATGTGCTATAACTGAAAAGAATTCAAAGCCACAGAACTCATAATTTTAGAACAAGCAATATGTTTTACTGCTCATCTACTGTTACACATTACTTCTAAAAAGAAACAATTGTCTGAGGTATCAAAAAATCGAAACAGACAGAAATGTCAAACTAGCAGAAAACAAAACATACAGTTCTTTGATTCAAACTGTATTAAATCATTACTGATATATCTGGTATGTCAGCAACACATACTATGATATCAAAGTGCCACTTGCAGTTCAAACACACATACACATATCTGACTGAACGTGACTGGAAACAGCTATATTTAAGTGGAATTAGAATCTGTAGAAATGCAAACATTTCTATCTCAAATGCAGATCTTTTCAAGCAAACAAGCTGCAGCAGTCTAATCTTGCAGGTTCATGTTCTTCAAATACATTTGAAAATCTTTCTAGATTATAGTTAAGTAGTTGTGGTTATACCAACTTCAATTGACACAGACTGAGCTAAAAAGACTAAATGCAGGTTTTCATATAGCTGTTACTTTTTCAATCTTCTTTGTCAGTGTTTGCTTGTATTCATAACATACCTTCAGAGTTCTCAGAAAAGGATTTTATCTGACTAGCAGTGCCTCTGAGGAAAGAGATATCAGTCAGAAAACTTCTACCATCATCCACTGGCAATGGTATGAAATGATGATGAAGGCAACTTCAGTTGAATGATAGACAATATTTAATGAAGGCTGTTATGTGCTACTGAGTGCAAAAGCCAAACCAAAAGCTTTTGAAGTTAGCAAACCCAGCAGGTCATAGGCTGCAGTCTCAGATCTAGAAATTGTTGACAATTTGGGCACTGTTTCCTTTTCTTACAAATTTTTCGCAATGATTCATTTCTACTAAGTCTTCCTAGCCTAACAGACATTTCACAGACACCCAAGTTAATGTAGTCTAAATGTAAGAAGCACCAAGAACTGCTTTTGGTACCTACACATTCACAGCTGAAATACAAATGGAAGTTACAGACCTATAGAACCTCAATGGCCTGCCCTTCACTAATCATGCATATGTTCACCATTTCAGGCTTAAAGAACTAGAGAACGTAGAAAATAAAAAAAAAATAAATTCCTCTTTTACACTGAAAGTCTTAAAGTATGTAGAAGAACATAATAGGATAACAGGAATACTTATGGACAAAATGCAGCACTGTTTCATTGTAATACCCCAGTACGTCAGTCTTTAATGGTTTTGTTTCCACAGCTCCCCAAGAATAAAAGTGCTGTTATCATCATAAAACAGCAGATCATCTGTAATATTCAGTATGCATCAGAAAGAAATTTGCATTAGGCAAAGTCCCATACCTGAACCTTCTCCACACTATCTCAGCACCCCAGGCCATGATTCCTTGCAATTGTGTTACTGCACAGGCCAATATTTATTCAGCACAGGTCACCATAAAGTATATTCCTTTATTCCTGCACTGGAAAAAATCATTCTAACTGATGAGGGGGACATTATGCAAATCTCAATGACATGTTACAGTCTTCTAAAGAATTAGTTTCTCTTCCCCCAGAGTAGTGATTACAGCTAGAGTCCTATTTGTTTCAATACAGAGCTATCATTTTTCTGTTAGACTGTTTGCTGTCAATACCATATAAGACTGTTTAATGTCAATACATATAAGACAAGCTACAAGCTTGTTCACTTGTTCAGATCACACTCCCATTAAGTCAATGACTTTTTGAAGGAAACAATACTTATGTACAGTTCAGTGATCTCGGAGTCTGTTATTCTTCCTTGTGATCAGAAACACAAAAATTTTATTAATGAGTTAATTTTATGTGGGTGTAAGTCCTCTATATAACCTGTATTTTCCTTTCCATTTTAGGAAATTTAGAAAATGGAAAATAACTAAGTTTCACTTCTGTAAACAGTGTTAAGTCTAAACTTTTCTGAACACATTTATTTCATTAATCTATTCAATATTTCAAGGGTGTACATTAACTCTTTACCAGCTAGCAGCCTGGTCCTCTTAGGAACATTGAAATAGTATTTAGTACTTCACAGCTCTTTATACCCTGATAAAGTATTGAGGGTCACCCAATATGAGGTAGTGAATTAGTAAAAAGCACAAAAAATTGTTTACATAGGTGAAGAAACATGAGGGAGAGAGAAGTGAGAAAGAGGGGATACTGCTACAGAGGAGCTAGCTCAACCAGAGTAGAACACCAGCAAAGTGACCAAAAATTAAGATACAGACTACTTTGGGCATAGGATGTAAGCATCAAAGAAAACAAGAATGGACAGATCTTCCTAGAAATTGCCAGGGATAAAAAGGAACAACATCAAGGCCTGTTCCTGAATCTATTTCTGTTTCAAAACCAGGTAATTTATTTTCCTACCCTCCCTGTCAAAGACCCTCCACACTTATGCATGGATAGCTTTCACCCTTCTGTTCTTACTCCAGTGTTCTCCTTTAGCTTAAATATTTGGTCTCCCTACATGGTGCTCAGTATTTATGACTAAAGAAGCTAGAATAATTTGTTAGAAATCCTTTGTAGATCTTTCAGCATTTATAAATTAAATAAATATAAAAAGAAAAGGGTTAACAGAGACACTTTTTTTTAAATTTTGTTTTTAAATTTTAAAAATCTTAACTCCTTTTACCCTTAGGAAGTACTGCTTAAAACGATAGCTGTGCAGCCATACTCTCTGTGTGCTTTATCTAAGAAGTGCCACATTTTGTGTCCATAGCTTAACAAGAATTCCTTTTTCCTAAAGCTCCTTTGTGCCAGGTAGCTGAACTCTTCCATCAGTTTTAATTACAGTAATTCTGCTTTTGTGCTCAAAAGATTATGCACATTGTAACTGCTTATAATACCAGAGTACCTGCTGCTTCTCTAACTCAGAGGATTAAGTGATAGTGAAATAGATGGGGGTAAAATAGTAGGACTGAAATATGAACTAAATTTTGGATGCTTTCTTAACATGTTCAGAGCTTAAAAGAAAGTTGATTTCCACAAGCACATTACAGAAATTACGTAATTTTAAAGTATATATTTAACACAAGTACCATAATGTGTTATGTTAAAAGTAATTTAAAAATCTTTCTTTGAAATTTTGTTGTCCTTTACAAAAGCACAGTAGAGGTGCAAAAGGGTGCATATTTAGATGACAAAAATGTGTTTTAAGCATGTGAGTTTTATCATTTTGTGTATAAGACACTGGAGACCGAAAGTATACTATAACTTGCTTCTTAATGAGGGATGCTGCCAGATGCATTCAGTGATTAAATAATCACATTTCTTAGAGCATCTGGCAACTCTGAGATTGAAGCTTACATTGTAGACAATTTTAAAGTTATATTATAATTTGATGATTTTATGTAGCTTTATTTTTATGCAGTGCTGGGATACAGAATACTTCTGGCAAATTAGCACCTGAGAGAAGTGAAATTAAACTCAGATCTTTTTCATCTAAGCAAGGTGAAAAACACATTTTAATTATTTGGCTCACTGACATAATAACAGGACTGCTGTTCTACTACGAACAAATCTCCAAGCCACTTTAATTCCAAGTGAGTGAACTGCATACAATAAGTTTTTACTTTAAAAAACATATATATTTTTATTCAATAGTTACTTGAATGTGATTAAGCAAGGCACCAGCAAAATCTCTTTCAAAAAGTCACCGGAACAGATTTTCCATACTTTCCTGCTGCTCTTCCTTTTCTGTCCTCTCTGACACTTTCCTAAGATTTGTCATCTCTCTGGAAGCACAAGGACTGCTTTGTTTGATCATTCTATTTCATATTTCTTTAGGTTTCCCATGATAAAATACACTCTCCCAGAAAAATGCATACACAATTCTCTACGTGTTCAATATAATTTTTACAGGGATTGATTTCTTATTTCCACTTTACTGCATCTGCATTACTTGAAAACATAGCAATTCCAGGAAGAAGAGTGTGACATTGAGGTGATTTAAGACACAACTGGTAAGTTTCTGTGCAATACTACATACTTTTTTTTTAAATTTGCATTCATGCAGTAAGATTCAATTCCAGCTAAATGTTGCAGTAATGTGCATAGAATATTTCAGAAAGTGTGTATAATTTTATTGTTTCTTTTTTTCTTTTTGGTAACTTAATTTAAGAAATGCTCTTTGGTAGTAGCATCCACCTCTTCTCCCATTGTGCCTCAAAAAAAAAAAAAAAAAAAAAAAAAAAGAATGGGAGGAACCTATTGCTTTTGTTAGGGTGTGCAAGCAAGGCAGCAGTGGATAGTGAATACAGAAGCATGACTTTATTTAGATAAAAAACACTTACAATTTTTAAACTCTGAACAGAAATAATCTTTTAAAATAAAGACATATAAAAGCAAATTTTGGAGAATACCAAGAAAATGGGAGAGTCATGCAGCCAAAGAACAAAAATCAAATGGTTCCATGACACTCAAAGGAATCATACGGTCTTCGTATGATGTGAGAAAATCTCAGTTATTGGTTTACCTTGATCTGGCAGAATTACCATTCCAATATTATTAGAATACTTCTTCTGTGTTTATAGAACAAGAAAATTGCATTTGGTTCAGCACTGTTCTGTTATATGATAGATAAAAAAGGAGATTTCAATGACTCTCTATAGGATATATTCTACCTTCCATATTACTTAGGTATAAATATAACTCCTGACTGTTTGGGAATGCATCTTTTCAGTTAATCTAATTTAAAAACAAAGAAACATCTAATGATACGGGCTCAGAAAAATCTGCTAAGCACTATGCACATACACTCAGAGATGTCTGTAGGTTCAGAGACCCAAGTTATGACCATTGATTTCACACAAAAGAAATACTAATTCTGCTTTGCGATAGTCTGGAAATCCAAACACAGCACTAAGCTACTAAATTTTTAAAAGAAAACGAGTTTTGTTTTGTTTTGTTTTATATGTAGTAGAATCACAAACATAGCAAGAAATTTCAAGAATGCAGTATTTATATAAAATTACCGTTTTATATAATCTGATAGAATAAAAATGCCATTTTCACAAAAGTTGGTGAAGGGTCTAGAGAAAAAAGTCATATGAGGAGCAGCTGAAGGAACTGGGGATGTTTAGTTTGGAGAAGAGGAGGCTGAGGGAAGACATCATTGCCCTCTACAACTACCTGAAAGGAGGTTGTAGGGAGGTGGGTGTTGACCTCTTCTCCCAAGTAAGTAACAATAGAACCCAAGAAAATGGCCTGAAGTTACGGCAGGGGAGGTTTAGTTTGGATATTAGGAAGAATTTCTATATTGAAAGAGTGGTGAGGCACTGGAACCGCCTACCCAGGGAGGTGATGGAGTCACCATCCTTGGAGGTATTCAAGAAACGTGTAGATGTGGAACTTCAGGGCATGCTCTAGTGGCTGAGGTTGTAGGTTGTGTATTTGTTTCTTTTTTTTTTCTTTTTTTTTTTTTTTTTTTTTATGGTTGGACTCAGTGATCTCAGAGGTCCTTTCCAACCATGACTGTTCTGTAATTCTGTGAAAATCCCTTTTAGCAGTTCAGGTCAGCTGTCCTGGCTTTGTCTCCTTACAACTTCTTGCCCACTCCTAGCCTACTTATCAAGAGGAGGAAGAGCAAGAAAACAGAATCATAGAATCATTCAGGTTGTAAAAGACCTTTAAGATCATCAAGTCCAATCTTTAACCCTACTCTGCCATGTTCACCCCTAAACTATATTCCCAAGCACCACATCGATATGACTGGCACGAAGGCTCCCACTGATTAAGTACTTTGTATGATGTTAACAATGTTAAGTGTAAAATGCTACCCAGTGTGAATTCAGACTATTCAAGTGTCATTGCTGAGTTTCTTTTGAACAGAAGTGCTGGAATGCCTCTCACCTAACCTGACTGACACAGTTAGAAAATAAGGCACTCCTATAGAGACAGGAGATGCAGGTATGATTACCTTAATGTTAGATGAGTTCTCCATCCTTAACCTCCTGCTTTCTGGAAAAATACCCTTATTCATTAAGCTACTATATGAACAGCTTAATATGTTGTCACACTACCCTCTCCAGTGTTCTTAGGTGCCCAAACCTACTGTACTATATGTAAAACTCAAAACTGATGGTTTATGTGGTCTCTGAGCACTAAATGGAACTTAAGGATTGGATTTCCTACTTTACATGCCTTTAAAACCTTACAAATGCAAGAAGCACTTTCTCTAGCAAACATCCTTGCAGTTCTGGATCTGTGCCATACCAGAAGCTGCAATACATCCCCTTTGATCAGACAACAAGATGTAGGGACTCATGGACCTGCAAGAATGCAAGCTGAAGGCTTCATTTTTATTTTTTTTCTTAATAAGTAGATTGCTCAGACTTATTCCTAAACTCAATATAAATTTAACTTTAGATGTTTATGTGCTGTGTTTGTGTGGAATTGTACACACTCTAGGCCTCTGTAATTCAACAAAAATGGGATGAGAAATATTAACCTCCTGACAGGTAGCAGATAAGCACATCATCATTGGCACGTTCCATCCAGAAATAGCAACTATTGACAAAAAAATGATTCCTACAAGCTGAAAGTGTAAGGGCATTAAATGAATCCTTCTTTTTGAAGTATTTCTTTTCAACTGAAAAACCTCCACATTTGAAATGTGGAGATTTTATTTTGGTTGAGAATCTCAACCATTATTTCATAAAAATATAATGATATAATTTTGATAAAAAGAAGAAACAAAATACTGTCCATTCTCTCAGGAACTTTGGCACTAGTCTGCTTCCTCTCAAATCTCACAGCATCAGCCCCTTCCTCTACCATTTATCTAACCCCACTGATTATAATAGCAGGTTCTGGTAGTAGAAAGGTCTCTGCAGATCTCTCTCCTGGCCAACTGAGATCTCTCTTCAATTTGGTACTTCCTTCAGCTCTAGGATCTACAGTTTTGTTTAATAATTCTATTGAATTCTCATGTACATGGCAAAGAGCAGCATTAATTATTTCTCTGTCATTCCCTATCACTGCAGCATAGCTGTGTTACATGGACAGTGCTGGAGCACTTTTGGTACTGGAAAACAATAATTAAGGGATGTAACTTACCATCTGGTGGGGAATAACTTTTAGGAAGTTTAGAATTTTCTATGTGTAACAACCATACAAGCAGCTGCAGGGCAGTTCACCAATATACAACAGAACTGACTCTATGCTTTACTGAGATTGTCAGTAATTATTTTAGAGATTCAGCCTGATGGTATTAATCAACACCAAGAAAGTGCCTGAAAGATCATGCAGATGCACTTTGTCTTTATATAAAGAGATCACCTCGAAGTAATAAAAGCAAGTTTAGTTCCTTTGCCCATGTAATTTCTGCCTTGTGGATAAGACTGCCAAAGCCCATGTAATTTATGGTTGTTACAGGTGCTATTCTGAGATACAGTTGTCAGTGAATCGAGTGATAAGTGCCAATAAACAGGCAACAGGGGTAACAATTTTTACTAGCGCTGCAGAACGGAAAAGCACTGCATATAGAGTTAATGTCAACTGGCTTTATCTACATACAGTCAATCTGATAAATGAAATAAATCAGTTAAAAACTAACTATTATTCAATACATTCCTTTGTTTCAGGTTAGATCAAAAAGAGAAAAAAAAAAGTGTATTATTGACTGCTGCTTTCTTTAAGTCAGTGAGAATGGCAAGTGCGCACTATATTTTCAAATGAAATCCAACAAAATTTTTATCATTATAAGGCTAGGTAAGAATCTTTAGAAAAAGCCTTCAAGCTGCTAAACCTTAGGCCATCTATTACCAAAGCAGCATCCATCACTGCAGCAGAGGCAGTAGCCTATCAAGGCTATATGGCATAGAATTTTATAGAAGGATGGGGTTGAGGTATCAGTGATTCAGGACAGACTATAGAGTAGGCAGCACAGGGAACAGATGCTATGAAAGCATGTTTTTGCTAGGAGCCATTTGGAGATGCTTTCCCAAGACCTAGTGATTCAGTTCAGTGGCTTCCAAAATTGACAGATCCTCAGCCATCTCCCGTCCTCTGTGCTTTTCAATGCATTAGTCTGAGAGTTGCTGTGGAAGCGGTTCTCCAGCTGGGGTAGACTATGAACTGGAGAAGTGCAAGAAATGCTGCCTGAACATTGGTTGACTATATTCATTCTAAGCCCACTGGAGAACATGAGATACTAAAAATGTCCCAAAAATTCAGCTAGCAACTTCCAGCTTACCTGTTGTCTAAACTCGAATAGGTAATATGGAGTAACTATTGATAGGTTCTTTTTAATTTGAGGATCAGCTGCAAGCATATGAGCACTGAAAATGCTACAGAAGCAGCATTATTTAGAAGAAGAAAGTAGTTCCCTATTTTATTTTTTTTTTTGCGAAGGGAAGTCCTTGCCAATGTCTAAGCATATTTATTGCTCCCTAGTAAAGAAACTTCCACAAAATCTGATCATTAAAATGCTTAGAGAATAAGATGAAATTTAAAATCTTGTAAAACCACTGCTTTCTTGATTCCTCCCAATCTTGTCCCAGCATTTAGAAATATTTTTAGAAACAGTTCCTTTATACATTTCCCATCAGGAATCCCCATGTTCTCATACAAGTGCATATTTAGAAATAGGTAGCAAAACATTAATTAGAATTTCTATTTTTCAGTGCATGCAGGAGTAAGACCTACAAGTTGAGTCCCTTTCAATTGCACTGAAGAAAATGGGTATCAAAGTTACTAAATACCTGAGCAGGATCATGACACTCATCCCAGTTACTCTAATGTGTAAGTGCCGTTTTTACAGTAGGTCAAATCAGATTCTTTACTAAACTAATTCAATCCTTGTTCCTGCAGTGTTAAGAAGGTGAGAATTTTATTACCATTTAAATGTGGTACCACCACAGATGAACCTTTTAGGAGCACCTGAAACTCCAGTTCCAGGCACTATACCAAATGCATAATCCAGGAAGACTGTATGTGTGCATACACACATATATGTTATATATACACATCTTACATATACATATGTTATATATATATATACATTTAGATACATAAAAAACTATTCAATGTATTTTCAACCCCTAAAAGAATAATTGTGATCACCCAAAGAACACTTTGATACCTACAGCAGCATTTTAAAAAAGCTAATGTACATTTTTCATATTTTCACCATTAATTCTTAAATAGTAAAGGCCTTTTAATTTTTTCTTTGCATTCTGTTCAATTTTCATGGCAAACAGCCCAGTGTACAGTTTACAGGGGGAAAAAAAAGATCATGTATTCATTGATTAAACTGATATAGTCCCTACCCTAGGAGAGCAGTTGCACTCTGATGAACAGAACAGAGGTAAGCTACCAGGATTTTACATTTTTGCCTTATTTTGTGCTTTGAAATACTAATTTTATCTAAGGGATGTAAAACCTGTAATAAACAATGTCAGAGATTCAACTTCAGAATAGCACATTTGTGCCACAAGTGCATATATCTTACTATGAAGAACAGTCACAGTAAGACTACAGAAACTATAAAAATGCTAACAGGAAAAATAAAGTTTTTAATAATCACATATATGACCAACCTGACTATAGCACATTGTCTTTATAGTACAAAAGAGTAAAGTCATCTGAAGCAAGGCTAGAGACAGAATAGTATGGACACAGCATATTCTGTACACTATTAAAAAATCAAAGTGGAACGACTTACCACTTCTTCATGGGTAGCACTTTCTACATTTATACCATTAACCTAAAAACAGATATGATAGGGAGAAAATGATTTGCAACATGTAAGTTTCTCAATGAAATAAACATAAAGGCAAGGATGAAACAAATGTCTGTGGAAAAAAAAAACAAAAACAATGTATACTGACCTGTATTATTGCATCTCCTATAAATAACATTCCTGTTTGGTCAGCTGTGGGATTACAGAAGGAGTACATTTTAATTGAAAGTCATACTGAAAAATAATGCTAGATTCTCTTTCAGCAATTGGTTTAGCATGCTGTTTGCAACCTTCATTTGAAACTGATTTGGTTGAGAAAATACCAATGGCATAGCAATCAATATTCATCCTGTAAAGGTAAAAGAGTCCCAACAATTTTAAACAAATTAAGTTAGTTACTTCCCATGCACAAATAACTTATTTAATACAGAATACAAATGTCATTGCTCACTAATGAAGGATTTCATTAAATCATGTGGAAAACGGGATTCACGCTTCTCGTTACTCTTCCACAAAAGGGAAACAGGAACTTCTAAAACTACTTAGCAATTCCTTTCCCCCCGAACAAATTTACAGGGACTGGTATAATTAAAGAGGCTGTGCTTAGAATTTAATACAACTCTTTAACATGAAGTTCAAGTTAGCTTTGTTCCGGAGAGTAACAAAATACATTATTTCAGCCTGTAATTTGCATGTTTCCTGCCTCATAGAGTTAATAGGAATAATGTAATGAAACTGCAAACAATTCTGAAGATATAAACAATGGCACTTTTAAGGTGTATTCTCTAACTTTATTATTGTGGGTTTTTTTTACTTTCTAGTGGAATTTGAGGATGTTTATCTCTTGGAATTTATTACTTAATTCAAAGTAATGCTCTGATCCTGCAAAGACTGCTATTACTAAATAAGGCATATTAATCTTATATGCTATCTTATAGGGCCACAACTTGAGGCTTTGAAGAATGCAATAAATGTTAACAAAGATATCACTTTGAGAGACAGAAACCGAGGTAAAAAAGAAAGACAAAACTGCTTGGAGTATTCTCACTGTTTCTGCAATATAGCTTTTGCCACTACAAATGTACCTTTGGCACAAAATAGCTTCTTTAATATTAAATTTATCTTTCTCACAGATTGTTCACCAATCTTTTGGCAGATTAAAGAGATCAGTTTATTAGTCATACTTGTATCGGTACTTAGGAAAGATATCACTATATACTTTGAATTCCCTGCT
Organism: Hemiprocne comata; assembly: GCA_020745705.1. Classification (NCBI taxonomy): domain Eukaryota; kingdom Metazoa; phylum Chordata; class Aves; order Apodiformes; family Apodidae; genus Hemiprocne; species Hemiprocne comata. Next base: position 92,748,246 of record CM036588.1, read on the forward strand.
ACAGGTTGTTTTGAAGGTCTTAACCCCAGTTCTTATGGAGGCTGAACTTTTCCCCTGACTGTTGTCTGCCAGGCCAGCAAAGACTCATCAGTCATCCCACAGGTGTGATGAGTACTGAAATATCCCCAGCTATCTACTGTGTGTGTCAGCCAATACATTTTGTAGCTTAAGAGCACAAAGCCATTATTACATCCTGCTTGCAGAGTCTCTACACACAATCAAAGCTGTCCTGGTAAGTTAATGAGAGAAGGAACGTTACGTGGTTGATACCAAATACTATGCAAATTGAAACAAAGCACAGAAAATGGGGATAATCAGGGGATTTACTCCAAAAGTGCACTGTGCTGCAAACTAACCCAATACTGTAGACACCTCCATGGCTGCTGCCATGCTTGCCAGTTATGGTGCTCTGACAAACTATGCTTGCAAGTCTGTGATGGAGCACTTTTATTTTAGTCAATTGTCTATGTATTTAAAAAAATAATAATGAGTTCTAATAAAAATATTTTCCACAAATCGAACTGTAGAGGACATGTCTCTACGACACAGAAGTTACAATATAGTTAACAAGTATAAACGAAATAAAGTGATTGGAAAAACTCCTTGGAAAGAGACAAAACAGCAGTTTGTTTCTGTAAGGCATATTTTAAACCTGAAGATAAGACATCTACCAGCGTTTTCATTAAGTTATATGATAACTACACAACAAAATTGTTAATTTTATGTAAAATGTTCCAGGCTATGGAGGACTTTTTCTCCCACTGGTAACTTCCTCATATACAAAACTGTCTATGAAAGGCTGCTCTGCAATTTTCAATTACTATGTGTAAAAGGAATCAGTACTACAACCAAAACACTTAAGAACTTCGGGATACCAAGGAGCACACAACCGCACTCAGAGAAACAGTAAATACAACATTTTTACAATCCAGTATGCCTCTTGAAGTTTTACTTGAAGTAGTATTTTAGTAGCAGTGAATTGAACATGGCTGACTTTGAAAATAAAAAAGCACAAAGTAGCGATAAGCAGAAATGTACCAGGCTGTAAAAGGAAATGAAGTCTGTATTACAACTATTAGTGTTACATCACCTTTACTCTACATGTTAATTAATATTTAATATTGATTAAATGCTGTAGGCTGATTAAATTCAAAAGTGATACTGAAATACAAGGAAAGCATCAGGGGAACCCAAACGGGCTTATGTTGAAGAAATGATAGAAAAATAAACATAAAAAAATTTCTTATTTTGACATTATTAGACTTGAAAAAATTTTCCAAAAGCAAATGACCCATAATTCTGGTCATTGAGAAACAATTCCATCAGATCCATGAACTGTGAAAAATTATTTTGTACTCAGTGAGAAGGGAAAAGAACAAATAATTCTTTATAGCTTTGCCTTGTTTCCTTTTCCTATCCATTAGGGTTGATGAAGGGCTGTATTAAATATTCAAAAATTTGCAAGACTGTGAAATATACATATAAATAAATATATAAATATATAGATATAATGTATATTATATAAATTTATTGTTCACAATACGTATTTTCACTTGATTTTTGTTGAATTCCTGAATCACAAAAGAAACATACCAGGTACTATGTTCTCTGACATGACTAGTGATGGACGAAAACAAGCTGCTTAAAGCACACAACAAGCACATGGACCTTTCACTTCATAAGCTTAACTTTAAAAATAATATAACGTGTCTACCAGTCAAGAAGTCACTTCTAGTTCTAAGTATACACAAGATGGGGGCACTGAAGCTCAACATATTGTAAGAATCGATCCAATGTGAAAGGTGCAGAGGATGAGAGAGGTGAGACAGATACTGGACAGAGGAGATGTAGCAGAGAGCACAGGTTTGGAGAGACAATAAAGGGTCTCATGAACAAAGGCATATGATATTCAGTAGTGCTACAGAAATTGCCATTGATCCTCCTCAACACTCTCATACTGAATGTCTTCATGGCAGAATGAATCTCCTGCTGACTCACAGATCAGTGAATGAAAATGCTACTCTGTGAAAAGGTTATAGGACTGTTGAAAAGCTGAGGCCATCTTTCAGAACAGTATTGTAGTTGGCCCTTTGTAAAGCTGCATAACATACAGCATTGTATCTGCAAAGTTAACACAAGATAAAACTGGTTTGCTCTGGGAGATCAGTACTGTTTGCTCCTCAGCTTGGACTAGGTGAAGAAAACACAAGCTGTAACAGTGTGCAGCTAACACAAGTGTCACCAGGAAAAACCAGACTCTTCTCAGTGGTGTTCACTGACAGGACAAGAAACAGGCTCCAGAGGAGAAAAATTCAGATGGTCTGAGCTTCCTGCACCCTTGATACAAGAACCTTAAGCCAAACCAACTGGTAGTGTGATTCTTGTAGGTGTTTCCAAACAAGTAACATTACAGTATGAACTCAGTGGAGAAAACTTAGACACAACAGGTTAGTTCTTTAGTTAAAAGAAGAGCCCTAACGTAGCTCATATTAGCTTGTATGTGTTGCAGCTGAGAGAGCCCACAGGAATGGTTATCACAGTAAGTTCTTACTAGAGAAAAATACTCCAGCTTTATATATATTCAGCAAATCAGTTCTTCATAATTTGATCTTGCCTTTATAGAAAAACATCAATTCTCAAAGCAGGGGAAAAAAAAAAAAAAGAAGGAACATTAATAGTGTAAGTACTTTAAAATTTTGCCTTTTTAAGAAAAGTCATGACAACTAAGATGTAGCTGTAAGAAAAGCAAAGGAGATTTTTTTTTTTAAATGTGTTTTCAGAAACTTTGAAAATGCTACATTATTACTGTCATTTATTACTTAGGATACTTGCCTAACCACAGCTATTAAGTCCCTTGGGTTTAAAAACATAAGGAAAAATACTCATGCATCTTACATGGACAGAATTCAGAAATAAATAATAAGAATTAAGAAACAAAAGCAATAACTATAACTCTGAATAAGTTTTACTTTGTTTTAAGAAAAAAGGTTCTACTAGCCAAGCATAAATATCACTCCATTAAGAGTTAGTGAAAAGCTTTTTAAAACTGCAAAAATGTGGTATTTCTAGGAATATAGTTAGTAGTGTTAGAAGCTCTAGGTAAACTATGCACATAATCAATCTGAACCTGATAACATTTTCAAAATGATTAATTTTTTTTTTCAGGTAAAAATAGTTGTGTGTATTTTAAAACTAATTAATCACTTGGTGAATAAGTTGACAAAGGAATGTAGAACAATGTAAAGGAAGAGTAATCTGATTGCACAATTGCAATATTCTAAGACATAAAGCTAGATCTACAACAGACATATGACCCTAATATCATATGTAAAAGGCTTGCTGTACTAAATAACATAATATAAAGGTAGAAAAATCATGAATAGGCAAATAAATTACAATCAGGCATCTTCAATCTTTTATTCCAAAATATGTAAGTAAGTTTGCATTAAATTCTATTACAGTATGCCAAAAAGTTTTGAATGCTGTAAAGGTGATAACTGTAAAACAAAGTTGGAGACTATGGGGAGATGCCAAAAGCCATGGAAATACATGCTTTGAATGAGTTACAAGAAAAGAAGAGATGTAGTTTCTAAAATAGCCTAAGAAGTCTTTAGTTTAGAAACTAGTAAGGGAAAGATAAGAACAGTGAAAAGACCAAAAAGAGAGCATTTCAGAAATTGCCAAAGGATGTTATTAAATTGCTTGTATTATTCCATGTAACATTATCTTTAAGCAGAAAGGTCATTGCATTTGTTCATTCCATCAAACTTTCTGTATGATTCTTGACGGCTTCAGCCCCAAAGTAATTTGAATGAGTTTTACTCTGATTTTTATTAGTATCTTTCAATGCAATGGGAATCTTTGTTATCATTAAACGATGTCTTCTGTCTAGCTGCTTGCTTCTCCAATTTCTCTACCAAAGCACTGTGGTAAAAGCAAGCTCCAAATACAAAGTTCAAAACATCCCTCCTCAAAGGGACTTCAGAAAGTTCTCTCCTGAACAAATTATTTGAATTAAAACATACTATATTGTTCTCTAATCATGGTTGGTTGGGGTTTTTTTTCATATTTTATATGGAGCTTTTTGTTTCATAAACTACGAATTGCACCATCCAAAGGTAATAGTAATAATAAAAAGCTATATAACTTTAATACAATTTCCAGAAATATTTCCCATTTTAATATAGCTATTAAGCAAAACTAATTATCTTCTATTGAAAGTTGATCTTCTTTGTATGCATGAAGAATTTCATCCTTAATACACACTCTGAATACAATTTTTTATACACTGAACAGAAAAGCATTATTCAGTATCAGGAACCTAATGCACACTTTTAGACACACACACATGTATATGTGTGTATATACATAAAACTTCACTTTGGGAAAGTATATAACTGCCTTAACTTAGAGCTGGACATCTAATTCACTGTTTTTTAGCCGAACCGAAGGAATGAAAACATTTAAAATTTATCTAAAATGTGAATGTCTTGATTTTTTCTGTGAAATTCAGTTTTGGACTAATGAAGCTCTTAAATCTCCAAATAACCCAAACAAAACCACAAATTCTACAACAAAACAAAATTTCTAAGTGAGACTTAAAAATATTTAATCCCAAATTTTCTTCTATCCAGGAATTCTTTATTAATAATTTTTATGTGTAAAAAATGCATTTCATTGTAACAACAAAAATATTACTATCTTAACATCTTCTAGATCTGATTTAAATATATGCCTGTTCAGCTAAATGAACACTTAAAAATTAATGTTTTGCATCCTTCTATGCAGAGAATTCTTTAGATTTAGATCAATCATTTAAGTTGCTTGCTTCAGCATCTAACCCTCAAAAAACCCCCAGTAATATAACTTGTTCTAGAACCTCAAGTCAAGAATTAATGTACCTATATGTTTCTCACTAAATATACGATGACTGCTATTCATACCATTGGACCTTAAGTATGTTCTTAATTATTGTGTTGAGTAAGAATACTTTCCTGATTCAGGGACCAAAATATCTTCCTTTTACTCACTGACTGATCTGTAACAGTTCCTTAAGATGTCCTTTCTATTACGAGGTACTGCCTTTGCGGCCTGCCTATCTTGAGGAGGCAACAACAAAAAAAAGAAGTCCAAAATGCTAAGAATGTTCTTACATGCCTCCTGAAAGTAAATTCAGAGCTGGAGGCATAGGTCCAAGAGAGAGAACAGTGAGCAGATACTACCTTCAGATAACATTTTCTTTCCAGTAACGAAAAAAAAACAGTGGCAATGATAATAAAAAACCTAATGATAGAAAATATTAATAATCCTAAGAAAATTTAATGCATTTTAAAGTGATATTAGGAAACTGCACAAATACTAAATAACATCCAGCTTCAAACATCTTATGTTCAAATGAGTCCTTTCTTATGTTCAAAGATGGCCTTATGTTCAGTCTTCACCTTCATTAGCATAAGGCATAATGCGTTTTCAATCCATTGTGACTTCCTTATAAATGCAAATACCTCCATTTGGGCTTAACTTGACCTTGCTGGCTCAGTGGAACAAATCTCCAGGGCTGATGAAACCAAGCTGAGTACAGCTGTAAGGATGAAGAACATCAGCTACAAAAACAACCACGCAGTGCAGCTTGACCACAACCTCAGATCATGCCTGCTGACTTGTTCATAGTAGGTTTGGTTACCCTACTTGTAACACCCGTGTGAATGACTGGAGTCAACACAGAAAAAATTACCTACGGGGGAAGTACCACATATGCTTCCATACTAAACCATCTTTGCTTGGCATATAAGTTTAAGTGAAACTGTTAAAAGCCCTCATCAAACTGACACCCTGTCCTCCAAACAGATGGCCCTGAATGCAGGCAGCCAGGATGTGATATTTGGACACAGTCTGTGTTTGCAGAGTGCACGGTTCTAAGCCAAGAATGTTTCAGTGCCTGAATGTCCTGAGTTTGTTCCAACCCTGCCAGGGTATGCAGCATCCCCCCGTTGGAAATGGACTAAACACACAAAATAGAAGATTTTTCAATACAGCAGAATGTGAGTTATAACTCACGTTTTACCACAGAAGGTGGGAAAATGCTTTCAAATTAACGTTTTAACCAATTTTGGCTCTCAAGAGAGGATATTTTTTGAAACTGGCAAAATGCAAGCTATCCCTATTCTACCAGGTTTTATTTAAATTTATTTACTTTTATCACGCCTCAGTGAGCTGAACCCACTGTTGTGTTTCATCACTGCTGCTTGATTGACTCAACATGTTATATGAGAAATGAGTAGAGCTCACAGCAGTAGCCAGATTATTAGACACGTTCTCACGAAAATGGAAACTTGCATCAAGGTAACAAAATGTGATTGCTACCTTGGTAATTTTGCAACACAACACAGAAATTTGATTCCTTCATGTTTATGACAATTAAGATTTCCAATACTATATGTAGTAAGTAATTTGTATGTATGATCTTAGATTTCTAAGTTCATTTGTTTTTATGGTCTCCACCCTTTGGTTTCCATAAGTTCATAAAGACTCTAGTAATTAAAAATGTGAATAACAGATAACAGAAAGAAAGATGTAAACAAATGATAGCTCATACATTTTACCCATATATTGTGTATAAGGATTCTTATTCTTAGTTTATTTAATGGACCTGAAAAAATTTCTTACGGATTGACTGTACAAGTAAGCCTGACTGATCTGATTCCTTTCAAAATTCAGGATATTCAGTTACACATCTCTGAGAATAGGACTCCACATCTATTTGGCTGCAAACTTGCTGTAGTCTTTACCATAAATAAATTGTGAATACTAATTACAACACAAATATTAAAATAATACACACCTAAAAGGCTATTACCAAATCACCAAATATTGTACAATGATTTACTCTATCCTAAGCCAGTTTTGCATTAGCAAAACTTGCTCTTATTTAATACTGTTGAAGAGGGCATATGCTCAGGAAAAACTCAGGACATTGTTTAATGTGATTTGTAATACCTTGTACATCAGTCTCCAGCACTGAATTACTACTTAATCTTGTATTTCAGAAACGTAAAGCTATACTCTTGAATTGAGTTTCTGTGTGTTTCAGTGAACTTGTTCATGAAAGTCTTATTGAATAGAGTGATCTAGGAAAACCTAATTCCAAAGTTATAAACACAGTGATCACAGCTGAGAGGTTTCTAAGCCAGTCAAAGCTATAAGAATAGTATTTATTCCCACTGTTGCTACAGAAGTGCTTGTGTTGAATAACGAAATGAAATCAAATCCAATTGAAATCACAGAATCATAGAATGGTTTGTGTTGGAAGGAACTTTAAAGATTATCTAGATCCACCCCCCTGCATAGGCAGAGACATCTTCCATTAGGTCAAGTTGCTCAGTGCCCCATCCTACCTGGCCTTGTGCAAATGCCTTCAGCTGCTCTTAAGTCAACAAAACCACTTCTTGTATTTGAAAAATTTAGAGAGTATAAAAAGATAGCTGACTAATTAATCGTATTACTTAGGATAGGAAGTAATTACTAATAGTAATTACTAATTATATTACTTACGATAGCATAAAGGTTGTACACATATACAAAAGAATCATAGAATCACAGGGGTTGGAAGGAACCTCTGAACATCATGGAGTCCAACCCCCCTGCTGCAGCAGGAACACCTAGGACAGATCACACAGGAATGCATCCAGACAGGTCTTGAAAGTCTCCAGGGAAGAGGACTCCACAGCCTCCCTGGGCAGCCTTTTCCAGTACGCTGTCACCCTCACAGTAAAGAAGTTTTTCCTCATGTTGAGGTGGAACTTCCTGTGTTGTATCTTGGTACCGTTTCCCCTCATCCTATCGCAAGGCACCACTGAAAATAGATTGGCCCATTCTTGACATCCACCTTTCAGATATTTATAGACATTAGTAAGGTCCCCTCTCAGTCTTCTTTTCTCAAGACTAAAAAGCCTCAGGTCTCTCAGCCTTTCCTTGTATGGCAGATGTTTCAGTCCCTTAATCATTGGGACTCTTTCCAGCATATCCCTGTCCCTCTTGAACTGGGAAGCCCAGAACTGGACACAATACTACAGATGTGGTCTTACTAGGGCAAAGTAGAGGGGGAGGGGAACCTCCCTTGACCTGCTGGCCACACAGTTCTTAATACATCCCAAGATACTATTAGCTCTCTTGGCCACGAGGGCACATTGCTGCCCCATGGATAACTTGTTGTCCACCGGGATCCTAATGTCCTTCTCCATGGGGCTTTCTAGCAGGTCAACCCCTAATCTATATTGGTGCATGGTGTTTTTTCTCCTGAGGTGCAGGACTCTACACTAATTCTTGTTGAACCTCATTAGGTTCATCTTTGCCCAGCTCTCCAGTCTGTCTAGATCTCACTGAATGGCTGCACAGCCTTCAGGTGTATCAGCCAATCAAGTGTTTTATTCTATTATACTTTGAGATTTAGAACTAGAAAATGGTACTGTGTCCAAACAAAGTAAGGTTGAAAATATGATTCTGCAGTGTTGTCATGTAACAGGCATTAATTTTCACAAACAGTACCACAAGCGATCAGACATTTTAGAAAATCAGTAATTTATCCAGTAAGGAGTAGTTTACTCATGTAAGTTCAGATATTTTACTCCAAGACCCAAAATAGTAAAATCCCTCATAGTAAGGTGCCTGATAAGAAATCCTTTTTAAAATCAAGTAACTGATATATTTTCAAATGTTACTGCGTGATACAATTTCTTTTTTTAAATTCATTGTATTTGCTTGAAGTAGCAACTAATTTCACTGCTTAACTCAAAGCCATCTTTGAGCTCACCTCTCAGTATCACTGTTATTAGCACCTTATATAATGGAAGACCATTAGTAATTTATTCACATTATGAACATCCAGTTCAGTCCAAAATTTAGTTTGAGATAAATCTTCATGAGTCTCATCTCTACCTCATGCTTAACATTTCCTCTCATTATATCCAACATAAATATTTTTCCAGATACCCTTTTATACATATATACATAAGTATGCATATGTATGCATTTATATATACATGTGGGGAGAAAGCATGCACGTTTTTTAGAACACTGTAGTTATTTTCCCTTAAATAATATTATCAAATTTTTACCTCTAACATTAAAAGCACCAGAATCTTAAAACAGAAAAAATTCACTCAAGGTCAACTTAGGTGCGTTTGATTTGGACATACTCTCTTTATTACTATTACTTAACAATTAAATACATTAAATGTATTACTATAAAAATAATGCTGTGAATAGCTTTTGTTATTGTATTTTTCCTGTACTGAATACCAGCAACACTTTGAGATTTTTGAGATCATATCCAAGAAACAGATTTACCATATAAGAAGATTCTGTGCTTTGTGCTTCCAAAATTTTTCTCAAAATCTTTTGAAGCTTTTTAGAAGCTTCCAGAAGAAACAAACAAACAAAAAAACCCCAAACTCTTTTCTGTTGCAAAGACAGTCAGTAACGAGAGGGTGAGTTCAGGAAGCAAAGTGCCACAAAAAGCATTTATGTTACATCTCTCTGATCTTGAGCATCTGCAGCGCTAAATGAATCGCAGAATCACTCAGGCTGGAATGAACCTCACGAGTTCACCTGACCCAACCCCAACACACACTGAAAGCAGGGCTGAGATTCTCTTCTTCATGCCAGTGGCACAACTGATACTATATAGACTACTTTTTTTCATACCTTGTCTGGTGTGCCTAGTGTCTTCACTGATTCGGCCAGGACCACTGCCTATGGGCTTACTGTGATATACAGCAGTGCCTCTGGTTATAGCCACTATGGAGTTCTCTCTTTGGAGTTCTCTTGGAAAAAGGTTACAAGATCTTAAAACAAGTATCTTCTGAGGAGAGATTTCCAAATTTTAGGTAAACAGCTGACCCCATAAATTTGTTGTTGCACTTGTTACTCTACACATAAATAGAGTTCATTAAAAACTACCTACAACATTAAAAACTCTGTATGTGTCTTTTATATACAAACTCACTACTAACCTTGATTAAAAGTACTACCTCCTAAGTGAGCAGGACATAGCTTTCCTTGTTGGCAATTAATTTCCTGAATTACTTTCCTTAGACCTGAATGCTTATATTAATTTTATGATTATTATGTATTTATTTTCTTGGTATGATTTATCATGCTTTGTATTCAAGGAGCCTGTTATCGTTCCACACACAATAACACAATTGACATAAAAACACCTTCTCTACCTCACTGCAGAAACAGTATTACAAAAAGAACTATCATACTGAAATATATGTAAGCATGTGTGATGCTATTGAAATAATGCTGTGAATAATGCTTTAAGGAAACCTGAAACAGTCTTTGTGGCAGGATACTGGCATAGCCAATCCATTCAATATTCACTAGTAATCAGCCGAAAATGGGTTACCAACTTTGGTTACGATATTTCAAACAAAATAAGGACCCACTGAAGAAAATGTAGAGGAGAAAAAAAAAGCACAGTCTTTGATCTAGTAAAGCACAAGGCTCAACATGGTGCCAAGCTTCATCTCCACTGCAGCAAAGCAGGAAGAGCGGCTGATGAGATCAAAAGATCGCATCAATGGCTCTGAGTCCTTGAAGGAGTAGGACACGCACTGAGGGTCCCACTGCAGTGCTCTATTTTTTCTTGCAGGAAAGGTTACATTAAATGGGTATGTTTATAGAGAAGAGAGGAAACATATAGAAGCTTATCACAGAAACACAATAAATCTTCAAATATGTAAAAGAATGCCTCAGCAAAGAAAAGAGCAAACAAGTCCCCATGTCTGTGTCCCCCAGAGAAGAAAATATCATTTTGTTTCTGATCGCTATGATCCTTAGTTCACTTGCAAGTTACTGCCCAACCATGTACAATAGTTCTACTTTGCCTTATTGAAGGGCTCCTTTGTTTTTCAGAGCAGTTCTCCAACTTGCCGAGATCAGCCCACAGTCTAACATGGTCCCTCAATTCTTTTTTTGCTAGATAAATGTCAATGTAATACGTAAGGGGTTAGACTACATTGATTTAGATCTTTTGTTATCACCATAATAAACACTACAAATCATTCTCTGCTTGCAACTAGGCACAGTCAGTTATACCGTACAGGAATTACTATGTGGGGAAAAAAAATTGTTTGTATTTTTTTATTCTCTGGGTCATTAAATTAAATTACATCAATGGAATTCCTGTGTCATAGGTTGGTTTTCAGATGTAACTTTAAGTATTTTGTTTATAACACAACTATTTTACTGCAGTAAAAAATATGTTTTCTGAAACTATTACTTAGTAAAATTTCAAGTACGGGTCCCAAACACTTGAAAAGATTATTGATTTCAAATTAAACAGAAAGGCATATGGACCATTTGGACATTTATAGGAAGGCTTAAAGGTTGTGTGAGGCTGAGAAAATGAGCCAAATATATGTTTTAATTCTCAGTTTCAAGAGCATTTAATATTTAAAAAATACTCATCTCTACTACAGTACTGTGTAAGTAAATAACATAAATATAAGTTACCTGCTTGGTCCTTAAATATTTTTGATACGACGACAGGCACTTTGTGCTCAGCACCACCCTGTAAAAGATGTGTATTAACCATGAGATCTCAACTATGACTGAAGTGAACTAGTCATACTGAAAACTAAAAGAAAAAATGAGAAATTATCCGTACCTTTATGCTTAAGCCCAAGCCACCAACTGGTTGTCTACGAAGTGTAACAGTTCTGTGCTTTAAAAAATTGCAGAAAAAATAAATTTAGGTGAAAACACAATTCTGAATAAGCAGGTAAGAAGTTTCTAAACTGTTTTTTACCTTAAAAAAATTAACGTGCAAAGGTGCCCTAAAATCTGATTTATAGGCACTTAATTCCTTACCACAGAAAGCAGAACTTGTGAATTCTGCATGCAGACTTCTAGTATGTTTTCTATTGATGAAGTCATATTCTTCCTATACAGAAATTTTTACATACTTTTGCTTTGCTTTGATAAATGTTTTCATGAGAAAACTATATGAAGAGCTTTGATGTGCATTTTCATAGCTGATTTTTCTTAACTGCTACCATGTATGCACAATATTTATTCTCATTTTTCAATCAGAAATACCAATGTTTTCTAATCTGTATCTTCAGACCTATACCAATTCTTCACAGCATATACCGAAAGAATGCTAGTGATAGTCTGCTTCAAATGCTTATATTCTTGCATTTCATGTTTAAATGCATAAAGATAAACATTTATCAATATTTTTCTACATCAACCTATCACATATTTAGCAGTGTGCTGAATTTGACATTTCATTAATGTGTAAGTCTTGGTGCCTGACAACATAATAATAGCACTTCATCTTTTGACAATAATTATAGAGTTGAGGGGAACCTTTTTGCAACATGCTGAACAGTACTGCATAGAATGCCATCTTTACAGTAATTCCTGAACATACATTTTTTTTCTTTTTCTGTACATCAGAAATTATATATGAGATTACTCCTGTATGTATACTTCCTGATGGCATATTTTATGATTTCACCAATTCAGATAAATGTAAATTTTTATTTCAGTAGTCAATCCCATAATCTTATACTAACAAGTTATTTTTAGCTTTTTTGATAACACCTTATTAGACATACGTTCATATTGACTCAGGGGAAAGGGTAACATAATAAATCAGAAATTTCAGCCTCATTTTAGAAGGGTAAAAGTAATCCATATGGTAAAAACGTTACTAATACTTTAATACATTTTCAAAATTTCTCTCTTCTGTTCCTATGACCAGTCTGTACTAAAAATGGAAAACTATTATATTATGACACATGGTACCTGATTTATATCAAAAGGTTTATATGATGCAATTTCAGAGGATATAATTCAGCTTTATTGAAATCTGTGATAATTCAAATTGTTTCATAGGTTCTTTTCTTCATTTTGAACTGCATCAAAACTTTTGATCAATATTATCATAAACACTGAGAAAGTTCAAATCCAATCTGAATTGGAATACGTCTCTACCTTTAAATTCAGTGACTCATTCCCAAAAGTCATTTTCATATAACCTAAATCCTGTCTGCTTATTGAATTCACATTTCTCTCCATCTATACTTGCACCCTGTCAACAAATTATCCCAATATATACTATCACATAGAGAAGATGGAATAAATACTTTGATAGTTGAGATTACTTTAGCATTATTGGACAACAAATGCAAAACCACTACATGGATAACTTTAGCCATTTAATGAAAGATAAGCAAGGTATTAACTATTGGCATCTTGCATGATATATATATGATTGACAGATACATTTCAAATAATAATACTGATTATATAATTGAGTCTGTAGCCCTAAAACCCAACCTATTCACACAACATATTGTAATAACCTTTATAATTTCATAGTTCATAGCATTGCTTATTACAAATCTCCAAATATTATTTTTAAAAGACACTTTGAAAGGAGACATTAAACACATACCTAAACACTTCCTACATAAGTTTTTTAAATCAGAGCTACATTTTAAAAAATGCAAAAAATTCCTTCTTTTAAGGTGTTTAAACTGCTAAGTAAAATGCCAAAAGTTGCACATAATCAAGTGTCATAATCAAGTTAATTTACACAACTAATTTCAATTTTATGATCATACATAATTTCCTATAACTATGACTAGAGATCATGCCAGACCAAACATCACATTTCATTTTCTATAGATAGAGGTTTGTTATTGATTTTGACTTCTAAAAACCTGAAGAGTGTACAGTTCCAGAAGCTCAGAAGAAAGCTAATACTGGGTTAATATTAAAAACATATAAATTGAGCCATGGATTTTCATTATATTACAATGCTTTAAGGTCAGATGAACATAAATCTGGATGACCACCCATTCTCTTATGGAAGAACAGTAAAACTAGTTCATAAGGATTTAAAGAAGAATAATTTTAAAGGGGAAAAGAGTTACAGAAAATACTTTTTCAAATTACATTAATACTTGCTATGAAATTTCCACCTTGATGATAGAGTGCCAGTGTTATAATAACGTTTATAAGGCAATGATCTGATGTGCCACAAAAAACTTGGTTTAAAATATAAAACTATTCAAAAGAATACTGTGTATTTTAAGCACATGTAAATTGGCTAGCTAAAAGATTCCAAAGCACAAGGTAATTGAGGTAAAGCTATTATTTAGTACTTAGTCTCCTTGTGACATAGTGACAGTACCCAGGTTATTTAAAAAGAATAAAATCTGTGATTTAAGAAAAACAACATACAAACTACACTGCATTAATGGTTGTAAGAGATAACATTGTGATAAGGTAATGATGAAAAAAACAGCTTCTAAGCATACAGCATACCAAGGTCATTGAAGGTCATCCTTATAATAAAGGAAACAGCTCAAACAAATAGACAAAAGCACTCTACGGGGAAAAGGTGGTCTTGAGAAAAGAATCATCAAATGTACTGGGTTGGAAGGGACCTAGAAAGGTCATCTAGGTCAACCCCCTTATAATAAGCAGGGACATCTTACACTAGAATAGAATGCCCAGAGCCATCAGGCCCAACCTTGAATGTCTCCAGGGACAGGGCCTCCGCAACCTCTCTAGGCAAACTGTTCCAGTGATCCACCACCCTCATATTAAAGAACTTTTTCCTAATGTCCAATCTAAACCTACCCTTCTCTAGCTTGAAACCATTACCCCTTGTCCTATCGTTACATGCCTTAGTGAACAGGTCTTCTCCAGCCTTCTTATAGGTCCCTTTCAGCTATTGGAAGGTCACTACGAGGTCCCCCCAGAGTCTTCTTCAGGCTGAACAACCCCAACTCCCTCAACCTATCTTCATAAGAGAGATGTTCCAGACCTCTGATCATTTTTGTTGCCCTCCTCTGGACACACTCCAACAGGTCCACAACCTTCTTGTGCTGCAGGCTCCAGAGCTGGATGCAGTACTCCAGGTGAGGTCTCACCAGGGCAGAGTAGAGGGGTAGAATAATCACCTCTCTTGATTTGCTGGCCACTTCTTTTGATGCAGCCCAGGATGTGGTTGGCTTTCTGGGCTGCAATTGCACATTCGTGGCTCATGTCATGGTGGCTCCAGTTTTTCATTCACTAGTACCCCCAGGTCTTTTTTCTCCTTTCACCTTCCTGTCCTCCATGCCTTAGCATGTCTTCTAGAAGATTCTGTTCCATGATCTTCCCAGGCACAGAAGTGAGGCTGACAGGTTGGTAGTTCCCAGGGTCCTTCTTCCATCTCTGTAAGATTTTGCCTGTGCCACAGTGTCCACAGCATGCCTCAAGGCAACAGGCTGAAGGCCCTTACTATCACCCCATCCTTCCAACCCTGATGTGTATTCCTGCCGCTTGCCATGGACAACCTTGATATTATCCCCCTCTCCCTTTGCATCTAGTTTAAAGCCCTGTCAATCAGTCCCAAAATCTCTTGGGCAAAGACCCTCTTCCCCCTTTGAGAAACATGTCTCCCATTTGACGCCAGCATTCCTGGTGCCGTGTAGGCGACCCCATTATCAAAACCCCCAAAATTTAGGGTTTTATTAAGGCTTCTGCCTTTGGCCTGACAGGAGCTGGATACAAAGGCCCCTTGATCCTGGGCGCTCTTTGCTGGGTGCTCCCACTTCTGTTTTAAGGAGAGCAGAGCCTGGCTCCACCAGTCTGTCTCCTGTTCAGCCTCCCTTATGCTCCCCAACCTTTTGACCTTCTCACACAGCTCTGCCACCAGGCTGAGTAGGTCATCCACCTGTTCAAAGTGGACGCAGCAGTCCTCGTTACTTCCACTTGTTGCCAGTGCAAGGCTCTGGCACTCCTTGCAGCCTGTGATCTGGACAGCTGCATGTTTCTGCAGGAGTTCTGTCTGGGTTGGTGTGTCCATTCTGGTGAGTGTAGAGGTCACTGCCTTCCATCACGTGGAGACCATAGCTAAGCTCTCCTGGATACCCTGCTTGCACTTTCAGCAAGAAAGCTGCTGCTTTGCATTGCTTCCGTTTTCATCGGTTCCTCCCCTTGTGCTCACCTGCGCGCCTGGCTCGCTCTGCTCCTCTGTGATATGAGTCATGCTGAGCATAGGAAAAACCTATGCTCCTGCACAAAGCCATGCCAAAATCACTAGTGTAATCCTGTATCATCAGGAGACTATTAAGATGGAGCACAGAGACTATAAATTATTTCATAGAATCACAGAATCATAGAATAATTTGGGCTGGAAGGTACCTTAAAGATAATCTAGTTCCGACCCCCTTGGATGGGGAGAGACACCTCCCACTAGACCAGGTTGTTATTTCTGTATCTGGCAGTGATTCACACACTTTAACAGTTAGTTCTGATACACTCATTTTGAAAATGATGCAAATAAATTGGAGAGGTAGAAGGCTCACAAGATTCAATTCGATACTTGCCCTAGTCTTGAGTACAGCATGCAGGATCTAGTTAAAATTTTTGTAGCTGAAAATGTACTTTGTAATAGCTACTGATATGTACTTTACACTCAACATTTATGCAACTGTGATCACAAAAAGATAACTAGGCAAAAGTGAAGAAGCTTGTTAAAAGGAAAAATCAGAGGCGCAACTAAGAAAACTGAAACTTTATAGGCAATGTGAAGGGTACTTAAGATTAACACACTGGAAGCACAGAGCTAATGAATACCACTTATTAGAAGGGCTTAATTAAGAAAAAAAGGAAAACCATACAGCTTAAAGAGAAGGTTAAGAGATATTACTACATGTGAAGAGTAATGGACATAATATTCAAATGAAGACACGAAAAAGGAACAACAGCAAATAAAATTGAAAAACAGAAGTAGGGAGCAACAGTGAAGAGAGTTCCAAGAACTGCCAAAAAGAATAAAAATTAATAATAAATCTTCAAATTTACCAGGAGCAGGACGTCGGCCAAAGAAACAGCAAGGATGATTCATGATCAAGATATAAAAGGCATACTCAGAGAAAAGAAGGCTACTAAAGGGAAGATAAATGAACACTTTTCATTAGTGAGAAAGAAACTAGAGGTGTTCCTCCAACATTCTTTGTCACACAAAGGATGTATGGATCTGTCTCAATTTGAAAACACTTTAGAAGCAAATTGACTAAATAACAGAAGCAAACAACCAGGGTGAACAGCACTCAAACTTATTTTAAAGGAACTCAGGGATTAATCAAAGCAGGAGCACTGAAATGATATTTCTCAATAAAGCCTTGATACCTGAAGGTTACAACATTGAAAAATCCCAATTTTCATATAAAAGTGTGCAGTTAAGGCTGAGGAAACTCAAGGCCTGCACTAAATAAATTAGAACAAACTATTGGGGAGGGGGTGTGAATCTATAGACAGTGAGAGAAACTATAACAAAGAAGCGAATTAGCAGACACTTTGAGGAGCTTGATCTGTCTTGGACAAGACAGTATACTTTTTAAAGGTGAGTTATGGAAATGTTGGAATCATGAGGGAACAGCTTTGCACAGATATATTGCTATTTAAAATTAGTTACAAAACAGACAGAAAAAAAGGGGGTGGATTAAATGTGTAATGCTCACAATGGAAGAAGGTCATCAGTGAAGTTCCACTGTTGCCTATGTTGCAACCAGCATTATTCAAAATACTCATGAAGAATTAAAAAAAAAAAAAAGGAAGAAAGAAAAAATGGTATGAGCAAGGACATCTTTGCTTCTTACTGGACCAGGAACTGCAAACGTTTGCAGAACATCTTACAAAATAGTTACTGGGCAACAAAATTGCATACAAAATACAACAGCAGGGCAAACCTAGTGAGAGATATTTTTCCCCTATACTTTATTTATATAAGGAATTAGGATTGATTCTAAATCAGCCATTCATATTAAAGAGTTGGGGTTAAAGTACATGGTTCCATGACATGATCAGTGCTCTTCAGTAGTGGCCTAAAGCACACTCAAATTTTTGGAAGTCAGAGCAAAGGAACAGAGACCAAGCACAGAACATCATTATACCACTGTACAAATCCAAAGTTCACTCCACCTTGAAAATTTTGTATCATTTTGATCCCCTCGTACATGACACTGCTAGAAAAGGCCAATAATACTGATGAAAGCACAAACCCACTCCTGTACAAGGGGTAACAGGATAGGCTGTAACTTTTCATCCAGGAAAACATGGGACCCCCCTCCTGGGGGTCAGGAGGCTCTTAGAGTACAGCAAGTTGCACAGAGAACAGTGAACGGGAATCAGTTTTTATAGCCTTTTCCACTACAAAAACTAGGAGGTATCAAATGATAAGAAACAAGGATCATAACAAGCAAAAAGCAGCAATTCTTTGTGCACTCTGTAGTAGATTCTGGAGACTGGTGAGGAAAAAAATTATGGATGTTGAAAGTCTACAGGTGTTCAAGGGGATATCAGACAACTACAGAAACAATGAATCCGTTAGGTGCTATTACAAAACTGCATTTTGCTCAAGAAGGCATTGAATAACTTGGGGTAGGGAAAGTCTTAAGAGAAGCATCACTTATTCTTGCCCTGTTTGGCTTTTCTAAAGAAACAATATTGGTTGCTGTTGGAAAAAGGGCACTGGACTCAGTAGATTTGAGGTCTGACACAGTTCTGCACTGCTCATGCAACAGCAAAATTTCATGACTACAACATCTGGAGAGAAACCCACACTAGCTTTGCAAGAAACTAAGAAAGACAATTATACTCCAGAATTGCTTGCCAAAACTGAATTACCATTTTTGTGGAAAATAACCCTATCTTTTTGTGACATCAATGATAACATCATGCACATACACAGCTGCAAACCTAGTGTTTATGTCTCAATTAAATTAACACACAAATAACATGTCAATTTTTAGTTGCCTGCAGGCAAGATATAAGTTTTATTTTCAAACTGATTTATTTATAGTTTGAGCATAAAGTGAGGCAAACATCTGTATCAGTCTCTAAAAAAACCTAAAAAAATAAATAAATAGTGAGCTACAGTTGCCTCAATGATGGCTGTGTAATTTTATTTCATTATCGGCAAGGAAAACTCTGTAGAAAGTGTTACTAAATATCAAAATAAACAGGAAAGCTGAAATTAATACTTCTCTTTTTTTTTTTTTTTGCTTTTTAGCTAGCATTTTTTTTGCTAATAGTATCCTCTAATAGTATCTACAGTTTATTAAAACTTTTCATTCTGAAGGGTTTCAAAGTACTTCATGTGACTACTGTAATGATTACTCATTCCAGTTGTGCTACAAAGCAGAAATAATTATGTACCTCCCATAGTACACCACATAGCAGGCCTGTTATGTTTTGTTTTCAGTTTCTAGGAAGAATAGGTACCCTTCATGAAACTTCAAGATACAGTTAAATAGACAGAATTTAGTTATTAAAACTGTAATTGGCCAGGATACCAACATGTAATATTCCTATCTTTCTGAGACCTTTTATTGTTTTAAGTTGTGAAGAATTTTATTACCTGTTTCTCAAATATTGGATACTGCCACTGTAATACATACCACTATGTTTAAAAATTGGGGTAAGTATTTGGCCATACTATTCTCTAGCATACAAGTTCTGAGAAACAGATGTATTGACCAGTGTCAAATATATCAACAATGGAAAGAGAAGGCAGATTTACCCACTAAGTGTTTGACAGGCAGTTTGATCTGCTTATATGTCAAGCAGTTCTTTGAGCATGTAGATTGGTTGCTGCACTTGGACTTAGTCTACAGTGGAAGAATATGTATTTTGGAAATGTATTTTCTCTTTAAACAACTAATTGTAAACCCAAAAACACCACTAAGATTCTCATTTTTGTAATGTTGGAGTAAAACTTTTGTCATGTTCTGATCCATGAAAACACTGGCGCATGTAGGTGTTGACTGGACAAGGTTGCATATGTTCTAAGACAACTACACTGCACTTAAGGAAGCAGCCTACTCTTTGTGCAAGACTAAGATTTACAGCCACAAAGACTGGTACCTAAATACAATATCAAAAGCAATTGTTTAGGGATGAAATCTGTGTGGCCACATAGTGGAAGGACAGAATTCAAACTTTCAGTTAGAAGTAATATTTAGGTGTGATCAATCTGTCATCCTCTCAGTCACTACCACCTTCGTGGAATAATATTTACTCTGCAGGAGAGCAGAGTATGACCAGTGGGTTTGTAGCTTACGAAAGCACATAGTATGGAGACAGGCTTTACTTCAGCACAGTATCACGTTCTGTGCACTGGGGCAAACAACTGCACTGCAGAACAAGCTGTTCAATATGTGAATAAGTGGAAAAGATTTTGCCCCAACTTAAGACGCTGACAGGCATAGTTCACAAAAGCTGTGCAAGTAATAGATTTTTAAATTCAGCCTGTAACTTTTGCTTACGTGTAGTTCCCAAAGGTGTTAGAAATCCAGTCAAAGCCAACTCCAAAAGAGCTTTGAACTGAAACAGCACGTATAACTGTACAGATGGGGGGAACAGGACCTTTAAAGGTCTCAGTCACCAATTTTGAAATAAAGACCAGTGAGGCAGAAGCTTTCAAGAATTCCAAGAATTATGCCAGGCAAGGATATATTGAAAAACAGATACAATATAAATTTTAAAACATAAGAGACAGACATCATACAAAAGAACACTATGCCAACAGCTGTATAGGAAAGAGACTGCTTGATAACAGGGATGACATGCTGCTTATAACACCTACAACCAATGACATAGCTGAAAAAAATCCTATAGTTTTAATAGACCTCTAAATTACATCTGAAAGTATCATTCAATTTGAAATTACATGGTCAAATACTCATCTTTTAGGTATGAGATAGCTCTTGACATAGAAAACTGTACAGATTATTTTAAAACACAGTGACTCAATTAAAAAGTTTATCTCTAGAAAGGTCTTTTATATCTTCATATTCTTTCATATGAATGGACATGACTGGAGCTTAACAGGCAACAGGAGAAGGCAATTACAGTCATTGCTGGTACTAATTTTAGCAAAATTTTATATCCATCTGTCAATGTCATTATTACCAGCTGGTTAACGCCAAGGACTGGCACTTTCATTAAGCAAAATATTTCTTATGTAAATGTATGTATCTTAATGAACAATATACTAAAGGGATTTCAGAAGATTCTTCTTGAAGCACTCCACACTCATTGATACAAATTGATATATTTGGAAAAAGATTGTGTATGTACCATATTTCCCTTTTCTGTGCCAGTCCACATGAAAATATTAATGAATGCATATACTATTTCCAAACATCAAACTGAAGCACATGGTAGAAAGTGCTGCAATACTTGAAAAAGAGATATAGTCAAGATGAATGGACAAAGGTTTCAGCAACTTGACAAACTTGGAAGCTACCCTTGCTTTGAGAAGTGGGTTGAATAGATGACCTCAATAGGTCCCTTTCAATCTGAATTATTCCATTATCTATTCTAGTAAAGATGATTGTGACAATCCCCCCTGCAGTTTATTCTCCTAGGGGTAGTGATCATACGAATTGTGTCTGAATTAAACAGATTCAGTCTTGGTATGAGTTCACAAGAATTCTCAATAACTCCTCCCCTGAGTTGTAAGATGCTTAATTTGGAACAGGAGTTTTCTTTGGCAAGTGGCATGAGAAGACCCGGGACTCAAACTGTTCTCAGACTGACAATACAGACTAAGTCTATGCAGATCATCTACAAATACGGATTTCTAGAGTTACTAACAACATATATATAAGACCCTGTGGCAAGATATGATTATACTTTTTTCTTTTCCCATTAAAAATAATCTGATTTCTTTCAAGTAAAAGTCATCCTATCACAAGAAATCATAGCTATATCCTGCCAGAACACAGCTGTTCTTTATTTCAGTAATTTCATTTGCGCTTACTTTGTGCAATTTATCACATCTTGGGTGGTGTGAAGGCAAAGATGAACAGTAAGGGTTGCACCCATCAATATCCCTCTAACTATTGAAGATTTTAAACTGCTACACCAGCTTCCACAATAGATGAAGTTGCAATTTACCAATCCTGACAGTCTGTCACAGCTCCATGCATAACAGATTAACTGCAATTTTAATAAAGGACACATGTTTATACATATGCCTTGTTTACCATATAGTAACACCAATGTTGCACTGCCCTTCTTTTCTGTCCTGTTGGTATGAATGCCCACCCTCAGCTGGACTCTTCTCATGTCTCAGGAAGGTATTTTTAGGAATATCCACTGTCCTTTGCATTCTTCTATTCTGTTGCATTTATTAGCCTTTTTACTTGAGATACTTACTCTTTTTATCTTGAATAACAAAGCTTTTTTGTCATGCTGATGAATACTCGTATTTGTTCTTTATTTTGTGATACAAACTTTTAACTGTTATCATAGTGACAGCAACACAAGCTTATGATCTTTCATAAAAAAGATCCTAAGGAAGTACTTGATAGCTATCTTCTAAACATCTAGGTCAGTTTTCCAGAGCATGGAAAATAACAAATGGTTAAAGAATGTGTTTTCTCCATACAAGCATTCTTAGTGTCAAAATAAAGTCTTTCTTTAATCACCCACTTGAAGTTTCCCAGAAGATAGAAAATGTTAATTATTAGCTTTTTAAAAAGTAATTTTGGACTAAAAAAAATGCCAGCAATGGTAGAACACGCACTGAACAAACAGTAATATTAGTAGTTATCTAGATAGAAAATTCCTTGGGTTAAAAGTAACTTTTAGACTTTAATGCAGACCTTCACCCAGAGGTTTGCTAAAACAACATTCTTCTCCGCCCTTATTAGCATCTAAGTTATGAAGAAAAAGTCACAGCAGTCTCATCAGGGATTTAAACAGTACTTTCGGGCACTGTTTTTATTTTTTGAATCAACAAAACAACTAATCTTGCTATTTTTATTCCCTATTTGCCTACCTTGATTCATTCTGATAAAGTCCAGCTAAGACACAGCTTGTGAAGCTGGACAATTGGGTACCCAGGGTGCATGGGTTTTTGTTACTCTAATTCTTTTAGACTCGCATAAACCTCTGAGGAGTCTTCTTCCAACTGAGATCCCGGAGTCTGCATTAGAAGTCTCTTTGCCTGACCACTGACCAAGCCAGAGACAATTCAGCTCTGTGAGAAGGACTGATTTTGATAAAAAGCCTGATGCATTTCCTTTCTTTTTCTTATTTTGCAAGTGGAATTAGCAGGAAAAAAATCATAAAGAAATGTAATACAAAGAAAAAGAACAAAAAAGTTCTTATGAAAAGAGGAGACATAAAACTGTGGGTTGACAACAGGAGAAGGATGTTAGACATATTCAAAGAAGAAAAACAAAGAATATTAAGGGAGTGAGGCACTGTAGGTAAAAAATCAATTTTAGCATGTGGAATGATGAGTAGTTAAAGTAAAATCATCCCTTAATGAAGCATGAAGTACAAGAATGAATGCCTCCCTGTTTCTCCTTTAGCCAAAAATGGATCTCTGTCTGTCTGTCATACAATTAATTCCCTTCTCTGAGTATTGTTAAACTTTAAATCTGTGGGGAAAAAAATCTTCTGTTAAGAATGCATAATTAATAGTCAATACATAATTTCTGTCAATACCTTTGTGCTTTGCTCCTATGAGCTCGCACTAATTCTGATACACCCATAAATTATCCTTTTTTCTACAAATCTGAACACCCCAAACATAATACTATGTCACAAAGACTTGCTTAGAATGATTGGATTTGCCATGTCTGAAGTTCTGAAATACATCTTGGTGGAAAGATCAAATGTTTAATCACATAAA
Organism: Hemiprocne comata; assembly: GCA_020745705.1. Taxonomy (NCBI): domain Eukaryota; kingdom Metazoa; phylum Chordata; class Aves; order Apodiformes; family Apodidae; genus Hemiprocne; species Hemiprocne comata. The sequence goes on from CM036588.1 coordinate 92,771,968, forward strand.
TATACAATCTATAAATATTATATAGTTACATAGGAATTATTTTTTATAAATATAATAGTATGTAATGAAACACTGAAAATACTGTTTTCAACAATAGATTCACTTCCAGAAGGATTTTTACGGATATTTAAAAGCCATCTTGTCTACTCTGTAAAATTTGAGAACTAAGGAAAAGCAACAGCTGACCTTTCATTATTTCTTCTATACACATCTTGAATTTCACAAACAATGCTCTTCTCTCTCAGTACTCTACATCCAAGGTTAAAATAGCAAGAACTAGTGAAATGGGCTGAACTGTCATTAAATTACAGAAAGCCAGCTCTATAATTTCTTATCAAAGGTGAAGCTTTCTGAGTGTTTAAAAGCAGCACTTAAATGAACAGCATATGGCAAAATATGGAACAAGGATAAATCTACACGATTGTAGTAAAAGACATTTCATAGTGAGAGCCCTTTATCCTTGGGAATAATCTCTATTGCTGAAAGTCTAACCCATGACAGTAGCACTACAGATCACTGAGGTCTTTGCCCGTCCTCACTGCAGCACTCAGAACTGGATGGGACAAGCAGAGCTCATTACCCACAGCTGCAAATCCCATCCTCGGTATCAGGATCAAAAACCTGCCCGAGAAAGGGAGGCTGGAAGCAAATGTGTCCCAAGAATGCTGTCCCATAAAACTGGGTGGAGAATAAAGTATTACCACAAATTGACAAAGAACTTTCTTCTGCAATATTTTTCCATTCACATACTTCACCTAAAAAAGGTACTCTAAAAATAAAAGATGTTTTCCTCCTCTCACATGTTTGACTACAGAAAGAAAGTAAACAAGCTCTATTTTTGTTGCAAATGAACTAGTAAGATGAAATGCCATGTGTAAAATAAAGATTAACTACGAATACATAAGAAAGAAGTATAGAAAGAAGAAGGATAGGTAACACAATGTGATTGTTTATGAATTTTGACTTTCAGATTACAATTTTCTATTAGTATTTTTAATCATACAGCACAGGGATAAAAATTATTTTCTTGAACCACTTGAAAAGTAAAGCATTTATCTCTTTGGAATTTATCTTATGTTTCTGTAAGTGTAAAACTTCAGAATTACCAAAAACAGTGCTAGAGAACTACCAGCTATTTCAGCCTGATTTCAAAATCTGGTTTTGAGCTCCTATGTACTAGCAAGTTATATACTGTAAAAAAAGACAGTATTCATCTTCATGTTACACTCAACTGGTCTTTATATTAAATGCCAGTGTTCCAAAAGTTTTTATTTGGTTTGAAATATAATATAGAAAAAGCAAATACTGCCATAAAGCCACAGTTTAGACCTTTTTTTTTTTTTTTCATTACAGTTTGACAACAGGAGCCCAAAAGGATTGAAGGTAACACTTTAAGAATCATAGAATCATAGAATCCTAGGGGTTGGAAGGGACCTCGAAAGATCATCTAGTCCAACCCCCCCTGCCAGAGCAGGGTCACCTAGAGCACATCACATAGGAACGCATCCAGGCGGGTTTTGAATGCCTCCAGTGAAGGAGACTCCACAACCTCCCTGGGCAGCCTGTTCCAGTGCTCTGTCACTCTTACAGTAAAAAAATTTTTTCGGATATTCACCTTGAACCTCCTATGCTCCAATTTACACCCATTACTCCTTGTCCTATCACTGGTCATCACTGAGAAGAGCCTAACTCCATCTCCCTGACACTCACCCCTTACATATTTGTAAACATTGATGAGGTCACCCCTCAGCCTCCTTTTTTCCAAGCTAAAGAGACCCAGCTCCCTCAGCCTTTCCTCCTAAGGGAGATGTTCCACTCCCTTAATCATCTTTGTGGCTCTGCGCTGGACTCTTTCAAGCAGTTCCCTGTCCTTCTTGAACTGAGGGGCCCAGAACTGGACACAATATTCCAGATGTGGCCTCACCAATGCAGAATAGAGGGGGAGGAGAACCTCTCTTGACCTACTAACCACACCCTTTCTAATGCACCCCAGGATGCCATTGGCCTTCTTGGCCACAAGGGCACATTGCTGGCTCATGGTCATCCTCCTGTCTACCAGGACCCCCAGGTCTCTTTCACCTACACTACTCTCCAGCAGGTCAGCCCCCAACCTATACTGGGACATCGTGTTGTTCTTCCCCAAATGCAAAACTCTACACTTCCCCTTGTTGAATTTCATCATGTTTCTCCTCGCCCAACTCTCCAGCCTGTCTAAGTCTCTCTGAATGGCAGCACAGCCTTCTGGTGTGTCAGCCACTCCTCCCAGCTTAGTGTCATCAGCAAGAAAGGAACATCTTGGGGAAATCTGGGAAGGGACATAGGAAAACAACAGATCAGAGCCTTAAAATTTAGTTTTCAGAGCAAGAAAATTTAAGGAAGATAAGGAGATAACATTAAAAATGTTTTTCAGGAAAGGTCAGCTTGACAGGACTACCCACTCTATCTATGAACAGTATAAGGTGGGAGAAAGCTCTTCTGAATGGATTTCATACTTAAACCCACATTTACCACTTTGAAACTCAAACCAAAATTAACATGTGAATTATAGTTTAAATTCCATCACCTTTACACATTAACATTACTTCTACATCCTGGGAAAATTGTCTCAATTTGACATAGTCCCAGGCGTTACTCCTCTCCAGGCTTACCCACTGCGTAATCATTACTGGTCACGAAATACAACCAAGGAACTTTAGCTCATTTTGCATGCAGTGGCTGCATTATACCAGATCCACCTCCTCCGCAGAGACTCTTACTTTCCAGAATGTCTTTCAAAATCCAGCTCCTCAAGTATTATCAGTATTTGTCTTCCTAACCTGACTTCCACCAGGAAATCCTATTTAGGGTACCTATAAAATGTAGAATACAATGCATCAAAATCAACTCAAATCTTGATATTAAAAGGAAGTGGCATACTTGGTGGGATGTTTGGGGAGGAATTTGGCTTTTTGGGTGTTTTTTTATGTTGTGTTTTTGGGTGGTATCAGCACTACCAGCAATGTCTGCAGTTAAAAGCTGTGGTTTTTCATGCTTCTCAGTGAAGTAGAAGGTATACGCAAGCTGATGAGTTTTGGCTGAGGCTTCAGCAAACCAACCAGAATGGCACATGCCTTTCACTTCACCAAGTGGCCTCCCACTAGTTGCCAACTGAGGCAACCTTTTTCAGTATTTTTATGCACAAGCCATGATTCACAAGAGTTCCATGGACAAGTTTTGAAACAAGTACATAATGTTTCTAACTACTAAAAGCTATTTTAAACTATTTTTGTGTTATATTAAACAATTTATATATTTACTATGGCAGAAATTAAACTTTTTTTCTGTTATGTAGGCAGCCTGTCTCTCTCTGACACATTGTCACAAATGTATATACAGATACCCACTATATACCTTTCGGCTCCTAATTCTTAGCAGAGTACAACTCACTTGGTGTCCCCTAGCGCCCAGATTTTATGTTGACATGACACGTGCAATGCAGCAAGCAGAGTCCCTTTTAGCACGCTCTGAGGAGGCTGCCATGAATTTTCAGTCTAGCAAATACCAGCATAGTTCTTTACTCAATAAAACTTAGGATACCCACCCTTAGTTTTAAGAGGAATACTGTTAATATGAGGAAATAAAATACACTATTTAGGGATGTCCATAACAGAAAATACTGCTGTACTGCTTATATAAAATGCCACTATTTTTTCTAATGACATTATTAAGTGGTGATACAGAAGATTCCTCTACTGTTTAGGGGTACCACATATTTCAAAAAAGAAGCTTAACTGAATTTTGATGAAAAAAGCACCACATACATGGAGGCACTGATTAAGCCTCATGTATGCCTGAAACAGAATTAAAGTGAAATAAGAGTCTGCCAAATGTTCTCTCAGTCAGCTCTTCGCCCTTGAACAGACATCCTGTCAATACCTGATACATAAATGAAGAAATCTCTGTTGTATTAGTTTACTCTTAAAATGCTTTCAATGGGAAATACTTTTTTTTTTTTTTTTTTTCATTTAATGTCCTAGCAATATTTGGTGGAAGAATGCTGTAATCTCAGCATTTATAGACATTTTCTCTCCCATGAAGTTACATATGTCAGAATAAAAGACATATAGCACCAGCCAAAATAAAAAAGTTTTTATATGCAAGAATGTGCACAAAAAAACAACTGATCAGTAGGTGTATTTCTATCACCTAGTAAAATCTCTTGCACTCCAATATCACAAACTGAGCTCTGCAGAAGACATTAAGTGCACAGTCAAAAGCACAGAGATATAGAAGCACTTACATTTGCACTGTGATCACTTCCACTAACACAGACGACATCTTGTTTTTGAATTGTTAATACCTCTTTTGTAAGCTTCAGTCGGATGTCATATGCATTTTCGGATACGTCATCATACAACAATGCAATACTAGTTTTAGTCTGCGAAAGCAAGGCACAGAAACAAAAATATAAGAATATGCACATTTCATAATGATAAATAACCTCTATCCCATTCAATACATGAAATGCATATAAATGTGCATTATTTACAGGAAGAGTAAAACTGCTCGCTTTTCAGGCTTCAAATGGATTAGACATAAAAAGCCTCTTCTGTACTGTAAAATACTGGCTAAATGGTCTTTGAAGTAGACACGAAAAGATGTCAAAAAAATATAATAATGATAATTTCTCCACTGCACTGTTCCAGAAATCAGTGTTGCCACTGCATATTCTATTTGTTTTCAATTGTACGACTTACTATGAAACTGTATTAGAAGCAGATAGGTAAGAATAAATGTATGTGAACACATCTTCCAGTGTCAGCAAAAAGTAGGGAAGTGCAATGTTGTTCCTGACTTAGAGATGGTTCCTTTCACTGTGTCAGAAAAAAGACTTGCACCCTTCATAAACATTGTCTTTAAGATACAGGGTTACAGTATAGAACTATGTTTTAACATTGTAAAATCCACAATTAAATACAGGTGTTACAGGATTTCTGTATGTTTAGGTCAAGACGAACATAACATTTCTGAAGTCACATCATCACTGGACTAATAACTTCATTGGATAGTCAAGTATTTTGGTATAAACAATGGAAAAGACATCTTGTTTTCATTTTTTGTTTATTCACTTATGTACAAACTTCCCACTAGTATGCAGTTAGATATTTCCTCAAACAAAAACTGTGGAATTTGGACTGCTTATAGGTATTTGTTAAAATAAACAGACAGTCACTGCACAAAAGAGTAAAAGCAAAACATATATTCTGAAATGGATGACCCTATTTTAAAGTAATACTCGTTTATTTAATTTATAATGTATGTAACAGCATCACCAGAACATCGCACTTTCCTCTATGTAGGTGAAGAATAATCAACTATAAATTAAGGTTTAGCTGCAGCATGTTTTAAAAAGATTATTTCAAATCAAGTTGTTCATCTATGTTTTGTTAAATAGTAGACTGTGTAAAGAATAGACTAATGGAATTAAAGAAGAAACATGCCCTGTGCAGTAAAAGAATGCTTGAGGGATTTTAAAATGAAATAAAACAAGGACTATTATCTTAATTATAATATTTTCATTTCTATGAAATTAGCGAGAAAGAACTGTGGCGATGGTCAATAAAACCTTTTGGTCTTTAAAGGCAAGATCAGCTTAAGCTTAAGATACTTAAATTTAGATGTGGTGTAGCTCTAGGCAGCACCAAGTGTCAAAGTCTCTCTTATAATAGAAATGGAAAATTCAGCCTAAAGAGCAATTCAATTAACCCTGAAGTATACACGCAGCAGTTGTTCAGGTGAATTGCTCATGATGTTCTGCTGCCCCTGGGCTCAAAGCAGGAGTCCCCGTGCAGGCCACTGCTGCCACTTAAAACATTTTAGGATATCTAAAACCCCCACACATGTAAGGCTGTCATGGGCTTTTTAGGACACTGAGGTTCTCTTCTATCTGGAGGCAAGACCAGTTTTCCATGTTTATAACAGGATGCAGACACTGGCCACACCAGCATACATCCCCATGTAGGTATCTTCAGCTTGAAATGGATCTTCCCAAAGGTTTACAGTGTAGAAATAAATGCATCTCTAGGACAGATGTTTAGATTCCATCAAACCAGTGGTGTTCAACAGAAAACTCTGAAGCATCACTTATATGATCTCTTCTACGCCTTCATCTCCATCCATCTAGAAAGGAACAAATGGCATTGTAGCTCTCTGAGTTAAAAAATACATAAAAGAACTCAGACACAAGTGTCTAATTCAGGACAGATAAATCTTGTCCTTAATGTTTGCTGAGAATGCCTAAAGGAAACCAAGTTCAGTGAGGGTGAAAAGCCTTAATCACTCTCACTCATTTGGAAACAAACATTTCTTCATCTTCCCAAGGATTTGAAATCTTCTAAATTTCCAGTATGTGTGGATGTTTTAGTACTACAATTTTGTGAATGACAACTTTTGAAAACTGTGCCAACACCATCCACTTAAAAGCTATGCTGTGTAACAGCAAAGATTTTCTAACTGTAGAACTGCCTTGAAAAACCCCCATCACTGCATTTCTGCTGCTGTTCAAAGGTTGTGCATCACTATCCCACCTAGACTGCCAACTGCTGTTACTTTTGCCAACATACCACAGCATGCTTGGCAGAAACATCAAGAGAACAGATCTCTAGAGAGCCCTTCATACAGTCTAAAACCAGAACACCTCTCTGGCTAGTAATCGTTACATGTGTTTAAAAGTAACACAGTTAAAAACCCCTCGAACTTTCATTTGTAACAGACAATCAAGTAACAAACGAAATATGTAGAGTGACTGATTAAATAGCTTAGCATTTTCCTTCACACTATTTAAACTGAAAGTCTCAATGCAGCTCATCTATTTCTATTAAGATCCGATACCTACCTCACACTCCATCTAACTCCTGACATGATCCAAGATGACACACAACAATACCTTACTTGCTTTCAGAATCAATAAGATTAATCTAGATTTCTCTCAGCCTTTCAAGTTGGCTTTTTTTAAACCATTATAAATGGCTATGAATCAGAATTCAGCACATTCCCTTGTCCTCTCTTACCATTAAAGAGATGGCATATGTATTCCCTTGTTCTCTCTTTGTTAAAGTGATGGCAAATGTAACAACTTTAGCAGGTGAATCCCAGTCCAGATGAAGTGCTTCTTAAAACAAGGATATTTAATGGGAACTTAGTCTTTGCATGTATGTGTATATCCTACATACAGAGAGGTTATATCCTAGATATGTAATATATATGCTATGTTCATCTTGATTTCTCATTTTAAAACCATCTATATAGTAGCTGTTAAAACTAATCAGAAAGTGAGGCCTGAAAAGTGGAAATAACTCCCCAAAATGGTGTAGCAATGTTAGAGAACACATAGCAATTGTACATGTATTTTGTAACAAAAAACATGCAGAAAGTGCCATGAGAGCTGCATCTCAATAGGATTTAAGTGCTTACAATTAGATATATCGGAATGTAAATTTAAAGTCACTTGGGCAGATGAGGAAATCTGATGTTCATTTCCATATCTCTGACAATTTTCTAGACACTAGCCTCAGGAAGAGGGGTGTGAGGAGTGCCTGTGCACATCCACATGCATGGTGGGAGGAAGAGAAAAGGAGATGAGTAGCACAAGCATCACAGTAGCTGTGACCTTTAAGAAAGCTTATTCACTGCTGCTTTTGAAAGAAAAAAAACACCGAAACTCAAAAACTGTCAGCACACTCAGAGGAAAAAAAACATTCCCTAGAGGGAGCTGGAATTGCAGATGAATCCTTTTATCAGTTTTACTGTTGACTACTTAAGGCAGGTCTCTAACTAGAGCACTTGCTTTAAAGCACTCCTTGTTCAGCATAATGTTTCGGAAACTTACTCAAAAGATATTCTTTCAATGCACTGCATCTGCAGCCTTAAGTTCACAGCTGCAAATTCTGTTTCAAAGTAGGCATCTCTAGGCCAAACTTTGGTCTTACTTGCATAGAATACTTGTCTTCACTGCTGTACGTTTTATTTTGAAAAAGCTTGGAAAAAAAATCAAGCTGAGTTTAAAAGGGGTGTTGAGGTGTACTAGGTTTCTTTAGAAACCATTTACTTGTTTATGTCCATTTGTTTCTCATATGCATCGAAGCGGCATTTGTCACGCTTTTTATGCTAGTAACTGTTTGAAGAGGGGCAGAAAACATTCAAGTTTTCTTACACAGACTATCAGAAAATTCAGATTAAATTCATAATAAAATCATGATCTATTTGTATCCATCCAAAGCAGATGTTCGAGTACATGCAGTGCAGCAGGACTATTCCTGGTAACTGTAAGCCTCTCTCCCGTCTTCTCTTTGCCTAAATGTATTTTCTAATTTGTGACCACTACTGTTGCCAATTAAATCGAGCAGTAGTGCCTTAGACCCTTGTAAAAATGGATTCTCTGGAGTTTTCCCTGCTTTATCTATTCTGAAAAATAATGGAGAATGGTAGAGCTGCCTAAGGACAGGAGGAAAGCCAGTGTCACTCCAGTCTTCAAAAAGGGCAAGAAGAAAGACCCAGGGAACTAAAGACCAGTCAGCCTCACCTCCATCCTTGGAAAGGTGATGGAGCAGCTCATTCTGGAGGCCATCTCTAACCACATGGAAGAAAAGAAGGTTATCAGGAGTAGCCAACATGGATTTATTTACTAAGGGGAAATCTTGCTTGACTAATCTTAATCCTTCTATAAAGGCATGACCAAATGGGTAGATAAAGGGAAAGCAGTGTATGTCATATACCTTGACTTCGGTAAGGCTTTTGATACTGTCTCCCATAACATCCTCATAGGAAAACTCAAGAAATGTGGGATAGATGGTTGGACTGTGAGGTGGATTGAAAACTGGCTTAAAAACAGAGTTCAGAGGGTTGTGATCAGTGGCACAGAATCAAGTTGGAGGCCTGTGGCCAATGGTGTTCCCCAGGGATCAGTACTGGGTCCAGTTTTCTTCAAATCTTCATCAATGACCTGGATGAGGGGACCGAGTGTACCCTCAGCAAGTTTGCTGATGATAGGAAACTGGGAGGGGTGGCTGACACACCAGAAGGCTCTGCTGCCATCCAATGAGATCTACACAGGCTAGAGAGCTGGGCAAAGGTGAATCTCATGAAGTTCAGTAAAGACAAATGTAGAGTACTGCATCTGGGGAGGAATAACACCAGGCACCGCTACAGATTAGGGGTCGTCCTCCTGGAAAGCAGTTCCATGGAGAAAGACCTTGGAGTCCTAGTGGACAGTAAGTTATCTATGGCACAGCAATGTGCCCTTGTGGCCAGAAGGGCCAATGGTAACCCGGGGTGCATTAAGAAAAGTGTGTCCAGCAGGTCTAGGGAGGTTCTCCTCCCCCTCTACTATGCCCTGGTGAGACCATACCTGAAATACCGCATCCAGTTCTGGGCTCTCCAATTCAAGAGAGACAGGGATCTGCTGGAGAGAGGCCAACAGAGAGCAACGGTGATGATGAAGGGACTTGAACATCTCTCCTATGAAGAAAGGCTCAGAGAACTGGGGCTATTTAGTCTTGAGGAGAGAAGGCTGAGAGGGCATCTTATTACTGTCTACAAATATCTGAGGGGTGGGTGTCAAGAGGAAGTGGCCGGTCTCTTTTTGGTGATGCCCAGTGATAGGACAAGGAGCAATAAGTATAGGCTAAAATGTAGGAAGTTACACCTCAACATGAGGAAAAACTTGTTTACTGTTAGGGTGACGGAGCACTGGAACAGGCTGCCCAGAGAGGTTGTGGAGTCTTCTTCTCTGGAGACTTTTGAAAACCCACCTGGATGTGTTCCTGTGTGACCTGCCCTACGTGATCCTGCTTTGGCAGGGGGGTTGGACTAGATGATCTCTAGAGGTCCCTTCCAACCCCTAACACTCTATGATCTAAAAAATCCTCTGCATTGAGTTAAACTGGTCCTCCAGCAGAAGTCTTCGTTTTCTGATCGTAATCCTTAATAAGTAAATTAATCACTTCAGTGCCATGGGAGTTCAGTTTTTAACTGCTAAGACACATTTATAAATTACCTTCCTTCATTTGTAAATAAAATTCTTTAAGCACCATATTTGAATTGTTTTTCCCAACTCAAGTTGTATTTCCACACAAATATTGTATCAGAAATATTTACACCTCAGAGGTCTAATGATCGAATTCTCTAATACAATCTGTTGAAAGTAGAAATGAATTGACTGTAAGAACACTGGGATTAATAGATTAATTAAACAAATATTAGAACTAATTGTGTAAGTGTTTATGATATGGGCAAACTTAAAACTTCTTGACTTGACTTAGCATGAGTAGCTGCTGTGATAAGGCCTCAGGCTGCAATTCTAATTAAACTTTAGCTGAACTCCTGTGATTGAACCTTAGTTAAACTTTTACTATATCACATGAAATAATATTGAAATAAGATGTAGACATTAAGTACTCAAAATGGTCTTATACAACGATAAAATTGATTAACCAAAACTTCTGTTGGAAAAATTGGGACTGTTGAAGAGTTATCCTGATGAGAAGTGACTGATGGTGAACAAGGACCCTCAGATAGAGGAGGACAGAAACAATCAAAAAGGGAAGATGCAGTCATCATAGAAGATAATTGGATGAACAGTCACGTGCATGAAGTGTGAACAAGTGTATGGTGAGATTGTGAGGCTTTAAAGGAACAGGCAAAATGTGGCAGGTTCCCTCCTTTGGAGGCAACGAGCTTGAGCAGTAATAAACCAACTCTGTGATAGAATCAAGGGTCTGAACTTTATGTTTTTAAATAGTTGGGGGCTAAGACTGGATTGGCCGCATGTAGATTCCTCTCTGAGGAGTTTAGAAAGCAAGAGGATCCAGTCTGAACCTTGCAACTCAGCAGGACGGTCATCCCAGACTCTTCTTCAACAACTATCATTTTTTTCTCATGAAAACAACTCTGCTGAAATTCCATATCCATGCTATACTGATGGCTGGAACACTTGCTGAATATGAGAATTAGAACCACTGATTATTATCGTACATCACTTCTGATCAGGCCAAAAGAGAACTTTGGGCAGTCTCACATAGCCAGTGCTCTGACCACTGATTTACAGCAGGCTCAAATTTACTTTTTATCTCGTAACTGGTTTGATAAATTTTCTATACCACATCTACTATCATGATCAAAAGACAGAGACATCTTGTCAGAGCAGGGCAGAATTCAAATTTAAAATAGCCTTGACTGATATTAAAAAAAAAGAATGGGATTACGTGCAATAGAAAAAGAAGTGCAAGGTGCTATGCTCCAGGAAGAACAGTCACTTGTACGGAAGAAGAAAAACTTTTCTTCACCACTTCCTCAGAAAAGGAAACAGGCAGGTAGCAGTGAGGCTTGACAGCAAAATACTGGCATCAATATCTGGCTGTTGCAATAAAGGCAAGCAGATATTTTGGCTGCTCTCCTCCAGGATCTTTGTTATGGATTCACTTTTTGTCTCTCACAAGACAAGTCCCTAAAGTAAACACAGTCCTTCAGCTGGGTAGTACAGAAGGTTCCTTAAAGACTGCTGAATGTGAGGGAAGAATAATTTCATGCTCTTGAAGTAATCTATCACCAGTACTGCATTTAATACATCTCAGTATATTGTTTCCTTTTATACAGCATTATGTCAGTATTGATTCATAGCTACACTACACAGAAGAGGTAACGAACTGAAAAGGGTTATGAAAAATACAAAAAAATCAAAAGTGATCAGAGATCTGGAAAATAGGAATTGTAAGTCATTCTGCATGCATTTGGTTTGTTTAGCTTAAAGACAGAATGAAAGAGGACATAATGACAGTTTTAAATACTTTAAAATCTATTGCAAGAAAAGAAAATAATTCAGAAATCTCTTCCTTTAAACATATTCCAGCTACAAGAAAACTGAGGCCACTGAACAGATTGCTGGGACATCCATTGCTAAAGATTCTGAGGGGATACTGAACAAATACCTGCTCAAACGGTGCAGGTACTAATCCTCTTACAGCACAAAATCCCAGACGAGACAATTTCTTTCAGATCTATTTGTCTCAGGTTTACGAGAGCTCTTGCGCATGACTGAACCTCTGCATCCAGGAGAAAGCTTGACTGGCTTTAGAAGGACACATGCACCAAACAGTGTGTAACTGCATAGGAGAGATGAAAAATAACTATTAAGACCTGAAGGAAGTTTATCATTTAGGGTCCTTAACAATGGATGAGTGACATTTACACTAAAATTTCTTAATTATTGTAACTTTTATAGCACTTAAACTGAAGGAGGACTGTAGCCCAAGAAGAACTGTACCTTTGTCTTTCATGATAAGACAATTTCAGGCTTAAGGGGCCTTTAGTGAGAACACAAATACAGGCTTTTCAATAGACCATCATGGAACAAATAGATAAGGACAGCAGATACGTAGTGAAAGTGGTAACACAGCTGCAAAATGCAGAAAATTAATGATTCCATTAGCACTGTAAGCACACAAAGAATCACTCAGTAAAACTAAAGGCAGGCAAAAGACAGAGATTAATTAGAACTTTCCGAAATCAGTTATACAGCGCTCCCTTACACATGGTGTTGTCCTTTTTCTCAGCTTTAGCTATGGCTTTTACACCTACTGACACTGCTTCTATACTGCTGAGACACTGGTTGGACACTGGAACAGGCTGGACACTGCTCAGGCTGCTCAGGGAGGTGGTGGAGTCACCACCCCTGGAAGTGTTTAAAAGAAATATAGATGTGGTGCTTAGGGACATGATTTAAGCACTGAATGGGTAGATTAAATTGTGGTAGGTGGATTGAGGTTATGGTTGGACTTGATGATTTTCAAGGTCCTTTCCAACCAGGATGATTCTGTGTGATTCTGTGAGACAAAATTTCTTAAACTTAATACTCTTTTCTTTACAAAATTCCGATAATTATAAAGAAGCCCTTAAACAGAGCATTTAGATAGATTACAGTTCCCCAGTACTAGGCATTTGAGGGGTTCTATGAACAAGCCAGAAGAACCATCTGTAAAAATGCTATGGAGGTCAAAATGGTATGGATTAATCTCATATCTCAGAGTTCAAGACTTGTAGATCAGGAAAGAAAACACTGTTATACCAACAAAGGAAGTGACCTTGAGAACTTTGAACTCCAACCTCAATGCAAGGCAACTAAGCTATCAACCCAGGCTGAAAGCCTTCAAGGATGGAGACTATTCAGCCTTGCTGGGCAACCAGCTCCATTGCTTGACTGTCCTCAGGAGGAAAAGCTTTTCCTTGTATTTGATTTCAAGTTCTGCTTTTTTGTCTCCCACCCATTCACATACCATTGTGAAGAGCCTGGCTCCATATTCTTTATATCCTCCTTGCTGACATGGAAAGGCTGCCTTTAGGCCCTGCTAAAGTCTCCTCCAGGCAGAACAAACTGAGGTCCCTCAAAGGGCAAGCGCTCCCAGGCCCAATCAGCTTGGTGGCCCTGCCATGAACTTGCCCCAGGTTATCACTGTGTTTTATGTCTTGGAAGAACCAAAACTGCATGCAGTATTCTAGATCAGTGAGTGCTGGCAAGAGAGGATAATGCCTTCTTTTGATCTTGGCTGTGCTTCTTCTAATTCAGTACAAGTCACTGCCTACCAGGACCCCAAGAACTTCTTTAGCAGCGCTGGTCCCTGGACTGGCAAATTCCAACCTGTATGGTTGCAGAGGGTCTTCCTTTCAGTTACAGAACTTGGCAATTGACTTCATTGAATTTCATTAGTTTAGTCCATTAATTTATTGAATTTCCAGGCAGTCCATTTCTCTAGCATTCCTAGATCTCTGTCAACAGTGTAATAACATCACCCTCCAATTTGGTGTCTAAGTGCAAGGTCCTGCACATGGGTTGGTGCAACCCCAGGCACAAATACAGGCTGGGGAGAGAACGGCTAGAGAGCAGTCCTGAGGAAAATGACTTGGAGGTGGTAGTAGATGAGGGACTACTGCTACCAAAACAGGCTGAGAGAGTTCAGGCTATTCAGCCTGGAGAAGAGAAGGCTTCAGGGAGACCTTATAGCAGCTTTCCAGTACCTGAAGGGGGCTTACAGGAAAGCTGGGGAGCGGCTTTTCACCAGACAGGGCAGTGATAGGACAAGGGGTAATGGTTTTAAACTGAAAGAGGATAGATCTAGGTTAGACATCAGGAAGAAATTCTTCACCATGAGGGTAGTAAGGTGCTGGAATAGGTTGCCCAGGGAGGTTGTTGATGCCCCTTCCCTGGAGGTGTTTAAGGCCAGGTTGGATGAGGCTTTGTGCAGCCTGGTCTAGTGAGAGGTGTCCCTGCTCATAGCAGGGGGGTTGGAACTTGGTGATCTTTAAGGTCCCTTCCAACCTTAACCATTTTATGATCCTCTGATTCTATGTCATAAGCCAGCATTCCGTGACCTCCTCCAGCTCACTGACAAAGATGTTGAAGAGGACAAGTCATACGATAGACCCCAGAAGAACATCACTTGCCACAGGTACCCAAGTAGAGGACAATCCAGTAACTACTACTCTCAGTCTGAGCATCCAAGCAGTTCTCCATCCACCCATCTAGACTAAGGCTATAGAAACAGAATAGCAAATGGATATACTTATTTCCTTACGTCAAAATAATAATAAAATTAATAATAATAATGTTAATAACAAAACTGACTTTTTTGGTTTGTTTTGACACATGAATGAATAATGAACATGGTAATCTAATAAAAAAAAACTGGAAAAAATATAATTATCACTGTTTATAGTGGTATCTCACTATCTTTGCTACAGGTAGAAGTTTCAGAAGATTATAGATACAGAAATTATTTAGATGAGATCAGTGTTCAGATCAGACACCTTTCTGCTCTAAAGTACTACTGCCTACCACCACCACTATCCCTACTATCCAGTTTCAAAGTACAGAAGGATGCAGCAATGCCATTGCATACATTAGGCCCAGCAGTGCTGCTGTTACATCCATTAGGGCCACCAGTCCTGCCTATCCCATCTCAAGAGACCAAGGGCCAGGACTATGACGGATGCACCTACAGTTGTGGCAGGGGCCACAACCCCCATTTCAACCCCTCCATGAGCACACAGACATGTAGCCTACCACCAGCTGCTCCCACTTCCCTTCCCAACAAGGAGATGAACTGCAGCGTGGGCTGCAGCACCAACATCTCACTGCACTATTGCAGCTCATGGAACTTGTGGCTGCCCCAGTGGTCCAGCCCTTCAACTTTCATCTGTGTTTGAAGGAAAATATGTCAAAGTAGTCTGAAGGGAAATATTTCAAATTAAAGCAAAAACCAAGTTAACTCTGAATTTCATTCCAGTTGGAAAGCAACTGCCAATGTTAATTTTGAATAGTGGATTATTTTTAATATTGCAAAATAAAACAAACAAACAAACAAAAAAAACCCCACCACAAACCAAACTCTTTTAATCTAGAATAATATACAGCCAAACTGACTTAATAGTTGCCTAACTTTTAAGACGTATTTAGAACATATGCATCTTCTTTCAGCTCCTATTTAAAACAAGCAAACCTTCAAGCCAAACTCAACAATAAGCAAAAACTCTCAACTTCTTTGTAGTCTCAATGAGTAAGCAGCTAGTAAGACCAATTATCTATGTCTTACTATTTTAAAAGTAAAGCTCTCTTGAGCTTTTCAAGACTGACATTAGATTATGCATTTTTATTAGAGCTGTAACCCCATTTCACAGTTTCTTAGAATCCACAATCACTATTCTGGATTAGTCGAGAAGATCACAAATTCCTGATAAACCATTTTAAACAGGCGGACTCACACTCACAACAAACCCAGTGGAATATATATGATGGATGTCAGTGATTCCGGGGTGGGCAAATAAAAATTAAAGATATTGAATTCAAACATATTGTAATTTTTCAATGCAATACATTATAAGAATCAGCACCAGAAATGAATGTCTGTTCTTGATGATCTTTAAGAAATATACATTTACTCAAGTGTATTTTTCTGAAAAGCACAGATTATTTAAAACTGTAAGAGGGTGGATTTAGATTAGATATTAGGAAGAAACTGTGAGGATGGTGAGACACTGGAACAGGTTGCCCAGAGGAGTTGTGGATGCTCCCTCTCTGGAAGTCCCTTTAAGGACCCTTCCAACCCAAACCATTGTATGATTCTGTTTCAATATCTGTACTACTATCTGTGTACTATTATATCTGGAATATGTATATTGGAAATTACTGTTTATAAAGATTCTTCTTATTTCTTTTAAAATGTCTGCATTTATTAATAACAATATTATGGATCGCCATTTCACTACATACAGTTGGAAAAGGTATATTAGCATTGCAAATTTTAGAAGATTTTAACTGCAGTGTGACAGTATCAATTTCTAGCAATTCAGAACACAATTTTTCCTGAATATTTAAGTGCCATATAGAAATCTACAAGAAATCTACAAGAAATCATAGAAACTCAGGTTAACAGAAGTTTGAAAAGATGCTCTCAAAATGCAAAATTTAAAAAATGTTTTGTTGCTTACATCACAGCCTGTTCACAAAAAGCTCTTTTAAAAATAGCCTTGGGGCAGATTGCTAGGATTTTCTGTTAATGACACTATCATTGCAAGAAAAGTGATTAACAGCTGGCTCTCAATCTGTATGATCTTTATCAATAGAAAGTACGCAGTAATGTCTTGTTTAATTACTGCAAGCACAGTGTATCATGAGTTAATTGGATATGATTGATTATTGTCATCCTCATGCACCTCTCAAAACATCAGACTCAAATATCTGAATGCTGTAAAGCATGTTTGGAAAATGAACTTTGAGGATGTCATGCTGAATAAACATCGCCTGCTTAAAAATTCTAATCAATGCTAAATAATAGTGTCACAGTTGAATATGTTAGAATACAGACTCTATCCCATAAAACAGCCAAGGGACAAGTTATTAGAAAAACTGCCTAGCTTTATTTTGTTTTAAACAATACATTAAAGTAAATTGCTTGCTTATTGCTACACCATATTTTTCAGGCAATGGGACAGCAGCACAGAATTAAATAGACTAAGAATATAAAGATGGTCCTATGCTTACTAGCAGGTTCATACCAGTTAAAGAAAGAAAGTATAAATTGCACACTTCAAACTAAACCACTTAGCTATAGATGAGAAAGGCTGCAAGAACATTCTCTTTGGAGATTATTTAAGAAACAGCTAAGAGGTTCTCAGAAAAGAAATGTCATCACTCTAGTACTGGTACCATGCAGCTTACCCTGGTAGAACTTCAGTTGACTCATAAATGCTCCTGCTGATATATCAAAAGGTAAACAAAGAACTGGGAGTATAATTAAAAGAGACCCTTCCATCTTCTTAACCTAGAATAATCAAGTATGGCTAATATAAAGGCATCATGTTTTTCTTCCAATGAAATAGCAGGTTTTGATTCATCCCACTCTTTCTGTCCTTCTGCTTTACACTGACACAAGTCCATTACATTCATTCTTTTTCAAGCTTTTGCATTTTTTTAAAATTCTATTAAATTGTGTTCTGCCAAAACCAACTAAGCAAAGCCAT
The DNA here is from genome assembly GCA_020745705.1 of Hemiprocne comata. NCBI lineage: Eukaryota > Metazoa > Chordata > Aves > Apodiformes > Apodidae > Hemiprocne > Hemiprocne comata. The sequence continues at coordinate 92,789,515 of CM036588.1, forward strand.
GTCTATCTGCTTAATTTCTGAATAAGGTGTGTGTAAGTATTTCTAGTTTCTTTCTAAATTTAATATGATAAATGTGAATTCTGCCACAGGAAAGAAATCCGTATCAGTATCATAGTAAGCACTTCTCATACTGTATTGGTTTCTAGTGCTACTGGACATAATAAGACTTTTTTAGGCAAAGACTAATCATGGGAATACAATAGGACTTAAAATGGAGTTCCTATGCATTAAAGTAAGTCCAGAAAAAAAACAAAGCAATAAAACCAGACTCCACCAATACAAAATATTGTATTGTGTATATTTGAAGCACATTTATGAAAGGCCTCTGTTCGAAAAAGTTATATGATTTAAACATATTATCAACAGATTCACATTTTTATCCAAGTACAAAAGTTGGATTTGCAGGGCAAGAGACAAAATTGTTTGTGCTTTATGAAGGAAAGCAGAATAGTAGAGGTATGGATGTGAAAAGACAGGAATCGTTCTTGGCATAACAAAATATTGCTAGAGAAGCAGAAGAGCAAACTTTAAGAACAGAAAAACAGTAAGAGGACTTAACAGTAATAGGGAAAAGATAAAAATGAAAGAAAAGGAATTTTGAGGCAAAAATGAAAAAAAAAACCACAGAATTTTTAAAAATTGCAGGCTTAATTAAGAGAAAGAGTAGCTCTGCATCAAAAAAAACATCGATCTTTTGCAGGAATGATCACCATAGGTTATTAATCCATAAAATAATTTTACATATTACCTCTGTGCACAGTCGGTACTAAAAATCAGTGTGAAACTGGAAACAGAATTTATAAAAGCTGCACTTAGCAAAAGTGCTATCCAAAACAATTGAAAGTGCAGCTAAATAACAAGTCCATAAAACACAGCCGGTGGTCAACAGGATCCTGCCTGAGGTTTACCACTGCCTCTCCCACTGTCAGAGGACTCCCTGGGATGACCATTAGCCTTTGTCACCCTCCTTTAATTTCTGTGTTAAAGGGGTGCACATTTTCTGTATTCAGGTGATTCACAATGATGTTGTTAAGGGGCCATCAAAACTCCTAGGAGTAATCTTAAATAAACTTTCTCCCTTCCTTGTCCCTGAAACTAAGCTATTTTCCTCTTAAAAAAGAGAAACAGCATTTTAGCACAAATGCTGTAAAAAATCCTAGGGATTTAATTTTAGTTCAAATGAAGCTGAAGTAAATTGAAAATCTGCGGTCAAGTCAGCCTTTCATTGTAAAAATAATTAGTCTAAATTTTGTCACAAACATTGACAGCTTTTCAAGTTGTAACACTCATAGCATAGTTATCACCACAACTATAAAAATTCATACAGAAGAACATATTTCAGGATTCTGCAAAGTTTTTTAGATTAAATCCATCTGAATCACTTTGTCAAATGGTATGAAGACTCCACAAACTATGCTGTTTTTCATACCTCATTAACAATTCCTTCAAGTTCCTGAACAACTAAAAGAGTACATTATCAAATTATAAACATATGCAACTTCATAGTTTAGAAAAGAAAATTATATTTTAAATATCTAAGTTATATAATTTAAAACTTGACTATTTTCAAGACAATCTCAGAATACCAAGGACCTAATTAAATACGAAGTACTTTAGGCTAAAAAAAGAATGAAGAAACTATCACACAAAAAAGTAGCTTTAGCAATTGCACAAAAAAAAAGTGAAAACTTAACATAAAAATAAAAACTATGCAAGACAGTAGAGGACCCTTTTAAAAAGTTACAGTTGAGATATAGAATAGATTTCTATTAAGATGTTCCAACAAAAGTTATTAAAGAGAAACAAGGAAAAAACCACCACAAAAACCCACTAAGCATACTGAGTAATCTATTTTAAGATAGCAGAAAATTTATGTTAGTATCCCACTTCATTGCCTGTTTCCCTGATTGTACTACTTTTTTGAGAATTATCAATTAATAAGACAAATGTAATGTGGATTATTTTTTTCTGAAATCTGACTATTAGAAGCATGAAAATGCTAATCACATTGATTTTTCTGCTCTCACAAGTAGGGTTTTTTTTGTTTGTTTGAGACTGTAGACTTAATTTAAAACAAAACAATGCAAAACAAAACCCTTACAGGAAAAGACTAGAGCAGAAACACGGAAGAGTTAAGGTTGGAAAAGGCTTCTGGAGATCATCTAGTCTAACTCTCTGCTGAAATCATGGTCAACCAGCTGGTTGCTCAGGATCACGGGCAGTCAGGTTTTGACTATTTCCAAGGATGAAGACTGCACCACCTATTATGTGACCTGTTCCAGTGTTTGACCACCCTCATGGAAAAAAAAAAGAAAAAAAAAAAATCCTCTTTCAACTGAATTTCCTGTATTCTAATTTGTGCCCATCGCCTCTTTCAGCGGGCACTATTGAGAACAGTCTTGATCAGTTTTCATTGCTCCTTGTCAGTCAGGAATTTATCCAGGTTGGTAAGACTCTCCTTACTCTTCTATTTTTCAGGCTGAACAGTCACAGCTTTCTCTTCCTCTCCTCACAGAATCATACAGTGGTTAAGGTTGGAAGAGACCTTAAAGATCACCAGGATCCAACCTCCCTGCTATGAGCAGGGGAGTGTGAGGGATACCTCACACTAGGCCAAGCTGCACAAGGCCTCAATACATCAGATGCTGTAGTTCCCTCATCTTTGTGGCCCTTTGCTGGACTTAGTCCAGAGGTCCATATCTCGTAATGGGGAGCTTGGAACTGGACACAGGACTCTAGATGCCACCTCACTATGCAATACCGAGTGGAGGGGAATGATCGACTCCCTCAACTTGCTGACAAGGCTGCATTGCTGGCTCATGTTCAACTTGGTGTCCACTGGAAAACCCAGGTCCTCTTCTGTAAAGTTGCTTTTCAGTTGGTCAGCCTGCAGCCTCTGTTAGCGCTTGGAGTTATTCCTCCCCAAGTACAGGACTTTGCACTTCCCTTCATTGAACTTCACAGCAGCCCATTTCTCCAGTCACCACAGGTCCTTCTGAAAGGCAGCACAATCATATGGCATTATCAGCCCCTCCTTCAAGTTTTGTATCATCTGCAAACTTGCTAAGGGTTTTCTTTGTCTCATCATCCAGGTTATTACTGAAGACTGTAAACAGTACTGGGTTTATTGATTCCCTCAGTATACCATTAATGACCAGTCTTAAACTGGACGTCATGCCACTCTTTGAGTCTGGCCATTTAGTCAGTTTTCTATTCATCTCTCTATTCAGCTAGTCCATACTTCATAAATTTGTCATTGAGGATATGATGAGAGACAGTGCCAAAAGCCTTGCTATAGTCAAGATAAAAAACATCCACTCTTAACTCCCCATCCACCAAGCCAATGTCTTCGTTATAGAAGGCTATGAGGTTGGTCAGGCTAAACTTCACCTTCATAAATCAAAGCTGAGTACTGATTAGGAATCACCTTCCTGTCCGTCATATGTTTGGAAATGGATTCCAGGTCAATTTGTTCTATCTCCTTTCAAGGATCTTGCCAAGAATCCAAGGTTCTTGCCCTTCTTGAAGACAGGCTTTCCTCCAGTCTGAAAGAGCCTCTCCAGTTGCCATGATCTTTCAAAAATTATGAAGAAAGCCCTTGCAGTAACATCAGCCAGCCCCCTCAGCATTTGTGAATACATCCCATGAGGTCCCAATGCACTTGTGTATGTCCGGTTTCTTTAAGTGTTCCATAAGCTCCTCAACTGAGGGAAAGTGTTATGGTTTGACTCAGGATCGACAATTAAACCAGTGACAATAATGCTCTCCATCCCCTCCTACCCAGGTAGGGAAAGGGATAGAGAACAAGGAGACTTTCTGGATTGAAAACTAAACTAGACAGCTTTAATTAAATACTAACGATTTAAAAAAAAAAAAAGAAAAGTACAATTATATAGAAATGTGTTCAGGAATGTGCAAAACCCTTTTGCCTCCTCCAACCCCTAGCAACTCCCAGGGCACTCTCCTGAGCTGTGAGCAGTTCTGAAATGTCCCAGAGCACTACTGGAGAGAGCAGCTGAGCAGACAGGAGCTGAGGGGAAGGTGATGAGAGTCAGGAATGCACGGGCCCGGGGATCAATGGTAACAGATAGACGGAGTCCTCCCTGGATGCCGGCCATGAACGGAGGAGAAGGGAAGAAGAAGCAGGTAGGAAGGGGCTTGACTTCCATGAGCCCTGAATTATATGTAATGTGGAATACTCTCTGGCCAACTTTGCTGTCTGTCCTCTCCTCCCTATAGGAGGGTTGCAGATCTAACTCTTCTGCTCTTTTAGCATCCAAAACCAAAGCGGAGCAAAGTGTCCTTGGTCTCTCAGCAGTAACATAAACATTCCAGTGTTATCAGTCCACAAGCTGGAAAACTTGCTGCTAGCTAAAAAAGAGTTGACTGAAAGAAAAAACCAAAAACAAAACAGTAAAAGGCAAACTAGCTTCATCCTGGCTCAAACTGGGACAGAAAGTCTTTCTTGCTACAGATTTTCCCACTGGTATTGGGCACTAGTTCCTTTTGCTGCTGATGTGATGTACTTCTAGAATCCTTTCTTGTTCCCTTTCATGGCCCCATCAGATTCAACTCCAGGTGGGCTTTGCCTTTCATAACCCAATCCCTAAATTAATTTACAGTGTCTCTACATTTCTTCCAGGTCAACTGTCTCTGCTTCCACTTCTTCTATGCTTCCTTTCTGTATTTAAGTTCTGTGAGAAGCTCCTTGTCCATCTATGCAGGCCTTTGTTTGTCAGGATAGACTATTCTTGACCTTGGAGGAGGTGATCCTTGAAAGTCAATTAAGGGTCTCTACTGAATCCCTCTTCTCTCCAGGACTGCATGTATTCCACAGGATTCTTTTAAGTTGATCCCTGAACAGGCCAAAGTCTGCTTGCCAGAACCCTTAAGTTAGAATCCTGCTTTTTGCCTTTTTCTCTCCTCTGAGTATCTTGAACTCACATCATCTTGTGGTTAAGTCAGAAAAAATAAAGTGACTGAGAGTATCATCATCAGATATAGACATACTACAAATGTTTCTTAAAACTGTCTTAAAGGTAAATTCTGATTTCTCATCTGGAAAGAGGCAGTTGACGAAAAATTTACATGAACTCTTGCATTTGGAAGGTCTATGATCTAGCATTTTAAAGTTAAAATTTAGAGTTATTTATATTATTCAAAGCTATGGCTGAAAACTTAAACCAAGTGAAATGTTGCAACTGAGTTAATAAATCCAAAACATAATTTAAATTGAAACAGCGACATGAAAGGCATGAAAAAGTATTAATTCTCCTAGAGGTTTACTGGTCTAATTTAAAGAACAGTCTACACCGTAACAGTGGTACAGAGATAATCCAAATATATAGGCAGTAGAATGGATAATGAAGTAAAAAGTTGTAAGGTTTGATCCCCTACCTCATGCATACTCCCATTTGTGGGGAAAATCCTTCCCCCAAAAGTTCTCTGTGAAAATGGTGTTTTCCACTCTGGTCAAAATGTAAGGATCTTGTGGGGATGGGTCCTTCTACATAGGATCAAGTCAGTCATCCAAAGTCAAATGAAGAGAATGCTACAATTGTTGATGCAAATACATGACTTGAGAGATCATCTTATCATATCATTCATATCATTATGGAAGAGAAACTGGACATCCTGAAGTCCTGGCTACAAAAAAAAAGATTAAAATGTCAGCATAGAATTAGTTCCTTTCCCTGCTGAAGCCTAAAAGTCGTTCCTAACTAGTTTGGTTACACCACGATTCTGAAATACCAGGATTTACCAAGCCAAAGTAAGTACTGCCTCTTGTCATTCTCCTTCAGGAAATAAGCAATTAACACACTGAGATGGGTAGTCCTAGTGTTTCAATAAAATATTATATAACATACATACATATTCCAATGCATATATATTCACACACATACGTGTATCTACTTTTTTCCACATGAAAAATACATATATGGGATATACACAGGGTAAAGCTTTATATTATATTGTTTGGATGGTGAAAAAAATACTAGCTTTTATAAGATGATGAGTTGCACAGACCATTTTATGTTGTTGCAAATTTTGACCATTGAGAGCACCAAACTGCTGTGACTAGACTAGGTCAGTCACTTCATCTCTTCATGTAAGGACCTTCTATATAACTCCATACAAGGACAGGAATTCCCACATTTGGAATCAGTCCTGTGGATTCCTGTAGACTTCTTTTAAGCATTATTTTGCAGTTCCCATGTTCTTAAATGAAGACAATGCATACATTACAGAACTGTTTTAAACTATTTTTAAATTACCCAAAAATATTCAAAATATGGTATCACTGTAAAAATGTTTGTTTTCTATTTTATTTCTAAAAGCCACCTCTAAGCACATGAATTGCCTGCCAGTCTGTAAGTGAAAGGTTGATTTTACTCCATGTTATACTACTGTATAATTGTGCAGAATTCTTGCTTAACTTATTCAAGTTAACTTAGGGAAAAATTCTGTAATAAACCTGCAAAGAACATGAAGGAGACTCAGATTGCCTAGAGGCTCTGACACACTAGCAAAAACTGGTAAATCTATTCTCAATATTTCAACCAGGTGTTTCTATATAAATTCTGAGCACAGGATGTATAGAAACAAGCCCTGTGGCATAAGGGTATTCTCTCAACCAATAAAAATCAGGCTTTGGAAACTCTGGCTTGAGGGAGAATCTAGAACAGCTTATTTAGTGTTAGGAAGCAGCTTTAAAACAGCTGATGGATAACACTGCAGATTCCCAGCCTACAAAGAGGCATAAATATGGCACTGAAAGTGTCTGTGGCACCTACTTGATGAACTATTTGCCCATCTGCCAGATACTTGCTTTTTGGTTTTTTTTGAAAAGGCTTTCAGCATAAATGAGTATTTGATTAAAGCTGGAAAATGTGCTTAGAGTTAGAAATTATTAAAAATATTCAGGAACATTTTCCTAAGTATATATCTTATAAAATGCAGTTCTCAGTTAAATAAGACTATTGAATTGCAGTTACAAAATAATTTTTCATCTTCCATTATATGTGTTCAACATAGCTTAGGACTGGAACAATTAATGGTTTGTGAACAGCTTCAGAACCTTTTACAGTCAAAAGCAATATTAACAAATCATCTAACATTATGGAGGTAGAAAAGGGATTACTAATCATCCTGCTAAGTGGATTTACTGATTGTACATTGTACCCAGTAACTGGAACCATAATTATGTTACAAAAGCCCTTGTTCTGTCTGTACTGAAGGTACTAACATAACATAGCCCAAATTCATCACATAAAATTCTAGGTACTTTGCTGAAATCTCTAAGGACATATTTATACTAACCTTCCTGAGATTTCAGTGAAAAAAGATAGTGACCTCCAAAGGACTCAGAGATTAACCACCCTCTGAAGGTGCCTCTCACTCAGCTAAAGATAGATCCCAAGCCAGTACACCAACAGAGAAATGCTGCAATAGAAATTTTGGGTAAACACTTCCCAAACAGTAAAGAGTTGAACTTTAGGGAAGATATAGTTTGGTTTTTTTTAATTACCCCATTCAAAAATAAAACTTCACAAATTATTATTTGAAAATACAATACACAGTTGTGAGGCAAAGAGAAGCTGGCATTATGAGCTGATGATAGGGAAAGGCCAGCCTCATTACCCAGCAAGAGGAAACAGGTAAGACAGGGACAGGCACTGAACAAAGAGAAAAGAGGCCTGTGTTTGATACAGTACAAAAAAGGCAGAAGCAGCAAAGAATAGAAAATGGAAGAAGAAAGCAACATAGTCTCACAGCCTATTTGTAAATCACAGGCCTCCTTAGCTCAACCAGAAATATCACTTTGTGTCCTCTTCACACAGCATCCATCTTACTTGGGTCTGTTACAGCTGAACGTTCCTAACCGTGAAGATCAGGTAAAGAGGACAACAAATGGTTTCAATCTTCAGACATGTTTGTCATGCTTACTGTGTAGGGGAATCTTCTCAGGCTAGATGTTGAGCTGAAAACCCTGTCCTAAACTCAGTTAAACCAAGACAACTATGCCCGTTCTATCAGCAGTGCATTTTCTCCAAGCACAGGTATTCAGCAGTAACCCTCTACTCAAGGAAACATCCCTGAAAAACACTCTAGCTGGTGGCAGTGAAATGCAAGTGGAAGCTTGAAAACACAGTACTGCCCCAACTGTGACATCCATGCCATCACCAGCATCATAAACATACAGTCCTAACACATACAAAAATCTAGTAATTAGTAAGTCGACCATAAATCTTCTTTAAGTTACATATGCATATAAGTAGCCACTGGCTACCATACATGTAGCTTACATTTTTAGCTGTAAAGGCTACACTTAAAGTGTAGGTGTCCAGAGAGTTTCTCAAAAACTAGCTACAGATTAAAACATTATATAATTATATTTTTTATACTAAATTTGCTTATGCAACTTCCCAGATGAATGATATGGAAAGATGTAAAAGTGATGGAGTCAGAAGCCATCAGCTATGCTAAATAAGATTGAGCTTCCCCCCAAAATAAATTATCTATTTGAAGAAACTGTCTTTGGTTTCTACTCAGAAAAGCAGCAAATTTCCACCTTGACAGTCTCCAATAATATACTCTCTCCTATTTTTCCTAACATCTCTCTACCAAAGCCTTTCTTTCATCTAAAAGGTGGTGTCTGCACTGTTACCTACAGCTACTCCCACGTAAGTTGCCTCTGGTTTGTTGGTTTGTGTTTTTTTTTAAATTAGCACAAAATATCATTTTCCTTATTACATAGGGTGGGTTTCCTTTTTTGGCAAATGTTTTTCCATAGTCTGAAAAAGCAAAGTTGTTTAAGAAAGGATACAGTTATATGTCTTCCAACACGCCAATACTTCTGACCCAGTTCTCTCCATGCTAAATTACAGATAATTCTCAGAAGTACAAAAAATGCATCTTCTTTAATCGGGACATTATTTTAGGGAATTGTGTCTTGTTTACACCTGAAAAGCATCCTGAATTATTATGCAGGCAGAAATGAAAGTATGAGCATTCTTCTGAATATTCAAATTCGTCATGCATGAATTCAGAAATAAGTCTTCCTGTTGTAGTTTCATATAATTGGCACTGAATTCCAAAACAGGAGTGACAAATTAGAATATAAGCAGACATACTCCAAATTTATTTAATTTTTTTTTTCGTCAACACTGTAACGTGGAGCTTCTGGCACCACTCTCCCTGTAGTACTCATACTGCCTCAAGATGGTTATTTTCATACAGGTTTGCTTCTGCCAGGGAAAGCAATGTATTTTTGTGTGCTTGTCTGAGATTTTTCTATTATGGCCTTGTTTTTATAGATCTTGAGAGAGGAAGTAGTTTAGCAAGGGGCCAAGGGGGGGTGGGGGAGGGTGGAAGAGAGCCAGAGAAAAAAAGGACATCACCCTATATCCCTATTGAAACAATAACCCAACCTACAGCCAGGGGAGATTCACTTCTTCCCAAACAAGGAACTGACAGACTCTTTTTGGAACATCTGATGACACAGCTTTCAGGTCTCCACTCTAAGAAAGAGCAATTAACCCTTCTTAAGTTGGCAAATCCACCCTCACAACACAGCCAAGGGGAAGCACAGATCCTATCTACCTGGAATCAGCAAGTTTAAGCTGATTCTTTTAACATTTTTGTGTAAGGTGAAAAAAAAAAAAAAAAGACTGTAATAAGCAACATATACACAGACTTTTCTCGTGTACTCTTAAACTACATGGTTTTGAACGTGAATTTCATTAGTGCCAAAACACTTCATTCTTTCATCTGAGACTGGAAAGAATACAGATTTAGAATATTGGAAAATATTTTGTGCTCAACAGCTCCAATATTAAAAAGATTGTGGAAGACAAGCAGTAGTATTTGGCCCTTTACATTTGCATTAGTTTCCCATTTTCTGTTCTAATCTAACACTGCTTTCCAAACTGAGATATGAGGAACAACATTTGATGAAACAGGTGGACTAGTTACGTAGCTTAATGATTTCTCAGACACATTATTATGCATGACACCTCATTCCTACCTAGTAAGATGGCCAACAGCAACTGAGAAACGTGTAACACAAGCATCTGCAAGCGCACAGCCAAAACTGATGAAAATTTAGCTAAGAGCTCTCTGCTGCTTTCATTAATCCCTTCTTCCACTTCTTTCTGTCTGGATCCACTTTATTAGTTAAATTGCAGTAGTGTCTATGGAAAAAATCCATAGCGCTAAGAAACTGATTATGAATATTGCTCTATAAGAACTACCAGTTTGTATAATAAAATTTAAGTATTCATGATTTAATGTTCATCTTCCTGATCTACAAGAAATGTATCATTATACATACAGTGAACACTTCTTCCCCTCCCCATTTGCTATAGTTAATAGTCTCTATACACATCAAAAATTTCAGCAAAGCTATTTATTCTGAAATGTTCCTGGTCACCAACACAGAATTTACTCTAAGTATTTTAAATTATTCTAAAAATGAATTACTAATAAATTATTTTATTACTATAAACCACTACCCATTACTCAGTTTTTAAAACATCAGTATGTTAAAATACGGTGGGATGGCCCAATTATTTACTGGGAGAAAAAGAAACAAGTTGTGAGTCATCCTTGTACCCAATACAGATCAGACACTGGTTTATTTAATTTCTCTTCTCAATGTTCCAACACTGCAATACGAAAAAAAAATCACCATCATCATCATGTAAACATGATCAAAGCTGCCCTGCATCAGTGAGTGCTGCCTACCTAGGTAAAAGGGTACCTATCTACTTTTCAATCCTTCCTCTGTGCCTTCAGAATTACCAACTACTGATAAAAAAGACTTCCTGGGTCATGTAACAATAGTTAAAGGACAAGGGAAGATTATCTAAGATGCTGTAATTTCTATACGAGACAAGGAATAGGCAGCATGGATAGAAACATAAAAAATGCTATTAAAATTCAGCATAGTTTCTAGCATTTCAATATACCTTTCATTTTCATTTCCACTTTGAGTGATGTGCAAAGAATTTGAATTACACTCCAACATGCAATTTCCACATTTAGCCCCACTGTCTGCCAACACCTCCATAACTACTTTTACATTGCATTTAGGTAGCCAACAAGTTGGCTAGCAGCACCAAGCTAAAAACATAATTGTTTGCACACTGCAACTTTTTCTGGCAAAGCAAGGAAGACAGGATGGACTCTTGTACCTGAATTAACAAGCTGAAGCATGGTTTTAGAATGGGGAGAAGAAAGCCACCTCATATCCCCTACGTGTTCCCTCCTCAGTCTCTTCCCCATATGCCCACCTCCACACAGTGCAATGCACTGCAGTGTAATTGGTATCCCTGTACCAGTGCTTCATTCCCGTGACAAAACTTCTTAAGTCATCAGATACAGAACCAAAGCTCAGATTTGATGTGCAAAAAAGAATATGAAGGCACAGCACAGATGCTGCCTGAATACCTGATTTTTGCAAAGCAGTCTCATGGATTTATTTCAGCAGTTTAATAACAACAGAGTGGTAGCTTACTGGGGTGAGTCAGACAGGAGTTCAGACTGAGTATGTTGACAAATATATTTTAAATCATTTTAGGGGATTCATTTAAAAACAAAGTGAGCATTATAAATTTTATATAACTATTACCTCATAAGGTCAGGTTTTACAGTCAAGTAGAAATCTTTCCATATTCACAGAAAAGCACATTTGCAAAATCATGGTAATTAATGCTGTTCTTATGGGGATAGATAATGGCTAAAATGCAGAGCTGTCACGGTCTAAAAAAAAGACAATACTTTGAGTGTATTTACATTGAGTGGGAAAATAAGGGGACCTGTTGAAAAACTTGCAATCTTATAAAACAGGTGCTCTGTCAGTAACTCAAAACTTGCTCAGGACTTAACTCAGCAAGCCATTTCAGTATGTATTCAGGATTTAGCAAAAGCATTGCTGATGTCTAGTGCTACTATTGAAATCAATGGGTTACTACAGACCATCGCGAGCAACCGGTGCCTGGCTAGGTGTGCCACACGTGGGGACCTACACCTCAGTGTACCTCGAGGACCTCGAGGGGGCTTTTGAACCAAGAATGAGCTTCAGCAGGCTGTGAGAAGCAGCAGGGGCACACACAGACCTGGAGCATCCAAATCTCCAACCAGAGATGTACATGTGTGGTGTGTAAACAAGGGCTGTTCAGAAATTTGTGGGTCTTTTAACATTTGGTTCATGTCCACTACTTTGATTTATCTGCTGTATTGCTGATACTGATCCTGAACAGGCAGTACACCAATCATCAGTTAATTATGTACTATTAATGAATAGTCTGCTTCATTCTTGGTTTGATTTGAACAACATAAATGAGAGTTTTTTCCTTCAGCACCTTGCCAAGCTCAATCTCTGCCAGCTCCTTGTTAGACATACTGATGTTGACAGGATAAAGACAGTCAAAAATGAGCAGCCCTTGTTGCTTTGCTTAAACACTCAGGATCAAACCATGCTTATGAAAGAACAAGCCTTATACTAGAGAACATGCCATCTAAAAATACACAAGCAAATTAATTGACAGTAAACTACTTCAGGGTGTTCAGAGCTCCTGTTTTGTAATTTTTCCCTCCACCTGATGGATTGTTTATAAAGCTAAAGCCTAGCAGGTGGTAATACAGCTGAGTGTGAGCGGGTAAGTATGCTGAAAGGAACAGCAATGACAAAATGCAAATAGATGGCAGATCACCAGCCTAACGAGGGCAGACGGAAGAGGTTAAGAGACCAAAAGAATGAAAAAAGACCAACATCAGAAGGAAAGTAAGATTAAAGTCTACCTTGTCAAAGTAGCTTTTAAAGATTACAAAATATGAAAAAAAAATTGATAAATAGGAAAAACATTAGATATTGGCAGAAATCAGACTACGTAAATTACAAAGAGAAAGAAAAATAAAACCATAATGAAGACAAGGTTTTAAAATTATGACAGTAGCCAACAGATAACAATACAGTACAACTCCTGACACCTTATGTCACTGACTTTAATTATTAACAAATTATGGAATAGTAGGAAAACTCAAAATTACAATAAAAAGCACAGTGTTAACCTTAGACAAGCAAGTAGGATACCCCAGGTAACTACAAACTAATTAGCACGTATTATATAAATGTAAAATAATCATCGTTCTCCAATATTATTAACACATTGGAAAACAAAAATTGCCCGTCACCAAGGTTAAAGGAAAATCAACTTCTCAAAAAAACCTTTCTTAGAGAAATTCACAAGTTAGCTTGACAAAGGTGAGTGCATAATGGAATTTACTTACTATATATATGATGGTATACTTAAAACTGTGAAGTGGTCTCGTGAAACAAGTTGTTCCACGAGCAGCAAAATCGATGTTGTTTGGTTTTACACAGATTTCCAGCCAATATCCTCATAAACAGCCTTTTTTTTATGTTCCCAGTTCACACTGGTCTCCCTTCCCACTATCCGTCAGCTCTCCTTGGGTCCTGCTCCTTACTTTGGGCTGGCCAAGCAGCTGGACACAAGCATATGGATCAGGGTTTCGACAAGAATAAATACCACCTAGCCAGACTATCGGGTATAGCAGTCTTGTAAAGGCACTTTACTTCCCCTAGTACAATAACAAGTTTAGCTTTCTCTAATGAGTTAAATTTTTATATATTCTGTATTTCTTTGAAATTATCAATGAAACAGAATGAATGCAAAAAAGTATGAATTTATACAGTGCTTGTGCAACTGAAAGCACCAGCCACAAACAGGTGCAATAAACAGCAGCAGAAGTATTTAAAAAAAAATGAAACTTGATAACGTTAGATAAGAAACCTATGCATGGTTATATTGCAAGAGAGCAGAAGATTTTTATAATTTTGTACACAAGATTTAAAAAACTAGGAAAAAAAAAAATTATATGAAGACCTCAACAACTGTTGCATGAAGTTTCTGTTTAACAGAGCATTACATTAGTCATACGGAAAAGTAACCTAAGCAGTTAAAGTACTAAAAATGCATGCTTTGAAATTACAGATTAGTTGATGGATTGGACATACCACCAAAATTTATATTTGGACAATTAATTGCATAGTTAAATAGATAATTAATTGGATAATTATTCCATTAGCAAGACTCTTCCTTTTTTAAAAAAAAGTGCAGGGTTTGTTTTACTTCTGCTCTTTGGAGTCCAACTTGGTTTTACTTCAAAAGGTTTGTTAGCCTGTCCATTGGGCTTGCACTGCTGTGGGTGCAGGCACTGGCTCTGAACATATAGAAACACATTATTTTAATTGGATTAGAGACTGAGAATAAATATTCTTACATACTATAGGCATGTTCTATTTTATAAGCACAGGGAAACTAAATGCCTTCTTTTAAGATCTAAGTAATACTGAACGTTTAAAAACAAAAACTAGCTGAAGTGAGCTGGTATAACAGCAGCCTTCTTCAGGAAATTTGTCCTCTCCTCCTGTAATACAGTCAGTGGAATTGTCTGGGGGTTTTTAATTGAAGACTTTGTCAGCATTTTTTTACATGAATGCAGGGATGCAGTAACTGCAGGGATACAATGATGCCAATACACAATCTTGGGAAACCATACTGACTAACAATAAATGAAAAAGATGGCAGAGATTAAAAAAAAAAATCAAAAAACCAAAACACAAACAAACAAAAACCCAAAACAAACAAATGAACACAAAACCAAGCCACCAAATTCACACATTCACGATCTCAGGAATAAAAAACCTGAAAACTTTGCTTTTCAATATTTTGACAATACTTCAATAAATACCCTTATGAAGTGATTAACCATTGCTCTATTTTATGTTTTATGAATTCCTTACACAAACAAATAATTGTCATAATAAATTTTGCCTTTTATTTTGTAATCTATATTTTGCTTCGGTTCCTCCTTACTGTTTCTATAAAAACTAGAAAATAAGTTGATGTTTGAAATGAAAAAGTTGTTAAAATTTTATTTATTTATATTTAACTTGGAAATAAAGACTAAACCTTTCTGGCAAATTTTCAAATTGAGTAAATCTCCAATTGGAGGATATTTCTCACCAGTAGGTGTCAATTCTAATATAAGTCAAACCTTGACAAGGTTGACAAGTGTCATTTTCAGTAACAGGCATTTGAAATGTATATTACTTGGACAAGATGTTCAAAATATAAGTTTCATTTTTAGAAACTAAATCTGAAATAAAGATGGAATTTTAAAATTTTAAGTGATAGCTAAAGTGCAGTACTGCAGCCAAAATACATATTCAAGGAGTGAAGAAAATTAGCAACTGAATAGGAGAGACATGTAGCTCCTAAAACCCCTGGCTATTCGTTATTTGCAAGACAGATAGGAAATGAAATATGGCTGTGCCATACTATTTAACATTGTTGAGATCTCTTGGAAAATTATTAGTTTCCTTTAACTACAAATAAACTTTTATTGAAGATCTTGCTTTAGGAAGAAGAAAAAGGTAAGAACACTGCTTAGTCAGAGAATCTAACTGTTATTATGATTTATATACATATTTCAACAAAGTATTAAAAGAAGCTGGGAAAATATGTCTCCATGGATATTAGGTTTTTGCAGCACAGCCAAAATATGCCAAAAGTTGCTAGAAATCACATAGAATAGCCAGTCCTGTACATTTCATAGAGGTTATGTTGATCCTGAAAGGTGTATTGTAGTGAATATGGACTAAGGAACTCTGGAACTGAGAAAAAATGCAAAAAAAATAGTTAGGCACTTGGATGGATATATCCACTGCCTTTCTTAACAGGGCAGACAAAATACACACAAGTGGAGGGGTGGCTAATACTACTCTTTCACAATTTCAATTACACCGACAGTATTATCCTATGACTGCAGGAAAAAGGAAACTCCTTTAACTAATAACTTTCTACTCTGCATATAAAACACTGACATTCACCTCTCAAGATCTCCAGGATGCCCTCGTACAGATGTCAAGAGTCCATACCTGAAGCCAAAACCAACAATTTTCTGTGAAAGAACGAAAGCCAAGGAACAAGCCCCTTTCTCACTCCCCAAATACCCTGAGGACCCTTGTGCAGTTCTCACTTACCTGCAGCACTCAGGTAAGTCTCCCTTGTCTGTGCTTCCATTGGCTGCTGACTGCTAGCTACTCCAGCCACTAGCCTTAAAAAAAAGGGCTTTTCTTGTGGGCTCAGAGATCCGCTAATTGCAGAAGAAACAAAGGTGGGCAAGCCAAGGTGATGCATCAACATTCCCTTCACAGCTTTTGAAATCTCCATGAAGACAGAAGGCACAGCAACCAGGGCTTATCTACAGATTTTTCCAGATTACATCCATAAGCTTCACAGGGCTTCAACCTCTGAAAAGTTTTAGTGAAAAAGTATTTTTCTCTGATGAACATCACAGTCAAGCATAACCTGAAATCCATCACAGGTCAGGAAAAGAAAAAATAAATGAAAAAAGCTAAGTGCTTTGGACTTCATTCTATCATTTATCTTTTTACATCTACCTGCTATTTTGATTCAAGTGGTACTTGCTGCATTAGCCAAGTAGATTATATCAAATACATTCAGAGGAGATAGACAACATAAATCTAGCTATTAACAAAAGAAACAGTAATTGGTTTGTTGCAGTGAAGGCATGTAGCCTGGAAGAATTTGCATTGCAGCTTAATTTAAAATTTTATTGTCACGAAGTAGTTTGCCATACTTATGATGAAGCATTAGAATATGGAAGATAGCAATCCAGTGTGCATTGTTCAGCTTTATGCATACACACAAAACTACTAATAACATAATGCAATACCCCTATATGAAAGCAACTAGAGATTAAGAATAACATGGTCAAGAAAGAACTCTTGGTATATAATGTAGTCAAACACAATTGGATTGCGTATTTCTGTCACCCGATGCATTTGTAAAAGATCACGCTGAATCAAAAAGTCATCCACAAAAAGAAAGTAGAGCAGGAAAAAAAAAAAAGAACCAATACTTCATTGATGCTGCAGCAACACTGTAATCATCATCACTCTTCATTAATCTTCCTTCTAAAACAAAACACTTGGATTCCCCTTTTTTATACCCATTCATGGTGACAGCTCCATAAAACCCCTACGCCTGCCTGCCTGTATTTCCACAACCATTTGCACTTTGCTTAAAAGCTGTGTTAGAAAGTTGTAATGGACTTACTCAATTAATACTATGTGCTACTTGTCGCCTTGCTTGGGCGAATGATATTGTCATGTTCTTCTCTACTTGTTTTACTTCCTTTTCATTCTCTAAGTCCCCAGCTTGGCAGGGAAACAAAGGAACCTCTGACTCATTAAGATTTTTCATGGACCAACGTTAATTAGCCTTATGGTATTTGTATCATCCAACTTCCAAGTGAAAACATTTTAAAGGGGAATATGCTTCCACAGTCCCCCATCGGACCAAATCAAGGTTTGGACACTATAACTGCAAGTACCACATATAGCCAGAGCTGCTTCTTCAGCTCTGTGCTGCAGTGGGATGCCACTTTCCACAAGGGATCACAGCCAAAAAGCAAAATCATTGTGTGTTTAAGTGTATGTTTTACAGTAATACCTGAGAAAATACAAGGTTTTGCTGCATTACAGTTCACACAAATGCATACTTAACAGTTTCTGTTCTGGAAAACATACCACTGCAGCATCACTGAAGTTTGAAGAAAGAAGAAGGACAAGTGGTAACTAATAAATAAATTGCTTATTTTCTGTCACAAACTTCGAGAACATCTCCTAATTTATACTACCCCTCCCAAACACACCACCATTTTCATTACTGGAATGAGGACATGGAAAATCTTTCATTTAGTCATCCATTTTAACAAATTAAAACCTACAGAATCAGAAAGAATCTTTTAAATATACTTTCGTCCTACAAAAACAACAGTAGGGCAAAAATGGCCACAGAGGGCCCAAGATGCAACTGAGAAAGTTCAGCCAAAGTCTTTAAAAGCCACATTACAAACCGTTGTAAAGTCTCACTCTGCTAGTACCACATTAGATACCCACTTTGAACTCTACTGCTTTTTATTTCAACAGCAAAAAAACACTTTTAATTGTCCGCTCCTAGTCATTACCTGAGAGCTGCTATCCTCAGCATGTGAAAACATAAGAAAGTCTAGATAAGAGTTTACAGTTTAGTGGCTTCTTCACAGCACTTTGCTCACTGTAATATACTCTGATCCTGAAGTAAACAGAGAAACATTATGAAAAGCGATAAGCCACCATACATTCCTCATGGTGCAGAATGATAATGAGGCAGAGTTACTATGGAATAAATGATTAGTTTTAAATTCACATGCTTTTTTGTACCTTTAAGATAAAAAAAAAAGTATATTCAACTGTAAACAGCTGGTTGTATAAAAATAGTAGGATATAATCAGGAAAGCAGTATTTCTAAGTTTAGTTACATAGCAGAAACAAGCAATCGTGCTGGACTCAAATATTACCTGAGCTTTTCATCATCCCAGCTGTAACTACCCTTTGTAAAAGTAGCAATGCCACAATAGGCACTATTTTAAAATAATTTACGAACAAACCAGCTACTTGTTTATATCTGACATCTCTACAAACCCTAATTAACGGACCTATTTTTGCCATAGGTGTGAACGCAGATGTATGCACTGTGTGACCCTCTCTCCCACAATTCATTCAATACAGCCTCCGAAAGCTGACATAACTCGAGAGAGAAATGCATTATTTAGCATTTTCTGGATTCACCAGCAAGTTATCTAATTTAGACATAATAATGTGAAGGTCTATCGCCCTAATTAGCATCAATGAGAAGCAGCAGCTATCTGATTGACAGAAGAGAACAAGAGCAGCCACAGAGCAGCCTGACAGACAGGAAATCAGCATGTTTCAAGGTCGAGAGAGCAGCTCAAGTTAGGATGGAAGCACCTCTTACACATGCTGCAGTTGTAAAGAGGTTCTGCACCACTGATTTATATAAAGGAAATATAACCGTAAAGCTTTAAGAATTATGTTGGTTGCACAATAAAATAGAAAATATGAAGAGGTTCTTCTGAGTGATCTATCTCTACTCTCCCTGTCCATACTAAAATGGATCAAGAAATAGCTTTCTTCTTATTTCTGGTAACTGACTATTGCAGAGCCTCATAAACAAAAACATCATAATACAAAGTTTCACTTCAAAGAAAAATCTTAAAATGCCTTCCATCTCACTAGTCAACCAATATGTCTTTCCTCGTAGGAAATTATGTGCAGAAATTTTCTTGTACACTGAAAGCTAGGGATTGGGTGAGTAGTTTGGATGTTTAAATTCATAAAAATAATAGATCTATTTTTCACTTTTGCTTTGAAATACTGGTACCACTCTTGTATATGGCAGTATTCACACTGAGACATGGTCTTGCTTCTAGTACTTAGTTTCCTAGAGTTAAGATTTTGCCATTGAGGGGGAGCCTGTTTGGCTTTAGGTCTTATTGGCTATAAACAGGTAAGTTTGATTTGCTGTTCATTTTATAAAAAAAGACCTAGTAAGTACCTATTAAATTTTCTCCAGTCAGGCTCTGATTTCAAGTACAGTTCAAACCCCTAACACATAAGAATCAAAATTAAAGGTATTGCAAAGGGAGTTATGTAAAAGATTGTAAAGTCCCAGATAACATTAAATGATGTTGGTTATGGATGGAGTGGTCTGACACAACAGATGCCTGTTTTGGCATTTCTGAAAGAAGCAGCAAATACTTGAAATTTTCCAAGGACACTCAGTGTTAATATATGTAGCTATATTTGTTTACATATTTATGGTTATATGTATGCATAGCTCCAAGAGAGTATCTTTTCTGAAGAAGCTAATTAATGAAAAACTTCAGACCAGAATGTGATCTTTGGACATGCTTATGCACAGCAGACTGCTTTGCTTTTTGAGCAAAACACGTTTAACTCAAATGAAGACACAGCAGAGAAATTAAACAGAAACTCTGGGGGAATGTATGTTCAGGCAAGCTAATTCTTCTGTAAGTTGTGAATAGGTGCTAAGCCAAAAACATCAAATGAAGAAAGCACTGGTCTTTCTGTGGTCTGATTTCCTTCCCAATCACTCCCACTTGAGGTGAGGTGATTCAGTTCAGTTCTTATTTCAAGCTTTCATTTTCTTATTCTAAGGGGGCAAAGCAAGCTTGACACGCTGCTAGGGATGAACTGCAGCCATGTCTGCCGTTCCTCTGGCTTGCATTCCTAGTTTCCTTTATTTCTACTACTTCTCAGTTTCACACTAATATATTATGGAATACTTTTTTTTCTTAGTTACTTTGGTCACATTTCCCACCCATTTTGCTTCAGCCTATCATTTTTCCAGTCTTTCACTTTGCTCTTGTTCTTGTCTGTCTTCCCCCTCCCCTACAGTTTTGCAGTTTCACAGAGGGTACTCTTCATTGAAAATACTGCCCATTAGCTTTATCTGAGAACTGCAATCGGTAAAATCCCAACTTTTAATTTTTGCTAGGAAATGTGAAACAGTATTGGTGAGAGGAACTTTCATAAGGGATTTTAAGGAAATTGTAGTAGAAGATCACGTTTCAAAAATTAGCTTCTGAAAGTCTAAAGTCCATGTCACAAATCCCTCCATGCCTCCTATTTATTTCATTGTGACTTTGTGGTGCACTATTAATTTCTGCACCAGCAATTAAACAAATCTACTTTGTTGGCAGTATACCCCACTATCTGTATTCTAGCACATCTCCTATTACACTCACAAACTTTTACCATTCATGATCATGCAGCAGGAGGAGTTTGTGAAATAAATTACAATAATTTCTTTCTAGTTGTATTCACCAAATATAAAAAATAAACCTGCTCTGGTGGGTCTAAGGGGAAATTAAAATTCAAGGGAGAAATACTGGAGTGGTAGTACAGATGGCTGTTTAAAGTGATTGTATTAAATCATCTACCTGAAGTGCTTTTGGAATCATGGCTCATAAATGGCCTGCACTCGTGTAGTGTAGCTGCTACAAAGCTTCTACATAATTGGGTTTTTCCAGTTATGTCACTTTTCTGTCCTTTTCTGTCCTACTTCAGTCAACATTATTTTTTCTCCATTAAAACAATATTAGGCACAGATTCTGACTGGTTTGAGATCAGCTGTGAGAAAAATGACTTGGGGGTGCTATTAGATGAGAAGCTTAACCTGAGCCAGCAATGTGTGTGGGCTTGAAGCCCAGAGGGCCAACCACATCCTGGTCTGCATCAAAAGAAGTGTGGCCAGCAGGTTAAGGGAGATGATTCTCCTGCTCTACTCTGCTCTCATGAGACCCCATCTGGAGTACCATGTCCAGTGCTGGAGCCCCCAACGTAAGAAGGACATGGAGCTCTTGGACTGAGTCCAGAGGAGGGCCACAAAGATGATCAGAAGGCTGGAGCACCTCTACTATGAAGACAGGCTGAGAGAGTTGGGGTAGTTCAGCCTGGAGGAGAGAAGATGTGAAATCCCAGTACCAGCATTGTATGGGTTAATACCTCAAACAGATGCTGTTGGCAGGAAACTTGTGGAGCAGAGGTGGGACACTGCATCAGGTGATATGCTTCTGTTTCTAGGGTCAGGAGAAATTTATCTGTTTCTTGCAAATGTGCAGCTGTAAAATCTGCCCTGCTCCTAGGAACCTTAGCAACAAGTGAAGACAACCCATTCTTTGTGCACGTGTGCCTACAAAGGTTACATTTGGGCAGCCGTGTACCTATGATTATATTCAGTCAACCCTGGGGGGGATGGCAAGACCCACCCCCCCCCCCCCCCCAAGATCCCATGCCACCAACTCAATTTGTTGCATGTGCTCCACCACTCATTTGGAGGTATGGTCAGTTAAGTACAAAAGGGATACACAGTACTCCGGACTTTCCTTTTTCCTTTTTTCTTATCCTCTCTCATTCAAGCCCTCTCTCACACCCACCACCTAAGGACTGTAACCAGGAAGACGAGAAGACCACCACTGTGGGATCCCCAAGGTGGTGATATCTCTCCCCCTTTTTTTGCTCATATCTCTCTCTCTCTCTCTCTTTTTTCTTTATCCCTCCCTTTTTTGTGTATCCCCTGGTTCTCCCTTTCTTTTCCTCTTATTTCAAACTTCACTCTGGACTTTCAAAGGTTAACACAACATCACGATAAGTTTTGCCAATCAATCCATTTGTTCATCATTAACAGTTAATCTGAGGGAAATGTTGTTATAAGTTTTGCTCAGATTGTTGTTGTTCTGCACCTTTTTGCCAGCTGTATTCCTTGGATGTTGCTGGGGTTTCAAGTAAAGGTGTTTGTGGTCCCTTCTCCTCCCACACAGAGAATCAAAGCAACCTCCCCGAGCCTATGGGGAGAGGACAGAAGGCTCTGGGGACACCTTACAGTGGCCTTCCAGTACCTGAAGGGGGCCTACAAGAAAGCTGGGGAGGGGCTCTTTACAAGGGCATGTAGCGAGAAGACAAGGGGGAATGGCTTTGAACTGGAAGAGGGGAGATTTAGATTAGACATGAGAAAAAAATTATTTATTGTGAGGGTGGGGGTGGGGAGACACTGGCACAGGTTACCCAGGGAAGTTCTAGATGCCCCCTCCATGGAAGTGCTGAAGGGCAGGCTGGATGGGGCTTGGAGCAACCTGGTCTAGTGAGAGGCATCCCTGCTCATAGCAGGGAGGTTGGAACCAGATGATCTTTAAGGTCCCTTCCAACCTTAACCATTCTATGATTCTATGATTATTTAAGAAGGGACTGTAAAGAGATAATCAAGTAGGACATATGATTTGGAAAGGCTTTTTTTTCCCCCCACCGTGAATTTGGAGGTCTATGTTGGATATCCCAAAGAACTCAAAAGATTTTATTACTTCCTGACAAAAATGTGACACTTAATAATACATAAAGCCAGCACTTTCTACTAAATTGTAGTGTTTACTAAAAGAAAAAAAAAAAAGCTTGTCAAATTTTCCATTTAGAAAAGAGGAAAGAGCTGTTTTGACAGGCTTATTCTGCAATGTCTGACTAACTAACACGTCAGGTAGCGGCACTGTGGAGTGATTCAAGTGGTGTTCTCAGGACCTGCAAGGAGTTTAGGAGTTTTTTTCTCGTTTTTAAGAAAAGAACATTCTTTTTTCTCAAATACTTTTGGTAACTTTTTTATATTTTAAAATACCATTTCATGAAGAGACAGTCTCTTTGTGGAAACTGACTTTTTACTTCATCGTTCTGGGGGGAGGCTGAGCACATTAATTCAGTGAAGGCTCTGGCAATGGTTGGGCTGGGCCCTGCGGGGAGAGGCTGAGGCAGCTGGGCTTGTGCAGCCAGGACCAGAGGCAACTTCCATGGTATGTAGTAGCAGCTCCCCAGCGTCTATGGGGAGATTAGTGAGCAAACTAAGCCAAGCTTTTCAGTGGTACACAGCAGAAGGACAAGAAGAAACTGACATAAATCAGAATAAGAGAGGACACAAAGCAACACTTCTCCCCTGAGAATGGTCCAGCAGTGGAGCAATTTGCCCACAGATGTTGAGGGGTGTCCATTCTAAGAGGTTTTTAAGAATTGTCTGTAGAAAGGCCTTAGAAATCTGGTCTGATCTCAGAGCTGATACTGTTTCAAGCAGGAGGCTAGACTAGACCCTTCACTGAGATGCCTTCAACTTGAATTACCCTACCAGCCTAGAACAAATGAGAAAGCACTCCTACAGATGTTTTTATGAAAATATGGTAATAGAAACTATCAAAACCGGCAGAAACCTGTTTAATATTAAAGTGACCAGCAAAAGTTTGTTGAGTATTTTATGATATTTGGGTGACTAAGAGTTATTTTATCTACACATCCTGAAACCTTCTAGTAATTTGGTATCTTTGGCATATACAATTTTGGTACTTTTCTCAGCAAATACATTAGTCAAGCACAACCTCACTACACTGAGCTCCTCACAATGTAGCTGACAACTGGAAGCATCCTCAAATTTAATTTTCATCTGCACCTTTTCTGCGACTAAGCACTGAAGATGAGAGCAACCATCTAGTTAACTGATAATAAATAGACCCAGGCAGCATAACAGCACTGGTGCTTCACACTAGTGGTGCAATGGTGGGAGCTGATGCAACCACTGCAAAAAGCAAAGCACTGTTTCATTATCCTCTGCCATGTTACGTGTGGGCAACCCTTCAGATGACTGTAAGCATTGCCAGTAAGTCCAGTCCACCCCCTCATTGCTATTGCATCTGAAGAGTTAAGTTGAAAGCATATTTCTCATTTTCTTTAACTCAAGTCTCAGTGGCCTCACAAGATCTGTGGCAGGTGATGAAAATACACAGCTGTTCAACAAATGAAGCTGCTAAAAACTGTTTGCCTTCACACTACAGCACTTCAGAGAAGCACATTTAAAGTTACCAGAGCAAACGGTGGTCTAAGCTCTTTTTCAGGGCCTTAAAAAAAAATCCTGAATCAGTAACAACTCCTTTGCAATTAGTCCCATCGTTTTGAAAGAAGTTTTCCACTAAATTCTACTGCATTATCTTCCTTAATCCCTGCAGGAAACAAGCACAAACCACTATGCAGCAGCGAGTAGGTATCTGTGATCCATTTCTTTCTTCAAATTCAGACTACCTCAATTCACCACAGGGTGTGCTCATTTTAATTGTGATACGAACAGTTCACCCCAGCTACTACAGCTGCTTTTAGTGTCTGAAGAGCCTCTCTGAAGAGCCATTTTTTATTCAAGTCCAGCTGTCAGTGTATAGAGAACTGCTACCTCCTGCCTCAGACCTTTTGCTGAGCAAAAAAGCAACATGAGACTTAGTCACCTCATGAAATGGCTGCTCTTACCTTAATAACTGTAGGAGCTCATCTTGTAACTATTCTGGTCGGGGTAAGTCTTTCCAAAACAAATTATTAAAACAGCACAGTATGTGATTTATCTGAACATCTAAACTATTTCCCCCGTATGCATTTGCAGTTTCTGAGTTTCAAGCTTACAGCAAGGTGTATATATAGGTGGGTTTTTTTCCCCCTTTAAAATTCATTAATGAGCTTGCACTTTTTCAGCTGTAAATTTCACCCTATTTCATTCTGTTATTCTTCATCATCAAGGATGTTCATGTTATTCTTATTTTCCTAGACACAGATTTAATACCATCAAACTCTAAATCATCAGTAATGTTGATATCATAGGCATATACCAAATTTCTCCTTAGGTCATTAATGAAAACATCAATTTCAAGATAACTGGTATCTGCTCTGACTGTATTCAGTGTCTCTGTCAGTGAGATAACCAAGCCAGCAAAGCTTTTAGAACAGAACAACATAAAAATCACACATTCAGTTATGGACTGGAATATATCTAACCACATTAACCTATAAACAGAAGACACAGACAAACAAGGTCCTTTTACTGTAGGCTAAGACAATTTGGTACAGTAATACACACCGCAAGCTTTCATTTAAGTGGGAAAAGAACAGGGCCAGCAGCTGAGATCATTGATTGGACACATTTTTCTGACTAAAAAGCAAGCTTGCTTCTTGGCTTGCTAATGATGCACACCTATGCCACAGAAACCACTATGGAGACAAAGTCTTCTTCAAAGATTACTGCTAGAGGTAGCTCCCACAAGCAAGGTTCTAGCAAGATCTGGTCAGTCTCATTTCACTCTTATTTTGAATTCTAAGAATTCTAATATTATGAATTCTTTCATTTTTGAAGCGCAACCAGGGAAGCATCTCTTGGGCTTCAGCTGTCATAGGGCAAAGAACCAAAGCCAAAATCAAAGTGATCTTTTTTTTTTTTTTTTAACCTTATTCTAATCTGTTAATTTTAAGTCATAAGATACTCCATTAAAAGCAGTCCATCATTTAAGCATTCACTTAATCAAAAGGTAAAGATATCTGAATGATGAAGAGACCTGACCAGAAAGACCTCAAACCAAAAACGTTTCTCTTCAGTAAGATAGAAAAGACTCAATACATTCAATATTGTTCAACTACAATATAAAGTCACGGCTGTTACGTTCTTTCCTCAAATTTTAAGTCAGAATTCAAAAGCTAACATATCACTTCATGTAACTAACAACTAGAAATATGTCCTAAAAGAATGTTAAGAAACAAAATTATATGTGGTTTTATCCACCTGAAAATTAAGCCATTGACTGTAACTCTTTGGATGTGCTCATCTAGCAGATTTGTTACCCATCAAACCCATATATCTCCATTTCATATGTGAGATTGTTGTGGAGGGGCCATATCAAAGGCCTTGCTGATATCCCAGTAGATGGAATTCATTGCTCTTCCTTTGTCCACTGATGCAGTCACTCCATTGCAGAAAGCCACTAGATTAGTCAGGCACGATTTGGTCTTGGTGAAGTCATGCTGGCTGTCCCTAATCACCTCCCTGTCTTCTATGTTTAAATACACCTTTCAGGAGGAACTGTTCCATGCTCTTACTGGGCAGGGAGGTGAGGCTGACTGGTTCCCATGGGGTTCTCCTTTTTAAAAAAGGGTGCAATGCTTCCCTTTGTGCTGTCACCAGGCACTTCACCTGAGTGCCATGACTTTTAAAATATGATGAAGAGTAGGACAGTTGCTTGGCAACTGCATCTGCCAACTCCCTCAGGACCTCGGGATACATCTCATCAGGTCCTATGGATTTGTGTATGTTCAACTTTCTCAAGTGGTCTTCAACATGATCTTGACCCTGCCCAAGTCCCTGCCTAGAAGTTTAGAGACTTGACAAATGTAGAAAGAATCACTGTTAGTAAAAACTGAGGCAAAAAATAAATAAATTTGTGCCTCCATGTTGGTTGCCACTAGTCCTATTTATTGGAGGGGTACATTTTCTTTAGCTACCTTTTCTGACCAATGTACCTGTAGAAGCCTTTCTTAAGAGGTGGTGAATCACTGAGCTACAAAAAACGGAAAAAAAAATAAAATCAACACTCAACACTCTTTTGCACTCCACCCTGTGCATGTAGAACAGTTCATCCCATACAGTTCATAGAAACATAGAATGGTTTGGGTTGAAAGGGACCTTTAAAGGTCATCTAGTCCACCCCCCCTGCAGTAAGCAGGCAATCAGGGACATCTTCAACTAGATGAGGTTGCTCAGAGGCCCATCCATCTTGAACATTTCCAGGGATGGGACTTCACCACCTCTCTGGGAAACCTGTTCCAGTGTTTCAGCACCCTCATAGTGAGTTTTTTTCCCTTTTTACCTTGTATAAATCTACCCTCTTTCAGTTCAAAACCATTACCCCTTGCCCTACCACTACAGGCCCTCTTAAAACTTTTGTCTGCATCTTTCTTATACGCCTTCTTTAAGTACTGAAAGGCCATCATACCATGTCCCTGGAGCCTTCTTTTCTCTAGGCTGAACAAGCTCAACTCTCTCAGGCTGTCTTCATAGGAAAGGTGTTCTTCACATGCAATAATGGCATTGATTTAACAAGCCCAAATGCTAGATTCTGCACCTAGGATAGAGTAACATCAGGCACAAGTTTAAATTGGGAGAGGAATGGCTGAAGAGCAGCCCTGCGGAAAGGTATGAGCAGGTGCTGGTCGACAGCAGGGGCTCAGTGTGTGTCAGTTGTGTGCCCTGGTAGACACCCGAGGTGCATCAAACACAGCATGACCAGCTGGTCAAAAGAGGGGATCATCCCACTCTACTCAGGGTTGGTGCAGCCTCACCTTGAGCACTGTGTGCAGTTCTGGGCTCCACAACTAAGAATGATGTGAAGGTCCTTGAATGCATCTAGAGGAGAGTAACAAAGCTGGTGAAGGGGCTCAAAGGCATGTCCTATTAGGAGCGACTAGGACTGTGAGCTTGTCTAGTTTGAAAAGGAGGCAGCTGAGGGGTGACCTTATTGCTCTCTGCAGCTTCCCAAGGAGGGGAAGTGGAGAGGGAGGTGCAGAGCTCTTCTTCCTGGTATCCAGTGACAGGACACATGGGAATTATTCAAGCCTGCATCAGGCTTTAGACTGGACCTTGGAAAGCATTTATTTACAGAGAGGGTGGTCAAACACTAGAACAGGCTTCCTAGAGAGGCAGTTGATGCCCCAAGCCTGTCAGTATTTAGAGGTGTTCAGACAATGCTCTTAACTTGCTTTAACTTTTGGTTTCTCCTGAATTGATCTAGATGATTGTTACAGGTCCCTTCCATCTGAAACTACTGTATTTTAATTTAATTTTTGCCACACTCTTGAAAAAGAAGCATCACTTCTATGCATGAATTATTCGCTACACCAGCAAACAGCTCAGCATACGCCAGGTCTTCAGCTGTGTTCTGAAGTGTGTGCTTGCAGAGGGACTAGAAGAGACACAACCACTGCTCTAAGGACTGGCTGGTTAAAAGAAGAGGAAGAATTTTTATATCAAATAATTATAAAAATAACTTCCTCAGTACTTTAGTTGAAATTGTCAATGGTAAAAAAGTGGCTGCAATACTTCCAGTTACCTTTCCCTTGGTAGGATATTTTATTGGTTAAAAGTTATGAGAAGGTTTGAAAATAGGTGGTATACCACATCTCACTGAAAAAGATTTTTAAATTACTGGGCCAGTATTAAAAATCTTTTCTGTAATATAATTATCATAACAATTTATTTGCTATTCAATATCTTGAATAAAACATTACTCTAAAATACAAATTTGCTTTTATAATAGTCTCAAATTTACTTGACTTCTCTTCAGTAAAATTATTTTTATTATTCCATCCCACCCCATTCTCATTTTTCTAATTACTCTGTGCATTATAGATACATACACACACACTATTGAAGGCAGTTATCACCGTTACATAAATAGTTCAGAAAATAAGATAATTTTTCCTGCAGCAGCTCCATGTGAATACAAAATACAAGCAAAACACTAAGAAGAAATTACAGGTATCACAAGGCATCACCATAAACTCAAATTAGAAAGGAAAAGGATCAACACAAAGGCACATTAATCTATTTCACCTAATGACCATTATAAAGCCGTATCAAATAGACTCAAAACCTTTTTGTATAAAGACTGCCCCTCTAGTGGTCTCAGCAGTGTCATATCAGATCACTCTGTGGCTATTTAATTATTGCACTTTGGAAACTGAGACAGTAATTATATTTTAATTAATAAAGTAAGCTTAAACTAGCCAATTGTCAAGCACATCCTTAAGGCAGCAAGTCTGGTTGCCTTCAACTCCCAAAGGATGAGGAAGAGTGAAGTGGAGCATAATTCACCAAGTCTAAGAACAAGTTAACTGCACTAACAGGACAGGCCCAGATGCACTTAGTACCCACACAACTGTTAATAGGAATGATTATATGAAGGAAAAAAAACATTCCCTCATAGAAAACATCACATTTATCTAAAAGAGTGCAGAAGTATGAAAGCTTGCTGAATATTATTCAGCACAGATACATCCATCTCCAACATCCAACCTCTAGTTTTATGGTAGTACTGCTCAATAAGGCATTCCTACTTCCATGTCTGTCTTTGTTTCCCCTCATGGCAACACTCTGCTCAGTCCCATTCCTGTATCACCAACATAAAAGTTTTTATTGTACTATTTGCTCCTAGAACAAACAGAGGGAGAACAAACCTTGCCAGCCTGGCTGGTGCAAGGCCAGGAGTATTCCCCTATCAGTTACTTCTCCACTGTTTTCTGAAGCCCCTTAGTGTTTCCTGAATTGTAGCAGCCGTATTCGATCCTGTTGATAACTGCTTCCTTCGAACACACCAACTCCAGCAGTCTCCTTTAAATCCTCACACAGAAACACGTAGGTAAGTATCTGGTAGTCAAAAAAATAGTGCATTGCTATTCATAAATTCTTACATATACAAAACAAAGCCATTACACTCTAATTAGCTTTCTCTGAATAACACACAGCGGACTATTTAATTCCAAAATACATTCAGGTGCATGTAGTTCTGTTTGAAAAGCAGCCTTTATGAAAATTACCAACTTCTTTGAGCAATTTCTGAAGCGTAATTTATGAAGACAACTAAGTTCAATTTAAAAACACTGTGAGTTACAACAAATCAAAGTGGGTTAGTCATAATTAAACCCTTTCATACAAAGTGGTATAAAAAACAATTTGCAACTTATTTCTCATTTAAATTCATTTACCATCAGCATCTGGAGCATTTACCATCAGCCCTGAATGGGAGAGGAACTCAAGAAAGCTGGTCAATATTCAAGGATCACCTCCTCCAAGCCCAGAAGCAATATGTCACAACACAGGGAAAGGCAGAAAAGAATGCTAGGAGGCCTGCATGGATGAACAAGGAGTTGCTGGGCACTCTTAGATGTAAAAAGAAAGTCTATAGAGGGTGGAAGCAAGGACAGGTCACCTAGGAGAAGTACAAAGAAATTGTTCGAGCAGACAAGGATCACGTTAGGAAAGCTAAAGCCCAGTTAGAATTAAATCTGGCCAGGGACATCAGGAGAAAAAAGGAAGGTTCTACATGTACATCAGTACATCAGGGAAAATTTGGACCCTCTCCAGAAGGAAACTGGAGACCTGGTCATGTGCGACATGGAGAAGGGTGAGGTGCTCAATGACTTCTTTGCTTCACTGGCTTTGTCTTCACTGGCAAGGGCTCTGGCCACACCACTCAAATTGCAGAAGGCAAAGGCAGGGACTGGGAGAAGAAAAGATCCCCCACTGTAGAAAAGTACCACCTTTGAGACCACCTAAAGAACCTGAAAATTTACAAGTCCATGGGACCTGAAGAGATCCATCTACAGCTCCTGAGGGAACTGGCAGATGAAGTTGCAAAGTTGCTTTCCATCATATTTGAAAAGTCTGGTGAAACTCCCACTGACTGGAAAAGGGGAAACATAACCTCCACTTTCAAAAAAGGAAAAAAGAAGACCCGGAGAGCTATAGACCAGTCAGTCTCACCTCTGTGCCCAGGAAGATCATTAAGCAGATCCTCCTGAAGGCTCTGCTAAGGCACACGGAAAACATGGAGGTACTTGTTGGCAATCAGCATGGCTTCACCATGGGCAAATGGTGTCTGAAAATTTGGCGCGATTATGATGTGGTCACAGCATTGGTGGACAAGGGGAGAGCAACTGATGTAATCTACCTGGACTTGTGCAAAGTGTTTGACACAGTCCCGCATGACACTGGGATTGGGAGTGACTGTATCTTCAGCAAGTTTGCTGACCACGCTAAGCTGAGTGGAGTGGTTGGCACCCTAGAGGGTGCCATTCAGAAGGACCTTGACAGGCTGGAGAGGTGGGCCAATGCCAACCACATGAAGTTCAACAAGGCCAAGTGCAAGGTCCTGCACCTGGATTGGGGCAACCCCAAGCACAACTACAGGTTAGGTGGAGAATATATTGAGAGCAGCCCTGAGGAAAAGGGGATTGGAAGAGACCTCTGGAGATCATCTAGTCCAACCCCCCTGCTAGAGCAAGATCCCTCAGAGCAGATTACACACGAACACATCCAGGCAGGTTTTGAATGTCTCCAGGGATAAAGACTACACAACTTTCCTGGGCAGTTTGTTCCAGGGTGCAGTTACCCTCAGAGTAAAGTAGTAATTTCTTTTATTTAGGTTAAACCTAAGCAATAATGAGATCCCCCCTCAGCCTCCTTTTCTCTAAGCTAAACAGACCCAGCTTTCTCAGTCTTTCCTCATATGGTAGATGCTCCAGTCCCTTAATCATCTTAGTGGCCCTGTGCTGGACTCTCTCCAGTAGTCCCTTGTCCTTCTTGAACTGAGACATAACCAGGACTGCACACAATGCTTAAACTTAGTAATATTTTCTAGTCAGAAATAGATAGCTGATTAACTTATCCCCCTCTAAGAAAACTGCAGTGAAACAGGAAAGAAAAATCATCGCAATTAATGTGACAGTATATCACTAAAAATGAACTATTATAGTAGTCACAGACAAACTATGTTGAAAGATTCTGCTCTTTGCCCACGAATGCAGTGTGTCTGGTGTCTGTAGAAAGTCACTTCTTAATTCAAATAATATTTTGTTCCTGCGATATGTACTGCTTCAGGAGTTCAGAGGAAGATTGCATTGCATTCATTTCGCCACGCAAAGTTGACTGGATATGTGGATACCTCCACACACACAGCATTTACACAGGATGTAAATACAGTAACAGGACATGTAGATTTGCTCCTCTTCCAAGTTTTTAACCTCTTTCCCTGAAGCTGGTATCTGTCAAATTGCCCCAGTCTTCTCATCCTTGCAAAACAAAATTATGCTCATTCTCTATCCCCATTCACATCCCTTTGGAAAGAAGAGTAGGCCCTTCACAAAGCAGGGTGAGTTGAAATATGCCTACAGAGTATGTTGTTGTTACCCACATTTCACTGAACCTCATTAGTTTTGTGTTGTTTTTTTTTTTTAATTGCTTCTTAATACACACCCTTCAAATAGTCTAATCAAGTAACTTGTTGCTCTGTATTGGTAAGACAGGTGAAGGGGATTAATATTTGCAACTCCTGTGAGCCCTGACCTCCAATTCCATGCTATTTAGAGAAGACAGTGGAAAACACAGTTCAAGATGCAGCTGAGAGCACTACAAATGTAATACATTTCAGAAGCCCAGCTCCATTTAACGTCTGTTTGTGAATTTTGCCTCCAAAGCAGACAGTATAATAGGAACCATGGCAACTGCTCAACTATGGCAAAAGAGGCAAGAGCATGAACTATAAATATTCAAATTGAATGCAGCTTATAATTTTACTTTTAAACGTATGAAGAATAAAGAACTATTCAACTTCATGCTACGTATGCTTTCCTGTATTGTCCACAAATGCTAAAGCCTCAAATTTTCCAAATGCTTCTGAGGCAGACAAGAGACAAAGTGTCGATAAACCAAAGTGGCACTCAGCTTATGAAAGCCTTAACCATGAGACAAACTAAACATATTTTTTAAATTAGGTTGTTATCCAATGAATACTGCACATAGCACAGTCTAGGACACTACATTCAATAACTAGCTAAGACAGCAGACTTTCTCCCCACCAGCAGAAGGCAGCAGTTTAACCCGAAGATGCCTTTCTGCTCCGTGATGGTCACTTGCTGTAGAAGTTATCAAATTTTGAGTTTGTCTTCTAAACAACTTCAATTGCTTTAAGAAATTTAAATTACAGATAAATTACATGAGTTTATACAGGTTGAGAAAGCATCCCATATCTTAATAACTCCAGCTGCTAACACAACCAATACAAAATGAGACTAATTTTCCTACTGCAGGATGAGATGGCAGATCAGCTATTTTTATAGGTGGCAATTAATGTTCCAAAGCTATACAGAATGACTAGTTTAGCTTTAGAATAATAACGTTTAGATGCCTAAACTAGGATTACAAATAAATTTATTTGGGGCAAAATCGGACACTATTTTTTCCAGTTTAATCCCACACAATTTTCCCAAAGGACAAGGAACAGAAAACTGGTACCTCTCTTTCATACTTGGATTGAAGGATTTTAATTTCAAGGGGTAGCATGATGTTGAAATTAAATTAGGAACTTCTCAAAACACTGAGAACTATTTTTAATGGACTATTATCTTGTGTTGCTTGTAATTGGCTATGTAAATGAATGGTATCTTGAAATACTCTTTCTTTAAATCTTCCAGGACTTAAATATTTTTTTACTTTATTTCAAGGGAGTACTGGCCAAAATGTAACAATGGTCTTTCCCTAGTTTTAAAATCAAAATACGTAGCATCAATAACATTTCTCACTTTTATTACTTATCTCCAAGTTGTGCTGTCTAGGTAAACAAACTGATCCAATTCCACAGAACACTTACAGAACTCACGGAAATAATTCACAACATAATGAAGGATTGCAAGCAATTCTCATTATTACTTCCTGTCAGACATACAACATTTCTTCACTAGATACACACTTACAGTGGGAATGGTTTACTATAAAAAACCTATTTTAAACACTCTGCGCTAAGAAGCTTTCTGCTTAGATATAATTACACAGAGATTCTAATAGACAAAAGAAACACTAGGGTACACACACTGATTTAAGATCTAACTCCTGTCCAGTAATTAGACATATGCATTAGTGTTTTATACAAGCATCTGTGAGATAACTCAGTAAAAACACTGTCAAAACACATACCTCTGAATATGTAAGTTTTATTAAATGAAGATGAGAGTATCTTCACAATCCCCAATTCAGTATAGAATCAGTCCTACACTCTGAAAACATGATAGCAGTTAGGCCTGTACTCAAACACGCACTGAAAGATAGTACATCACTTAAGTCTTCACCTAAGAAACCTCAGATACGTCAAAACTTGAATTTTGCTCAATGCTTCAGTTCAATGATGTAACAATACAAATTAAGCAGATGACTACAATTAACTTCACTCTTAAATCTGCTTATGACCTTTACTTTGATTTACAGTACATTTTATACAAAATATCCTGAGTCATGTTGTTTCTAAGTACCCTTGCTTATTATTTTCCCCTTAACATTCCTACTCCACCTTACATATTTCCTTAAGTGAATTGTCAAACTCTGCTTTAACTCACATTATCATAATAATACTCAACATAGTGCTTGAACATTATTATAAGGACATTCACTTGCTATAACTTGACCACTAGCAATTCTTATTATACATCAGCCTTATGTTTCTAGATAGCAGTCACGCAGTAAATCAATAAATACACTTCTAAATTACTTTTCTATAGCACAGGAACTTTAATGGCTGTCAGTTCGGCACAGTATCAGGTATCTTCTACTTGTGAAGGCAAACTGAACTTCTGTTAAAGGAAGCTACTCCTTCATGTTATCGACTCATTATCTGTGTTTCTGAATCACTATAAATGACTATTCTATTGCTACAGAAGTGATAAAAGAAATAGCCTTTATTACAAGAACATCATCATAATTGATGAAGCACTTACTCTTCCAGACCTAGTGTTCCCTCTAATTAGGATCTTTCTATAAACACAAAGGGTATTTTTCTGCTCATTTGCCAAGATGGCCAGACAGCAGACAACCCTGGTTAAGGAGGGCTTTTAGCTACTTTACTAGTAAAGTGCTGTACTCACAACCTTTCAGCAAACTGGAAACTGTTCTTTGCTAATAAAAGTATACTGCTTGCACAATGAAGCTGGACTCCCTCTTGCTGGCTACAGATAGTAGGAACACGCATTTATACCCATCTGCTAAACGTAACTTTATAAAATTATTGGCCTCTGTTCACAAAGTAGTTCGGAGAGCTTATTTAAACTTGTGTTACCTTTCAATTTTATTTCTATATTTTTCCTAACAGTGCACTCTAATGGAGCCCAATACACAAACTCTCTCTTGGCTCCATCTTTGGTAACAGTGTTCTGAACGATGAAGAAAAATCAGCTTGGTTCTTGAGCAGACAGTGAACAAAACTCACAACTTAGTTCAATACTGTAACCTGCTGAAGTAGCCAGACAAAGAGTTAACTAGAAAAGGCATGAGACAAATTTTTAGGGTTTTTTTTTTTCCAAATACAATGTTACTTTCAGCCAAGGTAGACAAAACCAGTAAGATAAGGGTGTGAAAACACACTTCAGATGCAATACTCAATGCCTTTATTCTAATGCTTCCTTCCTTGTACTAATGTAGTTAAAAGCTTATTTCCTATTAAGTTTATTCAATAATCTGCCTCTTTGTGCTTCATCTTTCTGTTACACACTTCAGTGAGACTCCAGGCTTTAAAAAAGAAGATGAACTTGGCAGTGGCTGTAACAGTCAAGCAATGCTGATGGACAAGGTTTCTGTTTCTGCCTAGTGTAAGGGAATGTCGCTTTCTGAGTCTTGCAGTTGATCTTTACACACTCCTTTTATGTACTAAAGGCATAATTCTGGAGAGTACTCTTCTCCAGAGCAGTATAAGGCTTCCTCCACCTCCCCCTGGTAACTTCAGGAGAGGGTGAGGTAAAAAAAAAACAAGGGCAGGCAATTGCATTCAGATCATTTTTACATGTATTTCTATGCACATCTATCTACATATACATTTACATATGCACACCAATGCATATGTATGTGTGCATATATATATATATATATATGGCAGTGTTAATAGGCAGAAGGGATGAGTTTTTTCTAGTTATATTTGCTCAGCCACTATAGTATAATGTAAACTAAGCACCATGTCAAGAAATTTGTAAAGAGCATCTAACTCTGGTAACTGCCTGTACATGACTTCCCATGGCTGGGTAACTGATAAGTCACAGATCTTCTGACATGCAAGCTTACATCATTATGTGATATTTCAGGTATTAAAAATAATTACAAGCAACACAAATTATATTATGCCACAAATAATAATTCATACTCTTCTTCGCTTTTGCAAACAGAGCCTAGCTGTTACAGGTAATCATGCCAGTTTATTTCCTTCATAAAGATTTTGAAAGAGTACCCTGTATGTAAAGCATGTATACTACCTTCAGGAGGAAGGTAATGGGCAAAGATGACATCTTACTCTGACCTCGCTGATCATGCAAGGAGACAGTACAATTTATAGAAGCACTAGTTAAAGGTCAAGATAAACACAGAACATGATAAAACACATTTAACAAGAACTACCTTATACAACTTAACTTGCTATCTACCCTGCCATTGTAGATGAAAAGTATTTCATAGATCTAACCTGCCTCGATGTCAGTAAACCAAGTAAACAGAAAGCACGACTCAAGTAATGGAAATAAAGACATATTGCACTAAAGGGAAAAGGCGCAAAACTAGAGGGAAGGTACTTTGGGAAATCCCCAAAGGATATGCTTCTGTCCAAATTTACCTAATACTACATTTTTAATTTAAGAGTCTGTTAAAAGAAAATTGATAATGGCACAAGGACAGGAAATACTTTCAGTACAAGAAGGGTTTAAAATATGAAGAGAACTATACTTCCTTAAGAAAACAGTTACAATTTGGTAGTATGGTTAAGGCTATGAACGTCAAGACTAGAAACAATAAGATCTCCATGCTGAAAGGGAAGGAATGCTGCACAGAGTTGCTCTGAACCATCCATGTAGCACAACCACAGCACAATCAAATGTCACAAGATTTGCAAAGATTAAAAATTGTGCATAATTCCAGACTCTTTTGTTCAAGGAGGGCTGAATTAAATATAAGAACATGACAAGGAAACAATTTGTATTGCATAACAAGAAAAGGGGAAAGGAAAATAGTAAGATTGCTGTCAAACGCCTCAGGTGTAGGGAACATGCAGGAGGTAAGAGCTAGTCAAGCTGAAGGCAGCATTTTCATCAGAACACGTGAAACAAAAAAAGCAAAATGAGGCAGCTGATCCTACTTCTAAATAAAACTATCAAAACTGGTTAACACATAAGCAGCAGCAATAGAAGTGGACCCAATGACTAGGAATTTTCCTTCTGTTTGATGTTCCTACCTATTCAACCACAAATTGTAATTGTCAACTTCCTTGCAGTGTTTGTAAGCCCTGGCTTACAAATACGGCTTCAATTCTCTACTTTCCCTATATTATAGTACTTTAAAACATCTGATATTGTACTACTCTCAATGATTCTTATGCAAACACACTTCCAACAGCAAGGTATTTCACCTCCACGCTTAAACTAAGAAAAGTACAAACTTACAGTGAAATGAAACATAAAACCTACTTAACATAAAAAACCTAGGCTTTCTTCAAGGACTAAGAAGGCTTTTAGAGCAATGCAACATCATTTGAATGTCTAAATTTTTTTTTTCCTTGTATTAAAAAAATACAACCTATTTCAATATATGAAGTGCACACAATCACACCATGAAAGTAAATTTGGGAAGATGAAATTAGGATTAACTACTAGTAGTTAAGAAGAATAAAGCTCATCGTTCTACAAAAAGTAGTTTTACATTTCTCTTTTGCTTGGAGACATACTACTGAATTGACATGAAACAGCAAAAACTTTTATAAAGCTGCTTTTTAAAAATTTTTATTTTATTCTTGGTGTGGTTTCTACACTGGAAATTATCGGACCATGTGCCTGAAGCCATTTTAGAACGCTACAAAAAAGAACTTAAGAGAAAACAACAAAATAGCTGCTATACAAACTGTGATTTAAAGGGTCAACAATCTTTTTTCATAACTACTAAACTGGAAAGGACAGCAGACATTTACACCATTTCTTTCTCCAATAAAATCTATCTTTTTACTCTTCTGGGGGAAAAATAAAGTATTTTATTAGTGCGAGTTATTGCCAATCAAAACGGTGCATTAAAGTGATATTAAAGTCAGCACCCCTTAGGAAATTTTAGATGTTATTTTTGAAAATGAAAGCTTAACTGACAAGAAAATAAAACAGAAATCGACCACAGGCTAAATGTACTATGAAAAACGGAGACATTGTTAGCTGTATCAAACTAGGTACTGCCATTTTCCATTCAAGACAGAAGAAAATTAGCACAAACCACCTCTCACAGGGAGAAGAATACACCACTACTGAAGTTCTCCCAAGGAGCTTCTGCTCACTTTGTACTTCAGCAGTACTTCTTTAATTGTTACAAGCATCAGGAGGACTGTGGGAGTTAGCATCAAGTAGCTCACACACAGCAAATTTTGCCCACTTTTCCAAGCAGCAAAATGCTCAGACAGATCTCAGAAGCAGGGTAGCACAAGTTAAAAGGATGTGGAAAACAAGTAGAGAAAGCAGGCAAGAGAACAAGGCACTGAAGAGTGCATTCAGAGGAGGGTGTTAGGCTTGTTAAGGAAAAAGAAAAACTAGACATCTCAAAGTGTGGTTATCTAGGTAGACACATTATGTGTAATTCTACCACCTCACAATAATCACAGCAGAGTTAAGTTTGGAAGGGACCTTTGAAGACTGCCTAGTCTGATCCTCTACTAACAGCACAATAAGCTGGAGTGGGCTGCACAGTACCATGTCCAGATGCACACTCCAGAACCTCTCTGCATGACCTGTTCCAAGTTTTGACCAAACTCACAGTAAAATGTTTCTTATATTTAAACAGAATTTCCTGTGTTCCAGTTTGTGCCCATTCCCTATCAGTGGGCACCACTGCAGAGCCACTCTCTGCGTGGCTTGGTCTTCTTTACTCCCCAGTCAGTGATAGGACTGAAGTTGCATCAGGGGAAGTTCAGTTTGGATATTAGGAAAAGGTGGTCAGTCACTGGAACAGGCTCCCCAAGGAAGTGGTCACAGCACCAAATCTGGCAGAGTTCAAGGAGCGTCTGGACAACGCTTTTAGTAAAATGAGGAGCAGGGAGCTGGAGTCAGGGATCCTCATAGGTCCCTTCCATGTTGAGAAAAGTTGAGATGATTCATCAGTTATTTAATACATGTTAAGAAACCCTCAGGTCTCCTCCAGACTGAACCAGTCCCAGCTCTCTCAGCCTCTTCTCGTGTGAGATGCTCCAGCCCTTTCAGCATATCCATGGCCCTTCATTAGACTCTCTCCAGTATGTCCATGTCCAGAACAGGACTCCAGATGAAGCCTCATCAGTGCTGAATAGAGGACAGATCACCTCCCTCAACCTGCTGTCAGCTCTGCTCCTAATGCAGCCAACAATGTCATTGGCAGACTTTGCTGCAAAGGTGCATTTCTGGCTCATGTTCAACTTACTGTCCACCAGGACCCCATATCGTTTTCAGCAAATCTACTTTCCCACCGGTTAGGTTCCATCCTGTATTAGGTTATTCCTCCTCAGGTGCAGGACTTCACATTTACCTTTCTTGAACTCTACGAGATTCTCCTCTTCCCACTTCTCCAGCCCTCTGAATGGCAGTGCAGCCATCTGGTGTATCAGCCACTCACTGTTTTATACCTGCAAGCTTGCAGAGAGTATACTCTATCATCTAGGTCATTAACAATGCTCTAGTATCAAACCCTGGGAACACTACTAGTGAGCATTCTCCAGTTCAACTTCATTCCATTTATCATGACCCTCTCAGCCTAGCAGTTCATCCAGTTTTCATCCCAACTCATTGTCCGTTTCTCTAATCCATCAGCCTGGGTAAGACGACAGGATGGGAGACAAGTGTGTAAAGCCTTCCTAAAGCCAAGATAAACAACACCCACTCCTAACTTGTTGTCCACTGAAACAGTCATGGCTGTGAGGTCAGTCAGACCAGCCCAGCCCAGGAATACAGTCTTCATAAGTGAGTGCTGAATAATCCCAGTTACCTTCCTGTCCATCAGATATTTGGCAGTGGTTCCAGGATTTTTCATTCCATCACCTTGCCAGGAAAGGATGTGACATTGACTGTCCTGTAGTTCCCCAGATTCCTGGCAATAGGAGTGTCATATTCTTTCTTCCAGTTCACAAGAACCTCCCCTAATAGCCCTGACCTTTCAAAGAAAAAGAGTGACTCCATAATGACACTGACCAGCTCCCTCATGGGAACTAGTAGATACATCTTACCAGGTGCCATCTACTTGCATATATCCGGTTTGTTTAAATTTTCCCCTAACCTGATCCTCCCTAACCCAGGGAAAGTTCTTGTTGCTTCAGACTTGCCCTTTTGTTGCAGGGACCTGGGATTCCTGAAGGCCAGTCTTACCAGGCAAGACCAGGTTGAAAATGGCATTAACTAACTTAGCCCTTGCCATGTTCAACACCAGGTTCCCCCCCTCCATTTAGCAGTGGGCCCACATTCTCCTTTATCTTCCTCTTGAAGCCGATGTAGCTGTAGAAGTCCTTCCTGTTGCCCTTCACCATCAAAGTTGGATTCAACTCCAAATGGGCTTTCACTTTCTTAACCCTGTCCCTACATACTCAGCGTTTCCATAGTTCACTCAGGTCACCATTCCTGCTCTCACCATTTGTATATCTCCTTTTTATGTTTGAGTTTAGTGAGAAGCTCCTCTCCCAGTGGTCTCCTGTAATCTTTGCTTGATTTTTCTGTTTGTCAGGACAGAACACTCTTGAGCTCGAAGAAGGAGATCCTGGAAAAGCAAGCAGCTCTCCTGGACCCCTCTTCTCTCCAGGAACTGCATCCCACAGGATGAATCATCCCATGTTCATCCCTGATTTCAGCTGCAAGTCCCTGAGCAGGTCAAAGAATCAGGTCTTTAAGAAAGAAGACCAGATCCTTCTTCATTACCTTTCTTCGTTACTACTTTTACCATAAACCCAGATCTTTCTTCATTACCTTACAACTTCTCATGTTTATTTTACCATCTGCAATTCTATTCAAACTAAGACCGTTTGGAAAAATACACTATTGCTCTGCCAGCTTTTCTCAAGCAGCATGAAGAAAAGCCTTAAATTCTTCCTGCCTTCCCAGCAAGAGATAATTAACTTAATTCCCCCTCCCTTACAGTCACCAATCTTCACCAACCCAGTAAAAACTTTACTACCTTACAGATCTGTCCCAGATT
This sequence comes from Hemiprocne comata, assembly GCA_020745705.1. Taxonomy (NCBI): domain Eukaryota; kingdom Metazoa; phylum Chordata; class Aves; order Apodiformes; family Apodidae; genus Hemiprocne; species Hemiprocne comata. The sequence continues at coordinate 92,830,809 of CM036588.1, forward strand.
TCAAACTAGACACTGATTTCCAGAACTCCTTCGGCACAACAAGAAGAAGTGACAGAAAGTGAAATACCAAGCAGAGATAAGGAATGATAGAGAATTTTTCTTCTGAAAAACTGCGGCAAAATGCTGTCCAGAGAAGTCAAAGAACAATTATAGGCATTAAAACAATTTTGCAAAATGCAAGATTTTCCTGTAGTATCAAAGTCTTACCTTGTTCAGACAGGGGAGCTTACAGACTCTCTCCACCTTCTACAACTTCTCTTCCAAAATTTTGTACCGCAGCAATTCAAACGTTTCAAATTTCAACTCCCTTTTTTTTTTCTTGGAAAATAAAAATTAATTCCCTGAAACATATTATTGACAAATGTCAACTTACAAATTAAAGCCATCTCACTTTAAAGAAAAACAAAGAAAGGAACTCTGAATTAAAAGGATGCATTGTGCAACCTGTACCTAAAAAATCTGCATATTTTTGTCTGTATAGAATTCAATCTTATAAGACACTGAGTATAAAAATCTTTTCCACCTTTAAAGGTAAGAAATAAATTCAGATTATTCTTTTGACAAGATAAAATATGGGACTGAATTCCTGAGTACTTTGATCAGACTGATTATCAAAAATCTACGGTTTAATATTACATGTGCTATCTATGCGATTCTAACAGGTACTTAACAGATTCTTTTCAGTATATGAAAAGAAGGGTAAAATTTTCCTCTGCTCAGCCACAGGTATATTTGTAGAGATGCAGGCAAATATATATAAATATATACATACACACATTTTAAATATTCACAATATGTTTATGAAATATGCACATGCACAATCGAATGACAGGGATACTGGCAGAGAGATGTGTAACTGAAATAGCTGCTCCAAGATACAGAAAGAGATAGTATGCAGAGGTATAAATACACTGAAATTGCTGTGCTTCCACTAGCAGCTGCTGTCTACTGAGCCTACATCACTTCTCTCTTCAAGAGAAAAAGTCTTAGCTCTTTCAGGTAATAAACCTAGATGCGAGGAGCCATAAAAGTTTCCCTTGCTAAGAAATTTTTGAGAGATAAGGGAAAATATCCCCAAATCCAAATTGTGTCCTCATATAAACTCAGTTTAATTTCTAGTAAGGTATTAAAACCTCTAAAAAGACAGAAAACCCCACAAAGAATAAAAGAAAATAAAACACAATAAATCTATATAAAGTATAATAAATTATAGGTTGTATTTTTAATTAGAAAAGATATCACAGGCCAGCAGAATACCTGAAATGAAAAATAATGGAATCCCAGGCAGTGAGGCAGATTCAATGGGGGCCCAACTGAAATGCCTCTATGCAAATGCACACAGAATAAGAAATAAGCAAGAGGAGCTTCAAATTCATGCAAGCCTGCAGGGCTGTGATGTTATTGGCATCACTGAGACGTGATGGGACAACTCCTATGACTGGAGTGTGGGAATGGATGGGTATAAGCTCTTTAGGAGGGTCAGGCAGGGGAGAAAAGGAGGTGGTGTTGCCCTCTACATCAACGACCAGCTGGAGTCCATGGAGATCCACCTGCGGATGGATGAGGAGGTGACACAAAGCTTATGGGTCAGGATTAAAGGGAAGACAGGGGAGTATTTACAGTGGGAATATGCTATAGGCCACTTGACCAGGAAGACCAAGCAGATGAGGTTCTCTACAGGCTGATAGGTGCAGCTTCCTGTTCACAGGCCATGATCCTCATGGGGGATTTCAACCACCCTGACACCCTGACATCTGCCGGAGGTACAACACAGCAAGGCACTGGTAATCCAGGATGTTCCTGGAACGTACTGATGACAATTTCCTTTTCCAAGTGGTAGAGGAGCCACCTAGAAAAGGTGTTATGCTGGACCTGATTCTTGCCAACAAGGATGGCCTGGTGGACAATGTGAAGCTTAAGGGCAGCCTTGGCTGCACTGACCATGAAATGGTGGAATTCAGGATCCATAGTGCAACAAGGAGAGTCTGCAGCAAGGTCGCTACCCTGGACTTCAGGAGAGCAAATTTCCACCTGTTCAGGGATCTGCTTGGTAGGGTATCATGGGATAAAATCCTGGATGGGAGAGGAGCCGTGATGAGCAAAGAGCTCCTGGACACTCTTAGATGAAAGAAGAAAGTCTTCAGAGGGTGTAAGCAGGGGCAGGTAGCCTGGAAGAAATACAAAGAAGTTGTCTGAGAAGCCAGGGATCAGGTTAGGAAAGCTAAAGCCCACATAGAATTAAGCCTGGCCAGGGACATCAAGGGTAATAAGAAGGGTTTCTACAGGTACATCAGTGATAAGAGGCAGAACAGGGAAAATGTGGGCCCTTTCCAGATGGAAACAGAAGACCTCATCACGCAGGATATGGAGAAGGCTGAGGTACTGAATAACTTTTCTGCCTTAGTCTTCACCGGTAAGGGCTCTGGCCACAATGACCAAGTCACAGAAGGCAAAGGAAGAGAATGGGAAAAGGAAGATCTCCCCCACTGTAGGAGAAGAGCAGGTCTGAGACCATCCAAAGAACCTGAAAAGTGCACAAGACCATGGGACCTGACAAGATCCATCCATGGCTCCTAAGGGAGCTAGCAGATGAAGTTGCAACACTGTTTTCCATCATATTTAAAGTCAGGGCAGTCTGGTGAAGTTCTCACTGACTGGAAAAGGGGAAACATAACCCCCATTTTCAAAAAGGGAAGAAAAGAAGACCCAGGAAACTACAGGCCAGTCAGTCTCAGCTCTGTGCCCAGCAAGATCATGGAGCAGATCCTCCTGAAGGCTCTGCTAAGGCACATGGAAAATGCGGATGTGGTTGGTGGCAACCAACATGGCTTCACCAAGGGCAAATCATGCCTGACAAATTCCGTGGCCTTTTATGATGGGGTCACAGCATCAGTGGACAAGGGAAGAGTAACTGGTGTCATCTACCTGGAACTGTGCAAGCGTTCAACATCCTGGTCTCTAAATTGGAGGGATATGGATTTGATGGATGGACCACTCGGTGGATAAGGAATTGGCTGGATGGTTGCACGTGGAGAGTAGTGATCAACGGCTCAATGTCCAGATGGAGACCAGTGATAAGTGGTGTTCCCCAGGGGTTGGTATGGTGACCAGTGCTGTTTAACATCTTTGTCAGCAACATGGACAGTAGCATTGAGTGCACCCCCAGCAAGTTTGCTGACAACACCAAGCTCTGTGGTGAGGTTGACACACTGGAGGGAAAAGATGTCATCCAGAGGGACCTTGACACACTGGAGGGGTGGGCCCATGCCACTCTCACGAAGTTCAACAAGGCTAAGTGCAAGGTCCTGCACCTGGGTTGGGGCAATCCCAAGTGTAAAAACAGATTGGGCAGAGAATGGATTGAGAACAGCCCTGAGGAGAAGGACCTGGGGGTGCTCATTGATGAAAAGCTCTACATATCTGGCAATGTGCACTTGCAGCCCCGAAAGCCAACTCTGTCCTGGGCTGCATCAAAAGAAGCATGGCCAGCAGGTCAAGGGAGGGGATTCTGCCCCTCTACTCTGCACTCATGAGACCCCACCTGGAGTACTGTGTCCAGTTCTGGAGCCCCCAGCACTGGAAGGAGTTGGAGCTGTTGGGAGTGAGCCCAGAGAAGGGCCACGAAGATTATCAGAGCACCTCTGCTATGAAGACAGGCTGAGAGAGTTGGGGCTGTTCAGCCTGGAGAAGAGAAGGCTCCGGGGAGACCTTATAGCAGCCTTCCAGTATCTGAAGGGGGCCCACAGGAAAGCCAGGGAGGGTCTTTTTACAAGGGCTTCCAGTGAGAGGACAAGAGGTAATGGATCAAAACTGGAAGATGGGAGATTTATGTTAGACATTAGGAAGAAATTCTTTAGTGTAAGAGAGGTGAGACACTGGAATAGGTTGCCCAGGGAGGTTGTGGATGCCCCCTCCCCAGAAGTGTTCAAGAGCAGGTTGGACGGGGCTTGGAGCAACCTGGTCTAGTGGGAGGTGTCCCTGCCCATGCAGGGGGGTTGGAACTTTAAGGTTGCCTTCCAACTCTTGCCACTCTACGATTCTTTGATTCTGTCTTATTGGATTACATTTTAGCCTCAGGAAAGTGTTCCCTCTAGGATTTTATCTTAGGGCATTATTAGAAGAATCTGATTCTTGCCCAAACCTCTGCAAAGATGGAGTCTTGATAAAGTTAATGTAAGCACTACATTCTTATTTCCTTCAAAAATCTAAGCTTATGACATCCAAAAAGCTCCTGACAGTGGGAAAGAGTAAGAAGTACCAGTTTCTTTGCTGTGAGTAGAACAGAACTAAATGTTCATGGGATCAATATAACACAGATAAAGTAAAAAAGTAAAATATTTGGAAGAAATTATAAAAAATATTTCCTATGCTGCCAAGTATTAAGTGCGGAAAATGATTCCATTAAAAACATTTTACTTCATATTGATTATTATTCTGGAAAAGCCAAGTATAACTCTGTGAGAGCTGAGTGAACTAAAAAGCAATCTAAAGACCAAAAGGCCAGTGGTATCCTGGGGTGTACTAAGAAGAGTGTGGCCAGCAGGTCAAGGGAGGTCATCCTCCCCCTCTACTCTGCCCTAGTCAGGCCACACCTGGAGTGCTGTGTCCAGTTCTGGGCTCCCCAATACAAGAATGACAAGGAACTACTGGGAAGAGTCCAGCGGAGACCTGTGAAGATCATTAAGAGGACTGAAGCATCTCTCTTATGAGGAAAGGCTAAGAGACCTGGGTCTGTACAGCCTGGAGAAGAGAAGGATGAGTTTGCTAAACAAACAGGGTTCCTGGTTCAGAACCAGCAGCTGTGAGACTGAACATCTGATATGAAGGTAGCGCAAATACAGAAAATAATACCACAGATTTTCCAAAATCCTGCTTGCCCAAAACCAGTCTAATACACTTTTAATACTGAAGTAAGTCCCATAGCTGTATTTAATTGGATGCATACCAACCCCTAGGCACTGGATGCATATATAGTATTTCAGGCAATTAAACTAAAATGTTCAAAGTTAGGCTGCTATTCTGCCTGCAAAACAAACCCCAGAGCACTCCTAGCAACTACTGCCAACTTGACTCTCCTGTAGCAGCCAGAGTAAAGAGGTCCAAATCAGGTTCACCTTGGGAATGCTTCTATAATGAAAGGTCCCTTCTTGTGCCTTCTGCATCACCTCTGTCTTTTGGATTGATTCACCTTTCAGCCACATACTTATTTGAGTGTAGCAAACTAGCCACATCAAGTGTGGCAAAATATTACTTGCCAAACAGACATAACACCACATTTCCTTACTAATAGTACTAATTCATTCCCTATTCATATTGGAAAGAGATGACAACAGAAAAGACTAGGAAAAAATAAATCAGTTATGGGAGATGAACATTTATATTGTTTCTTCAAAAGAAAAGAACAACTTTGAGCTTTCAACCTCTGATGTGGGAAAAGGGGTTGGGGCAATCCCTGGTATCAATACAGGCTGAGGGAATAAGGGATTAAGAACAGCCCTGTGGAAAATGACTTGGGCATACTGGTAGATGGAAAGATGGACATGAGCGAACTCTATCCTGGGCTGCATCAAAAGAAGCATGGCCAGCGGGTTGAGAAAGGTGATTCTCCCTCTCTACTCCACTCTGGCCAGACCCCACTTGGAGTAATGTGTCCAGTTCTGGACTCCTCAGCTTAAGGCAGACATGGACCTGTTGGAGCGAGTCCAGAGGATGGCCACAAAAATTATCAGAGTGATGAAACACCTCTTCTGTGAAGAAAGGCTGAGAGAGTTGGGGTTGTTCAGCCTGAAGAAGGCTCCAGGAAGACCTTATTGAGGCTTTTCAATACTTAAAGGGGACCTATAAAAAAAAGATGTGGAAAAACTTTTTGGCAGGGTCTGTAGTGATAGCACAAGGGGTAATGGTTTTAAACTGAAAGAGGATAGATTCACACTAGATATTAGGAAGAAATTTTTTACAATGAGGGTGGTGAAACACTGGAACATGTTGCCTAGAGAGGTGGTTGATGTCTCATCCTTAGAATCAGTCAAGGTCAGGTTGGACAGGGTTCTGAACAACCTGATCTAGTTAAAAAAAGGTTCCTGTGCGCTGCAGGGGGAGGGGCTGCACTAGATGACCTTTAAAGGCCCCTTTCAACCCAAACCATTCTATGATTCTATGATAAAAGTTAATAAAATCTGTATTTTGCAGCCAACAGCAGACAAGAAAAATGGCAAATTTCAAGTGAAGATAGACACCTGCGCATTATTCTAAATCCAGAAGTATTCAGAACTTAAATTATTGTTCTGGTTCATTTAAAAATCCACATATTTTTAAAGCAGTTATGTTTCGTCTTCAAATAATAGCAAAGTAACAAAAACGTCTAGTTCTATATACCTGTTCATTTTTTAAAAACTATTAAAAACAGCCAGCTATTATGCTTGCAAAACTAAAACATACACATTTATAAACTTACACTATAAAGTGATATACTGCTGGGTTAGTAATCACACACATGAGCAGCTGCTAAATGGATCACACTCATATTTCATATGAAAATACTGTTAAAGAAAATAATTTTTAAAGGCTGCTCTTAATGCAGCAAGTTTTCACAAGGATAATAATGTTTAAGTAATTTAATTTTATCTGTTAGAACCATGCAACTTGCCAAGGATTAAGTTCTTTGCTTCAGCATAAAACTAAATTTATTTTATTGAATGCTTGAAGCCTTTCTATATGTATATTATTCAGAGGAGTTACTGTTTAGTAGTATAGTAGTATGTACCATTGCATATGTGAGAGAAAAGTGGGCTCTGAGAAGGTGACAGTCAATGAATTTTGATTAGAAAAGGCCAAATGTCTGAAAAAGTTACTCTTTTCAGAAGAAAATGTTTTCAGTATGAGAAAACTAATCTTCCAGATGATCAAATGACCTCATAACCTTGTCCTGTAGCACAGACCACAGCCTTCTTGCTCTCCCTTCCCATGTCCAACATTAGAATAATCTCCATGAAAAAGGCACTTTGAGAGATGCTAAACTTGCTCAACTTTGCGTGCCGCTCCATAGCAAAGCAAAAGCACTTTTTCTCCCAGGTATCACTCTTCTCAAACTTCAGATAGCCAAAAAACTACACTCTCCCAAAACAAGACACTTGCCAGTAGTTTTAAAAAAGAAACTGTAAATGGGTGGCAGATGGTCTTACTTCTATGAGGTCTGTGTAAAAGTACTGCATGCCAGTAGATACGGATTCCACAAAAGCACATACATATAGTTCCTCAGATTTCAAGACTAATTAAAACTTGCTGTTCCACAAAACCAATTTCCTATGAAAAGATTTTTTTTTCACTCAACCAGATTTACTTTTTAATCTTGTTTTCTGTGAATGTAAGCAGGAACCATAATTTGACTGTGCTGCCCACACACCATCCAACCATAAAATAAATGAGTCTTTCCCAATGTCTCCACCTGTCTGTCCTCTGTCTGCATACTATTGGTGTTTATTCTTCCCCTGCCCCATGTAATTGCATCTTGCTTTCATGGGTGGCCTTTCTCAACCTAAAAGTCCAATATTGCCTTACCTGTAAATATGTTTTATTGCCTGGGCATTAATAAGCGAGGGAAAATTATACCAGGTCACTAGTAAATTGAAAATAAACTGTTTTAAAACTTATTGCCCACTGGAAACATTGTATGCCTCTAAAGCTCAGGCCTGATATGGGAGGACCTGGGAATATATAGCTGAGGAGGAGAATGACCATGCTGGGTCCACTTGTACCCATGGGCACGCTCTGAGCAACAGGCCAAACTGAGCGACACATGGTTGAGGTCTGGCCAATCAACTTCAGAACTAAGATATAAGATTATGTCAACAATCAAGACCTTCTGAGGTTTCCTGTCCGATCTTGAGCTTTGAGTGGCAGTATGTCCAGCATGAAGTCACCAATTCAGCTATTGCTTTGTCTAGCTGAGTCTTGAAAAACCTTCCTGGAAAGAGGTTTTATAGCCTATAACAATCTGCTCTAGTGCTGCACTACCCCATCCTCCAGAGGGAATTTTTTTTTCCAACCCTCAACCCAAACAACCCAAGCTGCAGTTTGTGCCTTTGTTATAGTACCTGGCAGTACTAAGGTGATTTCGGCTCCCTCAACTTTGTAATTGCCTCTCAGATACTTGTAAGTAGCTATTAGATTACCCTTTTGCTTTGCCTTCACCGCTGCTTAAAAGTACAAAAGCAACACAAGCAACATTTTTCAGGAGCCTGAATTTAGACTCTTGAGAACCTTAAATGCATATTGGCCCACTACAGAGCCTGGGAACATACAGGCTGTTTATAAAGATTTAGAAACTTTTACACTGAGCCTAATAGCCGGAGTCATCAAAAAAGAGGAAGATAGTATCTCTCCCACTAAGGCTGCACAGTCTTGGAAGAGATCCATGCTAAAGACATTTGAAAATATGAGGGCAAACAGCAGAAATACTGGAGACTTTAAGTGAACCATGACAGCAGATGGTTGTACACACTGGACAGTTGAGCTGATCCGACATTAAGTAAATTAGTAAAACAACCTTCTCCAGCCACAGAAGCTGTGTCTCCATTGGTGAACTCTCTCTACCGTGGATAAGCTTTTGTTGATTTCTGCTACCTCGCAGTCTCTCTCTGGAGATCCTCTGCAAAGATGCAGCCCTTCACTGCTGCCAGAATAAGGCTGTACCTAACAGAAATTGTAAAGCCTTCAGGCAGTCTTTTCCTCTGGAGTCACTTGCAGCTTTTCTAAAGTAAACTGGAGTAAATAAATAAAACGATTGTTTGAGATAAACAGATGCAACATAAAAGAATTAACTATAAAGTTTGTAGAAAAGCTTACTGAAGAGCATAAAAGCACACAATTTAACTAGTATTTGTAGCAGATGCATTTAAAGCAGAGCTATCATCTATTTTCTGGAAGAGAGAGGACACTTCTGCCAAGGCATAAACAAAAGACTCCACACGTGTTGTTACACTGGCACATACTTCAGGGTCTTTGTGACAAAGTGAGTTAGAATTAATTACTGTAATATAATTAACACTCTATAAACTCAGTGCCAAATGATCATTTCTGCTGAAAACATTTTTTAATTAAAGATAAAAATTCCAAATCTGAGCTGACTTTATGTAATTCAAATTAAAATGGGATGAACTATCTAGCATGTACAAACAAGCTTGGGAAAAGGGATTTTTCTTAAGTTTTATTTGACAGTGGTTCTCCTTTTCATGAAAAGATTATTTACATGGCAAAGAACAGTAACTACATCTAAAAACACCAGATAAAATTGCAATCTGCACAGCACAGACTCCAATATTTGCTATTCTAGGATATTTTGCTACTTACAGTTGGAGGGAGATGAGCCTACAGCCATCTCTTCTATGGTAAGAAATTTTCTGAAGGAGTTGGGCGTAAAGGTTAGCTTGCAATTAGTTCTATGTTTTCTCATCTTCTGCACTCCCACCAGTCAATTCCCCTACACAAAATTAGTGCAGATTTATCAAATTAGTATTCCTTCAGACTCTTCTTGCTGACCAAAAGTTTTTAAATTATAGGAATAGAATTGAAATTTTCAAGGAGAAATAAGATTCAGGTATTTTACCGAAACTAATCCAAATTCATTTGTAAAGAACAGAATGGATTAAAAGTTGACAATGAAATGATCACAATACATGATTTATAGTACATAATTAGAAGGATAGTCAAGATTATTTCTTTTGTTTTGTATTACTGTAGTTTTACTGATTTTAGCAGAGGGCAGAAGTAAGAAAGTTTGGGTCACTAACATCACAAGATGTGGTATCTTTGAGAAAAAGTAGAGAGACATGACATTACTTTTATGGGAAAACATAAATTGGACAAATCCTCAAATACATTATTCATTTGAACTCATTGCATGGTTCTTGCTGCCAAACAGAACAACATTCATGTGATAAATGGGATCTGAGAGCATGATAAAGGAAACTTGCATACTGTGTACATCTGAATGTTAAATTGTACACCAAAATAATTGCTTTAGAAAAGATGTGCTACCTCCCATCTAGGAAGAACTATTTCAAGGTTTTGTTTTGCATTTTCTAGTTTACTACAAAGTTTTACACAAAACCTACACAGATCAACAACATCAATCACGGCATTAATCATAGTAATTTACTGATACAATTATTCTGTCAAAACCTCAAACTAAGCATCACTTTTCCTTGAGATTGCAAAAATGCACAACCAGCATGTTCTGGGTACTTGAATTTAGTTAGTTTAGAGCCTTAAATGCAATCAGCCATCTATGGAGTTCAGAATATGAGAGTTGTTTATACTGAGTTAAGGATATATGAGATACCAATACTACTATTTCCTAAATCACACAGAATCACAGAATCACCAAGGCTGGAAAAGACCTTTAAGATCATCAAGTCCAGCCTATGACCAACACCACCACATCATCTAGACTATGGCACTAAGTGCCACATCCAGCCTTGCCTTGAACACATTCAGGGACGGCGCCTCCACCACTTCCCTGGGAAGTCTATTCCAGTGTCTAATCACCCTCTCTGTGAGGAAGTGCTTCCTAATATCCAACCTAAACCTCCCTTGAAGCAACTTCAGGCTGTGCCCTCTTGTTCTGTCACTAGTTGCCTGGGAGAAGAGCCCAGCCCCCAGCTGACTACAACCTCCCTTCAGGTAGTTGAAGAGAGTGATGAGGTCCTCTCTGAGTCTCCTCTTCTCCAGGCTAAACAACCCCAACATCCTCAACCTCTCCCTATAAGACTTTACCTCTAATCCTTTCACCAGCCTCGTTGCTCTCTTCTGGACCTGCTCCAGCACCTCAACATCCTTCTTGAAGTGAGGGGCCCAGAACTGCACACAGTACTCAAGGTGAGGCCTCACCAGTGCTGTGTACAGGGGGAGAATTACATCCCTACTCCTGCTGGCCACTCTATTCCTGATACCAGCCAGGATGCCATTGGCCTTCCAGGCCACCTGGGCACACTGCTGGCTCATGTTCAACCAGCTGTCCACCAGCACTCCCAGGTCCCTCTCTGCCAGGCTGCTCTCCAGCCACTCTTCCCCCAGCCTGTAGCGCTGCCTGGGGTTATTGTGGCCAAAGTGCAGGACCCTGCACTTGGTCTTGTTGAATTTCATGCCATTGGCCTCGGCCCATCGATCCAGTCTGTCCAGCTCCTCCTGCAGCCTCTTCCTACCCTCTGGCAGATCAACACTTGCCCCCAGCTTGGTGTCATCTGTGAATTTACTGAGGGTGGACTCAATCCCCACATCCAGGTTGTCAATAAAGATGTTGAATAGGACTGGGCCCAGTACTGATCCCTGGGGGACACTGCTGGTCACTGGACGCCAGCTGGATGCAGCTCCATTCACCATCACTCTCTGGGCCTGGTCCTCCAACCAGTTTTTGACCCAGCGAAGGGCGCACCTGTCGAAGCCATGCATTGCTAGCTTCTCCAGGAGAATGCTGTGGAAGACTGTGTCAAAGGCCTTGCTGAAGTCAAGGTAGACCACATCCACAGCCTTCCCCTCATCCACTAGGTGGGTCACCCAGTCATAGAAGGAGATGAGATTAGTCAGGCAGGACCTTCCTTTCCTAAACCCATGTTGGCTGGACCTGATCCCCTGGTTGTCTTCCACATGCCGCTTGATGGCACTTAGGATGATCTGTTCCATAACACTGCCAGGCACCGAGGTCAGGCTGACAGGCCTATAGTTCCCCGGATCCTCCTTCCGGCCCTTCTTGTGGATGGGCATCACATTGGCCAACCTCCAGTCATCTGGGACCTCCCCAGTGAGCCAGGACTGGTGATAAATGATTGAGAGCGGCTTAGCCAGTTCTTCCGCCAGCTCCCTCAGCACCCTAGGATGAATCCCATCCGGACCCATGGACTTGCTGGGATCTAAGTGGCACAGCAGGTCCCTAACTACTTCCTCCTGGATTACAGGAGGGGGATTCTGCTCCCCATCCCTGTCTACCAACTCAGGAGCCCAGTTGTCCTGAGGGTAGCTAGTCTTTTTGTTAAAGACTGAGGCAAAGAAGGTGTTAAGCACCTCAGCCTTTTCCTTGTCCTCCATTACTAAGTTCCCCTCCTCATCCAATAAGGAATTAAGATTTTCCCTGACCCTCCTTTTGTGATTAATGTATTTATAAAAGCATTTTTTATTATCCTTTACAGAGATGGCTAGTTTAAGTTCTAGCTGGGCTTTTGCATCCCTGATTCTCTTCCTACATGACCTTACAATATCCCTAAATGCTTCCTGATTCACCTGCCCTTTTTTCCAAAGTTGATACATTCTTTTTTAATTCCTGAGTTCTTGTAACAGTTCCCTGCTCAGCCAGGCTGGTCTTCTTCCCTGCCAGCTCCTTTTTCGGCACACAGGGACAGCCTGCTCCTGCGCCTTCAGAAATTCATTCTTAAAGCAAGCCCAGCCTTCCTGGGCTCCTTTGTTTCTGAGGGCTGCTTCCCAAGGGACTCTCCCAACCAGCGTCCTGAAGAGGCCAAAGTCAGCCCTCTGGAAGTCCAAGGTAGAGGTTTTGCTGATGACCCTCCTAACTTCATCACAAATTGTAAATTCTATCATATCATGGTCGCTGTGCCCAAGACGACCTCCAACCACTATATCTTCCACCAGCCCTTCTCTGTTCGTGAACAGTAGGTCTAGCATGGCACTACCCCTGGTAGGTTCACCTACCAGCTGTAGCAGGAAGTTATCTTCTATACATTCCAGAAACCTCCTGGATTGGCCCCTTTCTGCTGTGTTGTACTTCCAGCAGACATCCGGTAAATTGAAGTCCCCCACAAGAACAAGGGCTAGCGAACGTGAGACATCCCCTAGTTGTTGAAAGAACATCTCATCAGTCTCTTTTTCCTGGTCAGGTGGTCTGTAGCAGACTCCAAATAGGATATCAGCCTCATTGGCCTTCCCTTTTATCCTCAACCATATACATTCTGCCTTGGTGTGTCTAGAATTGACCTCTAGGCAATCAAAGCACTCCTTAATATATAACGCCACCCCACCACCTCTCTTGCCTTGCCTGTCCCTTCTAAAGAGCCTATAGCCAACCGTTGCAGCACTCCAACCATGCGAATCATCCCACCACGTTTCCGTGATGGCAATTATATCATGGTCTCCCTGGTGCACAATAGCTTCTAACTCCTCTTGTTTATTTCCCATGCTTCGGGCATTGGCATATATACACTTGAGCTGTGGTACAGATATCCCGACCACTTGCGTGGTTACCAACCTACTAGTGAGCCCTGTTTTCTTGTTGCCACATTTATCCCTGTTTCCCGCCTTGAGTGGGACAGCAGACTGGCAGCAAGTATTTTCTGTTTGAACCCAATAATCCTCTACCAGTTAATGCAATCCTCTAAACTTCTTTAATAATTAAGTTATCCCAGAGAGAAAGGCTGGTATCGAGTAGCCAGCACCACTCTCAGGGTGGGGTACAATTTTTTTCTTAATAGTTTTCTTCTGAACACAAATGCAGCAGTATTTCAAACCAGCTTCCTAGATTTCTGGCTATGGAGCATTTTAATGTGATCAGAAGCACATCATCCTTGTGTATCAACAAAAATCTGCTTAGCAAAGAAGTAGGCCTTGAAGAGTCTTCAAATAATTTCAATAAGCAATATGAATAAAGATCAATTCAGACCTACTGGGAAAATAAATATTATTTTAACAGTGTAATTACATTCTTCAGTGGGATACAACAGTTGTTAGAAGCCAATAATGTGAATTTGTATTGCTCTCACGTACCCTCTCATATCACAGCTCTTCTGTTCAGGAACACAAACAATGTAAAGATCGGAAAATTATATTTCTATTATATGATTAAGACTGGTTGTATTCAATGGGGGCATCATAAAAACAATAAAGCAGGTTAAATGTAAATACTACAGTCCTGACATCTCCCTAAGCATAAAAAGTAAAACCTGTCAGGGATCTCCCCGTTATTCCCATAGCATGCTAACAGACACAGCGGGTCAAAATCCAAAGGAGTTCGATGGAGCCAGGATTGTTCTCTGTCACTGAGGCCAAATGACAGGGAATACCTAAGGTCCAGCCTGCCAATCTCATTTACTCCCCCAGAAGAGGAGGAGAACATACCCATTGCCAACTGAGAACAGCCCCCATCCGAGTGAACTCCCACCCTATGTGCAGCATGACAGATGGAGGAAGCTGTGCGGCCTGTGCCAAAACCAAGCCCAAGACTCCTCCAGAACCAGCAAGAGCAGTGAGCTGACCTGTCTGCCCAGAAGTATCCCCTGAGCCAGCTCACCTTCCTGCAGCAGACACCATCAACAGAGTAGAAAGGTGACACAGTGGAAGAAACAGCAGGGCATTCGAGCACTTTGGTTTGCAGTTATAACAACTTCAGTTATTTATACAATTTTCCTTTACCACAGTAATAGCTTGCTTTCTATTTGTCAACCTGTAAGTCTTTTCTACCATATCATTCGAGCCACATGCAACCCCTGAGGAAGAGAATCTTAAAAATAAAGGCTTAATTAGTTTTGTATATGTCCAAATAAAGGAAATCATACCTTGATCTTACTACAATTATAAGATACAAAATCCTGTGGTTTTTTTTCTTTCCCTCTGCTGAAATTCTTCACAAATTAAAATTTAAGGTAAGAGCTTTTAGCTCAAAATTATTAGAAATCTGAATTTTTTGCCTTTCCTAGCATAAAATTTTTCCCTCCTTTCTTCCACTTTAAAAACCCTCCTAAACTGTAATACTACAACTGAAGATTTCTTTATTTCATTTACAGCTTTTCCCCATAAAAAGGTACATCAAATCTCAGACTAAATGTTAATCTAAGTCACCAGCCTATGAGCAAGCGCCATTCTCCACAGAATCATGGCAAAAAGTTCTCATTTATTTATTTCTAGGGCTTGATTTCACCAACAGAAACACAACTCTCTTGCATGAGCTCAATCTTTTGCTCCTGCTGAGTCGCCTTTCCAGCTCTCCACAGCTTTGCTCCTCTTACACCCTAGGTCCGCTCGTCCGTGCTAAAATCTACATGTGATCATTTGCTTTAATAAATCAAAAGATTCATGTTTTCCCACCAAGAGCTACAATTTCTTAAAGAATACAAACCAAATGTCAGGTTATCGCTATAGTAGTAAAGTCAACCCTTCCAAGGGCCTTTCTCTGACCAAGACATGCACCAAAGAGCATGGTGTGGCAACACCTGTTTCTTTTAATCTCCAAAAAGGAAGAGTCACACCTAAACTCAGAATTGTCTCCAGTTTAACCCCAAGCACTGTTTAATTTGCTCGGTTAATGTAGACTGTCACTGCACTATTGTATTGATAAGCAGTGATGCAAGTACATGGCATTAGTAAAATGTGTCTGCACTTAGGTCAATTTTTATAACCATACACACATGTACTTACATATGAATCTCAAAACTGAAAATAAAGATGTTAACATGTCCAAGAGATCTAAAATAAGGCTTAAACTTTAGGAATTCTTATAATAAACACACTTTCAGAACATTCTGAATCTATTACCTTTTGGGTGGAAATTGCTCAACATTTAAATCTGTCTATCAGAAAGTGGTTTAGAAAACATGCCAGGTGTTAGAAGTACTTTATCTGTATTTCCAGAGTACTTTGAACTGTTTTCTTACTTTCATAAGCAAATTTGAATACAAAAGCATTTGAGATAAACATCAAAATTGGATCTTTTAAAAAATTGCCAACATCTCTCCTCGGAAATGACCTAGAGTTTTCTAAAACAGATCTTAAACCATCTGATTTTGTAGACACATATGTTTCAAAAGTATGTTTGAGACAAGAGAAGATGGTATGAAGATGTTTAGATATGCTGACCTCACTTTGGTATGAGTTCACTGGTTGCCTGAAGTTCCTCACAGTTATTAAAACTCAAATTAGATTATGCCGAGTATCAAAATTTAACATTGGCATAATCTAAGTAAGACACCTGACAACATCAAGAATTAAATAAGGATGTTTCTACATCCCAAAATCTGCAATCAATGTCTGAACATCACCAGTATTGTAGAGCCATAAGCTAAAGCAGATAAATATTTTTAAGAAGTAGTATTTAACTGACTTAAAATAAAACAATCCTTTTCTGAGAAACTGACTCAAAAAAGGTATTGTCATTCAACCAAAAAAGTCAGGCTTCATTTGAGAAATTTCAGTATTTATGGTCATTTTAATGACATAAAAATCTAGCTCAGAAAATGTAAATGCCCATACAAAATTTTTTCACCTCCAAAAGTGGCCAGAAATAATGTTAATCTGGTATATGTCTATGTCTCATACGAAGTCAGTTCCACACACTATCTACACTAGCATCCTTACTCCACAAGTTAACAAAATATTTCAGAGGAAGATGCAAGAAAATTTAAGATGAGATCATCAATATAGATCACTGTAGACCACTGGATAGAGCTTCATCATCTTTAGAATAATTTTTTGTTAACCCCGTTTGATATATTTCCATTATCTTTTAAAATATAAGGCATAAGGCCCAAACTGGTCTGGTCAGGGGCAAAAAATTAGCTGAGCAGAATTACAAGCAGTGATATTAACTGAGAAGAAGTGAAGTCTGCCATCCTGAGTCCCAAGCTTGTACTAAGAAACAATCTTTTCCACTAGTAACAGAAATTAATGTGGAACTCCTCTTGCAGTATCCATGAAATCACTATATATATTTTTTATAAATTCTCTTTGCTTACCAAGTGCAATTCTTGAAGAGTTTGGGGCTACTTTCTTCCACATATTGAAACCTGTTAGATCACATTCATTACCTGAGATACTTTTGATAAAAAAGTCTTTTTGAACATGTTCTTCAAAAGAAGCAAATACAGCCTGGCATTATTTTCATCCACATTCCTCAATCTATTGGCTGTAAGTTGTCAAAGGCCAAGTGACAGCCCTAGGGTGCTGTCTTCTCAATTTTACTCAAGAAACACACAGTAGAAAAACGTTCAGCAAGTAACTTCTACAGAGATCTAGTTTTTGATGTCTCACAGTTTGTATGTTTTGATGTGTTCATCTAAAGATACTACAGGGTAACAGAACCACACCTTAACTTTGAATTGTATGATATAGTGCCACAGAAGATCTTCTAACATTATGTGTTACAGAGCACCAACCACATGCTCTTCAATCCCATTAAATGACCTCTGTTCTATCCATGCTTCTAATGCATCTGTATCTAAACACAAAACAGCAAGGAAAAAAAGGAGACTGAAACTGCTTTTTGATTTTTGGGTTGTATGAGGCATAGGCAGAGAATACAGTACACTTTTCTATGTTCTTTGTTCCCCTCAAGGTAAGTTGCATACAAAACCAACTATTTCTTCAAAAGGCACCAAAAATGTCAGAAAAGGCTACAAAAATACCATTACCTTAATTAAGAGTACACACTAGAAAAAATGAAATTCCAATTATTTTAAAAATACTGTGTGGAGCACAGAACACTAATAGCCTGCAACAACTTTAATAATTTTTCATTTTAATTGGTAGCAGTAAGAGTAGAACTTTGTTTCCAAAAGGATTCAAAAGCTCCAGAACTTTGAACTTTTTCCCCAAAACACGAAGTTCTTGTCATGTAATGGAATGAATCTGCTGTCCTTCATACACTAGTGGTCACTGCACTAACTGCTTAAGAAACGCATAAATATGTAATGTAAAGGTAGGATTCTTCTTTCCTATAAGGCATACTTTCTCTTCTTCAGTGTCAAAATAATTTGTGGCAGGACAGCTACTTGTAAATTGCTTTTGTGCTACCAAAATGAGAGAGTTCACAATATACATCAGACATTTAAGAAATGAAATAACTCTTTGTCAAAAGGAGTATTATTTTAACAGTGTCTGGCATAATGGATTAAATCAATTTTAAAAATATAAAATTAATGAAATCTCTGCATAAACAAAACTTAGTAAAATCTCTACAGAGATATGCAATTTATGATTAGATCAGAGTATGCCACACAGACCCTTTAAGTTTTTTTCTTTTTATTGACTTTTAGTAAACTCAAGCTCACACAGTCTACTTTTATAGCTCAATTCATAACTTCTCTGTAAAAATTATGCTCTGGTTGGGCATGCATAGGCCACAGACAGGCTTCCCTGTAGAGACCATGGTCTGCAGGTCCTGCACTTTGGTCATAATAACCCCCTGTAAAGCTACAGGCTTGGGGATGAGTGGTTGGAAAGCTGTATGGTGGAGAAAGACCTGGGGGTGCTGGTTGACAGTCAGATGAACATGAGCCAGCAGTATGCCCAGGTGGCCAAGAAGGCCAACGGCATCTTGGCCGGCATCAGGAATAGTGTGGCCAGCTGGAACAGAGAAGTGATCGTGCCCCTGTACTCAGCACTGGTGAGGCCACACCTCGAGTACTGTGTCCAGTTTTAGGCCCCTCAATACAAGAAGGATGTCAAGTTGCTGGAGCATGTCCAGAGAACAGCTACCAAGCTGGTGAAAGGTCTCGAGAATAAGTCCTATGAGGAAAGGCTGAGGGAACTGGGATTGTTTAGTTTGAAGAAGAGGCTGAGGGGAGACCTCACTGCTCTCTACAACTACCTGAAAGGAGGTTGTAGGGAAGTGGGAGTTGGCCTCTTCTCTCAAGCAAATAATGACAGGACAAGAGGAAATGGCCTGAAACTGTGTCAGGGGAGGCTTAGACTAGATATTAGAAAGAATTTCTTTACCGAAAGAGTGGTTGGACAGTGGAACAGGCTGCCCAGGAAGGTGGTGGAGTCACCATCCCTGGAAGTGTTTAAAAGAAATACAGATGTGGTGCTTAGGGACATGATTTAAGCACTGAATGCGTAGATTAGGTTATAGTTGGTGGATTTAGATTATGGTTAGACTTGTTGATCTTCAACATCATTTCCAACTAGGATGATTCTGTGATTCTGTGACCATGAGATGGTGGAGTTTATGATCGTGAAAGGAGGGAAGAAAGCAAAAAGCAGGGTACTAGCACTAGGCTTCAGGCTAGATGACTTTGACCTGTGCAGGGATCAGCTTGTAAGAATCCAGTGGGATACAGTCCTGGCAAGGGAAGTCCAGAACAGCGGATTCATTTTCAAGGATTACCTCCTCCAAGCTCAAGAATGGTCAATCCTGACAAGCAAGAAGACAAACAAAGATGGCAAGATGGCTGCATGGGTGGACAAGGTGCTCCTCACTGGACTGAAACAAGGAAAGGAAGTATCCAGGAGGAGAAAGAAGGGACAGGTGATCTAGAAGGAACAGAGAGACACTGTACAAGTGTACAGAGCTGAGCTTAGGAAAGCCAAAGCCTACTTGAAGCTGCATCTGGTGAGGGGTGTGCAGAGCAACAAAAAGGGCTTCTAGACGGCATCTAATACCAAAAGATACTCAGAGAACTGGGACTGTTGAGCTCAGGAAAAAAAATGTCTCGGGAACATTATCAACATACATAAATACTGATGGGGGCAGACAGACAAGGCAACAAGCACAAGCTGAAATACTGAAATACCAGCAGCAAAGGCAAGAACAGCAATTAAGTGGACTGCAAGGCAAGGTGGACTGAAAAACTGGTGAACTGCTGAGCTCCATGACTCAAAGTGATGTCCAGCTGGATGCCAGTCACTAGTGGAATATGCAGGACATAGATATTGAGACCAGCACTGTTTAACATTGTAACTTATGACCCAGCAAGGGGACAGAGCACACCCTCAGAAAGTTTGCAGAGTACAAAAAAACAAGCAGGAAGGGTGATACAGAACATATTTTGTTTGTGTGCCACTCAGATGAACCTTGAGAGGCTGCAAAAATAAGACATTGGGAATTTCATGAAGTCTAACATTAAGTGCAAAGTCCTGCACTTAGGAAGGAATAACCTCATGCACCAATGCAGATTGGGGCAATTGGTGATGGAAAGCAACTTTGCAGAAAAAAGCCAGGGATCCTGGTGGACGCCATGATGAGCGGGATCAAGGACGATGAGCTCGCAGTATACCATTGTGGTAAAGAAGGCTGGCAGCAGCCTGGACTGCATGAGGAAGATGGTCCCCAGCAGGTCAAGGGAGGTGATGCTTTCCCTCTCCTCAGCACTGATGGTGCTGGCTCTAGTGTGGTGCTCCCCACACAAGTGTAACATGGACACACTGGAGTGACTGCAGGGTACTGCATGAGGAGACACAGACAGCTGGGACTCTCCAGCCCAGGGAAGAGAGGGCTCCAGGGAGATCTTACTGTCTATGAATACCTGAAGGACAGAGTAAGGAGGAATGACCCAGGCAGATCCAGAACAGAAAAGAGTCAATGAGCAAAAAGTAAGATACAGAAAATTGCACCTAAACATCATATAAATTATTGTACTGACAGGGTACAAACACTGGAACAGATTGCCCTGGCAGGTTGTGAAGTGCCCAAAGTGGGAGATACTCAAAACTCAATCAGACACAGCCCCAAACAACCTGCTGTAGTTGATCCTGTTTTGAGCAGAGGGGTTCAACTAGATGATCTTCAAAGGCCCTTCCAACCTGAACAGTTCCGTGATCCTTGTCATTATGTAGGTGTTTATTTTGTTACCACTTAATTATGCCTAAGCTGGAAGCAGTAGTTTGTTTGGATCTGGAAGCATGATTTTTTCTATAGTACCTACAGTATTTTTAGGTGGAACACATACTTCCTATATTCACGATTCATATTTAATTCATCTTTTATATAAATTATTTATTTAAAAAATTTTGCCAGGACTTGAAATCTAAGCCCTTCTGAAAAAATCATGATGACAGAAATGCAGTGTACAGTTACTGCTTTTGAAATCCTCCATTATATTGACCTTAAAAGATGCTGGAGTGTTATATCTGCAGGGAGAGTTTGCTCTTTTGCATATAACCATTTTAAATTGCAAATCTGATGGAAACAATAAGGACAGATCTATAAACTAATGAAGTGAATAAATGTCTAGCTTATAAATTTTTTATCAGGCATCACCACTCTAGTTAATTCCTCATTGCTTCCACCTATCAGATCTTCCTCATGTTAAACAGTACTTACCTTGTACACTATTAGAGATCCATAATTTGAGTTGCAAAGAACAAGCCCACAGCAAACCCCTTCTCAAAGAATTTTTACAGATTTAGCTGGGATTCAAGATAAATATATGTTCTTAGCATGCAATCTAGTAACAGCAAGCATGTTTAAAGTGACAAAAATTCAGTATGTTACAGAAGGCCTGTCATTTTAATGGACAAGTCTTTAGTATCAAACAATGATGAGAAGCTGAAACAATCTGAGTCAGAAACATGCTAAAAGTGATGATGAATTCTAAGAAAATTCTGTTACTTTTCCCAAAGCATATCCATTCTAACAAACAAACTAGGGCTGAGACATGGACAGAAATCACCCATACTAATTAAATGTTAGCTTACTCCTTGGTACTGTTGAGCCTATGCTAACTAGCATTCCCCTAGCAAATGCCCCAGCACAGGTCAGGAGACAGCGCTGATGACACGTCTAACAAGCTGTACATGTGAGGCAGAAAACAAATCAGTTCCTTCTAGGTGAGCTGTCACTTGTCCTTGGGTAACATCCTCACAGCATTCAGTCTCCACCACTTCCTCTCTGCTTCTTTTGGTCGGTACTTAGTCTCACTTACATCTCATAACCCTAGAAAATTCAGCCAGTGTCACAGAAACCCGAAGTATGAAACACAAAATACTAAATTTACTGTATTTTTTAATAGAAACTAAGTTAAAACAGTGCACCAACCATTTAATAAACCGCAGAGATATTTATCCTTTTTCCCAAATTTTTATGAAGTAACTGCTATTTCAAAAAAGAAAAAAAACAACTATGAAATACTAAGAACACTGCCCTTTTATGAGGCAGTAAAGAAAGTAAATTGACATTATAATCTCTAGTATGGCATATAACTCACTAAATATGCTTTAGCAGTTACACTAAATGTTAACAAACATTATGCTCCTTATTTTTAAAAAGCTTTTGTTACACAACAATCACACCAGAGAATATAAAATCTCATTGCAACTTATTAAGAAAGTATTTCATGCTTAAACCTTAAAGAAATTAACGTAATACTTTCACCAAACAAATCTAAAATATCAGCATGAACAATTTACCCTGAAGAGAGAGCAGGACCCAAAGCTAAACAAACAAACAAAATCAACACAAAATGCTTGTCATGACAGAATCCACTTTCATTTTTAATGGCTCCCAAAGTTTTCTTCAAAAACCCAGGCCCTATTAATCAACATATGCCAAACATTCTAAAGTCACTATAGATGTGTTCTGCTAAATATTTTACATACTCAATTAGCAAATGCATTCCTCAAAACTGCAACTAGGAATTAGGCTAGAAGAATGCAATAGCACATGTTGGCTTCATTTGCAATTAATATTTTATTGAGGACAACTCCAACCCCTATTTTCCATTTTATTTTAAAAGCAGTTTGTAAACAAGGATTACTTTTTTAGTTCTCAAAGAAAGTGAGATGGGCATAGTTCTATAAGAAAGGAATTCAGCTTCCCAAATAGCTTTGCAAAAGTCTATCCACCATGTCCCTTTGCCAATTAAAACCTAGATTCTGTCATCCTTTAGTCTGACTCTGTGGAAATTTTCAGGCAGTCCTCACAAAATATTTATTAACATACTTTAATTAAGACCATTCATTTCTTCTAGAGTTGTTTAGTTCAAAGGAACTAAAAATTCCATTCCTGAACCCTGAACAACACAAAACACATTACAAATTTCCCCATCAGTCTTAAGATTTCCAAGAGAGCCCCTTCCAACTATTTAAATAAATAAATAAATAGAGAATTGTAGTGGAATTTTTAATCTGAAGCAAAATTCAGACATCTTCTTTATCTACATACTACCTGAGCAAGACAGCACAACATATGGCACAGGCATTATGTTTTCAAAATTAAAGAAGATTAATGGAACTGATGATGCCTGCTGAAAAACAGCTAACATAATGAAGCATCCATTAAAACAAGCTATATGCAAACTTTTTAATTTACTGTAACGCCACTCCTAATTAGCACCACATTTGTTTATGTATATTACAAATGCCTGGAAAGAGTTGCTATTCTAACACACCATTCTCTCCTACCACTATACCACCTAATTCTGTAGGACTCCTCCCTTCCCCATTATCATCTGCTACATCTTCCTTAATATTCACCTCTGTGAAGAGAATGACACTTTTAAGACCTCTTTAATAACATAAACCTTCACTACAATTCCAGAAGACAGCAAAGCCTTATCATATTGCTGCAGGGATTATGAAACCCAGAAATGTTATGTTTGTTGCTTGCACAAGCCTCAGAAAATAATTTGCAAGCACGTTCATAAGGATTTTTAAGAAAATTCCTCAAATACCTTTCGTCTACATTACCTTAAAGAGTAAGAGCATGCTACCCAAAGGAGTAATTGGTCAAGAAGCAAGCTACACTCAGTGTAGTTTTACTATGAGTAGCTTACTAAAGTACAAAAGAAATAAAGCAGACTTCAAGGGAAAACACTCTCTCAGGAACACTTTACAGCTCTCTTGGGTGGCTGGACAGGCTTGGTCAAATGACCTGGACAATGAGCCACCAAAGTCAGAGCTGATCACCTTGGAGCAATGCCATCCTTTCCAGGCTCTCCTCCAAATTGATTCTGGTCCCAGCTTCAGTTTGCTCCACTATCCATCCTCACTTCCCTGCATCACCAGCAGCTGCTACATCTCCTCACAAGAAGGCCTGAGCCCCCAGTCTGCAAGAAAACCCAGTTAATTACCTACAACTGAAAAAAATCAGCTCTTCCCTATTCGGACACCATCATACATTTAGTTTGCCCAACCTTTTTCTGCTATCAGCTGGAATGAGTAACAGCTGACGTGAAAATAGCAGCTCACACTGTCAGCAGCCCTGTCTCTTCATGGAGATACCATCAAAGAGAGGAGAGATGGGCAGGATGATGGCATTAGAAAGTGACTAAGCATCTCTACCCCTCTCCTAGGAGGAAGCAAGAGTTTTTAAACCAGTGATTTCCAGGAGATGTTACAGAGAAATTTACCATGTCAAAAGCATGGCATCTGGCTTCCCAGCTTGCCGACTGCTGCACACCACTGCCTGCTGCTCATGTTCTGTTCAGCAAGCAGGAATTTGCCTGCTCTGTTTCCACAGCAAAGTACTTCACAAGGTGAAGAGCACAGTCAGCTCTCATTCAAAGCACTAGTGGCATTGCAGAAGTCTGTAGTCTGTGCACTCCTTATCTACTCTGCTGACTGCTGTCCTGAGTATGGCTTCAGTCCAAAAATTATGTCTAGACTCATGAATTAAATGTGCCAAGCCTGTTCTCTGGCCTGGAGCCCTGCTGACACAGGCCATGTCCTTCCTATTAAGCTCTCACTCTCTGCCCCAGTCAAGGGGCCTCACCAAAACTCCTCTGGCTTTTGCTGATCTGTGACTCTGCCTGCTGAGGGTTTGGGTCACTGCTAGTTGTTTGGGTCAAACACTGCCAGACTTCATGCTGACAGTTTCCCAGTGCAGACTATCAAGGTGCAATGCACTGGAACAGCTATCACTATAGCAAGATGCTGTACCTTTGTACCAAATAATGGAGAAACGTGTGCATTATTTGGCAAGATATCAAGGCACTGCCTCTGCATACATGAACATACTAAACAAGCAAAACCCTAAATGGACCTTACTTGAAAAAGTTGCTAACTGATAGTTTTACCTTTGATTATCATTCTGTTTTGGTACTTCTCAAGGCCATATACAAGGCTTGAAACACATAGGGCTCTCAGAGAAGGATACTTCACATCCAGGTATGCTGGCATCACAACTTTGTTGTCTGGCCCCAACCCACTGTGCTGCAGCTTGTGGCACCAGAATACACCCACATGTGAGACCCATCAAGAAGCCTTCAGCCTCCTGCATTTAGAAAACATCCAGATGACAAAATGCAGGGGTTTTCTGGGACAGTCTAGGAAATAAGCTTTTGTCTTTCCTACAAAAGATCACAGGGTCTGCATTGACCTGATGGTGCTGAGTCTCTGCAACTCTAAGGGTTTGGATTTGTCTCAGCGTGAGCTCACTTGAGCTTGTTTTGGTTGTGCTTACCATAGTCCAGCATACTGGTGCTTATTGCCCCACTTATCCAGGTTAACTTGGGATCACCATTACAGCCAGGGTCTAACAAACTTGACTGAGTCCGCCTTGGCAGTATGTGTTCCTAGGCAGGGTGATGGGAGACTTTACCAGTTTTTGGCCATGGCCCCAGGGGTCAGGGGTGCTCCAGGCACTGGTTTAGATGGGAACTGACAGCAGTGCAGACTTCGAGCCTCAGTAATCCCATGTGCTTGTCCAGTTCCTGTGTGCACTGCTCCTTGCACAGGGGCATTTAAAATGCAGTACAAAATTAATCCAAGAAGGGTGACATGTCCCTCACCACAGCTCTGTACTTTTAGGGAATGTCATCACTGGGCCCTGGCCTGCTCTGTAGTTGCAGTGGTGTCCTCCTCTCAGCCCTTAAAGGTCTGTGCTGTGTTATCTCTAGTCCGCTGCCTGATGTAAGAGCATTTTTATTGTTGAGTTATGTAACTCAATGGTGGTTTGCACACTAAGGAGGGTTTCAAAGAATCAACTTCAGTTTTAAAGAATTATGGAATACAGATTTGCTTTTCTACTTGTATCTTAAGAGTCACACAGATAATGACTATAAAAAAAAATCATAATAATCATGTAAGTACACTGAATGAGTGGGAAGACAAAACTACATTTCAGACTTAAAAATTAAGTCTGTCTCAAATTGAGAATGCAAGACCAAGACAGCTGATATTTATCCAAAGAGTTGCCATAATTTCAGGTACATTCAAATATTTTTATGACAACAATAAATACCAAATCTCAACGGCACACATGAAAAAAAAATTTTTTGCAAGCAGGCAATAGAAATCAATGTTCAAAATAAGCAAGTTAAACTATGATGTAACTACAAATCTTTTCTTCAGTAATGAAACTGCACAAACAAAAATCTAACATGTCTTAAATCTGATTTTAAATATACTTTTTCATTTTTTGCATTTTTGATGAATTTCAGACAAAGTAATTTTAGAACAGCTGAAATACCATCTGCACCTCTTTTCCTAAAAATGTTACATAATCAAGTAAATCAAGTTTTTTAAGACAACAGCAAGAAGTAATTATGTTACAAAACAGTTCAATTCTTCCTGGGACATCAGATTTTTTTCCTGAAACTATGTGATTTAAGAGACACAGAGAATTTATGTTGCTATTACAAGGGTGTTATATGACATTTTAGCACAATCTAGCTATAAGGAACAACAGCTTACTCTATCACTCAGTTAAAATTTGTTCCCTTTTTCAAATTTAATTTTCCCTTACTGCAAGTAGAAACTGTTCTGCTGATGTTCTACTGTATGCATTTTTGCAAACACCTGATCTCAGCTCGGGATTTTAGATGTCATTGTAAAATAAGTCACAATGTAGTTCTTGAGCTACAAGTTATTTCAGCACTCCGGGTGGGGACACTGTCACAACCACAGACATAGGCATGGTTTGATGATCTTGAATTATTTGCATTGTTTTGTAATAAGTAAAATAGGGAAGAATTCCAAAATATTGCACAGAACTATCTATTAATATTTTAGCTAGAAATTACAGAGTGGTTTTTAAAGACTGAAATCATAGTAATTGGTCATTTAAAAAAAACAAAACACCAGTATATAAGAAAATATACACCTAATGACAGGCTTACATACTGACACATTCCACAGACTAAAACACATCATGAAGGCAACTTTGGCCATACCTTCATCAACACCCCATCAGACAGGCATTATTCAACCCTTTTAAAACCATCACTATATCATATCCATGTGTGAAGTCAACAAAAAATGTGTCCATCTGACTTGGATGTCTACATGAACACAACAAAACAGCTCACAGTTGGATTGGGATCTAAGGAGCAGAAGACAATTTAAATACTTCAATAAAGTCCTCAGTTTTTCTTTGCATTTTTTCTTATTTTTTTCAGTTTAAATCAATTCAGAAAAACGTTTTGCATCTAATCCTGAGATAGAAAAAAAATCCACTGAGCTGCAGTAACAGCAAAGCCCACTCAAAGCTCTGCAAGGTAAGCTATAACTGCAAACTTCACAGAATCACAGAATCATTCTGGTTGGAAAAGACGTATAAGATCATCGAGTTCAACCATAACCAAATTCTACCAACCACTAAGTTGCTCATAAGCAAACTCTGCTGAGTATCTTCATCTTAGGATGACCATGAGCCAGCAATGTGCCCTTGTGGCCAAGAAGGCCAATGGCATCCTGGGGTGCATTAGAAAGGGTGTGGTTAGTAGGTCAAGAGAGGTTCTCCTCCCCCTCTATTCTGCATTGGTGAGGCCGCATCTGGAGTATTGTGTCCAGTTCTGGGCCCCTCAGTTCAAGAAGGACAGGGAACTGCTTGAAAGAGTCCAGCGCAGAGCCACAAAGATGATTAAGGGAGTGGAACATCTCCCTTAGGAGGAAAGGCTGAGGGAGCTGGGTCTCTTTAGCTTGGAAAAAAGGAGGCTGAGGGGTGACCTCATCAATGTTTACAAATATGTAAGGGGTGAGTGTCAGGGAGATGGAGTTAGGCTCTTCTCAGTGATGACCAGTGATAGGACAAGGAGTAATGGGTGTAAATTGGAGCATAGGAGGTTCAAGGTGAATATCCGAAAACATTTTTTTACTGTAAGAGTGACAGAGCACTGGAACAGGCTGCCCAGGGAGGTTGTGGAGTCTCCTTCACTGGAGACATTCAAAACCCACCTGGATGCGTTCCTGTGTGATGTGCTCTAGGTGACCCTGCTCTGGCAGGGGGGGTTGGACTAGATGATCTTTCGAGGTCCCTTCCAACCCCTAAGATTCTATGATTCTATGATATAAAGAACAGCTAAAACTCTACATGCCAGCCAAGTAGTATTTTGTTTTATTTTAATGACTGTTCTGTTGGAATATATCCCAGGGAATCAATTTAATGATTATGGCGAGTAACAGGTAAAAGATATCCAAAATACAAATTTTAAGCATCCAAGGTCTGATTTTGTATGTAGCCCCCTTAAAAACAGGTATTTGGTAATCTAGCCAAAAATGATGCCTTGAAAAAAGCAGATGTCAATGGTAGGCTCTCAGTGGAACAGGAGAGAGGTACCTGAGCTAGCTTGGCTCTGAGAAGCAGCATAAATATTAGAGTGGCTCCAAAACAGCTGAAGTACTACATTTCTCAATGAGGCCTGAGAAGATTGAACAACACTAATGCATCTCCATTGATTTGGAGCCTAAAATACCTGATTTAGCTAGACCAGGTTTCTCTTCAGCAAATTGCCTTCCCTTCCATCAAAAATTCTTCAGAAGTGGAGTCTAGAACAGCTTTGCTCAGCTACACCAAGATGCTGGACACCGTTGGTATTTCAGCATTTACACATAAACCTGAAAGACTATTCCACCCCTACAGTCTGGTCATTTCAAACCTTCGTAATTCCTTTTCCTACCTTCAATTACACTGAGTTTTTTAATCTCAAAAGAAAACAAAGAGAGTCTTTTGGTCTGTAACATACTGAACACTCAGTGCTTAACTGCTGGAAATACGAATTTTAACCTTAAATAAATGGATGGGCACACAGACTCAGAATAAGAATTATTTAGATAAAACAATTTTTCTCCTGGAAGCAACCATCGCACAAATGGTACACATTTTTCTACTTCACAAGTGATAGCTCTATCTCTTCCCCAGTCACTTATCTATTTTTCCCTATCATTTTGCTTTCCCTCCACCATGCTCATCTTCCTATTTTTATCAGAGATCCTGACAAAAATTCAAATAATTACTTTCCTCAAAATCAGTGATAACAATCTTATCCACTGAATTCCTGACTTTCACTTACTGACAATATTTTTCTGTCCTGTGTGTAGAATAACTGTGTGTTTAAAATCAACTTTGCTGTGCATTTTTAATAATTTGTTCCAAAAAACTAGCAAAAATATTTTCACTTACTACAGTCGGCTCAGATCAGGTATATCCAAATATACTCCAGCTACTTTATTAGGACTAATCTATCACAGAGTAGTCCAGATAGAAAGAGACATGTCCTGAAGTTACTAATTTCATTGTCCTATCTACTCCCAACCTTGTCATACAAAACCATGCAAATTTTGTACTTGTTTAGAAGTGTCATACTGAATAAGGACTTCATCCATTAATTATGAAATGATGCACCTATTCATGGTGCAGTCATCCTGTTTCCAAGTTTATATATGACTTAGTTTATTTTTGAGAATTCTGAGAATCAGTATTTACCATTCTATTGATGTTGTGTGGTATGTAATTTGATAATTTTGCACATTTAAGTTCCCACTTAGACTACCTTTTTAAATGCATATCATTCTTCTTGCATATGTTCTTCAACATCCTTTACATATATATATATATATATATATAAATAAAGGACCTATGAAAGGCAAGAGAATAAAAAAATATTTTTTTGGGAACGGAAAGTACAGCACAACAATTTAACACCTTTTTTTCATAACATTCTTCTTATTCTTTCTATGCATTTATATCTACAGTATACTACTTTGTACATTCACTATTATTAGCCACAGCTTCCTTTTAGATACAATACAGTGTTAAACATACCCCATTAAGTACTCTCAGCTTTACTTTGCAGCCAGGAAGAGTTGAAGGAATAGCACACCGCTGTATCTCATTCAGTTTATTACATTTAGAAATCTTAGACTATTACTAGCCTAATTTTGCTCTTCTCTCTGCAAGTTTGACTGTTTTCAGAAAATAAATGCAAACTTAAACAAAACATATATCAAAGAAGACATTTTTCATTAGGATTCCTTGAAAAGACTGGACATGGGATAAGAGTCCCAAGCTTAGGCATACAATGGAATTTTTATTCAGCATTTAACTGGTGGGAGAAAATAACAAACAGACTTTCTTACTGAGAACATATTTTACACAAAAAGCTAAAAACCATGTCAATCAAAAATACTGTAATTACTTCGGGCAGTATCATTCAACAACTGACAAAAAAAACCCTCGATTTCAATCGTCTCATTCTTTCAAAGTCATATTGAAATTACATTTTTAGCACAGAGATTCACGATTCTCAGAGATTCAGATTCAAATCCCAAGAAAAGATCAAGAATGTATTTTCCTTGTGGTCATGTTCAGTGGCTTTGAGGCTGCTCTCTCAACTACTTCAATATTCAATATTACATACATTCATGACTGTCCCACATGACTCTGAAAGTTAAAAGGCAACATACAGGTTCCCTGCAATCCTCCTAACACAAAGGTTTTCCCATGCTGAAAGGAAGAAAGAGGTGACTTTCTTAGTCTGGTTTTCAAAAAAATCACAACCCTGTATACTTGAAACTTTGAACATGTACAGAATATTTGCATGAGCCAGGTTAGCTGAATTTCACCTTAACCTGTATTCCAACCTCCTGTCTGTTCAGGCAGCAGGCTTACAAGTAGGTACATAATAGGTATGCTCTTTCTTATACCACTTGCCTTTGTGATTAGTGCTCTCTAAAAATATCGGAGCTTTGAAAATTGGCATTTTTGGAATGTTTCTTGTGTGTGAAAGTTGTGAAATAAAATTAAAAGAACCACCATCCTGCCAAACACTTTCCATTATCTTTTCTCTTGCAGAGAAAAGTAAGATTTTATAGGAAGCCCCAGGGATATGAACAATACTTGAAAACACAGAAAAATAGCATGCAAGTTTCTGTTTTTTCTTCTTCTATCTGAACCACAATAATTATATAGCATTATTACTGCAGCCCTCTTTCTTTCTAAGGTTCTTGGCACCCAAATTCCTTCCCCCAAGCATGTTAGAAACACAAGGTTCTTGCTTTCCTTTCATTCTGACTTCCAAGTAACATTAAAGCTTTCCAAAGTCCTTTTTCATTGGAGAAGTATAAACATTTTGTTCTTATTCTTTACAGTCCTATTTTTTTTCCTCCACAAACTTAGACAGACTTCTGAGCAGCCTCCCTTTCCCATCTGCTCTGCCAGAGCACCAGCAATAAGACACTGTTTGCATCCAACAGCACAAAGCAGTCTCTGTATATTTTCCTATACTATTCAGAATGTACAAGGTCTTCCTCAACAAAGCTGCTCTCTTCTGTCGATGACCAAGAATATTTGACCAGTTTTACATTACTGAAACCACTTTGTGGACATGAAATCAAGCATGAGACCCTGAGCTAATATGAAACACTTGTCATCCCCATATGGATTTAAAAGGACAACTGCAACAATAAAAAATGACATGTGGAAGAGAAACCATCCTTCTGTGTAAGCAAAAACTTAAAAAAAGCATGCAGCAGAGTGACGAACCACATCTTAGCCCTCTACTTGAAATATAACTCAATATAGTTGTTCTGGTTTTGGCTGGGGTGGTTTAGGCTGGAATAGAACTGATTTTGTTCTTAGCAGCTAGAATAGCCTTAAGTTTTGGCTTTAGTGTCATGTTTGGTATGGTAAGATTGTTGATAACACTGATAATTTTAGTTGTTGCTAAGAGATCAAGAACCCCATTTTTGCTAGAAGGGAGAACAACCAGAAAAATGGATCCAAATTAGCTAGTGGAGTATTCCATATCATGCAACGTCATGCTCAGTATATAGCTGAGAGTTGGCTGGGAAATTGTTCTCTCTTTTCTGGGATTGCAGTTTCGGGATCTCTGTTCTTCTCCAGGATGGCTCAAGTGAATAAGCTGGGCCTTGGTTATTCAGTATTGACCAATTCCATTATGCATCACTGGTTAGCACATTTTCTTACTAGTAGTAGGACTATTATTATTATTATTATTATTATTATTATTATTTTTTCATTTACTTTTATAATTATTATTTATTTTCAATTCCTAAATTATTTTTATCTCAACCTATGAGTCTTCTTACCTTTACCCCTGCAACTGTCTTCCCCATCCCCCAGAGCCCAGGAGGGTGAGCAGGCAGCTGCGTTGTATTTACTGGCCTGGGTTAAACCACAACAGTAAATAAGGAAAAGGCTTACTGTGTACAGGGTAAGTAGCAAGTACAGTCATAAATTGCTCTGGTAGTGTTGGTCATACTGAGATGTACCATCAAGAGGTTTACTGGGAGGGTGATTCATTTCTAGAACAATAATTTGTGTAAGGTGCATACATTTCAATAACTCTGTTTCCATTTCCAAGGCAATCTAAAGTAGCTGCAGGTTGACTTAAAAACTCTGAAAAATTTTAAAATAATACGTGAGAATTTACTTCTTGGTTGTCGTTATCTAAGATTTTATTCTTCAGTCGAGAAGTCAGTAACAGAAGATCTAAAAGTAGAGCACTGTTGTGAAATCTTTTCTTAGAAAGAATGAAGATGTTGAATTTTGTGTCTGAATTACAGAGTGGGCGCATGAAAAATGCAGATTAGCAATTTCTGCCACATACATGTATTTTCATCATCTAACAAGCTAAGCAGAAACCATGTGCTCTTTCCCCAACACTGAATAGAGAATGTTTTCCTGGTTTCATTTTATTTCTTGCTGAATTTTAGACATGCTAAACTGGCATTGTAAAAATTAAAATTACCCATAGAATTTGAGCACATCAGTCGCTTAACTGCATATTGAGCACATTAGCAGCATAATTTAGAAAAAAATCCCAAATATATTTAAAGAATTTGATAAAGTCACGAGGATCTTTACATGTAATGTGAAATGATACATTACTGGTTTGTAGAGGCCTCTGGAGATTCCACAGCAGTATACATTAATGAATTCTTCCTGACAATTCGATACGCAAAAATGCATTGAAAGGTTTAATGCTCCAGTGAACCCGACATACGCTCAGAGTACCCAGGTTTCCTATCCAAAACTGCCACGTCTAACCAGATGGCCAATGTTTCTCCCTTTTCACCAAGTCAGAAACCATTTTCAGAACATCTGTATATACCTATGTATTCTGAAATTCTAACTTCAATGGGTATTGGAGTCAACAGGAAGATTTATACTGATGTTATGCTGGCTTTAGACCAAGTCAGCAATGTCAAGTTTGTTAAGCATCACCATATCCAATCCTAATCTTAAACATAATCATTTGTGAAAATTAGAACATTTGGTATCCAATTTGGTGTTCTTTTCCTGTGTAGTTCATGATGTAGTAAGAGAACTGTTCAATAAGAAGCAACCAAAATGAAAAGCGCATATCAGAAGTGGGGGGGGAAAGAAGAAAATTCTAACTTTGCTAATATTAATTCTTTTAAACTGCCAGGTAGAAATGTAAAAGATGAATCTAAATCTACAAAAGGTAGAGCAGAATGTGCACCAATGCTATGTTTTAATGGACCTAAAATGAATTTAAAAGAAGCATACTCTTGTAAAACAGGCTGAATAATAAAATATTCGTCCCATGTTCATCAAGCAAAAGCATTTTGCACGTTTCCATTTTCTTAAAGTACAACTCAGCATATCCAAACTGCCATTCTGAAATCAAATCCAGTGCCAATTTGTGAACACCATAGCAAAGTTTTTTCTTATAAAACTGTACTCTTAAAAAATTGAAGCGTTTAAGTTGCAGCATTTTGCTAAACATGCTTTCCCCCTTTCTCCTATAAAAATATCTCCCACAAAAATAAAAGTTTAACAGAAACTATGTAAGTAAAACAAAACTCTCCTCTTTAGACCCTATTTATTGTATATGCTTTCGGAGTTGTCCAATTTGAAGGAAAACCAACCCAAAAACCTGCCTCGTGTGAAAAAAGATACTCCTGAAATTTCTTCCGTTAGAGACATCAAGTTGTCAAAGTTACACATCAGTCACACAAAACAGAACAAACAGAAATCTCTCCACACCTGCTCTTCTAGCTCAAAGTTTAATATTTTCATGAAGTTTCATGTCACCTACCCAGGAGTTACCCTGGCTAATCTTAATTCACCATTTACAGAGGGAAAAATTGACAACAGCCCACCCAAAACTGACAAAGGCTTTATTTTCCAGGAAGCTAAAGAAACAAAACTGACAAGAAATGACAGAATATAGTTGTTTGTCATGTCATTCTCCTAATGGAGCTGGACTGGAAATTTTTTTTTTTTTTTTTGAGAAAAAGATTTGTTTTTAAAAGGTTGCAAAAAACTTCAAAACCTGCTTGCTGCCATGAACCAAAGTAGCTTTAGAAACAGAAAACTTCTGAAAGAGTTATAAAAGCACTGGTTTCTAGATCAAATATATAATGAGAAGTTATTCCTAACATTCAGAACATCCTGTAAGGCAGTATTTTGGTATGCATTAATTGAGGAAATTCTCTAGCAAACAGCCAACAGCTGGAATAAAATACAGGACTTGATAATAGCTTTTTTACTTGCGCTGAATACCTCAGTTTACATGCTTGAAAGACCACAAATCCAACCCTTGTCAGTAATTATGAGAAAGTAAAAGTATCTGAACTAACTTTGCAGGATTATTCCCTCACTGATGTGCTAACAGGGATGAAAATAATTTATCATTAGGAGGAACAATACTAACCCCAGCAAAAAATAAGATCCCTCCCAGATAGCAACTCACAGATGTAACAGCTTCTCTTTGTAACATGTTAACTCTTATGTATTTTTTTTCCTTTTTTAGCTCTTGAGTAGCTATCAAGGACTTCTGTAAATTAGGAACCAAGAATGATTTCTTATGCTGTACCTTTCTTCCATCTCTGAAAGAACTGTGTTGATGGAAGACTAGAAGAGTAATGAGTGAGGCTATGCATCTTTTTAAAAGCCAGTTTTGTCAAAAGGAAATTGTTATCAAATGATCCCAAAATATTTTTTAATTAAAAACATTAATTTCTTCTCTGAGATGTGCCTTTTCCTATTTTATCACAATTAAACGATACAAAAATGTTGTTTATTACAAGCATCTACAGTATAACTCATAAGCTTTTGAGATGCATATTAACTAAATAACAGGTTTCACTAAGATTTTTATTGCTCTGTTCTCCCAAAAAGTATTGTGATGCTCTCTTTCAAGATCTAATTTAAATACAAAGGAAAGTCTCGTTAAAGCATTCTTCACTACAGAGATTTTGGTATTTGTTTATAAATGAAACACAATTATTTTTTACTAAAATAGAGTATTTCATAAGTAATTTACTTTTAGTCACAATACGGCCTTAAAGAATTGCCAGAAGTATTGTACTTAATCATAGCACATTAGTCTTCCATTGGATTAGAAAGAAAAGCCTGAGTGACAGCTGCAATAATATAGCATTACCAAAACTGAAACATTCATATTTTTCATCTTCTTGGAAAAGTAAGACTGACTCATCAAAAATTAATTTGAATTTTTCTATTTTAAGCTGATTAAGAGTTGTACCTGGAACACGTAGTTATTTTTCTGTCTATGCAACATCCGAAGGACAGTTCACTAATAAAAAAAATTCTGATTAAAAGGACAAAAGAGATTAAAAAGTCAGTAATAGAGATACTGTCTTCCTGAATATGTAAAGAACATACAAATGCATTTACAAGTCACCAACCCCTCCTGTAAGGTACTTTAATAAACCCCTATAATACAACATCTAATAGTTTTAGTCTTGAAAGCATTACACACAATAGGCCTGTGAGGCAGAGCACTGTTTTGCCAGATGGGTAGATACCTAGACAAAGAAGAATAAGATGGGCATGACTGCCAGCTACCAAGCAGTCAGACGTGAGCTTCTGTCTTGCTCCAGAAGGACCTACCACAAGCAAGTTGCAAACACAAAAGGATACAGATGTAGTTAACCTCAGAGCAGCTCCCAAACTTCAAAATAACTGTGTTTTCAGTGCAAACACTAACACAGCTCTACATTAAAGCTTACCTTTGTTAAGAGAAAAAACTGTGCTGAATAAAGGAGTTAACTCACAGTTCCCTGAAGTACCTTCAGCCTATACCTTCACCAAGGAGACAACACTCTCACTTCATTGTAAGTGGAAAGATGCATGAACTTTGCAAAACTATTATCAGATTTGATTTTTAAAGCTGCTTTGCATGATTTTCAGACACGTAAGATTGGTAAGCAGCTGATGGATATAACTGTTCAGTATGAGAAATCGAATATGCATTATCTCAAATAATTTGTCAGAAATTATATGCAAGGAATACTGGAATTTCCAACTGTACAAGAGACACTGACTTGCATGCTTTGATTCCTCTTTTACAAAAATCAGTTCACTCAATTCCATTTCAATCAAGATTGCACAGATTGTGCAAAAACTTCTCCCACTGCTTGTCTCTTTTAATGAGATATTCATGGCTATTGTGTCCCAGTCACATGTTCTGATAAAGCATACAAAATCCTTGAGAGGA
The DNA here is from genome assembly GCA_020745705.1 of Hemiprocne comata. Taxonomy (NCBI): domain Eukaryota; kingdom Metazoa; phylum Chordata; class Aves; order Apodiformes; family Apodidae; genus Hemiprocne; species Hemiprocne comata. The sequence continues at coordinate 92,867,189 of CM036588.1, forward strand.
GGGCACCACCCGTTAACCACACAAATCTTTTGATGTCTGTAGTGGCAGCTAAAAATTTATTCTCCACATTAATCTTGATCACAAGTTCCAGAGGGCTATAAATCCAATTTTGTAAGTAGAAATTTCTTAAGTAAAAGATATCATGTTTAATGTTTATTCTGTCTTTAGTTTTTGTTGAAAAAAAACTTTAAAAGTCTTTCATGTTAATATCACTGTAGAGAGGCTAATCCTAAAGGATGAGACATTTTTATTTCAAATCCTTATTTTACTCATTGGACAAGAAAGTAATATTATGAGAGTGGAAGCTATAAAACCCAAATATCATTCCGTAATATCAGACAAGTATGAAAGCCAGATGAGTAAACAGTGGTAAAATGTCATCTGCATGTCAAAATTTTGGCTGTATTAAAGAAGAATGAAGTCAAATTAGAACAGTTATAGAAACTGGGTAGGAGGAAATTCAGAGGAATGGACAGTGTTTCACACAAATCTGAAACGGCTTGGCTTTTTAGCCTAGAAAATTAAAAACAAGTGTATTGGACATTCTCCACAAATGCACAAGAAAGATTTGCTCCATGTCTGGTGACTTTTACTTCTCCTAAAACCCACTACAGCAGAAAGCTAATAGCCCAAAATAGTTTTGGGCTAAAAATACTAATACTTCTTATCAGAAAAATGATACAGCAGCCTTCCAGAAAAAGTATGGGAGATAAGAAGTAAATCCCCACCTGCAATATGATGTTTGACCACAAGGGTATTGCAGCATCATCTGGCCTGGCCATCACCCTGGGCTTTTTGTGCAGCTGCTCACTCTCGCTGCCTCGGCCACACACAGTCTGAAGCCCGACAGCACTCGGCTGCACCAACTCTGTGTTAGTAAGAAAACCATATCTAAATGATACTGCCTTAAACATGCTGCATACATGTTGGTGGCAGACCATTTCATGACTCACAAATTGCCATAAACAAAACAGTTCTGGAGTCCACCCCACACTTGTCTGAATTTGGGTGATTTCACTGCATCACAGTATCACAAAAGGTATGTTTTTCATATAATTGATATGAATTATCACTATACCAATATTCATGATGTTATCTCAAAGTAATGTGAATTGATGTGAATTAACAATTATTTCAGGGTTTCAGACAGATAAAGACTTTTCTGGAGACACCTACATCTTATGCACTTCCGTTTCTGTCTATGAGTAACAAGAAGATCAGAAGAACATAGGCTGTTCACACGGCCATGAACCTGACCTCCCTGTAATGGTGGCAACGAGCCTCTGTATCTCACAGAAGCATCCTCAGACACCAAATGCAACCATGTCTACATGACATTTCTTAAACAAAAGGTGAAAAATCTGCAGCTGTATGTGGTCAAGGTGAGAGATAACAGAGAGAACAGTCCTGATAGCAGATGAGGAGTCCTGCAAGGATGAGATGAAATAGCTGGCCAGGAAAATTTTCAATAAGCACTGGCAACAGAGGACAGTGAAATAGAAGCAGCTCACTGTGTATCACCTTAAATCACATATAATTTTGTTGACATTAGGATTACATGACTGAGACAGAAAGGAATAAAGTGTCATAATTGTGTCTCAGGATATTTAAATGGCAAATACCTGTAGGGCTAATATAAACTTTGCTTTAACAGACGTAATAATTTTCATAAAAATTATTCTCTTTTCTTTGTCATAAAACCCCCTCCCCATGAATAAAGTTCCCAAATGACTATATGAGTATTAACCCATTCCTATTACCTGACATGAATAACAATCTATGGATATACTCAATTTAATCAAGTCAAATTCAGGTATGTGTATTATGAAATGAAAACAGCTTCCAGGAAACACAGCTTAAAAAAATGCCCTGCTTCTTTTGGACAGCCTACAGCATATGCAATTACCCAGCAACTCCCTAGGGAAACAAAACAAATAGCAGAAGGTTAAATCTTGCTTCAGCTGCCTGACTGTATTCCTAAGAAATTATTTTTACTTATCACCCTTTGTCTCTTTCAGTAGCTGTTACCTAATTATGTTAGTAAAACTTGCAACTATTCTGCACGTAAGTACAAAACATAAGCACTGCAATCATCCCTCAAGATACTCCTAATTTTGTGTTTGAGTGAGCTTCAATTGTTCATGTAGGGTTTTAGTAACACACTTCGAAGCTAGACAGCAACTCTTTGATCTTTAAAAGCTTAAATGAAAGGCTCAAATGCGTATCTTCAAACCTGCAGTTAATCTGAATTAAGACTCATAATGAGGGACTGCTTCACAGTTCAAATTAATCAGGCATTTTAAGATGACATTGGCTAACTGATCGGTCTTCAAAATATGTCATTCTGAAAGAGAAATATATTCTAAGAAACATTTATCCTGTAAATTTTTTTTGTAACTCTCTGATATGAAGACCTCACTCTGTAACACACTCAAAGGGAAGCAATTTCAATTCTTCCTGAAGTCATTAGATACTATAAAGTACTCAACTATTCACAAGATAGAACTTAACAACTTCAGCTTTGCTCTTAGAACACAGCTAAAATAAGGCAGTATTTCAAAATTACACCAGTGCATTTCACATCAATGTAGAAAATTCCATTATAACTGAAAAGCAAAATATAAGACTAAGGGGGTTTTTCTTTATATAAATGGTAGTTTGCTTTTCTCCACATTATTTTCAAAAGGTTCCTTCACCTCTTTCCTCTTCCATAATTATGTTCCAGCACCACCCCCAACACACAGATAGCCCCTCCGCCCCCTTTTAAAATTATTAAACCAGCCATGTCTAGGTTTGAAAAATGATTAAAAGAACACAAATACAATTATTCCAGATATTTCTATAACATCACGTAAAACTCTTGCTTCAAAAGGACACACTTTTAGACAGACGTGCCTATCTACTTAAACCTAAGTCTAGTAGTAGGCTAAAAGAAAACACGCAGATACATGGATTTACAAAGAGACCATGGTTAAGTGTGCAAACAATGTGAACAAAAGGAAGGTGGGCCTCACAGTGTCCTCTAATGACTCAACTCTCGAATCCTGGGGACTCAACAATCTGTCATCTGTGCAAGGAGGAGGGATAAGTACATTGGACTTAGCCAGGCAGCTGCAAACTGAACATACAACATGGCTAAAAGCAGCACTTGAAACACGGAGATACAAGGTCTGCTCATGACAATGGGTGAATGCACAGACGCAGGCACACACTGAGCTGAAACTGCAGAGCTTCTGGCCCTCTCCCAGAGTTGGGAACTTGAGAAAAGTCTCTCCAATGAGGAGACCACATGTACTGCCTTACACTGAACAAAAGGAAAAAAACGAAAGCATTAATCTGAATTGAATCTTAATACAGAAAGCAGCAGCCCACAACACTATAATAAAAGTAAACGGAATAAAGGAAGGTAGTGGTCTACACAAACACCCAGCTCAGAATGCATTCTGTCTTTAACCACTTTCACTGGAGGGATATCACAGGACTTCTCTCATGTGTATTCAATAAATCTGCACCTACTTAACCATATTCCTTGCTGTGTAGTCTTTTTTACATGCAACACATGGGACAGTAATCCTGAAATCCACAACTTAGCATCACCACAGAGCCACCAGTTGACACTTACTTGTGCTACAGATGCCTTACATGCTTAGTACTGGCTGTAGTCTTCAGCTTTTAATCATACCATGACTGCAGAGCCACGCTAATATGAAGTGTACCTTTCAAAAATGAGAGATAATCCCTTTATTTGTCACATTGCAAAAGTCCTGAGAAGTAGCTTCAAGATTTCCTCTATTGTAGGTAGTTTCCTACTTTCATTTCTTTATTTTAATATTAAAGCCTTATGAGCCTGACAACAGGAATATAAAAAATACTTTGGTTGAGTATTCAATCAAATTTCATTCACCACAGGAGGTTATAAATAACACTTACATGCTCAGTCTAAAGTTTTATGACCAATTACAAGAAACATTCATACTTACACATAACTGATGTCAAATATTAATTATATGCTCCTCCACACAGAATTAAATAACTATCTTACTACTCAATAAGAATTTTCTGGGATCTCTACACTGCTAGGTGGCAGTCAGGCACTGTAATCGCATGCAACAGTTGTGGCCTCAGATTCAAGATCTCTGCGCTACATCTGTTATGGTGCTAAGGAACATCAGTCAGTCTGGTGCACTTGGGGATGCTCTTTGGATCACATAGACTTAAAAAAAGAAGTCTGAAAAGAACATACAGGCACGTACTGTAGTAACTGTCCATCTTGGTGGGAGGGCAGTTCATACTAAAACCCTGTCACTGACACTACTAGGTTTCAGAAAGAATTTCCTGCTAAAAATAGTAAGAATACACATTATATTAATGTCCTCAGTTGCAATGCTAACTTTGGGCTCCCATGAAAACCAAACACTACCCTATGTTTGTCCTAACCTTTCTCATCCACATTTGACATATCCCAACCTATTTCATTATGAACTTGTGAACTTTCAATTCAAAGTATTACTGTATACAGAAACAACTTGAAATGGTCAAAACAGATATGCTGCATTATTTGAAAAATTCAACACATACAAATTTCCATTATTTAAATGAGAAAAAAACCCAACTCTTTCTCCTGGGTTTTGGTCAAGCTTACTCCAGAATACAGGAGAGATCTGCAACCAGAAATACCACTTTCCTATGGAAACACAAAGACGAAATATTCCTCATTCAACTCCTTATCTCCAACTACTGTTGTCACTTCATGATACCCTTTACTGGACAGCACAGACATATTAGAAATAAAATTCTGACAGTATAGTTAACAACTATTTTATGATGTACCATTACAGATTTGAAAGAGAATCAGAATCAATTAATTTCATTTGTTCTTAATGCCAGAACAAGAGGCAACATTTCAAGCTGCAGTAGGGTACATTAGCATCACCACCAGTGGAAAAAAAATAACAGTCATCAGATCATTAAACAAACTGCCAAGTGAAGTTACAGACTCATTATCACTTGAAACATGACATCTATCAGGGAAGCCAGAAATAATAAATCAGTCTTGCCAAAATGGTAATGGGTTGTTCATATATTCCAGAACAAAAACATTCCAAAATTGAAATTATTTGATTAGATTACAAAAATTATGTGTTATTACAATCTGCATTATTTTGTTTAGTTGGTAATAATGAATATGAGAAGTGCTATAGTAAATAGCCTCCTGAAAGATTACTTGACTGGCAATGTTTAAAATAAAGCCTTTTGTTATAAACCTGCACTTCCTTTCTTACTATTTTGAAACTCCTAACTTGAGAGAATGTAATGCAATTTGGAGCAGAAAATAACATCCCTTCAGTTGCATTTTTGTATATATTTTATGTACATATAAACAAAATCAATACCAGTTGCTTGCCATTTATCCCACTCTATCTGAGGAAAACCACCAGCTGGTACAGGACTAAACACAGCCTTGGGCAACCACTGAAGCAGTTGCAAGTGGCCAGAGTCATCTCCTGCATGGCAGGCACTCAGTGTCAGGGAGCAGCAAGAGGAAGGGGTGATCCTGAGGGAGACGTGAGCCAGCAGTGAGGGTGATCTTGGCAACAGATCACCAAGCATCAGGGAAAGGAGCAAGTCAAGACCAAGACAGGAAAACCAAAGAAGCTGAGAGGAAAGCTGGTGCCAGCCAGAGCCACCGTGGCTCAGGTGGGGATGGAGGGTGCTATGCTGGGCTCAAATGGGGTTCCTGGGCCTTGAGCAGGGCCACCATGGCCCAGTAGTGACCTCAGGGTTCAGATGCTCAACTCCCATTGCCAAAGTGCTTTGCTTCTGGATTTGAAGGCACAAGGGCTTTGTAAAATGCCGTACATATATTTTTACATTCTGCTTTTTCTTCAGCCTTAAAGTAAGTTCTATTTACAACAGCCCACTAATTGTAAAAATTAAGACTCTTTCAGTACAACTAGGCTAACCTCTGTCAGCGTGGCACGGCCATCATAGAATCATAGAATGGTTAGAGTTGGAAGGGACCTTAAACATCATCGAGTTCCAATTCCCCTGCACGAGCAGGGACACCTCCCACTAGACCAGGTTGCTCAGAGCCCCATCCAACCTGGACGTGAACGCCCCCAGGGATGGAGCCTCCACAACTTCTCTGGGCAACCTGTTCCAGTGTCTCACTACCCTCACACTAAAGAATCTTCTTCTGATCTCTAACCTAAATCTCTCCTCCCTCAGTTTCAAAACATTACCCCTTGTCCTAGCACTATGTGCTCTTGTAAAAAGCCCCTCCCCAGATTTTCTGTAGGCCCCCCTCAGGTACTGGAAGGCTGCTATGAGGTCCCCCCAGAACCTTCGCTTCTTCAGGCTGAACAACCCCAACTCCCTCAGCCTTTCTTCATAAGAGAGGTGCTCCAGCCCATGGATCATTTTCATGGCCCTCCTCTGGACATGCTCTAGCTAGCCAATACTGTACAGAGCTGGGTTGTGCTTAATATGAGCTTGTCTTCAGACTTCTGCCACGCTGGGAGGAGGTTTCCTGCATGCTTTAATGATATAAGTAAATGACACAGAAGTCTAGAAGAAACAAAGACAGAACTGTAAAAATATTAATTTTAGTAGCATGCGTACATTAATTCAGAGGGAAGGAAATTAGAAAGGGCAGTAACTAGTACTACAGCATGACAAGTGCCACACTCCCTAATTCCCAAGCACTGCCTTTGAGCAAGTTTCCGTGGTTTATGAGAGAGACTACGAGGCCTGGTATTCAACTCTAAAACTCACCAATTTTAGTACAGAGATCTCAGGCCACACATGAATTGGCTTTCACAGACAAAACTCAGAAATATGTACATCAAAGCTTCAATACCAATCCTCTCCCAAAAAGAAAAGAGATTGGCAGTTTGCCAAAGAATCACCCTCAGTCCAGCAGATCACCCGCTTCAGTTTCAAGGACAGCCCAGAATAACATTTTGAAAAGACCATGAAAAGGAAATATGTCAAAAAAATTAAAAGATAAAATCTTTTGCATAGAAAACTGCTAGCCTTAAAATAACAACCAAAATTGCAAGGACTGACAGTTTAGCAAGGTTCTTTTTTCTTCTTAGATATGAAAGTTAATTAAAACCGGTGAAGTCATGAAGTCATTTGTGACCTATCCTAAATGTAACATAATCTCATCTGAAAAGCATGAAATTACTCTGCCTATATCTATTACTTCAATTCTTGATAACTATTATAGTCATTCAATAATCCAATTACTAAAAATTACATTGCAGAAGTAGGCCCATGCAATAGCCAAAATAGAAACGATTTATGTCATTGTCTGCACAACATTTATGGACCAAAAGAAACTTATTACGTAAAACAAACTGAAATACCCAGAACTTTTTTTTACTTCCCACAATACATGTATCTGAAAGTATCTAACTTGCTGCAGAATAGGTCAGTCTATGACCAAGACATACAGTTATCATTTTCAAACACAAAAGTCAAAATTTATATTGAATCTAGAATGTAGTGCTAAAATCACTTTTAATGTCATTGGGAAGGTGCTAAATCTGATATCAGTAAATAGGCACTCTTGAATGCTGGCCAGACAAACTTCCTAGAATGCAGGAACAAATTAATAATTCGTGTAGAGCTCCATTTTCTGGTGACCAACACAGAAGGACTTAATGTAATACTCAATTGTATGGAGCCATTGAGAGTCAAGTTATGCATCCTAATCCCCAGCAAGAAAAAGGTTCCCAAAGGAAGGGGTAGTTAACATAGACAAACACTGGTGGTCACTGATTAACTCCACTGGTTCAAGATCTGTTTTCAGTTCAGAGCTTTTGAACATTTATCTTATGTTTATAAACACAAGGAATAAATAGTTTGTTTTGGTTAAAGTCTTGCCTAAATATATGAAAAAACCTTGGCATTTCAGTGTTAGTTCAGGGATCAAAGCCAAAACCACATTATGGGAGAAAAGATGATACAGTCTTATGAGCACAAGAGTGCAAAATGTTTGACTGAAAGCGTGGATGAAGGAGGGAGAGTAAATCAGCTATTGCTTCATTTTCCAAACCCTTTCAATAAAATTTAAAAAAGTAAGTTATATTTAAAAACCCTCAAACTAGCTAGTGAACCTGTTAACCTTGAGTATGAGCCTGTCTCATAAGCAGCAAGTTTAGAAAAATCAGTAGCTGTTGTGCAAAGTTAGAGGAATGCCAAATAGTAAGACACTGAATTTATATCTATCCTCAGTTTTACACTTCAGGTTACGAGGATGCAGCATTCAAATGAACAGGTCACTAAGCCTGACGTAAACCTACTGTCATTGCCACCCTCAGCCAGTTGGGATCCATGATCTGATGGCTCACATCTATGAACGAAATCTCTAAAACCCAGATTGCCCATCAAAATCTACACAGCACTACCATTTTTCCTGGTAGAGAAAAACTTACTAAAATTATCCTAAAAACGCTAAGACCATCCACAATTTGCTTCTTGGCTATGATTTACAGAAGTGAAGCACTTTTCAGAACATGAAAAACAGTCCTGTAACAGAGGAAGAATGGGCAATTTATTTATTTTGTTTACAGATGAATGGAATATAATGATCACACAAATAACTTTTCACTATGTATTTCACTATATGGAATTAATGAGTTTTGTAAAATCCATAACAAATAAAAAAAAACCTTCTAAACATGCTAGGCATTAAGTATCATAAAATGCAACAGTATTTTTTTTTGTTTTTTTTTCCTTTTTTCTCAGCCAAAAATCCAAATTGCACAGTATTTTTTGAAAAAGCAGCCTTTCAGTTGGGATTTGTTTACTTCTATGCTCTGGACTAAACAGCTTAGAAAAAAAATGTTTGCATACATTTCTTTAAGGTATTTACATTTAGTTAGTCTTCATATGCATCACAGATGAAATCTATACTTCATGAAACATGAAAGGATGTTTCTCTGAAATTCTTTGTAACTGCAAAGCACAATCTGGCTCTGTAAACAGAGCTACTGAGGGGTGAGGCAGGAAGGCAAGAAACAAAATATGCATATGCACACGGGAACATAAGACTCAGATCTAACTTTGACATCTTAGTTACAAAAATTCATCGAAGTTAATGCATCCCACAGAAACTGCATTTATATTAATGAGATCCAGTGGATTGAAAATTACTGCCACAAAATTGTAATAATCCATGTGGAGTAATCAATATTATAAGGCAGGAAATGAAAAAAAAGAAATAATTAAGCTTTAGTTGTTACTGTAAGTTGTGAAATAACTGCAGATGTTATTTACTCTGATTTCCACACATCATTTCATATAGAAAAGAGATATGCTCAGTTTTCTACTGTTTGAAATAAAGTATTTCAGTTTTATCTAGAAAATCGAGACAACCACAGCTGCAGAAGGGAAAAGTTTTGCTAAAATAATCAATAGTCTTTTTTTTTTTCTATATCCCCTCCGCATTTTGCTCAATCCACTTCCTTCTTTTTATATCCCTGCATGTTTTATGTAGTTAATCATCTTTGTAAATGCAAATAATTTTTCTCCAAGGGTACAAACCAGGGGGGAAAAAAAAAAGGGGGGGGGGGGGGGAAGTTTCCAAGTTCTGTTCAGATGGTTCATAATTTCAGTACCTCTGTTATAAAAAAATCCTGAATAGCATCAGACGTTTGTATCACCTCTCACCTACTATTTTAAAATATCTGATATTAAGTAATTAAAAACCATAACAGCAAAGCTGGGTTTGAATTTGAAATATAGTTCTGTTTGTCTCAAATCATTAATAAATTCTGCCTCCTTTAAATTGCTAATATGAAAATAAAATTCACTACCAAATGCTGGCATTTTCAAGGTTTTAATAAATTAATTGCTGCAGAAGAGTATTATACATTTCATATTGTAGAAAGAAGAAACTAAAAGTATAGCATTAGTTTGCAAAAGGATCCTAGAAAATACCTTCTAGATTCCTATCGATATAAATCCATAAAGTTAAATCTTTATATTAGAAAATAAAATATTCCTAGTTGTTATTTAATAACAAAGTATCCACTTAATGTATTTCTGCACTAATGGGCATTTTACCTGTCTGCCTTTCCCATGTTTTGACTGGGGATTAGGTCTCCTCGTTTCCTAATTCATTTTATTTCCAGTATCTTCAAAGGAGCAAGAGCCTCAATGTAACAACAATTACTTTTTTCACTGACAAATATCAAGCATTATTACAATAAATAGTACCTTACCTGAAAAGAAAGTACGAGATACTAATTCTGTAATTCCACCCAGGTTATTTTATTCCCATTTCCCTTCTTGAGAGCACCACACAAACTCACCGAATCACAGTATGACTGAGGCAAGGGACTTCCAGAGATCTCTAGTGCAGCCTCCTACTCAAAGCAGGGTGAGCTGTGACAGGTAGAGTTTGACCCATAACCAATACCCCCAGAGTCCAGCCACCCAGTTTGTTTCTCACCCATATGGTTGTTTACCAATCCAGATGAAAATGTACCTGTCCTTGAGAGAAGACAGTTTCAAAAGTCTTAAAAAAGTACAGGTAAACAATACTCATCGACGACTCAGGGAGCTCTCCTGATGTCTATGATCTCTCAGAGATGATAGGGAGTGGCCTTTCAAGGACATGAGCCAGTGCTCTCAGTACCTTTTGATGAAGCCCATTGGGTCCCATGGAGTTCTTGCAAGGAAATTCTGCCTTGACCCTCACACCCACTCATTCCTGAAAAGCAGAGGACTACACCTGATAGCTGAAAACAGGCAAAGAAGGCATCAAGTACCTCAGCTTTGTGATTAGTGTGTCCACTTTTACCTGCCCCATTTCACATTTCCCTTGTTCTGACTTCTATTATTAATACAGTGATAGAACCTCTTCGTTTTGCTCCGTGTCCCTTGCAAGTCTTCACTTCAGCTGAGCTTTGACTGTCCTGACACCATTCCCAGGAAAAGGAAAAAGAGAGGCTTGACTTCTGTGAAATCTTAACCTATACTGAAAGCCAAATAGAGAAAATATTATGAGAAGGGAATATTCTGATTTGCTGATCCTGCCTTTGGTCTAATCTGCTTCCCCATAGGGGGGGAGGCTGCAGACAGTCAGAAGTGACTTGGTTATTATCAGTCCACTGGCACTGCTAAAAAGTTCACTGAAAGAAAAAAAAAAAAATCAGCAAAGAGCTTGCTCAAACCAAAACAACAACCATGCAATGTTTCTAAATTCCTCCTTTGTAGTCCATCTTTGCTGCATTTTTGCAATAAGGCTTAGTCATGAGTTCCCTGTTTAACAAAGCTCTTATCTGCTAAGTCTGCTTGACATCCTGAGTATCGTGACAGATATTCTTGCTCAGAGGAGGTTTCTAATCCATCACTCCACTCTGGCTGGAGAGATGTCTGGACCTCATTAGCTACAGAGTTCACCATTATAAAAGTAATCCTATGTAAAAAAGTAAATCACAGCAAGACAGAAAATAATTGACTTTGTTTCTTAGTGAGAAGATAAACTAAGATCTTACATCACTTAGATCCAGAAGTTTCCTTGATCAAGACTAATGTCAAGACCAAATATTTATTTAATATACTCCAAAAAATGTCTGTAATTGAAGCTTCCTTTATTCTGCTTCATAAAGTAACTCCAGTAATCAAGGAACTCTGGAGAAGAAGTGAGAGAGTGAAGAACATTTCATAATACTCAAAATTGTACTCTTCTATTGATTTCCTCCTTTAGAGGGCAGTGAGCGATAGAACAAACAATTCAACTTTGGAAAGGTGGCCTCCATCTATTGTGTTTCTTAATTTCCTTCTTTTTAGAAGTAATTCTTAGAATTACAATTGTAAATAATGAAAACACATTCACCACGAAACTGCACAGGAACAGATTGCTCAGATGATTTTGTGCATCTCTAAGGATGGACATTCCGCAAAATCTAAACCTGAACCTTGGATTTGGGAATCATGATCTCACATACTACCTAGATATTTCAGATATCTTAATTTTAAGAGGCAGACTCTCCCAGCTCCAACTGAAACTTAGCTCCAGCCTGGCAAACAGAAAAACATAAAAAATACACATTTACATACATGTAGGTGTAAATAGCATGCTACATAGCATACCAGTCCTGTAAGGTTTCTGATTCCTGAATCACAAAATAACCCACTTTGCTGGAGAAAAATTAAGCAGCAATTTAAACAGAAGTCTCCCATGCAACTCAGGGAATAAACTGAACAGCAATTAATAATCCTGTTCCTTCCACATATACCAAGCAAACCAGTGGCAGTAGATCTGTGGACTTGGTCAGCGTGAATAGCTCTGAATACTCTTTATAGAACATGCTATACAGAAATCACACAAGTAGCTCCAAATCAAACATTAAACTGGTTATCACTGCTATAAAAAAGAACTGATGTTTAAATAAGTACTTAAACTTTTTTATGATCAATTCAGTTTTGAACCTGTTAATAATAACCCAGGATAAGGTGATTATCCACAGAATACTGTTCACTTTGCAATCATATAACGGGATTCTGCTATTAAAAACTGGATACTAAAAGACAACAATTTAACAGAGCCAAGAACACAAAACCATTTAAGGAAAGTTACAAAAACATCAAAACCTCTTTTTTTCTTTTTTCCCCTTAAAAGAAATTGCAGGATTAGGGAAAATCACAAGCTGAATATAACTCAATCATCTATTTCATGCTCCAGGAAATGTACTTATGAATGCTTCATGAGATACATCTACAGTAATCCTGCTCAATTCAGCATATTGACCAGGCCACAGCTGGAGTCCCATATACAATTTTTACAGATATGGGCCAACAGAAGTAAGTCAACAGCAATGAAAATTCATGATTCAAAGATGCTCCTTATACTACAGAAGATATATTGACGGTCTTCAGATACACAGAAAGCTGATGCAAAGAGCAAATATCCTGCTGCAAAGGCCAAACAGCAGACTTCAACTGCAGAAAAAAGAAAAAAAAAATCTAAAGCCAAAGGAGTGAAGAAATTCAGATTAATCAACTCAATCTGATCTTGATCAGCTTGGGACTGCAGGGGTCAGGGAGCAGCAATAGTGGGCTGTTCCACCAGGGAAGGTATGCAGGGACCTCAGGGTGGTTGTCAGGCAGGCAGGGGCAGTGCCCTTACCCATCAGGTGCACAGTTCCACAGTACGCAAGAAAAACAAGGAGAGCAAAATGCCAACCAAAGTACAGTATCAAACCTGACAAAATAGGGAGAAATGTTTATAAACAGACACAGGTAAGGCATAACATGTACATTCTCCTTAAAATGGATCAAATCAGAAAAGTTCTTTCTCCTGCCATTTGGTTCATCCACAATGAGAAAACTTCATGTAATATACTCACTTCTTTTCACTAACATTTTAATCAAACAGTCAACATACTGGCAAGACCTGGCAACCTGCATCAGCAACTGCAGATAACTGGGAATTAAGTCATTAGGGCTCTGGGAACTGCAGTGACATTTATATATTGCTTTTTGTAGGCAGAAAAAGCCCTATGTTACTGCTAGGTTATGAGTGTTATCTCTTGTTCAAGGATGCTTTAAAATGGAATTATAGCTCCTGGAATACTCTTTTCAAAAAGATTTTTTTTTAACTCTAATATCTCCCTAATCTTTAGTTTATCTCCTAACTTCTGATAATTTCTCCTAGGAAAAAAGAGGGCATTTTACATTCCTCAAAAATTAGCCATGTCTACTGCCCGGAATGTTCTTCGCTAATCTGTTATGTCTTATTTCTTAAATTAACCAAGTAACTATGAGTACTCTGCAGTCCATGAAGAAGAAAACCAAAAAAAGCATCAAAAGTTATTTCCTTTACAGAGTCCTCAATTGGTGTAACTAAGGGCATTTGCAAATTGAGGGAGTATTTTTCATCTTACTTCCCATGGCACGTCTGAGGATAATACGCCAAATCACACCCTCTCAAATGTAAGAAACCTGGAAAGTAGTAAGGAGAAAGAGCTGTCAGCATTTATTCTTTCAGCCTGATCTACAGTGCTATGCATTACACTAGAGCTTAAATATTCTAAGGAAAGTGGGGTTTTAGCAAGGGAAGGCAAGGAAAAGACAGGTACTCTCCTCATTTGTACACTACCGGAGAGAAAGGGAGAGAGCATGCAGATAATAAGAAGGCTGCACCTTTTAATCACATTCAAAATATAAAAACATAGAATCAAATTTATCAAGCTTATATCCAGACAAACTAGTAACCCATTACAAGAGTAGATCCACAGAGTGAAACTGCTTTTGTCAAGGACTCAACACTCCCACCATGGGCATTTCAGGGAAGTTTTATTTTAGACTTGCTATAGCATGGTCCCATGGACTGAACCTTCATTAGTGGTTGCAACTAATCAGGTGCATCTATGAAACACCTTTCAGTTTAATTCCATCTTAAAGACATTCAGACTGGATGCTTCTGTATCAGCATTTTAGTTCACATTACAAGAATATTGAAGCAAATCTCCCCAGTCATTCCTGCTTCTCATGCTATGGTCTGCGCTGTAGTGTGGTCTCAGAGCACATGAGCTAATGGGCATTCATTCCATAGGGTCAGGCTAGAGTTAACCCAGAGATTCACAGACTACGTGGCAATAAATACAGAAGAAAATGAGATTCACCTGAAAACCATATCCCTAATCCAAAGTAAAATATTAATGCACATGTCCTAAGATGATATAAAGACTCTCTGAAATGGAATATTTTTCCATCATCATACTTCGCTCTGCAAGCCACACAGTTTATAAATACTTGTTTTGAAAAAAACCAAGTCCTTTTCTCAGCTCACTGTGGTGGTAAATTCCCCTGAATAAATAGGCCAGTAAGTATCAAACACTTCTAAACACATCAGGTTAGTATCACTGAAAAACAGGGCAGCTACAGCAAAGAGGACAACTCTAAGCAATAGCAAATAAAGCAGCTGAGGGACTGGAGGTCAGCTGGCACAGCTCCTACCAGTGAATCTAAGCTGTTTTCCCTTCCCTGAAGAACTACAATCGTGCTGCCCACAGGAATGGTCCCAGGTCACAGTCTAGATCTTGCCTGGAAAACTGCTAATTAGACTAGGACAAAATTATGTGAAAAAAAATACTAACAGTTTAACAGTATGATCAAATGAAATTTAGTGCCTGGAGCTATGCAATTACCTTCTTGATGTAATCAGTAGCTAGAATTTCCCACCTACAGAAGGAAAAAGGATACCAAAACCTATCTTCAGAAGAGTATGACCTGAATGGAATATTATTCTGCTTCCACAAACATTTCTTGACCATATTCTGCGCAACTCCCAGACCTGGAGGTATGGATGTACCTCTAAATCACAGGTTACCCTATGCCACCACTGGAGAGATTGGAAGACTATTAAGTAATGAAAAACTAAAAAAAGTTATGTTCCAGTTAACTGAAACAGTCATTAAAAGTATCTGTAGAGTTTATTAGTGAAAGCACCTTAATTTCACGTAAGAATATGAAATTAGTTCCACAAGATATCTGGTCTGTGAATATCAAGCAAGCTGATGACAGACTATTTAGATTGCTAATTACAACTAGCATATCTAAATTTTTATTCTGTGCAATAATGTTCAAGATTACAATATTCCCTTATATTTAATGAAAAAATTACTTTTTAGTATTTCTTGCAGATTATATATAGAGAACATAGACTACTGCTTGGATTGTTCTTTTAATTCATATCCAGTCAAATATAAGATAATTAGCTCTCAGTGAGAAGGCAGCCTCCTAAAGAAACACTGACACCACAAATAAAAGCAGAGATTGTCCTGGTTTGAGCCAGGATGAAGCCAATTTTCCTCTTACTGATTTTTTTTCCTTCAGTAAGCTCTCTTTAACTAGCAACAAGTGTTCCAGCTAGTGGGGTGATAACACTGGAATGTTTATGTTACTGTTGTGATGCGAAGGTCAGTTTGTTCTAGCCAGTGAATAGGCTGCTACAGATGCTACTGAGAGCAGAGGAGTCCTATGTATGACCCCCCTGTAGGGGAGCTGGACTAGACAGACAGCAGAACTGACCAAAGGTATTCCATTCCATATATCTACGTAAGCTCCGAGGAAGGTCAGGGATCACAGAAGACAACTTCCTTCCTGCTTCTTCCCTTCTCTTCCATCCATGGCTGACGTCTGGGGAGGACTCCATCTATCCATCACTGTCAACCCCAGGCTCAGGCATCTCTGACCCTCATAACTCTACCATTAGGCCCTGTCTGCTCTGCCTTATCTCCTGCCTGTGGGCTGAGACATATTGGGACTGCTCACAGCTAAGGAGAGTGCCGGGGGAGTTGCTGGTGGTGGGGGGAGGCAAGAGGCTTTTGCACATTCCTGAACATACTTGTATATAATTGTACATATAATTAAAGCTGTCTAATTTATTTTTCAATCCAGCAAAGTCTCTCTCCTAATTCTCTCTCTCCTTCCCTACCTGGGTGGGAGGGGGAGGGGATGGAGAGCATTGTTGTCTCTGGTTTATTTGCCAATCCTGAGTCAAACCGTAACAATTATAGTTAGACAAGTCAGTTACAGAGAAATACTATTCTTAGCCCTAAATAATGTTCCCACATCTTTAATTTTGGAGAATGTTTTGATTACTTAATTTAAACTGGAAAGATCCTTTCTCCCTAGGACAAGAGTTTTTCAATTTATACTGATAATACTCTCTTGGCTGTTCTCATTTGCCAAAGGTTCACAGAAATACTTGAAAAATAATTATGTTCTACATAACAACCTACTTTTTACCACTTATAAATTTCACCCAAAAGGAATTTATAGAACTGCATTATGTTCATCTCACACCTCAATGTCATAAACCATGGCAACAGGTTGCTGGGTTTGTTTTAGTTTATCTTACTTCTGCTAGATATCCTGGGCTAAGTCATAATTTTTTTAAGGCAGCATCGTCTGGAGCTAATTTTCAAAATATGATTTTTTTTTTTATAGTTCTCCCAGAGCAGACAGCCCTAACACTAATTGCCAAAAAAACATACATGATTCACTCTTTGCATTTTTTTTTGTGACACTTGGCAATGAATCACATATTGAACTAATAGAGGGGAAATTTTATAAATTTTAAAAGATTAAGTCTTCATTTTATGCTATAAATAAATGAAGCAAGGTGTTTTTGTGGAAGAGAATTAGATTGACCCTGGTCAGATTAAAATCATGCTAGAATTATGAGAATATTTAGCTATGAAAACTACAGCCAATAGACATTAAGTTAACCTTACTGACATTCATGAAAGAGTGGAGTTAAATCCAGTCGGCGGCTGGTCACGAGTGGTGCTCCCCAGGGCTCAGTGCTGGGGCCACTCCTGTTTAACATCTTTATTGATGATTTGGATGAAAGGATAGAGTGCACCCTCAGTAAGTTTGCAGATGACACTAAGTTGGGTGGAGTGTTGATCTGCTTGAGCATAGAGAGGCTCTGCAGAGGGATCTGGACAGGCTTGACAGATGGTCCAAGGCGAATGGCATGAGTTTCAATAAGGCCAAATGTCAGGTCCTTCACTTTGGCCACAACAACCCCCAGCAGTGCTACAGGCTTGGGGAGGGCTGGCTGGAGAGCTGTCCAACAGAAAGGGACCTGGGGGTGTTGACTGACAGCCAGCTTAACATGAGCCAGCAGTGTGCCCAGGTGGCCAAGAAGGCCAACACCATGCTGGCCTGTATCAGGAATAGAGTGGCCAGCAGGACCAGGGAGCTGATCCTGCCCCTTTACTTGGCCTTGGTGAGGGCACACCTCAAGTGCTGTGTGCAGTTTTGGGCACTGCAGTATAGGAAGGACATCGAGGTGCTGGAGAGGGTGCAGAGAAGGGCAACTAGGCTGATTAGGGGTCTGGAGAACAGGTCTTACGAGGAGAGGCTGAGGGAGCTGGGGCTGTTCAGCCTGGAGAAGAGGAGGCTGAGGGGAGACCTCACTGCTCTCTACAACTACCTGAAAGGAGGTTGTGGTGAGGTGGGTGTTGGCCTCTTCACCCTAGGGACCAGAGATAGGACAAGAGGAAATGAGGTCAAGTTCTGCCAGGGGAGGTTCAGATTGGATATTAGGAAAAATTTCTTCACAGAAAGAGTGATGAGGCATTGGAACAGGCTGCCCAGGGAGGTGGTGGATGCACCATCCCTGGAGGTGTTCAAAAAACAGGTGGACGTGGTGTTTTGGGAGATAGTTAAGTTGTTAGGGGTTGTAGGGCAGACGGTTGGACTTGATCATCTTGAAGGTCTTTTCCAATGTTGATGAGTCTGTGATTCTACAGATAGTAAGAATAAAAATGTTGCGCCTCATTAATTGTAAATGGAACCCTAACCCATTCTGTGATTATCACTTGGAAGAAGTATCATATAACTAGCCCATGTATAATCTAGTTCTTGTCTGAAAATAAGTGTCTTTTTTCCCCCCTGTTGTTCACATGAGTACCGATACACAAGTATGCACACTTGATTCCTTTAATGATCACAAAATCCTGAATAACAGACTTGGAGATTTTAGTAAAGTTACTCTTCAGAGCACACGAAACAGTCTAATCCTTTTAAGTAATGTCATTTTTTTCTCTTATTATTTAAAAAAGACTATTCTGTTTAGCACAGCAAGCATTTGCACCATATGATGCACCATATGCCTTAGTAATTAATTCCTCTTTTAAACGAAAACTACAATAAATAGTTGCATAAAACAGTGTGTTGATTCAACTAATAACTACACTGACAATTCAAAACTAGAGAAGGAAGATTTTATAAAAAAGCAATAGCTACATCACAAAACAAGACTGTCAGACTGAACTGGTAACGTGTGCTTATTTATGATGCAACTGTACTCTGAAAATAAGCACACAGTGTAAATTACTGTATATACTTATATTGCTGTTCCATCAGGGCTTGTAAAGGGTGGCCAAAGAACATCTAAATGCCACATCTACAAAAATGCTGCGTAAGACAGCAGGATATGTTGAAAAAATTGAGGAAAAAACATCAAGCAGGGATTGCAATCTAATTTTAGGTGAATAGAGTAGAATATTTTAAAAGTATAGAATAAAATGGCATGTTATTAACACAGCAGTACCACCTGTGAGTAATTGCCTAACCCTTTCTAAAAATATGACTTAGTATTGTTAGACGGGATTTGTGTGGCAAGATCTGTGCCTATGAAAATCCGTGCAGTATCTAGAGCTTAGCTGCAGCCACTGAAACAAATGAAAAAATCGATCCCTGCCTGTTGATTGAAGAGGCTTTGCTGGAGAGGAAGATGGTAATACATGCTTGTGAGAAACAGTTTTCAAATATGTATGTGTCCTCATGATACCCAACATGAGATCAATTCTTCTGACACTTTCCTCCAATAAGCTTCATAGTTTTACATGTACTTAAGAGGAAGACGACAGCTTCTTTAAATATGGCACCAAACTGAAGTTTTGCATCCATTTCCCTGCCTGGAACTCCTCTAAATACTACAAACGCATCTACTTGTGAAGCTAAACTTCACAAGGAGATGATAAATGACATAGTATTGATTAGATTGTGCTAAAGGGTTCCAACTCTTCAAGGTTATAT
The DNA here is from genome assembly GCA_020745705.1 of Hemiprocne comata. Classification (NCBI taxonomy): domain Eukaryota; kingdom Metazoa; phylum Chordata; class Aves; order Apodiformes; family Apodidae; genus Hemiprocne; species Hemiprocne comata. The sequence goes on from CM036588.1 coordinate 92,886,764, forward strand.
CCTTCAGAGAGTTTGTAAATCTCATTACAGAAATCTGCCTGCTGATATACATAAATAAAGAGTGGCAGAAGGGTTCCAGCATGACAGCTCTCACTGGAATCACACTGTTCTTCAGACAGAAAGTTCAGACAAGCAGGTACAGAGGAGTTCAAAATGGGAGAATCAGCCTGCTGTTTTCAAAGAAAACACAAAAAAAATTTTAGATCATATCTGTATTAAATGAGTGTTACTGAGCAAAGGGTGTCTGGAGTGAAGCACAATCTTGAGACTCTGTTGGCTGTAACTGTCAGCTTCGTCAGTAATATGAAGGATGAGCAAATCCACTAAATTGTTACTAGTACTTTACCCTGCAGTTTTTACAGTAAAGGAATCTTAACTTCAGATGAAAGTCTGAAGTATCAGCCTTTCCCTGCTTTCAGTAGGGAAAAAGAAGGTGTATGAAACAGCACACAAAAAAGCAAGTTCAATAATCTGCTAAATTCACCTTGAGTTACGCATTCATTCTTAACTAATGAAGGAAATGAAGAGGCACTTTTACTAGCCATTTGCTTTTTAAAGACTTTCATTGCTAATGATTTTGCTCAAAGACACCAAGGTGAAAAAAAAAAAAAAAGTAATACTGAAAAGGACCAAGGAATCCTGCTGTCCTGGTGGACAGAAGGCTGTACTGAGTTGCCAGTGCACGCTGCCAGCCATGAAGGCTAACAGCATCAGCAACAACAGAGACACAATCCATATAATAATTTCCCTTTATGTGGCTCTCATTAGACTGCATCCAGTTTTGGGCCCCATAATACAAGAAATACATTAACAGGAGCCAGTCTAATGGATGCCCACCAAAAAAGATCAGGAGGCTGAAGCACTTCCCCTGTGAGGAGAGGCTCAGTAAGCCAGGCTTGCTTGAACCTAAAGAAGTGACTCGGGGGGGGAGCTAACAGCAGCTCCCCCACTCTTCGCCCACGCCCCCCCAGCCCCACTTCGGTGTAAAAACAACCCAGGAGGGAGCACGTTGCCCAGAGGAGTTGTGCAGCCTCCATCCTTGGAGGTTTAAAAGTTGCAACGGGAAAAGCCCTTAGCAACTCAGTCTGAATTCAACATGGTCACTGCTTTCAGGAGAAGGTTGAGCTCACCAAGGTCCCTTTCCACCTTAAAAGAGTCTAATTTGTGTTTGCTGTCTCTATTACTGTGTTACCACTGACAAGCAGTATTAGGTGTCAGTGCTGTTGGAACATGGTCATGCCCTGTTCCTCCTGCTGAGCTCTGCTACCATTCCTATTCTCAGCAGTCTCTGCACTCCCAAGTGAAAGTTATTCTATTTATATTCATCTCACAGAATTTTTAAAACATCAGAAAAAAACTACAATACAAAACACTGATCTGAGATGTAAAAACAATGCCAACGCTGTTCTTCTTCTGAGATCAGACATTACTTTTCAGAGCAGCAGGTGGCCACGAGTCTTATTCCCATTAAGACGTTAAAGCCATAAGCTCAGATTTACTTTTTTTTTTGTCAATTTGATAATAACTGTTTTCATGGAGATATGTACAGGTAGAAGCAGGCCGAAGATTTGGTTTGTGACAGTAGGGAAGCCAAGTGAAAAAACGAGAAAACATTTGCATAATCTGATATTTAGTAAGTGCTTGGTAGATTAGTAAGATCTCAAAACCATTAATTTCACAGATTTTTAAGGGATAAAAAAAAAATCTTCCCAAATTAGTGGGAACTCAAATTTGCACTGGGAAGTAATTATTAGGCTTCACAGGACAGGACATGGACATGACATACATGGACATCCCCTCCCTATCATGAAGCTCTGCCTTCTGTTTTCTTGTGTTTTCCATCCAAAATCAGATCAATTCTGTTCACTTCAAGTCAAAAGTTTCTGAAATCAGCTTTTGCCCAGGAAGGAATTTTAAAAGAAATGGAGTGCATGGGAGAAAAGCCTTCAATTAATAAGTATATCCTACTGATTTGTATTGTGACACAGACAGATCTTGGAAATAATCTTGAAATCCATGTCACTTTAGTGCTGATAGAACTTTTAATAAAAAAGTAGGAAAACTGAACCCATACAGTATGACTGAATGAAGTCCAAGCCTACCCAAACACTGGCAAGGAATACTATTAGTGGTCATCTGTTTTAGGAAAATGGCAAGATTAAATGGTGATCCTTAAAAGATAGAAAGGGAAAAGGCAAGGCACCGAAGTTTGTGGTAACATGACACCTAGTGTTCGCTTTCGTGAAGCTTCTGTATTGGTGGGTGCCAAATTTTGAAAAAACATCAATGCCCCAGGAATTCCTTGCCCTCCCATCCGCCTGCAGTTAAATACCTGTATTAGTTTCTCTCTCCAGTATCTAAATTACATAGACATAGTAAAAAAAAGAGGGGGAAAGGAAATGAAAATCTGCATGTGCTGGATTTCCTCCTCTTACTGAGTTCACACTTTGGGTAACTCCATAAAAGAAAGCTGCCCAACAAAGCTTTCCACATAATCTTTTGCCTTCGGGTTTCCGCTGAATAAAAAAAATGAAAAATCTACCAATAACATTCATACACAGCCACAAAAAAAAAAGCTGCTAGAAAACTGGGTCTATTACATATAACATGCACAACAGAAGTTTAAGAGAATCTAAACACTAATGACAAGGTTTGTTTATAGATAGCAATGAGCTATACATTTTTATTTCTTAATTTAAAGTCCTGGCATATCAACAGTATGAGAGACTGTAAGGCTATCGTTCCCTTTCATACTTCTAGCAACACAATGAAAACCACAGCATCTAATGCATGCTAGAACAGTGAAACCATAAAATCCATGTAAAATCATCACACAGGCACACAGACAGTAGGTAACAATTCCTAAGGGATTTGACCTCAAATACTTCTGAGGGACAAAGAGGGGAGGAATTATATGAGAAATCAGAACAAAAGGTTCGCTACAGATAGAAGAAACATACTCTGATTTCTAAAAGCAACTCAATAAGAACATGTGCCTGATCCTGAATGAAACAAGTATCAGCAATTACACTAAGAGACTGGCAAAACATTAGGGAAAAGGTCTGACTGAAACTTCAGTTCTATAAAACAGAATATAAGCAAGTGCACTTCATGAAGTTTATAGATACATTGTGAGAAACATTCTTGAAAGACCTTGTTATTGTTAAAAATACAAGCATACAAAATACATTAGTACTTCCAAATCCAGCATGCTATCTTTAATTTAAAAGTATGCTGAGTTACTTTCCAAGGAGCAGTATTTAATTGTCATCTTTCTGAAGAGGAAAACAAAATAATAAAAAACTTGTGCATTTAAGTACTATGTTTGCCTAGCTACCACAACCCCAAACAATGAATTGAACACAGTATGCAATATTTAGTAGTTAAATGGTAACTAGTGTTATTATATCTTATTTCTAAGGAAAATTTGCAGAAGTCAAAACACAGATTTTAAAAATTACATTTTTCTTTTAGCAAGGTAAACAGACTCAGATATATACTGTTAAATAACTCTAGAAAATGCAAGTCAAGCAGGTAACCCAGTGTTAATTAGAAAACAAGTCCTTGTTTTTTAAGATGTTTTGGGCATACCTCTCTTCAGAGGTTGAATACATGGGAAGCCAGGCCAGTATGAACTCACCTAAATAAATATCTGCCATAAAATGCCCCCGATGAACTTTAAGTCTATATGGGGTTTTTTTAAGACCATATATGCGTGCATTCTTTCAATAATACACCCCTATTTAAAATACTCCAGAAAGTGAAACCGTTGTTCTGGTTTTATCAGAAAAAGCTTGCCAAAGCTTTAGATACACAACACTATTTCCCATGTAGGGTCCAGCCACAAGCCTTTAGTTTCCACCACTCTCGTCCAAAAGGTCAGTTCACCATTCATCTAGCATCTGGTTGGGCAACAGGCAGAAGTCCTATGAATATCAGCAGGAACAGGATGTCCTATTGGCCTTAAATGTATACATTTAACACAACTACAAGAATACCAGTCATAAACTTCACCTAATGACAGTGATTATTCCTCACCTTTAACGCTGCAATATTCTGTACCGCTATACAACCTACTCAGCTGTTAACATTTTATGTAATTGCTGCATGGATTATTTTTGCAGTTCAGGAACAGGTCTTACAAATTAAGAGCTGTGGAACAGCTTTAAAGCACAAGATTCTACGATAGGTTTAATTCTATTACTTTCTTTTGAACTACACAAAGTGTAAAAACCCGAAGGTTAAATATTTGCACCTCATCACACACAGTCAAAACAGAGATGCAAATATACAGTGAACACAATGCAAAAGCCAGTTAAAACAAGACAAAAGTTTGTTTCCACAGATTTCTGTGCAGTTGTCGCATATGCTTATGATGACCAGTATCCTCTACCCTTTGCTCCCACGTTTGCACCTTCCATTTACTCTGTTAACGATTATAGAGGCTCAAAGTAGTTAGGGATTTGTGCAGCTGAGAGACGCTGTCTAAACAACAGTCCGGATAATAAATGAGGAATATAACATAGTTTTCCTTTAAAAATTGCAAGGCTGTGGTCATAGAAATAGTTTTAGCATCGGTAACCTATTTTATAATAAATGCAAAGTCACCAACTTTTCAGACGGTGACTGAAAAACACTGTGATTACACTTCAGCAAAATATGGCATCTGTAATGATTTTAAAAGGTACACAGGGCATACCACTACATTTTAAATAAATCAGGGACAACTGAGAACCGCCGTCAGAGGGCATCATTCATAAATGATTTTCCAAGTAAGCTGCCGTGAAGTAGCAAGTTATTTTCCAGCTCCCTCACGGGCTTCTCTTAAAAGTGCGTGAGCTGCTAAATACGTCGAAGTAGCTCATTTTTTTGTCCGCACAGACTCGCAGATGGGTTACAAACCGAGCGACTCAATGCTGTCCCCGAGCAACTCGACCCTCACCCTGCAACCTGTCACGGCGGGTTGAAAATCGCGATCACAGCAGCTACAACACCCACAGCGCGGGGGACAATCCCACCCTACCGCCCTCGGACCGCTGGTGCCCGCCCGGATTCTCGGCTCCGCGGTCGTTGTCAGACTCTAAGGAGGCGAAGAGCAGAAATGCGGGTGCTCCGCTGAGGGTGCCGCGCTGAGCCTCGTCAGCTGCCGCCTCATCCCTTCGAGAGCCCCTCGGTGTCATCTGAGGCTGGCAGGCAGGCCGCCGTGGCGGCCTGAGGTGGGGGAAGCGGCAGGTAGTGCCCCTACCTCAGTCCGCCACGGCGGCCCGGCCTGCCCTGCCCCGCTTCCCGCTCCCCTCACGCAGGCACCTCCCTCCCGCCCTCCGGGCAGGGCCGCCGGCAGGACCCTCCCCACCCCCCGCCCCGCCGCGGGAGTTGGTACCAGGACAGGCTGAGGGAGAAAGTGGGTACTTGCCCAGCTGGGGACGAGGAGGCTGCCGGGGCGTTCGAGCGGTGCTGGAAGAGGCTGTTTCTCCGCCACGCTCATCTCCTCCCATGCAGCTGGCGTAGTCGTCTCACACGGGCGGCTCGGCTGGACGCGGCGCCTCAGGCACCGGCTCCCAAACGCCCGCCCTTAACCGGCAGCGCTGGCGTCCCGGCTCCGTGGGGCAGGCTGCTACGGCACCGCTTACGGTTCTGCCCCGCGGCCCGGGCGGGGCGGTGGCACCAGCAGGGCGGGCGGGGGGTGGGACGTGGGGGGCTTGCCGGCGGCTCGGAGTCAGGAAGGGAGAGCAAGGCGGCGGAGTCGCGCTGGCTATTTAACTTCGCTCTTCTCTGGGGGGAAGGCGCCGCCGCTCTCGTTCCCCACCCCTCTGCGGCCACATCCCGACAGCCGGGCTCAGGGTGCTGCTACGAGCGCTGCCGCGCTCCTCCCCGGCACAGCACGGTTCGGCTCCCCTTGGCCCGCCCGCGCTGCCCCGCGTGGCACCCGACCGGCGCCACTTCCCCGTGGGGCGGCGGCCCGAGCCCCAGCCTCCCGCACCCTTTCCCCGGGGAAGGCAGTCGGGCAGGTGACTGAAGCCCGTGGTAGGCTCGTAGGTTGGTTGCGGGGCAGTGGTGCCACACCGATCGGCTGCCCGCCCACCCCCCCTTGCCTGCGTTCCGTACCGGGCTATTGCGCCTGGCGTCGGGTTCATAACCACAGCTACACACGGCCTTCGCCGTCGTAAAGGGCACGGCCCTTGCTCGTTGATCTCCGAGAGAAAACCAGGAACGGTTTGACATCCCTCGAGTATTCTTGGTATGCTTGACATTGGATAATGCAAAGTGATCCATCTTTCAGCTAGAAAAGACCCCACCCCTGAACACTGCCATTAAATTTTGCTCTTTGCTTAAACCTGGCCTTCATCCAAGTTCCTAACCACAGCCCATTACCTGAGCCACTTCTGAGGGAACTTCTTGCAGGTCTGTGATGGCAGTGCTGAGGCTGATCTGAGGAGAAGAGGTTCACCCTTGTTCTTGACAAACTACTCAATTAGTAGACCTGGTTTTCTTCTCTCAGTGGAGGGAGGGGAAAACTCTTAAGTTTTTCCATCAGTTTATTTAAGATCAACGTTTCACACGCATACCCTTCTGTTTTCTTATCAAAGTGTAATATGAAGAGACGCTTCTATTCCCTTTTGAAGCCTCTGCCTTGTCATGCAAGGATAAGAGGATATCACACACAACTATATAACAAGAAAAAAGGGTGAGTGAAGCAGGTCGCACTTCCTCTAAAGTTTTTCACTTAATTTTACTGTTTTTTTCCCCAAAACTTCCGTGAATGCAGCGCAAGAGTTAAGCAGGGAAGACATGTGCATCATCTGCCTGGAGGTAACTGCATTAAAAACAGTGCCTGCTGCTGCTGTATTGTACCTTAGTATGAACTATACTGAAAATACCTGACTTCTCTGTAAAACCACGTATCACAAGCAAATGCTGCTTGCCATCTCTGTCTACTGATTTATCTTCGAGTGTCCCAGAGCCCAACAGAAGACAGGAGAGGTGGTCAAGAGACAGCTTGCTCTGTGGGATCATGGGGTTTAAACTGTTCTTCAGGCCCTCTTGGGCACTCTGGCTGTGCCTGAGTTGTTTTCTTTGCCGTGCCCAGAGGCTTGGAATTTGCCATGCAGCAAGTGCTATTCTCATAAAAAGATGGATCTTGCACTCAAGCCAATCTGCCCAAATCCATCCTGTGCATAAAAAAAAACAAACAAACCACAATAATTTAGCTCACTCCATGGCTATGGACAAGTATATTAACAATAGTGTAAAGTATTAGAGGAGATGAGTCTGGGCCACAGCCTAACATGGCCATACAAAGTTAAGTGCACACAGAATGTGCTGGCACTGAGAGAGGTGCGAGTCTTTCTGCTTAAAGACAATCAAGGAAAGCAAAGCCACAGAGATGAGCTGCAGCCTGTTTGGAGTTGGATTGCCCCAGGCTCCAAGGACTGGGATTTGGCAGGAACCAGCAAATAACAGCAGCTGTCCTGATGGATATTTGCTGATATGGATTATAGTTTTGCTGGGTTTGCAGGCTTGTTATCACATCCACCTTTTGTTTTCATGGTTTTTCTTCATGGTCTTTTTTTATAAATTTGGTGCATAAGTGGGGATTGAAAAGTGGAGATGCAAGTTAGTGTAAATACAAAATAAATGGCATAGCAGTATGATAACATGCAAGGAATACATATGGGAAATTCCTTACAGAGATAAGTAGAATAGAAAGTCCTTACTTTTCAGTAAGTGTTAAGATACATTTCTCAGAAAGTTATATATTATTCAATTGACAAAGATTTTCTGAGAAATGTATCTTAACACTGATAATTACATAAATGATTTATGGAATTCACTGAAAACTGGATAACATCAGGCAGCTAAGGAACTACTAATGCTTAGTTCTTTTGGGATTTAATGAGTACAATTCACAAAATTATGTTCTCCTTTGATATTGCTGTACCAAAAGTGAGTACCTATGATTTGGGGGAGGATTAGGAAAAAAAAACACACTATTTTGTACATAATTTGAGCTAAGCCAATTTGTGATAGCCTCATCTAAAAATGTCTTTATTTCAGGGGACTGTCAGGGTTAATAGCTTTAGACACCTATGAGCTTTTTAAGAGTTGATGCCTTGTTCAGTTGGTTACTAATGAAAACCTTATATGCATTTTTCACCTTTTTCTGTTCATAACTTTTTGTTTTCACTGCATCTCTGATGCTGCAAAAGGTTTTGCTTTTGCCATTCCTGAAATACAACAAATAGACACTAGCTGTTAAGTAGCTGTTTTAATGATCACAGTTTGTTGTTGTTTGTTGGGGTTTTTTTCTGGATTACGTTAAATCCTGTAATTTGGAATAAGGCAATTACTTAAACTGTCTTGCCCTTAAGATTTCATCAAAATACAAAATATCAATAAATTAATCATACAAGTCAAGAGAATGCTGAATGTTTTCAGTAATATATCATGATTTTAAGTGAAACTCTTGATACTGGGGTGTTGTTAGATAATGCCCAAGAAGTTTCATTAAGATTAGACTTGTCTGACAATAGGAAAATTTCAAATTGTGCTAAAAACTTGAATAAAATCAGCATTGATGAAAACAGATGAGAACTGCTGAATTTGGAAGATACTGTATTACAGACCTGTGTTTCTCTTTTCATACATATGCTTGCATTCATACATACAAACACACACACACAGATTATACTTGGCTTAGAGAATGGAAATAGAAGACTATTACCACTAAAACAATAAATAATTTATTTTACTAAGCCAAATAGATGTCAAGGTTAATGGCTGTTTAAAGATAATTGGATGAGAGAGTATAATTAGATTTTCCAGGAAATGTAGGTATGTCTTACGCAGATATTACAAACATTTCTCTGTCTATACAGAAACATTCCCACAGCTACTGAAGTCAAGTTGCCTTAATATAAACTCAAAAAAATTGCAGATATTCCAGGTTTAGTTTTTATATGTTAATATTTGCTGTATTCATCATGAAAAGGGCCCTTTTGTACAACTTAATTGCTTTGTGAACTTCATATTTAATATTTTACTACCAAAATACATGCTCCTTCGTTTAATGTTGTGATATGGGAAGAGATCAAAGCTTTGGGGAAGTAAAGCATACTTTTCTAAGGAATACAAGTTAAAAGTTTCTGACTTTGAAACCACATGTAAGGTACGGTAAAAATGCCACATGTCCCAAGGACACTGCTGCCTGTCTTGATGAGGATAGTGCCATTTAGCCACTGGTATCCCCCAATTTATGAGAAGGAGTAAGCAAGACATTAGTACACTGACCATTAGCACTCCTATCAACCTACCCACTACTTGCCACTTTTTTTATTTATTAAGCTCATGAATAAGGGGCAAATTACAGGGAGTAACAAGTTGCCATCAAAGGACAGTAATGGGCCAGAGACTACTTAAAATATACAAAGATAAATCAATAAAATTTCACAGGTATGTTATTTTTTCTTCAAAAGTCAAACACTTCCTTACTCACATGAATTTATAACATGCACCAAATACCCTGTAACTGGCTGTCCCAGAAGTTTTCTCATTGCATAGGGTAAGAACCTGTAACCATACATACAGTAGTAGCAAAATGAAAGAGACAGTAAAATTATCCGTAACATCGAATGAAAGCAAGAGGCTGCTGTACTTCAAAAAAAACAAACAACAACATTTATCGAACAACTGTTCACTGAAAAAAGGTGATTGAAATAAACATCTCATGCTTTTATAGCAGACCACTTAAGCAGCAAGAGGGAGAGATGGTAAGGAAGCTTGCCAAACCATCCCTTCTGACTCCTGACGCCCTTTTTGGGGACCAAGTACACCTTAAGAGGGTACCCCACTGCCAAAGTTAATTAACTAGGGCAAACCAGTACTATTTAGGCTGTCACTATTGCAGGAATGAGTATTGACTGCATCAATCAAAAGTTCAACATCCCAGGCTATTTAAGAGAGTAATTTGTCATTGCTGCCCTGAGCAGGTAATTAGGAAAGACAATCAAAAATGGGTATCTGAACAACTGGACATCTGAAAGATGTATTCCCAGCAGACGTTTATAGAGGAATACTGGACTGATTGGTACGTATTCTTCAAAGTTATACAATTTTGATAATACTGAAAATATCAATGTAAACTTACAGCGCTCATCACCAGCTGAGGAAAAGAAGCAAGCAGCAAGTGGCAAGCAAGTGGCTAAACGGCACTGTGGAACCAAGCAGAATTTTAGGACCATTTCTTGCATCTGCTGGTAAAATACTCATTCTTAAGCACTTTTTTTCTTTTTTTTTTTACCTGCCTGTCCTGGAAATCTGCCTTGTATTACCAAACGGAGGAGCTGATGTTCTGCAAACTGTAGTATTTTGTGTATGCAGGTTCTTTACAGAGCGCTAAGACATTCTTTAGAAGCTATGCCAGTACACAGGTGGGAATACAGTATTTTGTGGCCAAAGAAAGCACAAACAAGTGCTAGAGATGAGTGCTGGAAACCTACTGCCACTACTCTTGTTTTATACAGCAATTGCTTGGCCCTAAATTTATTGCCAGTTCTGAGAACAGGCACTAGTATCTAGAAATCTCTCCTTGCCAAGTGTGTGTTACTGTGATAGTGAATGATGCTCCCTTCAGCTTTCCCTTTCTCTCTGGTTCCTGCTCATTACATTTTGTAGCCACTGTATAAGCCTAATTGAGAGCTATTTGTCATCTCACATTGTTTGCTTAGATTTATTATTTATGTTTCAGTAGTATTTGACCAATATCTATCTAATCACATGAATCTATGCAAGTAGCCAAGACTCATTTATTTAAGAAACAAAATGTGTTTCACAAGGAAACTAAACTTGATTGTAAGTCAAAGCACTGGTAAATTAGACTCAAAGAACAGAGACAATGATTGGTGGTGTGGATCACCAATAGATAAATTAGATAGAAACTTATGAGTACATAATTCATGACCTACTTCTGACAAAAATTCCATAGCCTTGTGAGTTGAGTTTCCGTAATGATAGACATGATTTTTATGGATTTATTGATTCATTTGTGGGCAATTCATGAGCAGAATCACGGGTGCAATACATTTCTTGAATTGTTGAAGTAGCTGCATTGCTATGCTATGCTATACACCTTTTTGAAGCTCATTTTCAAAGGGAAGTGGCTGCAGCTTCAGTTGAACCAGACATACTTTGTTAAAAAAAAAAAAAAAGTGGAAGTGGAGAATTAGAAGAAAGTAAGAAATTTTCTGCTGGTCTTATTGCGTGAAAAATGCTAAGAAAGTCTATGTTTAATAGTCTCCATGCAAAATAGAATAGAAAATTTAAAAAAATGTTCATTTCAGTGGTAATATTCCTGTTCTGCTCATCTTTCTACAGGAGTGCAAAAATCTGCTATGTGCTCTGGCACAACAAAATATTATCTTTTTTTTAAATCAATTTTTCTCTAGTTTTTAAGCTTCAAGGTTTACAGTCACATTTTAAAATACAGGAAAAAAAAGCGCCAAACATTCATACCTAATGACTTTTCAAAAAATATTTAGCTACCTTTACAAAGTAGTTTTATTTCTACGTTATTCAGTTATACTCATAGAATGGATGAACAAAGTGTTGATTAAGTTTATTTTCTATCAATACAGAGGAATTAAATGTGAACATTAATTGAACCCTAAGAAAAGCAACTTGTATATTTTATACACTCTTGTGCTGCAAGCAGCTGAGCTCAGGCTTTCTGATAAACTCAACAGCTAACTTCAGGACTTTTCGGCAGTTGCCATGGGCAATTATGGGTCTGTAGCAGCAAAGTGGTGTAGGAGTTAGGAGGCTATTGCCCAACTTGGTTTTGCTTTACCTTAACACTGACTCTGCAGTGGTATGGTTTAAGAGAGTATAGCGATGAAAAAGTAAGTGGTCGTTTCATAACTAACCTCAAGGGAGTAAGAAGAGGCAGAGCAGTCAAACAGACCTTTATAAAAATAACCCAAAGCAGACTCAAGAGCAGAGAGAAAAGCAACGACAGACTCTTCGTAGCAGAGAACTCAGGTCACTGGTCACTCAGTACAAGCCCTTCTTCTTGTCAAGTGAGGCTGGCAGTGTCCATTTTAGGATCCCGAAGGTGATGGGAAGGGCAATTGTAACACTAGGGTTAGATTGCAGAAAGTCAGCATTTAACTGAAAGAATAAAAGTAATGTGGATTAGCAATAATTGGATAATTTGGAATCCATGTGTTAGTATAATTGTAACTGGATTGATAAATGTCTTTGTTGTATTAGGTCGCCAAGATGATAATTAGACTACTAATAAATTCATGGCTCAGCCTATGATGAGTGTTCTGTTAAGTCAAAATAAATTGTTTGTGGTTTAATGCAATGAAGTGGTGGAGTATGAAGGCAATGTAGGCAAACCTTTAAGGGCTTGCTGAAAACTTGAGAGGGAAAGAGAGCAGAGAGAGGGCTGTCGGAAGTCTCTGTTTCATTCATGAGCAGGAGTACTCAGAAAAGCCCCTTTTAAATGTCCTTGGCCAAGGAGCAGAGGCTTCTGTTTCCTTCATAAAGGAGAGGAGCTCTGAATTTACAGAGGATCCAAAAAAGCTCAAAGATACAAGAAATTAAACATTTTGCTATACAGATGACCTAGTTCAGTTCTGATCTGGGGAGCGGTGAGAGGTTTCTGTTCTGGAGAGCAGACTTTTTCTCTAAAGTAACGTGAAGACCAAAACTTTGATGCCAGTTGAAGACACTATTATGTCTTGTAGTAATAGTAATTGGGGATGCATGTCTGGAGCTACCAAAATAAATTTGTGAGCAAGCAAGATGGCATCTGGTTTATTTGCATTAAAAATAGTGTATGACCCAAACTATCTTAGTACCCCAGTAAAGGTAGTTATTAAACCAAAAATATATAAAGAAGAAATAACTTTGATAGAGTATAAGGGGAAAAAAGAGGCCTCTCAAATTCAGAGTTGTCCTGGTTTGAGCCAGGATGAAGCCAATTTTCCTCTTACTGATTTTTTTTCCTTCAGTAAGCTTTCTTTTAAGTAGCAACAAGTGTTCCAGCTAGTGGGCTGATAACACTGGAATGTTTATGTTTCTGCTGAGACTCCAAGGTCGCTTCTTAGCTCTGCTGCTACAGAGGCTACCAGGGCAGGAGAATTGTATCTGTGACCCCCCTGAAGGGGAGCTGGACTAGACAGACATCAGAACTGACCAAAGGTATTCCATTCCATAGATCTATGTAAGCTCCGAGGAAGGTCACAGATCACAGAAGACAACTTCCTTCCTTCTTCTTCTTCCCTTCTCTTCCATCCATGGCTGACGTCTGGAGAGGACTCCATCCATCCATCACTATCAACCCCAGGCTCAGGCACCTCATAACTCTGCCCTTAGCCCTGTCTGCTCTGCCTTATCTCCTGCCTGCGGGCTGAGACATTTTGGGACTGCTCACAGCTCAGGAGAGTGCCGGGGGAGTTGCTGGGGGTGGGGGGAGGCAAGAGGCTTTTGCACATTCCTGAAAATATTTGTATATAATTTTGTATATAAAAATATTTGTATATAATTGTACATATAATTAGAGCTGTCTAATTTAGCTTTCACTCCAACTAAGTCTCTTTCCTTTATTCTCTGTCTCCTTCCCTACCTGGGTGGGAGGGGGAGGGGATCGAGAACGTTGTCTCTGGTTTATTTGACGATCCTGAGTCAAACCATGACAAAGAGTATTCTATGAGATTATGTCCTCAGACTTTTACCATTTCAAGTTCAATACCTGTATCCGACATGCCACAGCTACACAGATACCCTGTATGAGGAAAGTAAAAACATACAGGTTTTCTAGATCCCAGATGGGATTTAATTAGTAGAGGCAGGGCTTAGATACAATTTTAAGCTCACATCACAACAAAAGTTCTAAACTTAATCAACATAAAGAACTGTGTCTATAATCCTGTTACTTGCTTCCCCCCCCACAATTCTCTGATTGCCTTTACAAAACTGGCATATTCAGTAACAGATTTGTTCCATTCAGTTCCTACCGATTTTCTTAGCACTTATGTTTTCATGTACTGAAACACAATACATAAAACTAGCCATTGATTTCGTTACTACTCTTTCTGTCAGAGGTGAGCTGTTTATTCTGAATTCCTACTAACAAGAATGTTAGTCCAAGAGAGTTTGCAGTGAGCTTCAGTGAGACGACGATCCAGCTGTAAATGTCATACTTTGTGTAAAAAAGCTATTCTAATCAAGTCAGTGGCCTCTTCTCCATATACTCAGATATTTATGAAGCAAGAGACAGTTTAGTTAAAATAACCTGCATAAATTTATTATCTGATGTTATGTATATGCTTTAATTGATCATTCATGACCTTGAATTCTTCTTATTCTTCTTGTAATAATCTACTTTTGTGGCCTTTTACCAATTGTTAGTCTCCTACTTTTGGTACTAGTTGGAATTTATGGATTTAGGTGGGCCTGAAATTCAATCCACTTCAGTATGTATGGGTAGGCCATATGCTGTAAACCAGAAATTAGAGCTGAAGAATTCTCTGCTCACCAAGGATATATTACGAAAGCCATTGTTAATGTTTCATAGAAAAGGATCATTTGGGCAAAAGTTAATTAATATAAATATATTTGTTTCTCACTTAGAATTTATCTACTGAAGAATTTATTTACTGAAGATTGTATGGATTGCTGTTTGTATAATAAGCAGAAAAATATTGCTGCAAAAATGTTGACAGCACTTTGTTTGTTTTCTTGCTTTTAGCATTCTTCATTCTATTGAATTTTGTTTTTTCCCCTTTGAAAGCAAACTAAACTATTCTATTTTAGATTCTACGAATTAAGGAACCTTTGTAGTCTTCTATAGCAATATTTAAAAATGAATGCAGTGATATGTTTACCTGCATTATCTTTGTGATGAAAACAGAAAGAAAAAGTGGTTTGCAAAAGCTCAAATGTGTTTTTGGCCCCAAAGATACTATTGTTAATTATGCCCAGAGAAGATGAATGTCAAGAAAGAGGAATCTGAATTAAAAATGAAGTATTATAGTATTATATTTAAGGAACTGTAGAACTCTGGAAACAATCTGGGTTACTAAGTAGTTCAAGATCTACCCAGAGACTCCAACCATAGATAGTTAGGACTTTTTCTAAGTGCCAAACAAAGTGAAGTTCAGTTCAATGCTTCTACAAATAAAATGAGAAAAGAGGCTCCACTTCAGGTAGTAATACACAGAAATAAAAGAGTGATCAAATTTGGTTTGGAACTGAAATTTTTTGTCTGTCATGTGTAAGACTCCAGGGTATGAATCCCCATTATGAAAAAAAAGAAAACCCAATATATGGTAAAGAAAAAACAGCTTTTTTTTTTTTTTTTTAAACCAACACCAAGACACACATGCAGTCACAACAACGCTTCTGATTTAATCTATGATAACGTATTTAAACATCATTCTAAAATTCCAAGGGAAGGTTGAGGAAATTATGTTGCAATGCAAGGACAGCTAAAGAAGAGTAAGGAAGAAATCTTCTCACTTAGAAAAGTGTCATTGACTTCTTAAGTGTCAGTGGGCAAACCACTTATTATCTTTGTTTCTTTGTTCTTTCCCTCTGTTTTTATTAGAGGGGTGTTTTTGGGACAAAGAGACCAGGAATTTTGGGGAATAAAACTTACTCCAGGACATAGTTAATGGAATTAGGTCAAAGGTACTTATTACATTAACTAGTACAGAAATTAATCTGTTCTGCAATTTTACACTTGTGGGAGAATAGGAAAAAATTAAAAATAGATTATGTAAAGAGAAAAGGGGTGTTTTGCAAAGTGAGAAAGCCTTTTTAGTTTTAATAGCCATGATAAATGAGTCCATAGTTCCACAATGAGAGCAATTTGGTGACAGCAGTTAATTAAGAAACTTCCACATCCAATCCTGTGTGTGCAACCCCTTGGCTAATGCCAAAGCAATTTTGTTTGTATTGCTCTAGTCCACATCCCTGGACAAACCAACATTTTAAATTCCCTTTTAAAGGGGAATGAGCTGTTGGTGGAGCAGATAGAACAGAGAATCTCTAAAGCTAGTATTGCTGGTAAATCCCTCATATATTGAAATTTGAGATGCATTATTTGAGTATATCCCAGTAAACAGAAGATTTTAAATGCTGTAAATAAAAAACAAAGAGCCAACCAGAATATTCCCTAGCATCCCATCACTCTTTGAATTTACCAGCTATGACTGCACAAGCAGTAATGTAATTAGTATGGTCCAAAAATATGGTGCAGAAAGAGAGAACAAGTGTGAGGACCTTATGCCTACAAAATGCATGTTTCAAGGAGAGTAATTTTTGTCTGCTCTCCTGAGCTGAGCACTCCAGCATTTGCAGAGAACCTTTCAATTTCTTTCCAGCCAACGCCTCATCATCCTGGATGAATACCCAAAAGCAGTTTAAGCACTCTGAGACCACACCAAAGTGCGGACCCAAGCATGGTAAGTCATAAGATTTACTTCAGAAGTGAATCCAAACTAAAACTCTAATGCAGATATATCTTTTTTCTTCCAAGTCTCTCCTGAGAGACTATCAAAAGACTTTGCAATTTGCTTAGGGCTTTCCTCTAAGTTAGGAAGGAGGGTCCGCAAGAAAACTGAGTTTGGTGAACAGCACACCAGTGAGAACAGTTTGTGCTCAATTTCATCTCAGCAAAGACCTTTGATAAATATAAAATACATCAGTAAATCTAAGCTTGTCTGAAACTGAATGATGACCTAACAGGCAGATTTGTGCTGTCCTCATGACTAGGAAAAGAATTACAGAGCAGAGAGGGCTGCCTTCTGTTCTCACCATTACAGTATTTTATTATAAGCTATCTTTAGTTTTGCAGTGTTTCATAGGGAGAGTGGGATGGACTGATTCTGTTACTGAAGGTTTATAAATATTGTGCAATTTAATTAAAATGCTAGAGGCCAGATCAATGTGTTGGACTATGACTTTTAACTACCTAATAGAAACATACATTTAAAATTCTTGCTACTCTGTTGTATATAAGCTACAACTTGTGTTTTGTTATATACAAGTTTAAAAATACAATACCACACTGAATGAAAGAGATATCAAAACTTTGAAGACATGCTAAGTCACTTTCTAAAGATCTATGTCTTTATAACTACTTCTCCATACACTTGTGCAGTAGGTATAGGGTACTGAATAGACAACATATATGTCGGGGTAAATTTAGCAGGAATTTGCTTGACCCATATATTTATTTGTAGTGAGTCAGTCATCAGAACTTTTAAGAATCTGTTCATGCAATGCAGTAATTTATCAACACTTTTCCTGTTACTGGGATTTTCCTAATTTATTTGTGTAACCACCAACAACAAAGATTACTCCTGAAATAAAAGATCATCCCATTTCATAGCCGAAAGAATTAAAACATCAAAGTTTGCTAGTGGTTCAGTAAATTCCTGTGTTAAGTTTTAGTGCCTGACAGAAATGCCTTACTAGGTCAGAACTGTGAAGCTTTTCTAGAAAGGAACAATTTGCCTTACAGAACTGTAAAATAGTTAGTGCTTTCATAATTAATCTATTAGGTAAATATTTTACCCAAAAGAGTTCATGCCAGCCTAAGCCAAGTGATTTGATATGCTCAAAAAGCATTTGTTTAGTTTTAAACTAAGGAAGTTAGTATATTCTTTATAGCATAACATGGAGATTTTAATCAAAGATGTACTTGGTATTTCAGTTTTCCTTAGCTTCAAAGAGCTTTCCAAGAGCTTCAAAGTGAAATGCAACTAAAATTGTGAAGTTTGGTTTCCCCTAACCCACTTCTTTATATTTGAAGCTGTTCTCATTTGTCAAAGGATCCAACTTCTGCCTCACTGAAATCACTAAGAAATAAAAAGTAAAACCAGAAGCCAATAATCTGATACTATTTTCTGTACTTTTAAAAGCTTTGGGGAATCTGATATTTTCCTTCAATATTATAAACCATTAATATTAGACCATTCTACTAAAATTCATCAAATTTGGCCATTATGATCAAGTTTTGAAATGGGCCAGATTTTCAAAAGTGGTCTGTAATTTGCAAGCCCAGTTTTGTGTGTACCATGGATAGAATTGCTGAACCTGTAAACTGTGTTGTGAATTGTGAATTCCTGTGTCTAATTTGTGCTATTACTGTTTTGAGTAAGTGCTTACTGCTGGTCATAAAATCCTTCCAGGAGCTGTGTTTGGAAATCCAGAGTAGGTATAATGTTATAGGTAATGCATTTTGCGTTAGTATTAAAATGTCTTTTTATTTCTCTACTATTTATCTTTAAATAGCTTTTTCATTAAAAAAAAAATAAATATTAAAAGTCTGCTCCAGCTTGGAAATTCCACTGTTATTTTTGAAACATACTTTTGGGCCTCTATGTTCATCTGCTGGCATTATTGCAAATCCTTGTGAGTTACAATTTAGATCTAAAATGTATCGACCAGTCATCATTATTCCATTTTCCACATTCTGCTTCAGCTAAAATAGTGTACTAATTTGAATAAGCTGAAAATAATGTGTTAGAGAAATTTACAAATAGACCACTAAATTATGTAGGATTAAAACAACCTGGATATATAAAAATCCCCACCATGATTTCTTATTGTCTTAGCTAGCATAGTTGAATAATCTCCCTAAGCAAGATTGCTTTTGTTATTTTGTATGGAGATACTACCCCATCTAGCTCCCATTGCCTGGCCAGGTGAGGTGACAAAGAGAATTGCAGCCCCTCCAAGGACTTTCTCCTCTCCATCCTTGGGGAATGTATGGCACCGTGACATACGCAAGTAGAATCATAACTATAATTTTAGCTAGGAGTAAAACTTGCACTAATAAAGAGAATGTATGTGCAATCCCTGAGCCTTGCAATTGTTCACTGTGACAGAATGCCTTTTAAAAACCACTGTCATTTTTGTAGAGGAGAAAGGAAGTGGAAAACACCAGGATTCTGAGTTGTAGTTTTTGGGTTTTTTTCCTTTTTACATGGGATGTTGCCACCACTTCTGCTGGTAATACTTCTTTTTGGCAGCAAAATAACATTTTTCTCAGTGTTATTACAAGCAGAGATGCTTAATGATGAACGTACTATCAGTCAGTGTCAAGAATTTTAGGCCTACCTATCTGCAGACTTGCAGTCATCTTAACTATATCTCCTTTATGGATTTAGAATTAACTAAAATCTTGTAAAAGTGGTCACTCAACTAAAAAAAAAAATCTGGTTTTCTCTACATTCAGCCTGCTCTCCAGTGTAGCAAAAATATATATTTTTGTGTGTGAGAAGATTTGCAGCAAGTTTACTTTTCCCCTTTGGTTCCAAGAGGCTCAAGTAAACAGCATCTGTAATATCTGACCTTCCTTGCACATATTCCCCAGTGTACCCTGAATAAACCAAAAAATCCAGCTCCTTTGTATTTAGATCCCTCAAAGTTCAGGGATATGCTGTAAGTCAATCAAGATCAAAATATTTAAATAAATTCTTAATATTTTAAAATTAAATAAAAAAAGGAAAATCCATGGATTTTCGTACACTTTCAGAATTTGTAATGTGTTTTAGAAAGGTCTCCTGAAAATGGATTTTTCATTGCAGAAAGAAATAACTGCAATATACTCTCAAAGCACATATTTCCCTTGCCCATCACTTTCTTAAACTTCAAACTTTGAGGAACAATTTCCTAGATCTAATCTCCTCCCACAGGCTTGTTCTATGTCTTTAACTATAAATTAAGCTATTTTTAGAACACTGTGAAAAAGAAGATTGAGTATGTTTCTCTCACACTAAAAACCAAAGCAAAACAAGCAAAGCAAACAAAAACAGTTGCAAATATTTTTAACAGAACCACTTCCACTGCTGCTGGTATCTACTGCTGAAACTTGGCATAGAAAGACATCTTGCTGTGGAGAAGTGCCTCAGCACCTTGTAGTAAACAACTGCTTTGAGTTGACCAAGTTGTGAGAGTTAACAAATCACATACTGCTTATGTATAATGGGTTTACTTTGTACGTTTTTGCTATGTTTGTAATATATGAAGGTTATCTCCTATGCTGCATAATGAAATGCATTCTGCAGTTTTACAGATCTAAGCAAAGCTTCAGCAAATGTCCTGCTGTTGGTAGCAGTTGTCAAAGAAAATCCTTCAACTGCAATGCGGACTGTGAGGTCTAACAACTGAGTCAAAAGCTCCCTTGCTCTTCACAGAGTTATAGTTTGGGTTGAAAAGGACCTTAAAGGTCATCTAGTCCAACTCCCCCACCCCTGCAGGGAGCAGGGACATCTTCAATTACATCAGGTTGCCCCATCCAACCTGACCTTGAACGTTTCCAGGGACAGGGCATCTACCACCTCTTTGGGAAACCTGTGCCAGTGTAGCTTAAAAACTTACAGAGCTCTCATTTTACTCCCTTCCCTTCTTGTGTAAACTGGGAGTCCTGTGGATGAGAATTGTTCTTGTGGTCCTTTGTTCAGTGTAAATAGTTTCTGTGCTTATGGCGTGGGGGCCTGGGCCTTCACTTAAGATGCCTCCCACCTTGACAGCTGTCTGCAAGAATGCCCACACAGGCCAAGACTGAGCATCTCTTTCAGATAAATAGAGTTAATCCAGTTATTCTTCTTCTGTTACATTAAGAAATTAACCTGAAGTCTCTGCCCTAAGCATAGGCTTCTTTGAAAACTACATGTATGTTGTCATACCAAGTGTGATCCCAAGACAATAATCTAAATTTATTGTAGTGATATCTGATACAAATACAGGGTCAGAAAATAATGAAGAAATCACAGCTCTAGTGAGAGTTTTTAATTAATAAGCGTTTCCTCCCAATAGTTTTATTTGGCAAGACTTCTATTTAAAAACTTTTCATTCTTTGACATATCTTGACTGGAATTAATTTTTCATGTGCAACTGGTGTTGTAAGACATTTGAAGTATTTCACCAAAAGCATACAAAAATTTCAAGTAGCTGTTTGAATGTATGACTTGTTCAAACTGCTTTAGACATACTCTTATTAGTCTTTCAAGGCCAGGAAGTGTTAAAAGAACAGGGTCTGGAATTAATGAAAACATACATGAATATATTAATTGTATTAGAAAAGTAAAAGACCTTAAATGTGGAAGCCATTGACCACCTCTGTGCTGAATATTCAACGAAAATTTTTGCATGTCAGTTTTGAATACTGTGCTGATATTTGTTAAATGATACAATGATGTTTTGTCATTCAAAATTTCAAAGTCCTGTTAGGGTCAATGCTTACAATAAGAGAATTAATACCTTTTTCATTAAAAGTGTAGAAGTTCAATTTTACCTTTCGTAAACAAAGTTAGAAACTTCTACTCAGCTCTAAGTACAGAGACTTCCCTCAGTGTAACTTTGGCCAATCTTGTTATTTAAATATAGTAAAAAATTATTTGTATTATGGTAATATAGAAAGGCTCCTGATCCTATACACAGACATGTTATAATACACTTCATATGGGATGCATTCTTATGCTGCTCTTGAAACTTAAAGAAATGGCAGACAGAACTTTCAATAAGCTCTTAATTGACTTAAGTTAAGAAGTCCATTAATAGTGAAGGGCTTATGCATTTTTGGAAATTACACACGTGACAATTTCCCTAAGGTTAAAGAGAGGGATAAAAAAAGTTGTGAAGTGTACCCAAGCCTTGTAACAGAGATAAGGATGATAATTTGACTGGAAAACTATTCATATAGTTAATATTTTATCTGAAAAATCACTGTTAGAAAGCCAGCTGTCCTTAATGCATTATAGGCATGACATTAGCTAAAGTTAAAGGGGTGCTACTATCCTCTCATTTCTTCTTGTCTGCTTGAGCTGTAGAAGTCACAAAGATCTTGTCCAGCAACTACTACAAAACTATTCCCAGATAATCCTTCAACATAAAGTCAGTTGGGGTTATGGCAGATTTTTACACCTAGAGTCAGAATAGAAAAAGCGGCCTTTATATTCCTGACCTGTAATCCAACCCTGTAGCAAACAAAAATGACTGCCTGCCAGTTATTAACATGTGTGGGGCTCTTTCTTTTTTTTCCTGCTGGTGAACAAACCAACAATCCAAGGGATATTAATTTTCTTAGTATTACTTCTTCTATCTCAACACATATGCATTTATATGAATCAGTTATCAAACTGAAGTGATTACAAGAACTAACCTTTTCAGGCATCTGTGCTGATATACTGAGGGCTGGATCTCAGAGGAAACTGCCTACAAAATTAGCTCTAACACATTTAAAGCAAAGGTGAAACTCTTAATCTTGGAGGCATCAGCTCCTCCCTATGTAAAATGTATCAGAAAGCAGATTAAGTCATTTCTTAACGGATTAGCTCTGAAGCCTACTGTAACAGAATATTTGAACAGCTAAGGAGAATATTATGATCTGAAACGAATACAAAATTTTGTTTAAGGAAGTGATTTAGATACAATATTAATTTTTAAAAATATTATAACAAGAACAAATATTTCAATGTTTCATGTGAAGAAACATTTTCATGTAGAGATAATAATCGCAAATAGAGGAAATAGAGAAGCAGACAAAACAACCTAAAAGGAGTAATCATAACACACTATCAATGTGAATTCATTTTAACCTCGATGTCTCAGCAATGGGCTGCCTTTACTCATGCTGGGATAGACACCATGCAAGAGATTACCTCTCTTTGTCACTCTAACTCACACTCAGACCTGTGGAGACTATAGTAATGTTCAGAATACCACAGGGTTTAAGATAAGAAAAAAAAACGAGCAAGGTGAGATTAGAACTGTGAAAAAACAGCATTTTTCAGTTTTATAACAGTGATGTAGCAAGAGGAAGCATGAAATCCCCAGAGAGTATACCAAGAAGAAGAAAACAGAATGAATTAGGAAAGAAAGATGAGATGTAGTTACTGCAGCTCTGTGACCAGACTGTATTTGTAATCCCATGAAAGTAAACAGGTTCGTAGGTGACCTTTGGGGAAAACAGGTAATGGAACACAGAAACAGCAGACTGAGAAGTGCAAAGACTTTAAGAATATTGAGATTGTACGTTAATTCTTTTGTTGATATTTTGGACACAGTTAGGAAACATCAAATATTTTTGAGACAATCTATTTAAATATTTGGAACTTAGGAACGCTTAAATACAATGAAAAAACACACCCATCAGAAAGTAGATTAATATTTTTTGTCTCTATTTTAAAATGTGACTGGTTTTTTTACTTTTCTTAGGACTGCAACAGAATCATCACTCTTTGATATATCGTATTTGATATAGTAAATAAAATCACATAGGCAGTTTTTTGAAAAACCCAGTAAGTCTGAACACGATAGCAAGCTTGATAAACTTGAAAGAAATACGCAAGCACTATCTTCCAGTTCCTTTCAAAATGTTTAGCTATTCTCTACTTTCGCAGTCCACCAGCTTGCTCTAATCTCTTATTGGTCCTTATCTTGGAAAAAGGAAGTCACAAAGCTGGTTTTAAGTATCAGATTAGAACCACTGACTACTAAAATAAAAGTGCTGTTTAGTTCAAATGTACATTATAAGAGATGAAATGGAGTGAAGGTTTGTAGTCCATGATTTACAGGTTATACAGCTGTGCAATTTCATTGCACCTTTTAATTTTGAGTTCCACTGGAACTACTAAGAGATGCGAAGTTCAACATCAGTGTGAAAAGTTTGAAGGTTCACAACAGACTCAATATTCAAAGGTGAGTATAACCCAATCTGAATGTTTCACCTGGCATTTTTGACTATGCTTATGGTTGTATGGTATATCTTATTAGTCAAAAGGATTGTAAAATCCAGGAGTGCAGTCATAGACTTTAAAATATAACTTCACTGTTATTCCCCAAATTGACTCCTTTGCTGAGGAATATGTACAACTAAGCAGTTTGGTGTGCTCAGTATTTCTAATTTTAGAACATTAACTGTTTCACAATAGGACTTGCCTTTAAAAAAATTTCCTTTGTTCTTTATCAGTGTACAGGGCAATATCAAATCTTCTAAAATCCATAACTCCCTATGAAGTAATTTTTTTAACGTAATGCTTCTTTGTGTCATACACACACATCTCCATGGAGGAGAAAGTAACCGTAATGAAAGGGTTTTACATCTTGTTTTGACATCACTGTGGCAAGGTTTCATCCTGCTTTAATGATCTAAAAGTTTGGTATTGAGTCTAGGCCTATTTAAGTCCTCTTGATAGTCAAAGGAGAAAGAAAATAAGTGCCAAAGGTATGAAAATCATTGGACATTGATGTGTTTGTCTGGTGTTTGCAGAGACTCTATGTGATGACTTTAAGGTTAGCTAAAGGTAGGTTGGACAGGCAAATGTCATCTCCCTTCTCTGATAGCGGCTTGAGCTGGGGGAAAACACAGATCACAACCAGTATGTCTTAGAACCCCCTTTAGTCATTAAGCTGTTTTTAGTAAAATCAAGCTGCCCTTATTAGTAGCAGGCAGCTGCTCACACAGTACATGCACTTCCTTCCTCATGTGCTCCAGTGACACACTTGCATGCTCGCTGGGTTACCCGCCCATGCACAGCAGGGAGGACAGCCACAGCTGTTTGCTCAGAAGGACAGAGTTGTTATTCTGTAGCAGATAGCAGAAAATAGCCATAGTAATGCAAAATCACCTCTCAATCATGAAGATACCACTCATGAAAGAAAGATGTCACCCTACACTTTTCAATTCATGTATGCAGGGTGTATGTGTACTACCAACTATTTATTATCAAGACAAATGCCTGATCACAGCTAGATGTATGACAGTATCTTTCACAGTCAATATTATATAAATAGCATGCAAGGTTTATGATCCAGCATATATCAGCTAGCCCAAACTAATTTTTCCCCCAAAATCTATGTAGCAGTTATAATGTTTTTATGTAAGAGTACTTTGGAAGGGTTATAGGGTGAAAGCAGGGTCCTGAGCACCGAGATTTTCCCTATGGGTCTGCTTCCCACTTGCCAATATGGACACAACCATTGTGCTGTGCTTAAAACTATTCTCTTTGGCAAAACAGTTGAATTCTAACAATCTCATTGTGATTTATTTCCTGTGATAAGGGTATAGTGATCCAGAAGCAGGATGTAATTATTTCCTCAGTATAAGTAAACATACACAAAACTTGCAGCGTAGTTCTGACATTTCTTGAATGCGCTTTCACAGAGGATTTAAGATTCTGGTATTTCTTCTGTGTCATGAGCTTTAGCATGATTTAACATATTTAACATGGAATTGTCTTCCCTCTTTATATTTTTAGGCTTTAAATTTCTTTAATTTAATTTAGTTTGTTCTCTTAAACTACGTATTTGTTTTCTCTATGTATGTCTTCTGTTTCTGTCTTCATGAGCTGGTGTGATGCTTGAGTTAGAATACGTTTGACTTAGGTTATACAGTTTGCCTAAGCTACATCTGAGTGATTCATATGGACTTCTGCAGTTGAAGCGAAGATGGAAAGACATTTCTAAAGTGGAGTTAATCTCTTCTAAAAATAAGCATTTAGAAAGAGTCAGATTAATTATGTTTTTAAGTTTAGCTGTTTCTCTGACTCTGCCTGAGTTACTTGGGGACCATCTCTGAGGTTTAGCAAAAATTACACCTAAAATTAGATGAGATATCCAACCCTGAAAGTTTCCTGAAAAAATTCTTTGAAGAAGTGCCGTTGATGCTGATGCATCTAAAATAATTTCTGGTGATCAGAACCTCCCTAGACTGCAGCTGCTGCCATCTTTATGCAGCTTGCTGGTGTCCTGGGCGGTGCTACTTCCTCTCTCCAGAAAACTTAGGCTTTGCTTCTTTTTATGCTGTTCCAGACTGAAAAATGTAATAATCTTCCTTACAGCAGTTCTATTTAAAGGCAGGATGCAGAAACAGTGCTTTAGTCTCCACATCTACTGTATTAATTGTCTCTTGCTGAAAAGGCTAAGCTGTTAGTATGTTGTGCAATTACTGGAGTAAATGACTGTGTGGGAGCCTGCTTTTCTGTTCTGCAGTGCGCTCCTCCTTTTTGCCTTGCCAGAATATGCAATCCAAACTGAGTGAATTGCTCCAGCTTTTAATTCACCATGGTGTAGTGAACTTATATCAATCTGTTCTTAATAGTTTTAGGCTACCAACGCCCATTAATATCTGATCGCAAGTGGGACCTAAAGATTTATCAAAACTGGATGTTTAACTGAAGAACACAAAAATCCATTTGAAATATTTCAGATGTGTCTTACTTTTTCCTGCTTTATGAAATGAAAGAAGGATCTTTCAGAAGCTTTATTATTGTTAGGAATGCAATGATCTGCAAACTTCTGTGGCACAGTCTGATAACTTGTTCTTCCTGACTTAATTGAAGGTAGTTAAATGTCTCAGAGCCAGCAATTTATTTTAAAAAATATATTTATGCTATTGCTTTTTGTGACTCCTCTCACCTTCATTAAGAGATCAGTGGGGTTTTTTTTCAGGTTTTATTCCACCTGCATTCTAAGTACTGCATTTGAATTTTAAATTGCTTCCACATTGTAATTGCTTTTTCTTCTGTGCCAACATTTCAAGATACTTTCTTCTGTTTTGCCCTTTCCACTTTTGCTGTAACATCACAGTTAGTGAGTTTTTTTAGGTGTTTATGAATAAAAAAGACTGTAATGTACTATCAGTTAAGCTGCCAACATGGAGAGCAGGTTTTTTAAAGTGAGATAAGATTGGTGGACCTTGTCTTGGCATATTACATCTTGAGTAAACCAGGACACATATTTTAAGATGACATTCAAACACTTTGCCTGTAAATCACCTCCTCAGGTCCCTGAGGCAACTCAAGCTTACTTTTAAAAAATCCATTATCCTTATTTTCTATGCACTATTAAACAAAAATACCAACTGTTATGTATCTATGCATTATAAATACTTGAGGGTTTTTTTATTCACAACAATGAAAGGAAAAACTTTAATTTTTGAAAATACAGTAGCTGTCTGAAAGCTATGCTTTAAGCAGCTCAAAAATTATTAAGCCATTTGATTTTACTACAGAGGGACAATGTTTGAGCTCACTAATAACCTTATATTCCTTTACCAAAAAAATTGAAGTTATAAGTATTGGTGAGCATATTGCTGTTTTGTTACTGCTTTATGTTTGTATTCGAAATAAGTCATCGCATAAAGTGCCATTAAAATCTTATCTTTAAGAATCTGAGCATAATTTGTGGGATATGTACTTAAAATGCTATAAAGTAAACTCCACAGAATTACTGTGCTTTGCTTTGTTTTACTTTAGAGCTGTGTTCCTCTGGTTTCTAATCAACGTATGTATATTTTAAAATATGTCAGTAGAATGCTTTCAATCCATATTTCAAGTTTTCTTACATTTAATTATTGACAGTGTGTATTACAATTCCTGTAAGCTTAAAGAATCACAGTAGTTCAGATGACATCTGAAATCTGCCATACATCTGACAACACTTTGTAGACTCTCTGGCTATATCTCTACTAGCAAATCAAATGTGCCAAGTACCATTCTCTATCACTGAGCCTCTTAGCATGCAACAATTAAAAGTTTAGCCTCAAAATCAGGAGGGGAGGTGGGATATGCACACTTCTTTAAAATACTCATTAATTATTTGGGAGATCTGTTACCTGACTGGGACCATAAATATGCCAACGCCTGGTAGTTGTTTATATACTGACTATACAGAGATCCAAAGACCTGGAATATTTTCTGGCTCTGATATAGATATGACCTCTGAATCCCAAATCAGAAATTAATTCTGCTGTACATATGTTGGACTCTTTCCTGGCTTTGAGGAAGTATTCCCATTGGTCCCTTTGTTTCTGTTTAACCTCCTGCTTAGGAGGACTGCCACATGACTCTGCAACATAGAAATTTTACTGTGGCTGGCTCTGGTATTTTCAGAGATTTTACATTTTTTCTTTCCAGAACTCTTCTAATCCTTGCTGATAGAAGGGCGCGTTGACAGGTATAAGCTTTCTCAAGAAGCTATAGATGGCAGGATAGCATCTATTTTCAGAACTGTGTGCTATATGCAGCAGTTGTACATACAAGCAATACTGGTTTAGCGGGAGAAAGAGTGAGCTCAGATGATTCAACACCTCATGTAGTCATATGCTAAGAATTAAGTCAGAAGCAAGTGTTTAAAAGCTCTAAAAATAGGTATTTAAATTCAAAGAGTGGAATAATTCTAATCACAATGAGGCAAATAGCTCTAAAACTGTGGCTCTGGCAGTTTTCAGCTGATGTGGATTCCCATTGGGAAGTGCAATCTACTTCTGGCAGCATGTACATCCTGTTCTGGTTTGTCATGGTGCTGGACTCAGTGCTGACATGTGCCATCCATGCTTAGCAAGGGGGAAAAACAAGACAGCAAGATTTTATTGAGATTAGGTAATTCCTGAGGGGATGGACCCCGTGACTGTCCAGGTAAAACTGCTGCATTTGAGTGAATTTCTATAAAGCAGTCATGGAGGTTCCAGTGAAATGCAACATTTTCTAGTGATACAGACAGCCAGACTCTACTTATGAAACAAAATAAATGGTGTTCTTAGGCTACCTTTTCTATCCCTGATGTCACCTCACTATTATTAATGATAATGAGTTCTGGAAGTAGGGGAGAGTACTGAGGAGAACCTGTGGGAATTGCTCACTTAACTTACAACTTATCTTACCACTTGAAGCAGACTGCCAGCGAATATGTCTGACAGCTGAGGTCGGCCTCTTTCTTAAAATGCCCGTACTCTACATGCAGCATAAAAACATTAGTATTTTTAGATTCATCCATTGCAACTAATATTAAGTAAAACTTTCTCCTGGAAATCAATCTAAGTCCAAGATGCCCTAGAGGAATGATTCTGAATAGACTCTTTGGGGACTGCTTCTCCCTACCATGTATGAGTCCTCTGACAGGCTAAAAGCTCTCATGTGGTAATGTCAGTCTAATCCTTTAAACACCGAATTTGAAATATATATATATATATAAAATTAATTATATAGAAGCATATATTTCAAGTATATTTTATGTATATGCTTGAAATACATGTATGTATTTAAATTTAATTTAGTATCGTGAATATATTCCAAAGACACACATATATACACATAAACCTTTATTTATTTATTTATTTATGTTTTTATATTTGTCACATAAGCAACAACATCTGTTTATTCAGCTTCTTGTCTAATAGGTGTGCAATTCTTAAACAGACCCAACAGCTGGTCTCTTGAGAAGAGAAACACTTTGATTAATGCTATTTATAGAGAAATATTAAGCAGCAAATCCTTTCAGTTAAAGCCCTTGGATAATTTTTGCAAGCATCTCTGTTTTCAGTAAAGGAATTTTCTTTAAAAGAGCAATGAAAAAGCAGCAAGTTTCCGAATTACAGAGCTCACACCTAAACACTGAAACCTGACGTAGCAACTCAGAAATATGGGTGTAAGGGGTTTCCTATGTACTGCTAGTTCCCTAGAAATAAAGTACTCAAGAAATAGTTATGAACACTTTTTGAAAGGAGCAGAAATATAAAAAGTAGCAAATAATTAGAAAGACATAGGAGAACTTCTCTACAGAAATTGAATAGAATGCTTCACTCCTGATGAGTGGATTATAATTTTTCTGCCTCCAGGTCTGACACCTGATGTCTTCTTCCTCACTTTTCCCAGACTACTCCATGTGCTTTGTCCCTTTCTTTCCTTTACTACAGACCACTGTCATTGCCATCCCACACTCTGCCAAGCTTACGCTTCTGCTGACGTCATGGTTGTATGTCAAGATGCCACATTAAATTCATATTGGTAACATAACTTTTGTGCAAAATAGTTTTATGGTTTAGCTATATTTTTCCTGGGAAGTTTGTTTTTATTGTTGTTGTTTTTTCTTTTTATGCATTGTGACAATATAGTAAGCCAAATACAAGAACTGAAAAAGGTGAAATGAAATTTTAGATCACATCTTAAGACTGACATTCTCATGTTCCATAAAATAATGTTTGACAGCTGTCTTTAGTCACCATTTTAAAAGCAAGCTTGATTTTATTCTGTTTGATTGTAGTAAAATGCATATATGTATCCTATGCATACCATTATTCCTTATTTTGGTGACAGTTTTTAGAGACAGATAAATAACTTCCTACCTTTTTACTTATGGAGTCCTCCTTTTCATCATGGCAAGAAACACAGGCAAAATGACTGCAGCACCTCAGCTGAAGCAGGATTAATTAGCTACATCATTGCATTGTGAAGGAGTAGCATTAAGAAAAGCAGTCATCCAAGTTTCTTAGAACATGTTCCAGAAAACTACTACTTTGTGTAAGACAAGGAGCTAGCAGCATGGATGTAGGGAACACAAATCAGAAAGCACAACAGGCTTCACCCA
This sequence comes from Hemiprocne comata, assembly GCA_020745705.1. NCBI lineage: Eukaryota > Metazoa > Chordata > Aves > Apodiformes > Apodidae > Hemiprocne > Hemiprocne comata. The sequence goes on from CM036588.1 coordinate 92,917,145, forward strand.
CTACACTTGGTCCTAGGTTTACAATGAAGACTGGAGGCAGTTAGGGATAAGTTCAGATTTCCCACATAATTCAGTGGCCAAATGAGATGCAAATAATTACTTATCTGACGTTTTTTTCAACATCACAGCAGCTTTCATCAGTTTTGGCTTTTTACAAGCTTGCCAATTCACTGGCTAACCTGCTAAGCTAGGCCAAAATAGTTTTTATTTCTTAACTAGAAGAAATAATTTCCAATTATGTCAGTGGCTGCAATAGTAGTTAAATATAGTAGCATGATCAGGAATTAGTTAATTCACAAAACAAATCTGATTGTGGACCCATTTAGCTTCAGACTTGAAGAAGGACTTGGCTCTTAAACCTTATTTTTTCCAGCTGTATCAGTTGATCTAATAATGACATTTCTCTTCTGTGGTGGACTGTGACCACATAGTTACCCAACAACCAGTTTAATTCAAAATCATACAAAATGCCAAATTTAAATTAAAAAATTGCAAAATACACATTCCATTTTTTTTACAAAATATTTTCTTTTTTTTTTCACTACCTCTTAGTAAGAATTTCAGATGTCAGGCATGGAAGAAGTAACCTCTGATAATATAGAATAAGAGTGGAAAAATAATCTTAATCAAAGTTACATTGTGTCTGCGGAGACAATTCTTTAAGGGCACTATACTCCGTATAATGCTGCCATATTGCATATAATTGTGCCATTTTTTCCAGTCAACATTCAGTATGATAATTTTTTTCCAGTTTATATACATATTTAATAGATTTATTTTGATATTGATGTGTCTTCTTGAGCACCATGGTAAGAAGATGATGGAGAGTTGCTAAGGCCCAGTAATAGCAAAGGAACCAAAAGGTCTGGGGAAATTATGGCTTGACCTTGTCTCCTCCTTTCAGCTTCCTTAAGGTGCTCAGTGAAACCTCTGCCATGACCTACTCAGCTGTCATCAGAATGACTCCTTTCTTCCTGCACCTTGGCACTAGTAGAACTATGAAGGTGGTTTGGCTGGGCAAGGGTAGCTGCAGATTACTAAGACACCCAGAACCCTTTTCCTGCCAAATCTTTTCTTCAGGGTTCACTAGAAAGGGGTGAGCTGTCCCAGCCATGTGTATGAGCCCTGATTACATTGTGTGGAATCCAACAGCAAGGCTTTACATCGACTGGTCTGAGCAGGTGAGATGGAAGTTGTGTCTCTGCTTTCTTGTCCAGTGGGCAGAGGAGCTAAGAAGTGAGAGGACATATCAATGCCAGCTGAGCTTCTCTGTAGGTTTACCACGAATTAATGGGTCTAGACATGTGTCTTGAATAATCAGTAGTATAACTGTACTGCACCCACTCAGAGGGTGATAAAAACCATACGGATGAAGCAATCCTTCTGAGCAACATTATTTTGCTCTGAGATCTAGGTAAGTTCTTCCTCTCATAGAGCTAGGTGGACCCAGGCTCATTTTCTGCTGTTGTTTTCATTACTGCATTTACTTGGCACTACGGAAAATACCTAAGCCATCAATCTGTCATGATTCAGATAACTGGGAAGCTCTTAACTGGACCTGCAGGAAACCAGGAGGAGTCAAATAAAATAAGCAACAACATAACATAGCTGAGGAAAACTGACTGTTAAAGGCTACGCATTGAACTCTGATGGAGAACACCTTTAAAAGAGGTTTTTGTCCAGAATATTTTATTCTATTTAATACATCTAGTGCCTGCTGACCATGTTTGTGTATCTATGGAAATGTTTATGTCCATGTCAAGCATGTACAAAACTAGCTGAGCATTTATTCACAAGTGGAACTATCTGACAGATAAAATGGAATAATTTTCTACCAGAACCAGCAATTTCAGCAAGGGTATTGGCTGTCTTTCAATCTTACTTACTTTGGTTTCAATGTAAGAGTGAAATAAGTTACATTTACAAAGTAGAACCTCTCAAAATGTTAGAAATTACATCCCTGGAAATCTGTAAGCTAAATATGCCTGGGAGTGCATTGAAAATAAGACTGATTCCCTTATCTTTCTTTTTCCTCCTATGTTCAGATTTTCATAACATAGAAATAAAGGTTTCTGAGTCTTGGATGAGAATAAACATATAGCTGAAAGTTTGGGTACTCCTGTATTAATTTCATTGATGTACTAACTCTGAAAACAAATGGTGATAGATTCCCTGCCAGTATTGTTTATATATGTAGTTTGATTTAATCAAAACTGCATAATTACTACAGGTTGAATAATTTAGCAGCATATTTCAAGTTGATGAAATAGAACATATGACTATCATTTAATATAGAATTCTTTTGTCTTAAGCTTGATAGGATTGTATTTTCTATTTAATTTGGGTAGAATAGTTTCAGAATATTTGAAATTTCTTGGGTCATCTTAGCCAGAATTAGTGGTGGTTGTGAACAAAAGGAAGAAGAAATAGCTAGAAGTTTGTCACGGAGCAGCTGCTGCAGATAACTACAGAAAGCAAGGGCAGAGGACATTAAAGGGACTGCCACAGCCCCATCTCCTGAAAGACGAAGCTTTAGGCAATCATGGTGCACGTATGTGTTTCCCGACACTTCTTCCTCAATTTTTTAATAGGCCACTCAACAATAAAAAAATTAACAGCTTTGGCATGGTGTGGAGAGAAAACACCAGACTACTGCCATGACTAGAGGACAGTTAGACATCAATGATCTAGTGAGTTATAATGCCACAGCCATGGTAAATATTTTTCCTAAATTTAAAGGTAACCAGCAGGCACAACTCTAAAGGAAATAATAAATTGCTAGTTCCAGCATTCACAGAACTATGTTTCTATTTTAAGAAAAATGGGGGAAAAAATAATTGCTTTTGTTGAATCCTGGGGCTACAAATTTGAAGTATGGATCTGTGGCACTGAAGTAAAATGTCTATAGTTCAAGCTTTCTCTGGCTACATTCTCTAGCTATATTCTCTAGCTACAGCCTTTGATCTACAGGTGTAGGTCAAATGTCCATACAGAATATGGATCTTTTGATCTTTCCCCATATAGAAGCTGCTCTGTAGCACTTACCACTGTTGCTGACACTAGCTACACAGAAGTAGTTTCAGATTTAGAAGTTAAATAATTCTAATTTTTCTAATACTGTCTACATTAGCCCTTATTCCTAACTGTGGAATTTCACGTAGCCCCTGCAGGAACTAAGGATGTTTCAAGGAAGGCATCGTCCAACAGTTGAAGTGGGAGACCTGAGAAGTGAAAGATGGTGGAAATGTGTGAGTCAAAGGAAATGCTGATGGGCCCCCTGCCTCCCAGGAGAAGAAAAGGTGGAGGAACTGCAGTTTCTCCTTGGAAAATATATACTTGCCAGGCTTGTTCAGCTGGATATAGGTGAGCTGCCACTGAGTACTTGTATCTTCATATAGTCAGTTGGCTAAGAGGAAGTTGGAATCCAGCTGACATTACTAGCCAATGCAAAAAATAACACTTCCACTTACTTTGACAAATCTTACCCCCTAATATAGAAGACAAACTTTCTACTTGAGAATACCTTTGCTCACCAACAAAAATAGTTACGTCTTAATAGTTACCATATTTTTAAAACTGTTTTGGTTTATCTGCTAGTTTTTATTCAGTTTGATTTCAAATAAATATTATTGCCTACATAATTCCTGTAAATTCATAACATTGGTAGAGTTCTTTAAATCACTACAATTGGGCAAGGTAATACTATCACCATACAGGCATCAGTTATTTTGCATTCAATCCAAAGTGGTATTATGTCTCAGAGGAGATCTTCCTGTGCCTGTCATCTGTGCTAGGATTTATGATTCTTGTGCACAACACGCATGCATAACAAATAATACAAAAAGCAGCACTAATTAATTAACTAAAAATAAGAGAATCTAAATATTTGCATCACTGAATAGATCTACACAACAGTCTTGAACAATGGTTCAGTGACTAATTTGTGTAGCAGTTGGTGATGCAGCCTCCCCTGTTAACTAAAGTTTTATTCACCATGAAGCTTTCCTTCTGGTACATCCTAAAAATATGTGTATAAATTAAGTTACTGATGATTTGTTGATAAGCTTGTATTAGCTACTGGTGATAATTGCAAGACAGTAAAAGAATGAACATAAATTGCATTATAGGAAGAGGAAATACAAAACCTGGCTCCTATCCTTTTTCATGCAACCAAATTAAATTTCTGAACAGTTCAATTACAGTGTGCCTAAGCATGGTATTAAATCTTTTGTTTTCTGCAACATGGCAACAAAATGAGTGATATCTCCAGATCATTAGGATTTAAGGAGTGTGAAACCTGTGCAACATCTATACAAATATAATTCATGATAGAGTAAAAGGGTGAGGTTTTAACAGGTTTTTATAGTGAGGTCTTTAGGATATGTTAATTAAAATAATACAAATAACCTCTGCTGTACTTTTAAAACAAAGACAGGTTTACCACAGTAAGTGCCAGAGTGAGGCCCTTACAAAGCCATAAAACATTCTAAAACATGATATAACCTTGACATAATTTCCAGAGTAGTTGTTTAAATTAAAATTGAATTGTCAAATTGTGTAGCATTTAGGAAAGCTGACTGAATCAAAAACCAAACGTATTCATGGTGAAGGAAAAGGACAGAGAGTGTTTCACAAAATCTAGTAATAACTTAACTTTGTAAGGAACCTCTGGAGATCATATAGCACAGTCTCCTGCTTGAAGCAGGGTCAGCTAGAGCAGGCTGCTCAGGGCCTTGTCCCATTGAGCATTGGTTGTCTCCAATGCTGAAGATCTCACAAGACTTCTGGGCAGTCTGTAATGATGCTTGACTGCTCTCTGGGGAAAAAGTCAGGTCAGAATTTCCCTTGTTGCAACTTGTGTCCGTTGACCCCTGGCACATTGCTACAAACTTCCAAGAAGTTCCTGAGATCCTCCCAGTAGATAAATGAAGACCGCAGTAAGATAACACTGATTGCATAGATATTTATTTATTGTTGCATTGAAATAACTCTGAAGTAGCTCTTGTCCTGTGTCAGATTACATGTGTCTTAGCCCTAGACACAGTAGAATTTGCTGTTCAGACATCACCCTGCCTATAAATGATAAAGGCAAAATAATCTCTCAAATTCCTTCTCAAAACCTAAGGATTCTGTGGTATGGACCCCAGAATGGTACCTTTTCCCTCTAGTCCACTTGTATCCAACAAGACAAAAAGTAAAAAGTAGGCTGCTCTGAAAGGCTGCATCTAAAAAAAAATTAGACTGGGGGCTAAGGGAGAAATACTGGACAACTAGATACCATTTATAAATGAGAGAGCTGTGTCACCTCACCAAACATAGCTATTAGTCAGGCAGTCACAGCTAGAAATGTCTCCTATTGATACCCCTTAGGTGGAAAGTTCTAATAGTGCTTTTTTGAAGATACATATAGCAGCTAAGGACTTTGCTTAACTATGATAAGCTTCTATATAAAATACTATTACTCAGTAGTGATAGTGTACTTGTAATAATTCTGTTGACAAAACATTCTCCTATTTGACAAAAAACCAAACATGCTTATAAAATAAAACAAACATTGTATTATTTTAAGACACTTTTTTTAATATCCATTGATTAAAAGGATTTCTTATGAAAAATAAGAAACCAAACAATATACAAATAAATAAAAAACCCAGAACTATATATTCACATTGTACTATGGAAATAATAAAATATTTGAAACTGTTAGAAGCACTAGGCACAAAGGCAAAGTGTACCATAATTCTTGTCCTATTTCACATATACTAAGGAGTGATTTTGCACACAGACATCCCTCCCACAGAAGAGAAGTTGATACAGCTTTGCAGCCTCTGTATCTCTGTCAACTTGAGCCTGCTGCCAGTGTCTGAACTTTCAATGATTTCAATGTATATAGCCCGGGGAATCAAGGCTGTCAGGGTGTCTAACTGAAATACTTCAGATATAATGTCCACCAAAGATGGACAAAAATCTGAACCCCAAAATGCACTAAAAAATTAAAAATGCTATTAAATTTCCATTACCACCATCTTACTGGTAACAGGTATACTTCAGATAGATGCATGATTCATGAAAATGAGTATTTAATTATAAAAGACTGTCTCAAAATGCACTTAGTAGATGTCATCACAATTATTTAAGTGCCACTTCGAAGTGAGTAACATCAGCAGTCTAATTATCCCATGGAAAAAACTTTCTATGTTAATCTAAGAAGTACGTTGTATTGAACTTTGTAGAGCCTGGCTGCTGGCTTGTAAGAATATTCTTCCATTAAACTTTAGGCAGATCCTTGCATAACACTCCCAGATGCAACACATAACATTAAGAAACCTGCATCTCTGAAATATTGCCCAGGAGCAGAGAGAAAATGGAAAGTTACTCAAAATGTGCTTGTTCTGAGTATTTGAAAAATATTGTGGCACTTCAGTGTAGTACTTATTCCGTCTAAATACAAGGAACTTGATGAAACAAACAAATTATGCCTACTAATTTTAGTGCCTGTGTGATGTGCACTGATTAGACATCATATCGCTGCTCTGCACCGGGGCAGAGGTGAGGAGAGAGAAAGAAAGATGGTGCAGGCTTCTTGATGAATATCAATAAGAAAGGCCCTGTAATAAATGGCTTAATAAGGTAATTGCTTTGCTGAAGCAGAAGAAGAAAAGGAATGGAGATACCAAATGAATATTGCATCCCTTCAGCTTCTTGGCATCCTGTTTGTGCAGCATCAGATGGACCCTGGATGGATTTTCCCACATCACACTGCAGATCCTGTCCATGGAGGAAGGTTCCTCCTTTTTGGTTGTTAAAGCTATGATTTCATTTTCTTAGAAGAAAATAACTGTATTGATAGAAGATGTTTGCATAAGAACAATTTCTTTCACTTTTAGATAAAGGCAAGATTATGGAGGTGGTATAATTGCTTGTAGCAAGTGGGAGCTGCCCACAGGAGCCGGCTGAGGTTATCCTGCAGCCAAGGAGTTTATGCCACGCAACACAGCCGGAAGGCGCAGCACAGACGGACTCAGGTTAACTGCTATGTGCATCACTAAATCCTCCGTATGCAATGGTGTCACAATCCCATATTCAGATACGTGGCAATTTTTTATGATCTTGCCAGGACAAAACAAGATAATAGTTACCACCATGGTCCAGCGACGTCGTCGGTGGGGAAGCTCTTTGCTGCACTCATAGTGTCCCAAACTTTTATACCGTTCTTGCCCACTGCCCCACCCTGCCCCTGTTCTCCCAGTACAGGAGGGGAAATTCCTCTGTCTTCTCCATGCTCCTCTGAGATGGGAGGGAGAGAGAGGGGGAGTATGGTGCTGGGCTATACCTTGCAGATGGTCTTTGTCAGGCTAATTAACAAGATAAGCCATTGATTGGGTCAGCAACAGGGTCCTTGGACGGGATGAGACAACTTAGCACCTCAAGATGGTTTATCAGGAGGAGGTCAGCTTGCCCTTTACTTTTCTGGCCAAGTCAGTGATTTACATGAAGTCTCAAGGCCTAATTATTGCTGGATATCCTGCTCCTAGTGCCAGCTGTAGAGCTCCTTCATCTCCAATCTTAGCATATCCCACATCAAACTCCCCAGTTTGCAGGCATGCAGGGGGGGGAGTAAAACAGCTTGATGGGATCCTGAGACATAGTCCAGCAACAAATCCTGTTTAACTCTTAGATGTCTTAAGACAAACACCAGGCATCCTGAGTGTCCAAATACACTGTTTATTTCTTGGATTGTTCGAGACAGACACTATATATCTGGAATGTCACAAATGGCCTTCTGGTCAGGATCCTACCTGAACTTTGATTTTGTGCAGTCGTTTTCAATAGATTAGGACCAGTCTCAACTCTTCTAGTTATTGTAGTAGAGCAGAAAACTGAACCACCACAGGTTTGAAGTGTTTTAACTGAAAGTGAGGAAGGTTTCCTTTTGCCACTGGAGTGGCAGAAAAATCTTTCTATTATCTGTAACACCAGAGGGCAACCCTGGAACTGTAGTCAGGTATTTACAGTGATATAAAGTTGATTATGCCCAGCTTACTCACCAAGAGATTAATTAAGCACTTTTTTGGACTGTGGAGAAAATGGTTGAAGGCTGAAGTGTACACATGGAAGTGAGCCTTTTGGTGGGGCTGAACACCTTCTTGTAGAGGTGAGCATAAGTTTTTGAGACAGAGGGCTGTATCAAATAGCTACTAAATAAGATCCAGACTATTTCAATGTATTGGATATTCCAGTAAGTCCAAGTCTATAGATGATATTTAAAAAATGGTGAAAAAATGAACCTTATTGACTGTTTTACTGTTAACATTTTGAAGAAAATAGGTGGCTGAAACAGGCATAGATAATAAAATTTGATTGAATTTTTAGGGTTGAGGAAGCCACATCTCTTTCACAATTTCTACTTTAATTTCAAAACTGTTTGGAGAGTTGTGGTTTAGTTTTTTCAACAGTTTTTCTGCAAGATGGTTCTTTCGTCAATGCTGTCCATCATCACATTGTTCAGGTAAAAAGTAGATATCCTTTTTTAATTACAGCAAATAGTATTTTAGTGTTTCTCTCAAGTTTGAGCTCATTTATATGCATCTGCTTTTTAACTAATGACTTTATAGATTTAACAGTCTTGCTGTGAAGTCAGTCTTTGTTACAACAGCTAGATCTCCAGAGAGATTATTTGGTTCAGTGGTCTTAGTTCTTGTTATTCAATATTTTCTATTTATGAATATTCAATTTCTAATCTGCCAGTCTCACAGTGGTGTGCAATATTTTGTTATCTTCACTTTGAATACACAAGTCTATCAGTGTACAATTAATTTTTAAAAGATATTGAGATAAATGTTTGAGAATTGCTTAAGAAATGTGTGATGGCACAGTTATTTAAAGGCAGATGAGGAGCTGGTCTCATGATCTGAACTAACTACAAAAGAGAAGGCACATAATTCCATTTATTTGTGGTCTTTAATACTAAGCTTCTGCAGTCAAATTTGTGCAATGACAATGAATGGACCCTGCCACAGATTTTCTTGGTTGCAACATTTCTCATTTGTGTATTTGTACAAGTTCTACCTAGAGAGCACTTTGTTCTTTGTCTTTTCAAGGCATTTGCTTTCCCTCTGTTGAATGCTTACTCTTTAGAAAATGAAGGGCCCAAATGTTTTCACAGTGAATGTGCTGTTTTAATTATATATAGTGTCAGGTATCTTGCCTCACCCATGATCTGACCAAGTCCAGAACCCAAGTGTAATGGCAGATCTTCTGTGCTTTTTAATGAGAGTGTCTACTAGTAACTTCACAGCTTGATTCTTATTTACACCACCTATTCTTCAAAACTGTTGAAAACCCCATGTTATTGCAACTTGTCTCCAAATATACCAAAGTTATGTAAAGAAGAATTCAAGTAACAGATATAAAATCAAAACTGGTATGCTAGCATCTAATTTTCATGGTGGAGACAATCTTGTAACATCATGTAGAATGGGAAAATACTCTGTTTGAGCTTGACGAACCTGTGTCTACATGTATGTAGCAACAGGTACACTGGGTGCTTGACTCACCCTTACCGAAACTTCTAGTGTCACTTGAGGTGACCTGGAGTTTTCTGCTGGTGTGCAGCTTAGCAAGTCTCACATCTACTCTAGTCCCTGTGTCATGTCACCAGCCATATGTAGGTGATTCAGAAATTGTATTGTTATATCAAATGGCACTTATGTCTGCATATCAAAATCCCTGTGCCTAAGAGCTCAGAACTTATTTTAGTGTGTAGAGTTCTGTTCAATCCAGAAAATAGAGCCTTGAGAATGATGCTTAAACATGGAGGTTCAATTCAGTTTCTTAAACTAATCCATCTGGTCCCACTTGTGATGCCACAAATTTGCCCATATGGCATTCAGGTGGAGCCTTTAAAAGGCTCTTGTAAATTATGTGTCAGATCTGCCAATGCCACAGATATATTTCCAATACTTTGGAACATCTCAAATGCATACGTTTTGACAGATGACACTCAGCCCATGATATCCAGTAGGTAAAACAGGAGCTTAGACTCATACTGCACAGTATGTGCAAACACCTAGATTTGGGTGTCATATTTTGACTCACTCTGTCAGCAGAGAAGAGCAAATATTTTACTTATATTCTGATACTTCTGAATATATCACTTGCCATCCCAACTTATGGCTTCTGAAGAATTAAAAATGAATCAGAAAAATAAGGCTGGAGAATTTTGTCCAGTGTAAATGACATGTCATTAAATAATGATGCTATTTCTCTTCTTGATTCTGTCATATGGTTATCTGGTATAAAGATTCTGCAGTTAAGTAGTTTTAGATATTTTTACTTCATCAAGCTCACAGCTTAGTGCCAGGTGTAATCACTGAGTTATTTTTTTGTAGTTGCAAAAGCGTTGTGAGCTCAGTTTATACATCCTGAAAGTTAAATTTTCCTATATGCAAAGTAAATGTGACTAAAAATTTCAGGTGAAAAATACAGCTTATACAGTGCATTCATGAAGAACAATTAATGCAGAAATACTGAACAATTCAAGCGCACTGACTATACAACAACTAAAGATACCTGCTGATGAAATATTGCTTCTTAGTACATCTGAAGAACCTGCAAAGTGTGAAAGATATTTGGAGAACTGCTTTTGACCCCAGATTGCTCAATAAGAAAATTGTAGGGTATGATGAAATTGTTTTAATAGTAGATGTGCACTTACTTTGTTTGTATTTGAAGCCAGGAGCCAACTCTTGACTGCTGAACACGGAGATGTGTTAGTAATGAATTCTAATATAAACTGATTCTCAGGGTAGGTTACTTATGCTCAGCCACTGACAAGCAGCTTGTCATTTTGAGTTGAATCTTGACTTCAAAGCATGGCAGCTTTTTTGCACTTGAAAGCAATTTTAGTAACATACCAGTCATAGAATCATAGAATCATTTAGGTTAGGAAAGACCCTTAAGATCATCAAGTCCAACTGTAAACCTAACACTGCTAAGTTCACCACTAAACCATGTCCCTAAGCACCACGTCTACATGTCTTTTAAATACCTCCAGGGATGGTGACTCCACCACTTCCCTGGGCAGCTTGTTCCAATGCTTGACAACTCTTTCAGTGAAAAAAATTTCCTAACATCCAATCTAAACCTCCCCTGGCACAACGTGAGCCCATTTCCTTTTGTTCTATTGCTTGTAACTTGAGAGAAGAGACCAAACCCCCTGTCTCCAACCCTCTTTCAGGTAGTTGCAGAGAGAGATAAGGTCTCCCCTCAGCCTCCTTATCTCCAGGCTAAACCTCAGTTCCCTCAGTGCCTCCAGATACTTGTTCTCTAGACTTTGTAGCTCATAATACTTAACAAAGTATTATATATATCTATATTATCTAATAGTCCTCTATGTTTGTCAGCTGAGCTGTTCAATGACCCTTGAGGAAGGATGGACATATGATTAGAACAGCCTAGTCAAACATTAGATATGTCATCAGCAAGTCACTTTTTGAAGGCTATGTAAGGAAAACTAGGGACTATGAAAGAGACCCCAAAAAGTTCAAGGATAGGATGATAGTGGTAGCCATGAAAGTAGAAGTACAGGATAACACCAGAGACCCTAAAGGTAGAAGTATATATTTCAACTGATCAATTACTCATCACTTAAGAAAACCCAAAAACAAACCTTTGAGGACTTGGTAGGACCAATTTTAGGATATAAATTGAACATATATAGAATTGTCCAGCAATCAATTTCTTGCCATGATTGACAGCATAGGCAGAGCCATCTTTCGATTGACAGTAATGAAAACCACTAAATGTGCAGGTGCCTTAATTCAGAACTGGCTATGCAAAACTTGTCACTCTCGTATCTAGTCTTACTATACATGTAAGTATTGTTATTATCATCAAAAGGAAATGCATATTCTACTGGTTCTGTTCAGTCTAGCCTTCAATTGCATTGTTTGTTTTAACAGCCTTCCATGGAGGTGTGGTTATATTTTTATAATGTATTCTGCTGATAAACCCTTAAATTTTGCAGTATGTTTGAAGGTAATAAACTGTCAAGAGACAGTATTACACTGAAGGTCGAAGAACAAAACCACGTTTACAGATGAAGGAGAACATTTTTTTCTATTCTAAAAGAAGAATCATATGTGACCATTATGAAAATAACTCACTGCATTACATGAAAAGAAAAAGCTTATTTTTTTAATAGTCTACTTTGGCTTGCTGAAAAGTGAGAAAGCAAGAAAGTGAGATCTGGCATAGGAAATTCTGCTTAGCTTTGTCACAAAAACTATTAATAAAAATGAGTTTCCTCTAGTGCTGCTTTTGAGTGAGTAGAGGTGCCTAATTTAATGACTAACCATATACTAGAAGACTTAGCCTAGAGGCTGAACATGGCAAGAGCACTATATGCTAAATTTCTTTTTATTCAGTCAATTTATATGATAACTTCATGTCACACATTAGGTTGCATGATGTTACAACTGTTTCTGACTTTCTTTAAAGTAGTTCTTTTGTCCCTTTCTCTGTAAAGCATTTGGTTATTCAGAAATCATAGCACATGATTTTTAACTGCTTAAGAACTCCAATGTATTTTAAAGCGGCTATGCTGAAATATATTACAACAGCTTAAAAATTATTTTAAAAACAAAGGTCTATTTTACAGTCTAGAAAGAAAAAAGGATATCTGGTGAAGTCCTGGTGTCCTGGGTGCTGATAGCCAGCAAGTTAAACATGAGCCATGAGCCAGCAATGTGCCCTTGCTGCAACGAAGACTAACGGCATCCTGGGCTGCATTAGGCAAAGTATTGCCAGCAGGTCAAGAGAGGTGATCCTTCCTATTTTTCAAAGCTGGTGAGGTCACATCTGGAGGGCAGTGTCCAGTTATGGGCTCCCCAGTACAAGAAAGACATGGACATGCTGGAGAGAGTCCAGTGGAGGGTCATGAAGATGATGAAGGGACTGGAGCATCTCTCCTACGAGGAAAGGCTGAGAGAGCTGAGACTGTTCATCCTGGAGAAGAGAAGGCTCAGGGGAACTCATCAATGTCTATGAATACCTGCAGGGAGGGAGCCAGGCTGTTTTCAGTTGTACTCAGTGACAGGAAGAGACAACAGGCACAAACTGAAACCCAGGAGATGTCATCTGAACACATGGAAACAGAATTATAGAATCATAGAATGGTTTGAGTTGGAAGGGACATTTAAGATCATGTAGTTCCAACCCACCTGCATGGACAGGGACAACTTCCACTAGACCAGGTTGCTCCAAGCCCCATCTAATATGCCCTTGAACACTTCCAGGGAGGGAGCATCCACAGCCTCCATGGGCAATCTGTTTCAGTGTCTCACTACCCTTACACTAAAGAATTTCTTCCTAATGTCTACCCTCAATCCACCCTCTTCCAGCTTAAAATCATTAGCCCTCTTCCTGTCACTACACAGCCTGGTAAAAATTCCCTCCCCGGCTTTCCTGTAAGCCCCCTTCAGGTGCTCCAGCCGTCTGATCATCTTCATGGCCCTTCTCTGGACTCGCTCCAAGAGCTGCATGTCCTTCCTCTGTTGGGGCTCCAGAACTGGACACAGTACTCTCGATGGGGTCTCACAAGTGTGGAGTAGAGGGCAGAATCACCCCCCTTGACCTGCTGGCCATGCTTCTTTTGATGTAGCCCAGAACACTGTTTGCTTTCTGGGCTGCAAGCACACATTGCTGGCTCATGTAGAGATTCTCATCAACCAACACCCCCAGGTCCTTCTCCTCAGGGCTGTTCTCAATCTATTCTCCACCCAACCTCTATTTGTGCTTGGGATTGCCCCAACCCGTGTATAGGACCTTGCACTTGACCTTGATAAGCTTCATGCGGTTTGCATGAGCCCACCTCTCAAGTCTGTCAAGGTCCCTCTGGATGGCATCTCTTTCCTCGAATGTGTCAACCACACCACACAGCTTGGTGTAGTCAGCAAACTTGCTGAGGGTGCACTCAATGCTACTGTCCATGCCGCTGACAAAGATGCTTAACAGCACCAGTCCCAGTATCAACCCCTGAGGAATACCACTCATCACAGGTCTCCATCTGGACATTGAGCCGTTGATCACTACTCTCTGAGTGCAACCATCCAGACAATTTCTTATCCACCAAGTGGTCCATCCATCAAATCCATATCCTTCCAATTTAGAGACCAGGTTGTCATGCGGGACAGTGTCGAACACTTTGCACAACTCCAGATAGATGACACCAGTTGCTCTTCCCTAGTCCACCAATGATGTGACCTCATCATAAAAGGCCACCAAGTTTGTCATGCATGATTTGCCCTTGGTGAAGCCATGTTGGTTGCCACCAACCACCTCCACATGTTCCGTGTGCCTTAGCAAAGCCTTCAGGAGGATCTTCCTGGGCACTGAGCCGAGACTGACTGGCCTGTAGCTCCCTGGGTCTTCCTTTTTTCCCTTCTTGAAAACAGGGTCTTTTCCAGTCAGTAGGAACTTCATCAGACTGCCCTGACATTTCAAATATGATGGAAAGAGTATTGCAAGTTCATCTGCAATCTCCCTTAGGAGCTGTGGATGGATCTTGTCATGGACTTGTGCACTTTCAGGTTCTTTAGATGGTCTCAGACCTGCTCTTCTCCTACAGTGGGGGGGATCTTCCTTTTCCAGTCTCTGCCTTTGCCTTCTGTGACTTGGACATTGTGGCCAGAGCCCTTACCGGTGAAGACTAAGGCAGAAAACTTATTCAGTACCTCAGCCTTCTCCATATCCTGCATGATGAGGTATCCTGTTTCCATCTGGAGAGGGCCCACACGTTCTGCCTCTTATCACTGATGTACCTGTAGAAACCCTTCTTATTACCCTTGATGTCCCTGGCCAGGTTTAATTCCATGTGGGCTTTAGCTTTCCTAACCTGATCCCTGGCTTCTCAGACAACTTCTTTGAATTTCTCCCAGGCTCCCTGTCTCTGCTTACACCCTCTGAAGACTTTCTTCTTTCATCTAAGGGTGTCCAGGAGCTCTTTGCTCATCACTGCAGGTCTCCTGGCATTCTTGCCTGCCTTCCTCTTTCTTGGGATGCATTGCTTCTGGGCTTGGAGGAGGTAATCTTTGAATATTGACCACCTTTCCTGGGCTCCTCTCCCATCCAGGATTTTATCCCATGATATTCTACCAAGCAGATCCCTGAACAGGTTGAAATTCTCCTGAAGTCCAGTGTAGCGAGCTTGCTGCTGACCATCCCTGTTGCACTATGGATCCTGAATTCCACCATTTCATGGTCAGTGCAGCCAAGGCTGCCCTTAAGCTTCAAGTTGTCCACCAGGCCATCCTTGTTGGTGAAAATAAGGTCCAGCATAACACCTTTTCTAGTTGGCTTCTCTACCAATTGGAAAAGGAAATTGTCATCAACACATTCCAGGAACTTCCTGGATTGCTGGTGCCATTTTGTGAAACTTTGTTGGTGTCACTTTGTGACTGTGACTGAGCCCTGGCACAGGCTTTCCAGAAAGGTTGTGGAGTCTCCATCCTTGGAGATATTCAAAAGCCATCTGGACATGGTCGAGGTCAACTGGCTGTAGGTGGCCCTGCTTGAGCAGGAGGGTTGGACAAGATGACCTCTAGAGGTCCCTTCTAACCTAAACCATTCTGTGATTCTGTGATTTTGTGTTTCTAAAAGTTATGTATCCACACTGACACTAATTCTCTCAATTCATAAATTAAAATAATACTTTTCTTCAATATTTTTCTTGATCCTGTGCTAATTCCACAAAGAATTGTATTATAGTTAATCACAGAAATACATTTTTATGTAAAATATTGAAGAGATGGTAGAACTCACATGTTCAAAAATGATCACAAAAATGATCAGAGGATCACCTATCCCATGAAGACAGGCTGAGAGAGTTGAGGTTGTTCAGCTGGGAGAAGAGAAGGCTCTGGGGAGACCTCGTTGTGGCCTTTCAATACTTCAAGTGGGCTCATAAGACAGATGGGGACAGTCTTTTAAAAAGGGCCTCTAGTGACAGAAAAAGGAATAATGTCTTTAAAGTAAAAAAGGTTAGATTAAGACTTGATATAAGGAAGAAATTTTTTACAGTGGGGATGGCAAAGCACAGGAACAGGCTGCCTAGAGAGGTGGTGAAGGCCCCATCCCTGGAAACATTCAAGGCCATGTTGGACTGGGCTCTGAGCAACCTGTTCTAGTTGGAGATGTCCTGCGCATTGCAGGTGGTTTGGACTAGATGACCTTTAAAGGTCTCTTCCAACCCAACTGTTCTATGATTCTGCGATTGTCTTCTAAGAACATTACTACATGCCTTTCTGAGAGTTGCAAATTGAAAGGATGGTCCTGAATCCAGTTCAGCAGAGCTTTTTGACCTCGGAGTAAAACATTAATGTAAGGTTTTCAAAGTACAAGCTATCTGCTAAGAAGACATAAAAATGATGAGAAAAACACTACATGGAGAATCAGAGACACAAAAGATACACTAATCATTGAACTGCAGAGTGCTTTTCATCTAATAGTAAATTGTTCTTCAAATATATTTATGGGAGCCTGAAGATAAATTGCTCCACTGAAATGATAGCTGGAAAAGGATAGAAAGGATAAAATAAGAGCAGATTTTCTGAAATGGTGTTTTACTTCTGTCTTTTCAGAGGAAAATGATGATGGAGTGCAAACAAAGACAGGAATAATGTTTCTTGATATAGCCAAGAACAGAGGTATTAAATACAGCCTGGATAATTGAAATAGTGTCAGATGTAAGATAGATGAGTTTGAAATTGGTAGGAGGATTTTTTATATATGCATTGTATTTGTACATGTGTTTTGTCTTTTACTTGTCACTGTCCTTGAAATCCTTCACTTACTTAAATTTGATTAACGTTTACACCTGATATAACAGTTAAATTTAAAATGTTATATGAAAACTACAAGGATTATATACATAGGAGATCCTAACGGAATTTTGCAAAAATAAGAACAATATTAGCAAAATTCCAGTTGGTTATTTGATAAAGTTCACAAACCAACTTTATTTGCCAGGATCAGAGTAAAAAGAGCTTATGCATACAGTTATATACAGTAATGCAGTGTAATACTGGATCTTTTGAAAGAATGATTTGTTGAATTTTAACTGCATCTCCTTTTGTGTGCAATGCTACTCATAACTTATTCTCCTGATAGACAGTGAAAATGTGGTTTTGCTATAAACTTATAGAATAACATGTAAAGGTGAACAGGCAATAGCATCTTCCTACTAATCAGATAGATTAGGAAACTGGACATTTGCCCTTTTAAAAGGAGTACATAAATTCAGATAGAGAAAATAATCCCTGTATAATTCTGTAAATATAATTTATCACTTTCTTTTAATAGTGTGGGTTTTCCTTTTCATTATTTCTTCTCTGCTAAAATGAAACATGGAAAACATACTCTTGGCTGGGGAACAGTGCCCTAAAATTCAGTCTAGGCTTGCTGAAGAAAAATTGCTACAAATACACAAACAAAAGATGGTTTCAGCTCCTTCATTCTCAGAGAAAAGTTTAGAAAAAGATAATTTATTTAGACCAAAAAAAGAACAACTTGCACAGTATAATCAGACATATATTTACTTGTATTATGCTTTGATTTGTTTATGTTGTAGAATGACATCATTGATGCAACAGTATAGAGCCTGTTATGTAACAAGATAATGAGAAGTTTCAAATAGATATGGAGAGGTCGGAAAAATATTTGCCCAAGCTGAACTTCTGTTTTTTAATATGTATCTGAACTTGTAAGGTTCTTAAATAGGTCTTTAACAATATCAACCTTAAGTCTTAAGTGCTTTGCTAAAATAAGTTTAAGACACCTTTTCCTATCATTAGTGCACCTCTTAAAGCAACTTCTGTGTTATAGTCAGTATTAAACTTTTTTTTTTTTCCACTTGTTCTAAAAAATTCTCACTTTACGTGTGAAAAGTAATCTGAATCCCATAGCAAGTATTAACATTTACACAGAAGAGGAGAGCCATGAAGATGATCAGAGGGCTGGAGCACCTCTTCTATGAAGGCAGGCTGAGAAAATTGGGTCGTTCAGCCTGGAGAAGAGAAGGCTCCAGGGACACCTTCCAGTACCCGAAGAAGCCTACAGGAAAGCTGGGGAGGGACTTTGTATCACATGTAGTGATAGGATTGGGGGAGAACAGTTTTAAGCTGAAAGAGGGTAGAGTTAGATTAGATGATGGGAAGAAATTCTCTAATGTGAATGTGGTGAGACACTGGAACAAGTTGCTCAGGGAAGTTGTGGATCCCCCCTCCCTGAAGTGTTGAAGGCCAGGGTGGATGGGGCTTTGAGCAACCTGGTCAGGTGTCCTTGCCCATGCAGGGGGATCGGAACTACATGATCTTAAAGGTGCCTTTCAACATTAACCATTCTATGATTCTATGATTCTATGATATGAACATTTCTATAAAAAGAAATAAAATGCCTCTTGTGTACTGCTTCAGAGACATGGTTATCTCCAAAGTAGTGTGTCTTCATCTATATTCACATGCCAGGATAAAATCTGACAAGATGCATATCTTTATGTAGGGCCTTTTTAGCATCCTGAAGAATTTAACCAGACTTTCCATTTTGTAATACAAATTAAGAGGTGCAATAAAGCAAATAATTTTCTTTGTCTGGAAGGTGCATGTTGGTCTCTGCAAACTATAAGATTCTGAATCTCACAACTTGAAAGATTCTTCAAATCTGCATCTGAATAATAAAGGGGCTTGAAAAGGGTGTGCTACATTTCAGGTTTGTTGGCAGACCGGTGCAGGTTGATGTTGCTCATACTCTCTGTTGAATACCCAATTTAGAGGACTCTTTGCTTCTATAAAATGCATTGGTAGTGAAACTTTAAACTGTCAGAAGACATTGTTACATAAACATGTCAATGCTAAATTATACAGGAGTCCATCTATACAAACTTTCACAATGGCCAGTTGTTTCATGTGCAAAGACTTTATGAAAATATAATATAAAATGAAACATGAATAGTCATACAAGTTTCAAACACAAAAAGGCAGAAAAACTTTAAATAACTATAAAGGCCCCTGAAGATCAGGTGTAATGAACACTTAAAATTCTGGATAGCTGTCCAGCTTATCTAAATTCTTAAAGTCTAAGATCTTTCTTAACAGATGGTAAAATAATTTTCTATGACTTTTCATTTCATGTTTGCAAAAGAGTCATAATAAACCAGAAATACTAATGTTTTATTTTGTTATGTTTTGTTTCTTGAGAACTGAAACTTATGGGATGGTAATGATGAATCAGAGGTTTTGAAGAATGTGTAGATGAATACTAACATAGAGTAATAAACTGAACTTAGAATACCCTGGATACCACCAAAGCTTACCAGCAGTCACCGGCTTGTAATATTTGTAGTAAGTCTATGGATAACTGAGGTATAAAGGTTTTACCTTTGCAAACTACTTGAATCTTCTGATGAGAACTATGTTTTATTATATGTGAGTAATTAAAATTGAAGAGCTGTGCCATTTTAGATGTGACTGCACAGGGAAAACTTTTGGTAAATATTGACATTCCAAATTATGTGCTTTATCTGAGAAAGATTCTGAGTAAATAAAACATGATTCTCCTAGTCTTTTATTCGATGTGGTTTCAGTGCAAATGAGGAAGGTATCTTTAAGAGAAAGGATCAAACTTTTTTATAAATTAAGCTCTGGATTTAGATGCAGGGTTATGGAGTTCTAGTGTTTCTTTTCTTGAGTAACTGTATGACTTTGAGAAAAAAACCTAAGTTATTCATTTCTTATTCTGCTGCAAACTCTTCAATGCAGTTAGATTTAACTGGAATAGTGAGGATTTTCACAACAGTTTTCTCATAAATCCACTAATTCCTTCTATGGTTCTTCAGTGTTCAGTGTCCAGTATTTCATATTCCCTCTAGTTCCTAAAGCCTGTGCACTGCTGAGGAGCTGGAGAAAGCCTGCAACAGAGTATAGAGCTGAGGAAAGTGTGTATCTCCCATCAGCACTTGCCTGTTAAAGGCCAACATTTGTGTGACTCTAAGTCATGACAAGCGTCTGTCACAGAATAAAATTTCTGGAAAGAGGAAGTTTTTTATTCCTTCACAGATACTGTACTACATCAAACCTATATAAATATTGATGATGGAGCTAACAGAATCTAGTGTGGTCAATGTTTTTTACATGTGTGAGATTTTAATATGAAATGGTAATCTTAGCATGTGGAGCCTCCATTCTTGAAGATGAACCCAAGTGAAGAAGACCCCGAGGAAGCTGCTCCAACTGACCCTACTTTGAGCAGGGGTTTGAACTAGATGGGAGGTTCCCCACAACTTCAATCATTCTGTGATACTGGGTAAAGTAGGTAAGTGTATGCCAGCAGACCTACATTCATTTCATGTATATTATAGATGTATAGTGAAACCTGGCATTATGAGTATTTTTTTTGCCTCAATACTGGAAAAAATAGTATTTATAGGAAGTAATGCAACAAGAAACATTTTACTGATGAAATTATTAGTCGTGTCAAATGTTGCAAGGTAAGCCCTTAGTTCATGCTTCTCTGTACCAAAAAACTGTAAACTTGAGGCAGAGCTTCCTTTAGCTCTTTTCCCTTTTCGGAACTTTATTGTACACAAATATACCTATAGTATGCTCTTTCCTTTTTATTTTTCTTGGTCATTCATCCCAACTGGTTAGAAAGTAAAGAAAAGAATAAACTTCTTCTGCTACTTGGTGAAAACCTACCCCTTCTGAATGTCTTTGGACACTGGAACTAATTTTAACTTACATCAGGTCTATTTACTGAGATATTTTGGAGGAGTGGGGGAATTCAAAGGATGCATATTTAAATCTCTGATGGAGTACCTAAAGATAAAGATTCCAGAATGTTCTCATGATGCTCAGAAGCTCTTTTACCACCTTCTTATCTGAATAGGCTGTGATGGAAGAGGGTGCTAGGGTCAACCTCAGGAATACTTCCATGGTGACACTGACATTGGTAAGAATACTTTTCTTGCCATCCTCAGAGGTATTATTTGAAATTAGAAGTACCAGAAGAGGCTGATTCTGTGGATCTGAGTTTCAGCAATGAAAGTAAAAAAGACTTGGAATACCTCTGCCTTATCCACCCTATAGCATATGTAAAAACTGTTTCCTTCTTAGGAAAACTGGTCCATCTGGGAAGCAACTGCTGCTTTTGACAACTTCATTGAACAGTCTGCAGTGGAAAACTAAGTAACAGTTCCATAAAGAGTTGTGCATTGATCTGTCATTTAGGAGCAAATTTAGTCTTGTTGGTAAAAATAATTTTATGTATTCTTCTGAATTAATAATTCCAATGAGTTCAAATAATAAGGTCTATGTTTAATGAAATAAGTGATATTCTAGTAATTTCATGAAATGGATAATTTCAAAGTTTGACTGAAACACATACATGACATCTGACAGACACCTCGTATGGAATTAACTTTTACTGCTCCAAAGTTTTCAAATAGTTTTTAAAAACTCTGCAATGTTTTTCTCCAATCAAAACACTTTATTAAGAGTAGAAATTTAGAAAATGGCATTGAAATTAATCCTCTAGGATTTAATCTCAAAACTCTTCACACAGTTTTCTGGAGAAGATTTCCATCTAAATAAGTAGTCTAAATTGTTTTGAAAATGTATTAAGTATGCTATCTACCCTTTGTACTAGGAAATTATTTTTAATTATAAGTCTTACAATGTATTGTTAATTATAATTTCTATTAATATGGCCATAATCTCACATGATTGATACATTGATAGATGATTCATTTTTTGTTATAATCAACAAAAGTTAAACAAACTGAATGGGAAAAAAAAATCATATTTATGCACTTTTAAAGTGATTTAGATTCTACAAATTATTTCAGGACACATGGTGAATACATTAAAATATTTTAATTCTGAACTTAATTGCCAAAAATTGTTCTGACTTAATTTGGTATAAGAGATGAATTACCCTTGCATGATAATACACTAAAGTAACTTCCATGACATACTTTTTCATACAAGACATACTATATAAACTGGAATATATTTTTGTCTAAAATTATGAAACCAATTTATTTATTTTATATCAGGCTTTAGTTTAATTGCTAATAGTCTTTTATTTATATAATAGTGTTTATTCTGTGTAAGCAAAGTCTAAGAAGGTTCAGTTCTGTCTCTACTTTTTCAAGAAAAAACAAACTTGACGAGGAAGGAGGAATGACAAAACATGTTTAAAGCAAATCTAATGCTCCATCTCCAGAATCTCTGTCTTTCTTTAATAACCAAATGTTATGGTATATCTGCAGAGAATAAATCACACAGCTGCTCAGTTCTGGACAGTAATCTTTCCTGACAGTACAATATTAAAACTTTCAGAGAAAGATAGGAAGATTTTTATTTTTAACTTTCAAAAATAAACAGCTTGTTACACTCTCAAAAATATATTCTCATCATGCAGAAACAGAGCAATGATACATTTCTAGTTCAGTTCAAAGAATTTTGTACTGTTCTCATAATCAATAGGCAATACACAATCCAGCTTGCACATAGCAGTCAGTGACAGTGCAAATATAAGGAAAATTGATAAAAATGTGTAAATGCTCTCTTTTCAGTGACAGTGTAATACTGACTGTATGGATTTTTAAAATGTCCAATGTCTGTCTTCATTTCAAATCCAGTAGTATTGTATAATCAATGGTATAATGAAGGTAAAAGTTAATGAAGATGTGCATGCAGGAAGATATCTCTGTGCAGTTATTATGATGGTGTGCATAACATTTCTTTTCACCACTTTTTTAAAGAAAAAAGAATCAGCTGCTATTCATTGTTACTGTGAGAATTCAAAAGGATTTTTTTCTGAAGATAGGATTAAAAACTCTCTGTAATTACAAAATCTTAGCTGTTATTTCATTTTAATTGTTTTTTGGGCTATGTTGAAAAATGAACACTTTCTTCAATTTCAATACAGCTAATGAGCAGAAATTTTCAAAGTCTCTCCCTGCACAGACTAACAACTGAAGACAAACTAAGTAGTTCTAACGTCACTTCCATGATGACTTGCAATTACTGCCTGTAGTGAATATGAGACTAAACTGGGATCTTCTACCAGATAGACTGTTGAGTATCTCAACATCTGAAATACCTTCTCTGTGTGAGGCATAGAGTTTTGGGGGCTGAGGAGGCAATCTCACCTCTGTTCCCTTTTCTGATCCATGCATACCTATTTGCCCCCAAGCACATGCTCTCCAAGGTCTCAAGTCTCTCCCACAGCCAAACGTTGCCGAAAAGGGCGCTCTATCTTGCTCAGCTACCTTAAATAGGGAATTAGGAAGCAAGTGAAAAATAGGAAAAGAATGTTTAAAAAAAAAAAAGCAAAACCAAACAGTGAATTTGGACAAGGACTACAGTGACATATGGCCGCCTACCTTTCTGAGAGGTATTTTCCCTGTGTTTGGCTTGGGCAAACTCATCAAGGAAACAGTAAGTATTTCTCTGGGCAACTCCTATTTATTCTACTGCAATTCACTTCTGGCTATGTCATTGTAGTTGCAAAGGCAGAGTTTCTGTCAAAGGCACATTGGAAAAAAAGTGTAGAGCCTCTGAACATTTTCCATAGATGTCCGGTCTAAAGTGAGAAGAATTAGAAGTTCATCCCTCTGAAGAGCAATACCTACCTTCAATGGTTTGCTCAGAGATGTGTGAAGTTGTGGATCCTTTTCAAAAGTCTTCAGCAAAATGTCACTAATAACATTTATATCCTCTACTAAACAATTCAAATGTACCAAAAAGTACTACCCAAAAAAGCTTGCAGTTAAAGTACAAGACCAGAGATAAATATGGATACAACAGACAGATACTATACAAGATAATAAGGCCTATGATATTTTCCCATACTTGGCACATTCTGCCTTTGTCAGAGATGTTAAAAAAATTAACATTTTTCTTTCCAAAAAGCTTGTTGACAAGACTATTAGTATCTTAATGGCTTTCAGTAACTTTTTCATTTCCTCATGTGATATGGTGCATTAAACACTCTCTTATAGAGGCATGCCACGGCTACAAGCCAGAGCAGATTGCAGAATTAAAATCGTACTGCTCTTTCTTCAGTATTTCTGGCACCCTAATTACCCATTCAGCTAGTGCTCTGCAACAGGTGAGCTTGTGAAATTGTTAAGTTGGTGACAAAAAGAAACCAAATGTAAGTATATGCTGCTTAAATTCAGCATGTCACATAATGTTTTTGCCTGGTTCAACTATCTGTAGAATCTGAGTAAAGAATCAGGTTAGACAGAAAGGACGTTCTTGAAACATGAGCATCTCTTGCTGCACATTATTATGTTTCATATCTCAATAGAATTATCCCCAACTGAGAGGGAAAACCTCTACATCATATGAACATGCTTTAAAGAACACATAAGAGTCAGAAAGGAGGAGCAGCTGATTGATGAAAAAAAGTATCAGCTGGGATAGGCAGTATATACAACCAGTGCTTTAAGACTACTACACATTGAGTTATGTTGCTCCTGTTTGCAGAGGTTCTATCCTCAGGAAAGTCAGGAATATAGGTCATAAGCAAGGTGATGTTTCCATGCTTCTGTTAATAAAAAATTCTGAGCATTAGGAATGTAAACTTCTCTGGAAACCATGAAAGCAGGTGGATTAAGACTTTGTCAGAGTTAGCAGCCTGCAGTTGCTATTGATGTTATTCTTATGAGACACTGAGGGCAATTTACAATGATTGCTCCTCACAGAGATTCAATCCTACCACCTCCTCCATTAGCACAAAACAGAACATTAAGCATGCAGTGAGCTTTTCAGTACTAATGATAAAATGTATGATACCATGATTTAAAAGCAGAAAAGAAGAATGTCTGGCATCAAACCTAAAAAAAAAGCCATAGCAAAGTATGCCCATCTGGTCACAGAGGGGAAGGTACCGTGACACCCCTCTTCCTCCCTGCCCCAAGTGCAATCCCTGCTGCTGTTGCCTATGCCACCATCTCCTCTATCCACTATGCAGCTAGGGGAGACAGGGAAGAAGTGGGAGTAAGAAGGATACTTTTTGGCAGCTGAAGGTTGACCACACCTTTTTAATAGTCTGCTTCCTTTCCAACATCTCTCTCCTTACAACAACAAAGGAAATAATGAAGAAAGTGGAGAATATTAGTCCTATTTGTTTCAGACATTGAGTCCATCTCAGAACAATTGCAGGAAACACGGGGTAAGTTGCTGGAGGAAGACTTTCTGAAGCTGGAGATACTAACTGAGGCTCTTTCATTATCTACCCTAAACCCTTGAAAAATATGCTGGATCTCTTTCTGTCAGAACTCTGAACACCTCGGAGCATACTCAGTCTCTGTTGCCTTCCTTGTGTTGGGAATGGCAGGAAAAGGGCAGCTCTATAGAGAAGGATTGACAAGGAAAAGTCACTGGTGTTAAGTATGGGGTGTGCAACAATTCTGTGGCCAAGTGAATAAGGGCAGTTAGGAAGTGTTAGAAAATGGGTGGAGGCAATGAAACACTATGCAGGAACTAGTTTCAAAGATAAGACATTTGAAAGCAATACAGCAGGTAAGAGGATATAAGGGAGAAGGTTGCACCTAAATAACACAGATGAGTTTATCACATTATGAGCTGGCAATGACAAGGTATTTCAGTACTGGTCGAGGTTAGCACAGAGAGGAATCTTATTAAATTTAGGAATACATAAATACAACATCCAGTAATTACTTCTTTTATCTAGAATATCTGCATTACCTCATCCCTGTCTCAGCCCATTTGTCTGTCTACTTTTAAAACAACTTAAGACAAAAGTACACATCTCCTCAATATTTTTGATTCCTCCATTAACAAAGCTACTGATTAACAGTTAAGTCAAATAGTTATCAAGATGATAGATCTGTTCTTTGAATTGGGCAAGGTTCTAGGAAATACCTGCTTTATGAAAAACTGAAAATCAATGGGACAAATGCAAAGATGTCTGTGCCTTGGAGACGAGGTACCTTCATGCTATTTTATGTTAGTATGCTGCAGTACAGAAATCAGATATGATTAAGAGTTAGATTCTGTAACAATAAAATGACAGTTTTTCCTGGAAAGGACAAGTACCCATAACCAATCTTCAAAGACAATTACCCAGTGTAAGTAAATAAACCTGTTAGTTAGAATACACATAAATATGCTACAAACATGAACACCTCACACAGAAAATTAAAGTCTGCATTCTGCTGTGATATAGCAGTTCATCTATGAACTAGACCATCTATGGAATAGATCTGACCACCAATGAATGAAGGGTGGCATGCCTTACCATTTGAACATGAAATCTCTGTATGATGCTAGAGTGTATAGGAGTATCCATAAGTAAACAGGGGAACACCAGGAAGAAATAAGTAATGTTGCCTTTTTCAATTACACCAGTGCAACTGTTATTTCATACAGTTCTGAAGTCTGAAGTTGGAGCAGTTCTGGAAAAATTAGAAAGAATTCAAAACAGGTAGAAGAAGAAATATGGAAAAAAGGTGAGGAGGGAAGAGACAGTGTTAAGATGCTCAGTCCAAAATCTGTTATATGGCCTTTTTATGGACAAAATATTTCCATACAAAAAGCTCTTTTGATAGTAAAACATCAGGTCAATAAAGAGAATAATGAGGCATCAAAATGTTTGGGCAGGAATCTAAAAATGGATGTTAGAGGAATAAGGCAGGAATAAATAACAGATACTGACAAAGTTCTCCCTAAGTGGTACCCCTATTGCCTCTGCCAAGGATACATGTTCTTTATTCTGACAAAGGCCTTCCACAAGGGATAACAGAAGAATGATAAAACAAGGCAATTTATTTTTTAAAAAAGGCATAGTTTCTAATATTCATTATAATAAACACATCTTGTCCTATTTAGTAGATTGCATAGAGATTGATTTTATAGCAATTACAAATCATTAATGAATTTATGAAACTGTAACCCAGCAATCAGGTTGCAATGGTCTACAAAACAAAAGATCATCCATTAAGATAACTGTGACAAAAGTTCATTTGTATTCTTTTAGGCTGTGGCAAATGAAGGGAAGCTGATCTTTCGTTTTTCTGCTTTATTGTGTTAATAGGTAGAACTATAGTATTTTTTTCTTTGATTAGATGTGAGTAACATTGATGGAGTACATAAGGAACTAATACTAGATTGGATAGGATAATAGAACATGGTTGCATTGGAAAAAATGTGTTTTCCTACTTTGTTTAATCCTTAGTATTGAAGAAAGGAACCTCCAGGTTTCTGTTTTTTTAAACAAAGTACTTTGTCTTTAAAGCTATTTTCATTCAGCTCTATAATGGTATTTGTTTTCATGTCATGTATCTTTACCAGTGAGATGTCCTCAGTGATAGATGCTGTAGCTGTTAAGTGTTACAGTAAATCTGGGAAAGTACTGCTTTGTTCCGTTTTGTTCTGACAGTACATTTCAACCTTGTAATGTTCTTTCCTAAAACTGTGGATTTAGTTCATATCTACCAATTACATCATTGAGCTAAATCACACAAGTCCCTGACAAACAAGGACTGTCCCCTTGTCTGACTCTGGGAGTTTTCACAGCTATTGCCATGAGCAGTTATGTAGAGCAGTTATCTTCAATTAGTTAAAGCCAAAGGGAAATAAAGTTCACCGTGAAGGAACTTCAGAGATCTACAGCTGTTGGAGTGAGATCCATTAATCTACACAATGTCTAAATATCATGCAAGCAAGGATTATAAAAGTTAATCTTGTTGACATAAATGTTTAATATTCAGAGCAGACTGCCAGAATGCCTTTGCCATTTGATTAGTCTTTGTTATAAGTAAAGAGAATTTGTTACATGGAGCACTTAAACTGGGCAATAATGTCAAGGGGCAATGGCTTATAGGTTGAATAAATTAGTAAGCTATTGAATAGATGGTCTATTAAGACATTAAATGAGATTGTAGCATTCTGCTAAGGTCAATGAAAAGAGTCAATGTGTATGGAAACAAGCTAATTAGTGGAACTGATGAAGGTGCCAATGAAATCAGTGGGTATGTAATAAATTATTGGTACAAAGAACGGTTGTATACCAGTGTCCTGTATTATTGTAAGAGGGCTCTCTATATATGTCCCATGTTATAACACATTGACATTATTAACAGATTGACAGAAATAAATTAATTGAAGAATGTTTTTTAATGTAAAGTAATGTCAGTCATTATCCAAAATGATGCACAGGTAACATGAACACAACACAGTGATATGCCACTGTGGTGATGACCCAGTTCCCAATGATGCATTAAAAACCTGAAATTGTACATGCACAAACAGCCACCACCTTCACCTTCACATCTGGAGTGTTGTGTCTGGTCCTAGACTCTATGGTACAAAAAACATATTAACTTAATGAAGTTTATCCAGCATAAAGCCACAAAGATGGTGAAGGGATGCAAGTATCTGTCATGTGAAGCAGCTGAGAGAGCTGGGACCTGTTCAGCCTGGAGAAAAGAAGAGTCAGGGGATTCTCATTCCTGTGTGTAAGTATCTGATGGGAAGGAATGAAGAAGAGGAAACCAGAATTTTCCCAGTGGTGCCCACTGACAGGACAAGAAGCAATGGGTGCAAATGAAAATACATGAAATTCCAGCTGAACACAAGAAAACTTGTAGGGTTTTTTGTTTTCTTTTGTGAGGAAGTCAAACATTGGCAAAGGTGGTGCAGAGACTGTGGAGTCTCCATCCTTGGAGATACTCAAAAGCTGACTGGATGTGGTCAAATGGTGACCATTTGATTCAAATTAGTTTGTTCATTTCACAGAATCACAGTATTGTCAGAGTTGGAAAGGACCTCTAGAGATCATCCAGTCCAACTCTCCTGCTAAAGCAGGATCCCCTAGAGCACATTACTCAGGGCTGCATCCAGGTGGGTCTTGAATATCTCCAGAGAAGGGGACTCCACAATGTCCCTGGGCAGCCTGTTCCAGTGCTCTGTCACCCTCACCGTAAAGAAGTTTTTCCTCATATTTAAATGGAACTTCCCGTGTTCCAGCCTGTGTCCGTTGCCCCTTGTCCTGTCACTGCGGACTACTGAGAAGAGTCTGGCTCCATCAACCTTGCACCCACCCTTTAGATACTTATAAGCATTTATTAGGTCATCCCTCATCCTTTTCTTCTCCAGGCTAAAGAGTCCCAGCTCTCTCAGCCTTTCCTCATAAGGGAGATGCTCCAACCCCCCAATAATCTTTGTTGCCCTCCACTGGACTCTCTCTAGTAGTTCCCTGTCTCTCTTGAACTGGGGAGCCCAGAACTGGATGCCGTATTCCAGATGGGGCCTCACCAGGGCAGAGTAGAGGGAGAGAATGACCTCTCTTGACCTAGTGGCCACACACTTCCTTAGGCACCCCAGGATTCCATTGGCCTTCTTGGCAAAAAGGGCACATTGCTGGCTCATGGATAATCTACTATCTACCAGGGTGATCAGATACTTCTCAGAACTGCTTTCCAGCAGGTTCACCCCTAACCTATATTGGTACCTGGTGTTCTTCCTCCCCAGGTGCAGGACCCTACACTTGCCCTTGTTGAACCTCATTAGGTTCTTCTCAGCCCAGCTCTCCAGCCTGTCAAGGTCACACTGAATGGCAGCACAGCCCTCTGGAGTGTCAGCCACCCCTCCCAGTTTGGTATTATCAGTGAACTTCCTGCGAATACACTCTGTCGCCTCCTTCAGGTCATTGATTAATATGTTAAACAAGACTGGACCAAGTATTAACCCCTGGGGGACACCACTGGTTACAGGCCTCCAACTCGACCCTGCTCTGTCAATCACAACCCTCTGAGTTCTGTCACACAGCAGCTCTCAATTCACCTCACTGTCCACTCATCTAGCCCACACTCCCTCAGTTTCCTAATGAGGATGTTATGGGAGACACTGTCAAAAGCCTTGCTGAAGTCAAGGTAGATGACATTTGCTGCTCTCCCCTCATCCAGCCAACCAGTTATGTCATTATAGAAGGCTAGCAGATTGGTCAAGCATGATTTACCATTGGTAAATCCATGTTGACTACTCCCAATATCTTCCTGTTCTTCAACGTGTTTAAAGATGACATCCAGAATGAGTTGCTCCATCATCTTCCCAGTGACAGAGGTGAGACTAACAGGCCTGTAATTCCCTGGGAGCTCCTTCTTGCTCATTTTGAAGACTGGACTGATACTGGCCTTCCTCCAGTCCTCAGGCACCTCTTCTGTTCTCCATGACCTTTCAAAGATGATGGAGAGTGGCCCAGAAATAACATCTGCCAGTTCTCTCAGCACTGACAAGTGCATCCCATCAGGGCCCATGGACTTATGGATGTTCAGTCCAGCCAAGTGGTCTCTAACCCAGTCCTCCTCTACTGAGGGAAAGTCTTCCTCTCTCCAGATCTTTTCCCTTGCCTCAAAGGTCTGGGATTCTTGAGGGACAGCTTTAGCAGGGAAGACTGAAGCAAAGAAGGCATTCAGTAACTCTGTCTTCTCTGTGTCTTCCACCACTAGGGCAGCCACCTCATTCATCAGCAGGCCTACATTTTCCCTAGTCTTCCTTTTTCTATTGATATACTGAATAAACATCTTCTTGTAATCTTTAACCACAGTGGCCAAGTTGACTTCTGCTTGAGCCTTGGCCCTTCTAATTTTCCCCCTGCATAACTTCACTACATCTTGGTATTCCTCATAAGTTGCCAACTCCCTTTTCCAAAGGCCATAAACTTTCCTTTTGTTCCTGAGGTCCAGCCAAACCTCTCTATTCAGCCAGGCTGGTCTTCTTCCCCATTGGCTCACCTTTTGGGTCCTGGGCATGGCCTGCTCCTGTGCCTTTAAGAGTTCCTCCTTGAAGTAGGACCAGCTTTCCTGGTCTCCTTTGCCCTTTAGGACTGTCTCCCAAGGGACACTCAAAACCATGCTCCAAAACAGGCCAAAGTCTGCCTTCCAGTCGTCCAAGGTGGCAGTTCTGCTGGCTCCCCCCCTTGCTTCTCCAAGAATTGAGAACTCTATCATTTCATGATCACTGCCCAAGACAACCTCCAACCTTTACATCCCTCACAAGACCTTCTCTGTTAACATGCAGCAGGTCCGGCAGGGCCCTAGTTGGCTCCCTCACCAGCTGTGTCAGGAAGTTGTCCTCCACACACTCCAGGAACCTTTGGGACTGTTCCCTCTCTGCTGTGTTATATTTCCAGCAGACATCTGGGAAGTTCAAGTACCCGATGAGAACAAGGGCTCACTATTGCGAGACCTCTGCCAGCTGCTTATAGAATATTTCATCAGCCTCTACATCCTGGTTGGGGAGGTCTACAACAAACTCATGATGTCTGCCTTATTGGCTTTCCCCTTGATTCTTACCCATAAACACTGAACAGTGTTATTCAAAATGTTAAGTTCTAGGCATTCAAATCTATCATTTAAACTAGATGAGTTCCTGTTCTCACTTGGAAAGAATTCTTATTTGAATGACAATTATTCTTTTATAGATTGGGAGTTCATGAAGTTTTGTGTGTGCATTGAACAATTTTCTTGTAACCACTTTCCTTACTTCATATTGTGAATGACCAACAGATATTCAGTTGGATCAATACATTCAGTTTTCACAATTTTAATAAAGTATTTTTTCTTTGAATTGTTTCATGCTTTCTATTATTCAGTGTCTGCTGGTAATTTGCTGGTAATACTTCAGTGTGACAAAATAATTTTTTAGAACTACAATTAAGCTTTTCCACAGTAAACATTTCCGTTAACTAGTAAAGAGCTTCTCTGCATACACTCATCTCCATGA
Organism: Hemiprocne comata; assembly: GCA_020745705.1. Lineage (NCBI taxonomy): Eukaryota > Metazoa > Chordata > Aves > Apodiformes > Apodidae > Hemiprocne > Hemiprocne comata. The sequence continues at coordinate 92,948,959 of CM036588.1, forward strand.
CTGAAAGTCAAAAGCTGACATGGCCCCTCCAGCTTATTCATTTTATATCTGGTTTTCTGAAGCAGTGAGCATTATCAATTATATACCTAGCGAATGTAGGCTGTGGCTGCCCCGGATCACAAATAATCAATCAAAATCTCAATCACTCAAATAAGCAATCAATCAATCAATCAATCAATAATCAATCTCAGTATTACAGTATACTGTCTTCTGAATCATAAAACAAGGGCCATAGAGATAAGTATATAGACCAGTGGAGCTTTGAATACATTTTGTTTCTTTGACAACAAAAAAAAACACCTTTATTTTTAATCTATTACACCACAAACTATACTTGTTTTTAGGCTACTGTTAAAGACACTCTATTTGTGAAGGAGACTGAAATGTAATAAATTTTGAGTTACCTTATTTTGTTCTGGTTTTATCTTGCTTGTAACTTGTTATCCTGTGTGATGAGACAGGGCTGTTGCTCTGTATGTGCAGGAGCATGTTGTGTCACCAAGGCACAGAAGGTAGCAGTGAGAGAGCAGAAGGCATTCCACCCCAACCTTCAGGCATTCTCTCTTCTTTATACCATATAAGGAACTGTAAGCTGCAATGATCAGCATTCTAGGAGAGAATTAGAAAATTATCTCTGCAGCACAATTGTCCCGAGCAAGGTTGACTGGAAAACTTCCAGGAAAAGATAAGTTTTTTCCTGGAAATGTCAGAGGTCTCTGAGCCTTTAGGGTCTGACACGCTTCAGCTGAGAGGTAGGTGGACTTCTGGAAGAACTGCCCTGACTCCCTGACTAAATGCTTGAAGACAAGGCACCCTCAAACCACCTTGGCCCTGCAGTTGAAACAGTGCATGTGGTGATGGCACATCAGGATTTATGGCCTCAGGAAAGGTTTTCCAGTGTGGCTGCAAAACTGGGGGCTCAGATGGTACAGCTATGTCCCAGCTCCCAATCTGTTTGCTGTGAGCCAGTGTTCTGAACAGGCAGGCTGGGTTGGACCAGGTGCTGGACCTACAGCATGGACACCAGCTGTGTTGCATTTGTAAACAACATGAGTGCCTAGACTAGTAAACAAAATGGGCCTTTCATGATTCCCTGCCCATAAGGGTTTACAGAAAACAGCTAAATGCTTTTTTCCCCCAAAGTGGTACAAATTCATCATGGAGAACAGCTCACTGTAACTTGAATCCCTGCCTGGTCCTGTGCAGATTACTAACAGAGATGCATGATAGAATAATAGAAGCATAGAATGGTTTGGATTGGAAGGGACCTTAAAGATCATCTAGTTCCAACTCCCCTGAGACACCTCCCACTAGACCAGGTTGCTCCAAACCCCATCCAACTTGGCCTTGAACAGTTCCAGGGAGTGAGCATCCACAACTTCCCTGGGCAACCTGTGCCAGTGTCTCACCACCCTCACACAAAATAATTTCTTCTTAATGTCTAATCTAAAACTATCCTCATTCAGTTTCAAACCTTGTCCTATCGCTACAAGCCCTTGTACAAAGTCCCTCCCCAGCTTTCCTGTATGTGCCTTCAGGAACTGGAAGGCCACTATAAAGTCTCCCTGCAGCCTTCTCCTCTCCAGGCTGACCCACCCCAGTTTTCTCAGCCTGTCTTCATATGAGAGAAGCTCCAGCCCTCTGATCATCTTTATTGCCCTCCTCTAGCTACCACACCCCCTCCTCTAACAACCATGTACCATCTAGCTACTAGGAAGCCCAGACAAACTTCTGCTCACCATGTTTTCTGCTGCAGCATGAGCTGAGGAGCTGGGGCTGTCTGTGATGGGAGCTCAGGGCCTATTGCTCTCAAACAGGCTGCAGATAGAGGGCATTCTGGAGCCATAGCACCTGGGCAGGATCAGCATAAAGGACACTCCCAGCAGATTGCTAATCGTCATTTTCTTGTAGCAAAAGGACGAGACTACTGATAAACACTGACTGAGAAACTTGCAATATTTTATATATGAACTTTGTGGAAGTCTTCAGATTCATCTGTCACTTGAATTGCCTCTCAAAAAAATAATACATAAAATTTGTCTGTGTGTATTAGATGAATGTAGAATAAACGCGACGTTCATTTATTGGTGAAATGCTGACTAGAAGGTGCGGTCACACCTTCTCCAAAGTAAATAATGACAGGACCAGTGAAAATGGCCTTAACAAATAGCTACTGGTATTGTAAAAGCTGATCTTGGCCATGCAGCTCATTTGCAGTGATATTGAGTTGTCTAATGTATTCTATAGGAATGACTGCAGTGGTTTTCAATAAAAGGAAACATAAATACTGTGTCAGAGTTTTAAAGTTTAACCCTTCCATCTTTGAGATGATAAATTGTTAACAACACTGTATTCAGGTAATAATATTACACTACCTGAAATACATGACCTTCAAATATATTTGACAAAGTGTATGTAACTGTCATGTGAAAAGTGGAGTGTGTGCAATTTGAAGGTGGTATGGAGCTCATTAGAGAATTTAGCCTGGGATAGTACACGAAGTGGAGACATTATTCAGAACAGGTAAATGCAATCTTTTTACATTCAGGTTCTAAATCATTATTACAATGTGTGATTCTGAATGCTCTGTCATTGTTTCCTAGCTCTTCAGACATAATTTATACAGTCTCTTTCTGCTTTTTTCTTGTCTCCAGATAAACTTCTTTCTTCAAAATGCAGTATGTAACAATTTATACTCTGATGCCAAAGACAATTCACTACTATAGCAGCATATACCTTTCACCATCAGTGGACCATGCAGAATCCTCCTTATATAATTTAACGAGCCCCTCTGCCTTGGGGTCCCATGGAGATTTCCTCAGGCAGTTGCTTATTAAAGCTATTCTGGTTGAATGAGAAAAAAACAACTAACTATAATCGTGTAATTATTTTGGCTTTTAGGTTTTACAGAAACTGTTTGGAATACTTTTTGGATTGTTAATGATCCTTAATAGAATGGATGGAATTCTCCAGTCTGAGCAAGTAGCTGCAAAAGAGTCTCTGAGGTGTGTGATGTGTCATTTGGTTCACACCCGGCAGAGTGAACAAGAATAAATTTTAAAAAGGAAGATGCTGAGAGGCTTTGATTATGTTGCTGAGATATTCCCTATGTAACATGTGTTGTGCTGCTAATTTGCTGACTTGGAAACAGTAGCAAATAATTGTATTGGGAGTTTTAAATTTTAAGCATTACAATATTAAAAAAGTGGCACGCTGAGACACAAAACTTTAAAAAAACCTGTAGAAAATCTCCATCTAAATTGCTACTCAATGCACGCTGAGAACTAATACCCACAATCATACAATCATAGAATCATCAAGTTTGGGAAAGACCTTCAAGATCATCAAGTCCAACCATCCACTTTACAACCCCTAACCACTAAACCATCTTATGAAACACCATGTCTACTCCTTTCTTGAACATCTCCAGGGATGGTGCCTCCACCACCTCCCTGGGCAGCCTCTTCCAATGCCTCACCACTCTTTCTGTGAAGAAATATTTTCTAATATCCAGCCTGAACCTCTGCTAGTGCAACTTGACCCCATTTCCTCTTGTCCTATCGCTAGTCACCAGGGAGAAGAAGCCAACACCCACCTCACCACAACCTCCTTTCAAATAGTTGTAGAGAGCAATGAGGTCTTCCTTCAGCCTCCTCTTCTCCAGGCTGAACAGCCCCAGCTCCCTCAGCCTTTTCTGATTGGGATGGTTCTCCAGACCACTAATCAGCTTAGTTGCCCTTCTCTGCACATTCCTCAGCACCTCAATGTCCTTCTTATACTGTGGCACCCAAAACTGCACACAGCACTTAAGGTGTGGCCTCACCAAGGCTGAGTAGAGGGGCAGGATCAGCTCCCTGGCCCTGCTGGTCACACTATTCCTGATGCAGGCCAGGATGGTGTTGGCCTTCTTGGCCACCTGGGCACACTGTTGGCTCATGTTCAGCTGGCTGTCAATCACTTCAAAGGCCAGCTACGTGATTAAAATTGCTGGTCCACACCTTCATAAATAGCTGAAATTGCTTTATATTAAAATAATAAAATCATATAACTTTTTTTTTTTTTTTTTTTTTTTGCAAATTCATATGCTTCTGAAACTTATTACTTATATACCTTTATAGGTCATGATCCACCACGGACTACAGACTCAGATTCTAAGTCTGTGTCTATCTTGGTAGGTACCTAGGTGCTTAGATGCTACTCATAATCCCCATTAAGTGGTTCCTTTTTAAAGATACAGGCACCTAGCTTCTCTAGGCAGGTGCTTTTCATTTTCCAGTCCCACAAAAACACAAGCTTACTTGTGGGGCACTAATAAAACTTTCTTGGAGATCTAGCCTTCCGACCATGAAGAAAGATCCTCAAAATAAGTGTTTCTATTCCATCTGGACAGACTCTGTAGTCAAGCATACCACCCATAAAAATGTGCATTTGATAATAGGATCTTTCATGTGATATTGGAGAAACTGAGTGTCAAATCTTTGCTAGATAAACCTGATTTAGGGTTTTCATAGTCTGACAGCCTAGTCTTCTGGCCACAATGGTATTGGCTATTGTTGCATCTTAATCAATACTTCCCTTTCAGTCACTCCCCAAACATTACAGCAATTACAGATGTCTTGAACCAAATAGAGAGCCCAAGACTCTTGGTATGTGTTCCAGTGTTTGACCACGCTCAGAGAAATAAAATGTTTTCATCTGTTCAGATGGAAAAATGTGTATTTTCACAAATGTGTTTGCATTTCTGCCCGTTGCTGCTTGTCCTACCAGTGGGCACCACTGAGAAGAGTCTGGTTTCCTTTTCTTCATTCCCTTCCATCTGGTATCTATGCGTATTGATAAGATCCCCCTGACCCTTCTTGTCACTAAATGAATATTTAGTCTGCCCTTTCTTGTGTTCTTATAAATGTTAAGGGCCACTGAATCTTTTCCTTATAGTATTCAGTCACACTTACTTACACAGTCCAAGTTTGTTTAGTCATAAATTATTAAACAGAATGCTTTTTTACTGTGAATAAAAGTTTAGACATTTCACTGTCTCTGAGTCAGTGCATCTTGTTCTTGGATAAAATACTGTTTCTCACCAATCAACCATTCAAAATTTCATAGTAATGCATTAAAAAGTATTCAAGGCTGGAAACATGCTTTATTTTCAGATACGGGGCTAGTAACAGCTGATAACCTTAGCGAAGTAATCATGGTTTATAATGGAAATGTTAATGAGCCCTGAACTACAGCAAAGCAAATTGAAGAGACAGCTATTTTAGAAAGTAAAGTTAAAACACCATACCTGAGTAAGCTTTATGTTTGTTGAATACCTCTCTACTGAGTCCTAAGTCATAAACACTTGCAGAAAAAAGGATTTTGAAAATATTTGCTCTATGCCAAAAGTTTTTTTTTTAAAGTTTGTTTTGGGTGGGAATGGTCTGAAGTAATATCCTGAACACTGTAAATCTGGTTCCAAGAGATTAAAACCTTCAAGTAAATTATCTAGAGCAGCCCTCTGTCTTACAATACTGACATGACCAGGAAGATGTGAATCCTGTCAGCTTAAAATCCTGGACAGAAGACATAGCTTGGAAAATCAAGACATTTCTCTTCCTGCCATACAAGCTGTGAAATGCAAGACCTATTAGTGGGAATCTGTGTAGCTTCTCATAGAAAGGAAGAGATGAATAAATAGTAGACTTTCATAATACTGTTTAACCATTAAATCATCTGAAAGAACAACATCCCCACGTGGCTCTCCTTCCTGCTCAGGCTCTTCCCATGGGTATTTGGTGCCTCTGCAGGATCAGCTGGGGCAGAAAACAATTACATATATCCATTCTGCACTTTTGTGCCATTCAGATACACTCTGTGTGTGGTATCTCTGAATTCATGTTGCAAGGGAGTCCCTGAGTCCTGATTACTTAGCTAGATCTAGGAAACCTTCTCCAGAAAGTTCTTCCTTAGATTTCAAGCAAAGATTGCAAGAATTATTTAAAACAGTAATTCCAAGTAATGTTGAAGGAAAGTCAAAGCAATCATGAGTTAAAAAGTTCTCACATAATATTCTCTGAATCCAGGAGCTTAACTTCTCTGCAGACAAAGTCATTATCAGCTATTTCTTCAATACAAATTTCCTAACCAAGGAAGTTTATCTTTTCAAACAAATAAATAATAAAATTGATATTTTTCAATTATGATGAAAAACTATTAACTGCATTTATTTCTTATATTTCTCCTGAGAATGAAAATGTTGGAAAGAGAAGAATATATTCTCAAAGGTGAGGTAAGCAGGCAAACCTGGGAAACAGATTTGTAGGAAGCATTATCAGGTTTTACACTAAGATCAAGGGCTTTCAGAAAAAAAACATGCTAGTATTAAAAAACAAAAGAAGGAGGAAGAAAAGGAAAGTCAGAGGAAGAACTGTAAAGCATTTTCCACTACTATGCAATTTATTTCTGAAATAATACAAATTGTAACATGGACTATCAAATGAAGTATGCTTTCTTAAAAAATACTCGTTCACTTTACTTATCTCATGGTCTGAGGTGTGCAAAGAAAAGTAATAGGAGCTACTAAATTATGCCTCATAAATTAAAGATACTTGTAGAAAATACTAGAAGTGAACTGTTTCAAACATTTGTAGTTTGATAGGACCTTTGATTTTTTCAATAAAAGTTGTTACTCTTTCAAATCCTACTGTCCCACATAGTTATAAATGGTGTTTTAAATTTAACAAGTCTACCTTCCCCCCTCCCCCCTCCAATACTAAAAGAAAGAAAATAGATTTTATTGAAATCCAAAACTGTTTCCTAAGAATATTTCCAAGTCAGGTAGATGGTGCATCTGCATCTTCCAGGAGGAGGTAGTAGCAGCACCTGTCGGGTTAGCATCAGTAAAATAGCAGTCTACAAGCACTTTTCCTGTTTTCTTATGTAGTCAATAAAAATTGACAAATAGCATTTATACAAGTAAATAAGAAAGCCTGGAAAAGTATTATTTCAGCAATTATATTCTGATGAAGCAAATAAATTTGAATAATGAGATTATACTATTGAGGGAAGCCAAGTCAAATAAACTCTTCTGAGTGATGCATTGGTGTTGTTGGGTAGGTGCTGGGAGCATAGGAGGGGAAAGCAGCAGCTGGTCTACAGGGCAACAATCCAGTGAAATACAGTAGGCAAACAAGGTTTCCATTGAAAAGGAGCAGAAATACAAGAAATCTCTGTCACTAGTCTGTTGTCTGGCCTCATATACTCCAGGTCTCTGGAGACTCATCTTCTCCATCTAGCTTACCTCCAGGATAAATTCTGTAAATTCCCTAAGGCAGGTTCTGTATCTTGTTTTGTACTCTGAGCACAATAATTCCCTGATCACAAAAGCAATTTTGATTTTACCTTTTTTTTCAGTGGTTCAGGGCAAATGACTGAGTTTACCTAGGGTCTCTGTACCATCTATGCAAAATAGAAATATTTTCTTACTCTTCAGGTAATAGGAGGTTAAAATAATGAAATAATCCAAGACAATGAGAAAATACTTCTGTACACATAGATTTGTACATAGGAGACTTTTTTTCAGTAAACGCCAACATGCCTCTCTAGAGTAGTAGCATCTTAGGTGAATTTGGCCATTTTTAGGACATTTTGTACTGTCTTCTTTCAGATTTTAAGTAAAATAAATAGTTTTCAGATCAAGCTTAGAATATAGAAGAACAGTGAACTCTGAAAAACATGGTGTTCTCATTTGTCAGATGGAGTGACTTTGTATCTTGATAGATTTTTCTTCTTGGTATGGAGCAGAGCTGCATGACAAAGAAAAAGAGGGCCACATAGGAAGTGTTCATTTTAGTGGACATACACTTACCTGCTCTGGTCATTTGAAATGAAAAAAAATGTTCAAAGCAATTGGTCAGTGAATAATAATGCTTTATATATCTCAATAAAAGGCCTCAAAAAGGCATTGAACTTTATGACTGTTTTGAAGCTGGTATTTTGATATTCTTTTTCCTGATAGCTAAATGGGCCTCAGGGGTTTTCAAGCCAATCAGTTTTAGGGTCTCAGTTGAGAAATACTGCAGCATTTGCCTGCTTACATTCCTCCTTAAAGGGAAATAAAGAAGAGGAAAATTCTGATCTTTAACCACTCTACTGCTTGTTCTTAAACTATTCCCTGTCTAATAGATGGCCTACACCTCATTTTTTTGGGAAAAAAAAAAAGATATGTTAGTGTTTGCAATTTAAAAAATACCATATTCAAATTTGGAACCTTGTTTTGCTGAAACTTGTTTCAGAAATAATTTTCAGTATACCCTTTCTGAGAAAAATATGCAACGCCTTCAAAGGAAAAAAATGTCATTAGAAATCTAACAAAACGTTTTTGCATACATCTAATTAATAAAATTATTATAAAAATACTATGTAAAAGTTTATATCTTATCCTGTTGGAAAAAAAAAAATCCTTTCAAAAAAGTCCCACAAAATTTCTCAAAATCATCCAGATTTGAGATCAGTAGAAAGTATAACATAAATGCAAAGTACATAATTAATACTCTATTAAACTATCAACAAAAGATGTAGTCTGCCGAACCAGATATCGAGCTCTGGAAAATAATCTACAGGTTCTCTGAGAAGGTCATGAAGAGGCTGCATAATTTTGTCTTTTTAGCTTCCTTTGAACTGTATAGAACATAGCAATTCCTTTTCAGATGTGAGTACCTGCTGTCCATCCTGTACCTGGTCCTTTTGTGAGATATCTAGATATTTATAAGGGAAGTGAAAATGCATTTCCTTTTTGAAACATAGTTGTATTTACAATGCTCTGGTTTCTCACACAACCAAAACACCTAGTACCTTCAGCATCTGAGCATCCTAGCACCTATCATCATTAAATGTAAAAAAAAAAATCAAAATCATTAGTCTGTGGATTTTGGGCATAACAAATATGTCAGAATCCACACATGGTGCACACAATGTCAACTTCTGGGTACCTCCTTCCATAATCTTGTCCCAGTTCATTTCTTCTATATAATTCTTCACTTAATACTTAGGCCTCTTATTTTTCTTTGCAAACTAAATAGTATTGGCTTTGATATTTTTCTGTATTGCCACTCTCTGTAGCTCTTATCATGGCAAATAACTTCTCTTACCACTACCAGGTAAGAATCACTAAAGCAGAAAGAAGAGTTATTAAAAATCATCTTGGTCCACCATCCCTGCTGTAAATACTTGTGGTGAGAAAGCAACAAATAGAACTTTTCACGTCACTGCTGCAATTGCCTTTCTCCAAGGGGAAAGATACAGTGTCTACACCTCATTGAACATGGATTCGATGTATTTCTAATACAAAGAAGAAGAACTTCATTATTCCTACTGCTATAAATTGACGAGACAAAAATCTTGAGTTTTTGAAATTATGCTTTCTAAAATGAACCCCTAGGTCATTAGGAAATAAGAATCTCTGTCACTATTTCTGCCAATCAGTGTCAACAGGCTATTAAATATAATTGCCTTGTTATTTTTTGTGTTGACAGTTATTATTTCCCACCTGGTAAAACAGGCTCCTTTCCTCTAGAGATTGATGGTCCTCCTGGATTTTACATCAATATAATGTTAAGGCAAATGATAAATGTTTCTGTTTTTCTTTATGAGAAATGTTCTGCATTTTGGATAGCACAATTATATGATTCCCTTGAATGAATTCCTTCACACAAGAAAACTGAAGCTCTGTAGATATGAAATACTTTTTCCCTTGAGAACTACATCAAGTCAGCATTTCAGTTTCTCCTAACAGAACACCATTTTTTCTTACTGTTCTCTGATGGGTCTGATTTTACAGCAGAGTTGTTCAAAGCTGCCTGTATAACTCTTATTGAAAGACATTTGTATGATACATCTTTTTAACAAGAAGCTATATGAAAGTGTAATGATTACTCTGCTCACTACAGCCTCATTTCCTGTCTTCTAAACTGGTGAATCGCACACGCCAAAAGATTCAGGTGAAAAAAAAGATATCCACAGTTTTATATTTTTTTCCAATTCTGTCTGTATTAATGGGCCAACATTTAGTGATCTATCTATAATGGAAATGCTTCATGCCCAGAAAAGGATCCTTAATTATTATTTCACACATATGATAAGGCAGCATAGAAGAGGAACTGTTCTGGGATTCAGATTGCTGGGCCAGTGCCTATTTGCTGTATGACTTTATACATGGTCCTCACCTCTCTTGTTCAGATCATAATCTCTGTCTGACAAGGGCTGTTTCTTGCTCTTTGTGGGTGTCTGTGAATTGAATGCCCAACACAGTGGAGCATCAAGGTGCTTTGGCATACCTGTTGTACTGTAGTAAAATAATTAATCATAACTAAACAGGAGTTAATGGTCTGAGATATTTTTACAGCTCTTCTCTTGTAGGAAATATCTCAGCAAAAAAGTAAATGTTTTTCTTAAAAGCAAATGACAATTTACTGTGACAGGCGTATTGTTTTGAGAGTCTTTAAAGTATGAAAGCCAGTAATACTAGTTCCAGTAAAAAACATGAATTACATTTTTTAATATATGACGCTTGCTTATGAAAGTGGATATTTTAGTATATAATTCACTTTAAATGGCTTTTATTTAACTTCTGTTAAAGACATAAAGAAAAGGAAGTTTCAGACATTTTTCTGGTGTCATGTAAATAATTCACTTTTCTTAAATTGCATTTTTCATCTGATGTCCAATTTCAGGGATCTGAGGCTACAAGTATAGCTCATGTTGGAGTTTCTTCACGCATGTTGATGATAATGAAACAAAACTTCTTTTGTCTGGGGAATAGAACAGCTTCATTCTGCCCAACAGCTTCAAAAATCTCCAACTTTGTAACAAAAAGCTAATAGTGCATAAGCTAGAGACCACTTTCCCACATCAATTTAAATTGGATATTAGAAGAAACTTCTTCACTGAAATGGTTTTTAAACACTGGAGTAGGCTGGCCAGGGAGGTGGTGGAATCACCATCCCTGGAGGTGTTTAAAAGAATTGTAGATGTGGTGCTTAGGGACATGGTTTAGCACTGGAGTCAGCAAAGTTAGGTTATGATTGGCCTCTTGAAGGTCTTTTGCAACCAGAAAGATTCTGTGATTCTGTAATCAGAAAACAAGACCAGTGTTTACACATCTGCTGCCTGTTCCAAGTGATTCAGGAATGGACAGCCATACTGTCACTCCCAGGATAGCTGTTTTTAGTGTTTGAATGCCATTGCAGTAATCGTAAATACTTTCACCCCTATCTGCCCAACCAGATTTCTGACGAATAGCTACCCTTGTGCAGGACAGTAGCAAACTCCAGAAAACCAGTGATAAAGCCTTTCCTGATGTATGTGGCTTGAACTGACTATGGAAGAACTCTTCCATGGTTTTTCTTCTTCTTTTCTGTGTTCAGCACCACTCAGCAGAGAGGAACCTGGTGAAAGGAGACAAGCAGGGGTAATCAGTGACAAGAGAGGACATCAGGTGCCTAGGAGAAGAAGCAGCTGTGGGAGAAGAATATGCTACTGGGAGGAGTGCAGAGGCAGGGTCCTGGGGCTTTCAAAGGAGAGAAGGGTTGATAGTCCAGTGCCATGTCTGGGATGCTCTCCCCAGTGTACCCACAGCATGGGGCTATTCTGCTGTCAAGCATAGATGTGGTCTCAAGCTCATGCAATAGAAAGTTTGTGCTAGGTGTCTAGGTCAGATCTTTATTCTGTCAGTTATCATGGCTCTACTGATCTCAGTGGAACGATGCCAGTTTGTGTAACCTGTGCCCTGTCTGTCTTTTGAACATTTCATGTTTCAAAAGTGTTCATCCTGACCAGTGCTGAGTGTCTCCCCTTCCACAGATGCCATCAGTGATCAAATGCTTAGAAGATCCAGCCCTTAAATCTGCCCTGTGTTACCCTTCCACCTCTATCATTTCATACAAAGGCAGGCCAAGGATCAGGATCAAGGTGGGAATGCTGAATAAGTGCAGTATTTAACACTCCTCTTCTACATTAGCTCTCATTGAATTTTCGTTTTACCTTCTCAAAAAAATGAAAAGCATTAAAACATTTAGGGAGTGTTTAAGCATCCATTCTTACAGCAGTGCTAGCCAGAAAACATTGAACATTTGCACTTTGTTGAAGTCTATTTAAATCTTGTCAAGAATTTTTTGACTAGCCAGTTTCTGTGATAAAATGCCAGGCCTACAAAATGAAAACTTTTTTTTTCCAAATGTGACAGTATCACAAGCAATCAAGTAAGGAAAGATTTCTCAGGTTCAGGATAGATTTTTCTGGTCCAAATGGCAAAGGCTCCAGTAATTACTAGCTTAGTATTAGCTCCCCATCCAGCAAATAGGAAAGACAGGTTCAAGATGCAAATAGAATGAAGCCAGTAACATTTAAGCAGGATATTACTCATGCACTAAGCTCGCTCTCTCTCTCTCTCTCTTCTTTTGGAAATGTTCTATTGTATAAATGTGAAAGATATTCAGTAGCTCACAGAGATCACTCTGCCTCTGATGAAAGTGATGGTATCTAAGACTACAACCCTGCCTCCTCTTAATAGTTAATAGAAAACAGAGAAACTGCAGTGTGAGAGACTGTTGGTGATACCAGCTGGTACCTGACAACGAGTTCATCCCATCATGCTGCTACAGTGTGACAGAGAGAGAATTTGATCTGGGGTCTCCTGCGTCCCAGAGGAATAACAAAAGCACCACTATCATGAGGTGAATTCCTTCAATAGTCCCTGCAGTGGGAAAGCTGCCCAGATGCATTGCATATTATTTGTTATAAGGCAAATAAAAGTGTATTTCAATATACTGAGTAGCACTTCAAAGGCTGCCCAAGCCTAACCAAACTGATTTATTTGCCATAACTACAGATATGGTGTAGGTATACTTAAGTTCTGATATTGAATGAAAATAGAAACACAGGCACAGCAAGAAATTAAACTCCCAGTTCCTTCAGAGTGAAAGATAGTTTGCAGCAGCCATTTATAAGCTGTTTATAAGCCTTAAAATGTTTACTATTTCACATTTTGTGTTGACAAACTAGTCTGTCAGACATGATCAGTGAGGTGACAAAAACTGATCTTCTTTTCCTCCATTGGATACCATCCCTCAAGCCTGAGTAACAGAGAGAAGAGTTTTCTAATGAGAATTGAGTAGTATTTCCCTTCACAGTTATTTTACTCTTCCTTTATACAAAGCCACTTATGATACCCCCACCTCCAGATTTTGCTTTTTTATTCATACTTTTAACAAGTGAGTTGTTTTTTGAACGGAATCAATTAGCATATAAAGGATAACTTTTTCATTCAAGTGAATTCTTAAAATTAGTGATGCTGTGCTGCTTGGAAACAAGCCTGCTTTTACAGCTTCTTTGCCTCAGAGCTCCAGTAGGCTGCACATTGCTTTGCTGGTAAGCTGTTTCTTCTGCACCCTCTTGGACAAATCTAACAGCTTGGGTTCAAAGGTTATTTATTTTGTCCTATTAATTTTAATGAGCACTTCCTTAAAAAGGAGATCTAATGCCTTCTCTGAGGTCATATAGTGTTTTCTTGTTGTAGTATGTGATTTTTCTACTGCCATCTGAAACTACAGGCAATAGAGAAGTCAGAAATAAATAATGGTTGCGTACTTTTTAGGTCTTTGCCCTACTTATTCTGGCTCCTGTTTCAGCTTTCTGAGTTTCATAATGTTTTAATTTGCAAGTTAGGTAGTATTTTAGATCAAATATTCAATCCAATAGTGGATAAAAACATTTAGTCACTTTAAAAATGTATTATTATTGATTCAGGAGATCCTAAATAGTCTGCAGTGTAACAAAAAAGTTTTGTTGTGTGGGTTTTTGGGTTTTTTTCTTATGAAACAAGCCAGTGCTATTGTATTTCTATCCACGAAATACCATGTAGCCTGCAAGGACTGATAAAGCTGGGATCTAAGGCAGCCACAGATACATTTTATGTACTTAATCCTGATAGTATGAATTCCTGCAATTATCTAAAGGTGTGAAGAACTGGGAAAAATATCCTCAATGCATAAGTATCTTATTAAAACATCATTTGTAGTTTTTAAAAAAGTTTTAAGTAGGCCATACTCTATGATTTTGGCAAGAGATGCACACAGAGATTGAATTTATACTCACTAATGTTGAAAGGAAAGTAGTAATTATTTGACACAACAGAAGGGTACACCTTGAGAAGCCCATAGAAAGGACAAAAGTTCTACTTGCTAAACCAGCAGTTTGTAACACATCAGCAAAGAATGATGAACAAGGATGTTAATTCTTCTCTGTGAGGAGAAAGTGCAAGATGATGAAAAGCTCCTCAGACTTTAGCTGCCCTAGAGTCAAGGATGTTAAACTGCTATCAGGTCCCAGTGCTATTGAACAGACAGCACTCCATTTAAGTTTGAGGAAACCTGGAACATCTAGAGACAAACCCAAGTGCTAAGGATAACAAAAAAATCATATGTCTTGGTTGATTTTTCCATTTTCTAATTTACCAAATTCTATAATCTTATAAAACATTCAGAAGCTTAAGCTTTTCCTTCTTAATAAAAACATATTTTCATTTAAAGCTTAACTAGTTTTTAAAATGAATCTGAAAAATCTAGGATTCTTTCCATGTGAAGTAGATCTAAACAAAATGAACTGTGAAGACAAAATCTTTTTAAGGTTCCAAGTGAAAATTTAGAGCATCTCTGTGGGCTGTTGTACATGTGAATGAAATGGACTCTTGGAGAATACACTAGGAAATACTAAAACTTATTTAGTTGTTTGGTCATTTTAAAAATGAAATTTTACAGCATAATTGTCTTCCATATTTTGTAACTGTGGAATTTAAGATTTATTTATCTTCTAAGGAGGATTTCATTATAAAAACATGATATTGCATGTGATGTGGAACAGGAGACTATTCATATTTAATATGTCCTCAAAAAACTGAACTTGATCAAGCCACATCATTAACATGAAAGTTATAAATTGAAAATAACAGCTAAAATTTAAAATAACAGTGTACAACAATATGCAATAAGATTTAACTTTCTAATTTCCACATAAATTGGGCCTACTCTAATTAATTCTATAGTAAAATTAATAGTGTCTGTTATTGAATTATTGTTCTTTCCTCCCACGTCTTTTATATAGGCTGTTAGAATGAACAATACTGGCATGACCTTAAATTCAAAAAACTTATACTGGCTTTACTTTGTTTCTGTGCACCTCCTTTGATTAGTCATCCAAGATGTGCATTGATTTGTAAGTGTTAAGCTTATAGAATGCAGTCTTTCTTCCGATTGCTGAGATTCAGCCTGAGCCTTAAGTATTTCATGCCTTGCCTACGCATTCTCTTGACTCCTCCAAAATGTTCTTGCATAAATCTTCCAAAATGTTCCCTCAAAAATCACTATGGTTTCTCACGTTACTTAATTATACTGTCTTAAAATAATTCAGTATTTTTCCCTATTACCTAACTCAGGTTTCTTCTTCCTACAGTATATTGTAACTGGTAGTAGTAGTCCACCTATAATTATTTGCTAAATAGATGGGTTATTTTGAATAAAAACTATTTATGGGACATTGCATAAGACAGTTTTACAGAATACTTCTCTGTATCCTTTCTATAGCAACAGTTCCCTTGAAATGTAATGTATATTATCGATGCACATTTTTTCCTTCACTCTTATCTGTAAAACTCAGGTAAGTAAAGTATATGTGATCTTTAAAATAAAATTCTGAAACAGTTTCATCTTCCCTGAAATATAAGTTCCTTTAAGAGATTTAATTTAGGTTAACGAGTCTGGAAGATTTTAGTTATCATACTGTAGGATTATTCCGATTTTTGCTCAAACACTGAAGAGAGACTATTTTTCTGGTATATGATGGAGCTTTTTATCATGTTTTATGGAAATAGTAAAAATGGATCACTGTGCTATATTGAGTTTCTATTTATCACATATGCTGCAATGGTAGATTGATAAGACTCAGTGAACATGCTATGAAAAAGCTATTGTAACTTGGGTATTTTCTAATTGCCTGTTATGATAACAAGTATCCAATAAGCTCTAAAAAGGTACCAGTTTGAATTATAAATTCAGTACACTGATAGATCTGGCATAATTTTTGATGGCCATGATTGAAGTGAGGTGCTCTCATAGTACTTTTATGTATTTATTTTTCTCTCATCATTTTAGGCTACTCTATGACATATACGCTTCTCTTGCAGTTGTGAATGAAGATGATTTTAAAATAGACATGACTGAACTATAAATGGCTCTCAGGAACATCTGACACTTAAGTTCCCATAATAAATGTTGTCAATATTATCCCTTTAAAATTCGTGGAAGAAGAAGAAGAGTGTGATTGTAGCAAAGCTGAAAGTTGAACTTCTGTAAAACTTGTCACATTCCTTTTGTTTCCCAAAGGGTTTTCAAAGAACTGTATAAAATTTTTTATTTCAGCTAAAGAAATTTCTATGGGAAAAGTTCTAAAGGAGGCTGCTGATATAAGGGACCAATTAATGTACAGTTCATATATTAACCTCCTGTCTTGTGTTAAGAGCCCATGGAAGTTAGTTGTATGAACAACAATTTCTGTGTAAACTGAAGGCGTTTGCAAGATCTGGCTTAGAAAATAAGCTATCTCTGGCTTTTCAGGGTATTTATTTATTTATATTTATATGATATTGTTGCAAAGGTATATCTGTAGGACTATTTTTCTTGATTGTGGATCTTCAAGAACATTTTGCAAGCTGGTATAATTTGCACTGCAAGTATTTTAAGAGAAAAATGTAGTAACTTACTGCCTCTGTTTTATTAAAAATATCAAATTTATTAGCAAACTCAGTGATTAAAAGAAAATTTGCAGCTCCTATTTTGAATTCTTAAAGAGCCTGAAATTCCCTCTATCATGTAATATTCTACATTGTTACTCTCAAGTTCATGGTCTTAATAACTTTTCAGAGAGGTTGTAGATGCCCCACACCTAGAAAAAAATTCATGGTCAGGTTGGATGGAACTTCGAGCAACCTGGTCCATTGGAAGGTCTCTCCGCTTCCTGCAGAGACTAGAAGACCTTTACAGGTTCCTTCCAACCCAAACCATTCTATGATTCTATGATCATTCTATGATAAATGAGTAACCCACCATCGATGTTAATACACACAGTTTGCATGCAAATTATTCAGTAACAGTAAGTGTAACGAAGACAGTATCTTCTCATGAGGATGATATGCCTTATTCAGTGGAAGTGAACAGTAAATTAGTCTCAGCAGACCTCAAATTTAATGTAGATGAGAACACCAATTGTGTTACAATAGGTAAAATGAGAATGATTAGACATTAGCATAATTGAAATACGTGTTAAAATACTTGCATAAGTAAAATCCATGCTACTAGTGAAGGGCAACAAAGGGCAATGAAGATGACTGAGGGACTGGAGCATCTCTCTTATGAGGAATGGATGAGAAAGCTGGGACTGTTTAAGCTGGAGAGGAGAAGACTGAGATGAGCCCTTATTAATGTCTATAAATATCTAAAGGGTGGCTGTAAGGAGGATGGAGCCAGGCTCTTTTCAGTAGTACCTGGTTACAAGACAAGAGGCAATGGGCACAAGCTGGAACACAGGAAGTTCCCTTTGTTCATGAGGGAAAACTTTTTTACTGTGAAGGTGACAAAGCACTGGAACAGGCTGCTCAGAGAGGTTGTGGAGTCTCCTTCTCTGGAGACATTCAAAACCCACCTGGATGCAATCCTGTGTAATGTGCTCCAGGAAATCGTGCTTTAGCAGGACAGTTGGGCTAGGTGATCTCTAGAGGTTCCTTCCAACTCTGACAATTCTGAGATTCTAGGATTCTGTGATACTAAACATTTTTCAGATAATATGATGGTTTTAGCATTTGGCCCATAAATTTTATCCCTTGCTAACTGATCTATCTATAGATGATACTGTTAATACTAATGCATATTTTACTAGTACGAATTCTGTATCTGGTGGGATACCTACTTCCTCCTAACGAGATATTCATGTAAGAATTTTCATGTGCAGATTTTCCTGCTATTTTTAACATACCCTTTGAATTCAAATACATTGGGGAAAAAAAAGTTACTATCGTTTATTTGGAAAGCTTGTGGCAAGAATGTTATAAACTTTATGTATACATACCGAATCATACAAAATAAAGCAGATTTTCCAGGAGAATTTTGTCAACACTTTTTGTTGGGTTTGAGTACAAACTTCTTAGAAGGCTAAGGAAAGCAGGGGAAGACAAGGGAAAGGAAAAAAACTGGTTGTTGGACCAACAGATGAAAATGTGTATTAACACTTAAAAATGCAGGGTAAAGTTAGACTATGTAAGAGTAACACAACATACTGAATATTTTAAGTTGTATTCAGAAGGATTTCAACCAGTGGCTGTCAATCTGAGAGTTAGGATTTTGTTTGGAAGCCATTCATTTCATCAAAGGAGCTTATCTCCTTTAGCAGAAAGACAAGCATTTATTTTTCTTCTTCCCATTCCCTTCCTGTGAGGAACAGAAAAGAAGAGGAACCAAAATTAAATAGGTGGGTGAGGAAAAGGCTTTGAGAAGGAAAAGTGGTCACTAAGTAACCCAAACTAAAAGCCTGAACCTAAATTGGTACAGTGTCATATGGTGCTCAGGGTGAGGAATCTGGTAATATAATGGTACATGACTGTACAAGAACATACATATGATTATGATTATTTTGTGGAAATATTTTGGAACTCCATTGTCACATAAGCTTAGTGGAGAGAGAAAGGAAATCCTCAATTTATAGAAGAAAAATGCAGAAAGTGCACGAAGCTCAGTTGGTAGGCTGTTCTGTGAAGGTATGAGGGGAAGGGGAAACATCTCCATCCTTTTGTGAAGAAAAATATTTTACTTCTGAGAAGTAGGTAGCATAGACAAGTAGTTCTCGCCCTGGCCAAACCAACATAAAAAAGTTCACTCACGTTAACTTGCACTGTGGCAGAAAAGCCTTTTTGACAAGTAATGGATGCATTTTAGCAATTGTACACTCACTCTATTTGATCCTATTGTGGCTTAGAATAAAACAAATGTAATGTGTTTTTTAAAGTACTTTTTACAAACACGTCTATGTTTTAGTAGCAAAATCCAACTTCAGAAAGATATAACAGAGTTATAGCCAAAATGTCCTCTACCTTGAGAGTTGGTTCACAGCATTAAGAGTTTTACATTCTTTTCCTAAAGCAAACAGTTCTTTTATTAAAAATAAATAAAAGAGATTTTACTGAACTTGTTAATGAACACAGATATAAACAGTGCAAGAATGTTTGTTTGAGGTTTTTTTAACAGTATACTGGGCCTCCAGGCAAATGGTGAAAATGAAAATAGCTTGCCAAAATAAAACAAAGTAAGAAATGAAAGAATGTTCACATAGCTAAGTGAAAACATGGCTTCCTTTTTGCTTGTGAAATATTAAATAATCGAACAAAATAGTTTAAATCTATGCTAAAATGATCTGTCATGAAACAAATAATATATGAGCAATGATTTTCAAACACCTTGCTTTATTTTGTCCTTTTTAGCCCCAGAAGAATGGCTTGCCTAAAATACTTAAGAGCAAAGGAGACAGCTGACTCCAAAAGAAACAGCTATTTGGGCAATGACTCCACAAGGTGTGCATGAGAAAACATCACCACTGGAGTTATTAGGTGCTTTTTAATTTTTTTTTCCTTAAACAGAACCAGGGAGCTTACCAGAATGGTAATTTTTCCACTTTTTACCCTCTTTTTATTTTTGCCTTAATGTAAGTTTTCTACCCAGAGCTTTCTCTGATTCCTCTCCCCATTCACTCATCTTGGTACTCCAGGGTAGCAGTACACTCTACCCATATGCCCAGAGACAGGTGCTTTGTGTTTTCTCAGGATCCTAAACTTATTAATATTAAGGATAACGGTGCTGTGCATCTCCTTATTATTGTAAGTTAGGGTTTTTTTTTTGCTGGAGAGATGTCAGGCCTTTCTCAGTGATATAGCTTTAAGTGGAGCAGCGAGTGTAAAATTGTTATTCTGCGTGAAAATATGGAACACACAGCATTGCCTGAGACAGCTATTAATGTTCTGTTTACTGGCTCCTGGGAGAAGCAGCACCTCCACCGTTTCTGAAGATACCTGAATGCAGATCATTTGTGAGATTAACCACAGAAGACCAGGAAAAACCTGCAAATGAACATGCAATGAGAAATGTAAGACAGAGTATAAAAATTAAGTCAGCTGTGAAAAAGCAAGCCTGAAAGAAAAATAAAAGGAGAAAGGAAGGCACCAGAAACATCAAGAAGTCAGATACGTGTTAATACTTATAGTTGTACCGTATCCAGCTGAGTGACAGCAGGGCAATATACAATTACATCCTTGCTTTCCATTCAAAGGGTTTCACTGAACAAGCATGTACTCTTCACTGTACACTGTGACTGATACATTCACTGCTTGTTTCTCCTCTTATCTTCGATGGCTTTTTTTTTTCTTCTTTCTTTTGACACTTAAAAGCATTATTTTTAGTATTTTGAGGCAAACAACTAATGCTTCCTTCAGCTGCTATTTTGCTGAGGTACATCAGGGTGGGATAGACTTTACATGAGAAAAACAGAGCTCCTGTTTCGAGCAGGAGGGAAGGGAGCATCTTCCCACAAATCCCTTTAACTATCACAAAAACAGAGGTCAGAAAGTTACAACTTCTTCTTCCAGCATTTTCCAGCTACTACATGTGATCTCTGAAGTTTTAGTCACAGCAGCAACAGGCCCCTGTGCTTGGTGCTGGTTGTGATTTTTCACGATTTTAGTCTGACTTTGTTAGTGTATATCATCACAAGCTGACAATCTTTAGAGTTAAAACTGTGAGGTTTAGAAAAATATTTTTTGCAACAACTTGTAAGGAGCTAGTATTTTATATCTATGGCTTTAATTCAATGGGTAGATAATGAAGTAAACATCTATTCCCTTCCACCTGTGAATAATGTGGAGGAACATTTTTCTGCCAGATGGAACATTGCCAGGATCTCCGTGGCAAAGTGAAGGAATCAATAAATCAATGGAGCTAATCAATACACAGCGACTTCTCTGAGATTCTTTGGCTTAGATCTCCACAGATGTGAATTACTTCCTTTACTTATATCTCTCTATATAACTTATATCTCTCTTTATAATAATACCTATATCACGTATATACACGTGTATATGTATCCACACATACACACATAGTCATAAATATAGGTGGTTACTAAATTTAACCCTTGAAACCTTTTAATACAGTTTCTGTAGCTTTATCTCAATGCATGTGCTTATGTCTTTACATCTCTGGGTTTTTTTAGCCATATGCTATTCCCAATAGCAACTGCAACAAGCCCAAAACAAAAATCCAGTTTGTAATAAGCTTGATAGTAGTAGGTAGGTAGCTTTTAAATAGTCTGAATTGTACCTATGCATCTTTAAACTGGTTTGCCCTGAAAATGATCAATATACTAATGCAAACTTATTTTTAGTGAGATATGGGGAATGAATGTTAAAATAACTTATGTATTAATGTGTTATGTTAAAAAAGTATTCTCCTTGACTTACTGATATATAGCGATTATTTTACAAAGTTATTGTGTGCATTCAGAAGAAAGCAGCAAACTAAAATTAAATATTTATATCAATACAGTGATTAACCTATTTATATTGAAGTTGAAAACTATCCTACCTTCTTTATAAATAGTAACAACAATAGACCTCAAAAGTAGAACAAAGAGCTAAGAAACAAAAGTGAAAGAGCAGATTAAAGTAATTCTACATTAAAAAAGTGAAATAGAAGATAATTTTAATTACAACTAACAGTGGAACAATTAATTCTTTAGACTATTCAAGGCACCATGGTATCATGGTGATTAGTTAAGGAGCGAGTTATTAAATATCTATAATTGCTTCAAGTTTATTTTAGGAAATTCATCAGCAGATAGACTTGTCCTATGTAAATAAAAAAGGACTGTCGGCACCAGTCTTGTGTGATAACTTAAAGAAGATTTATCCAAGTTAAGAATCCTTTGACTCATGGCTGGATTGCCACCATGCTTTGATTTGTTAAAAAAGCTGATTTTTCAACAGTCTTTTTGAAGTGTAGAGCAGGAGCAAAGAAAAAGCCCAGTGGAAAGTTGTCTTTGGATAGTTAGAAGCGACGCTAAAGCTGCCTGATATAAAAGTTTCTGCATATATTCTGTAGTTTAACATTTCAGTTCCTCTTTCTCTCCCTTCTTTAATTATCAACTTAAATTAAGACAAAAGTATTAATGAGGGTTATTTAATTAAATAGGGTTATACTCAATTCTATTGTATTGAAAATAGTTCATCACCACCTCAGTTCCTTTCCCAGGCAGAGAATGCTCAGGGTTCTACAATACTTACTGACTTGCCATGGCAGCACAGCATTCAGGATCAGCAATGCCATTATTGTTGCCCATTTTTACCACTGCTGTCTTTTATCATACTTTTCCATGTGTGTGTGTGTTGTGTATTCTGTAAGCAGGTTTACAGTTTAACTTTCTGCAGAGAAAGCGGTGTCAAGTGATCTTTCTGTCACATGCAATTCATAGCTGAAAATAAAAAGGAGGCTTTTGAAGAAGTGCTAATCTAACAAAGAGCAGTGTCCAAACGAAAATTAACCTCTGCTGCAGTCAAAATACATGAAGTTATAAACTAAGAGTCTTTGTGTTCTGTGGTACTGAGCTAATGAATAGTTACTGAACCCAGCCTTAGTCCCTTCTGTCACTGTAGACTATACCTATTTGACCATAAAAGCAGCCAGATGCTTTTTTGCCTGATTTCCTTCCCATGCTGTGAATGTTGTGGTTTTGCTGTTTCAGTAGGAGAGGTGCTGTGCCTTCTGCTTGACCTGACCTGTAAAACCTAACAGTTTCCTGGAATATGAGACATGCGTTTAAAGATAACTTGGAGATAACTTTTCCTTCTGGGGTAAATGCTGTAACTAATCCTATAGCAAAAGCTTGAAGCCTGTATTAAGTCTTCTGGTCCTGTTTTTGAGTCAGTGTGTGTTGTAAAGCTCAGAAATATGTCAACATGTTTTTATGCATGCTCTGAGAACAAGTTCTGGAATAACGCTTGCAGGGAATCTGGAAGGAAACATGTCTTCTTTGTGAATCCCAGACTTAGGAGGTTACAGTTGCTAGTGCAATTTAGTCTTCCAGTGAGATCCCAGTTTTATTGGGATAATTCCTTTGAATCAGGTTATAAAATTGCTCTAAATGCTACAGCTGATACCTTTATGCTTTGCCTGGGTTCTCCCCTAGCTGACAAACTGCATAGCAGTACTCTGACTGGGATTATCTTCAGCATGACCAGGAGCAGATTTTCAGGTACTTTGAAACTGAGAGTGCTGAAAATGGGGACTCTCAGGGATCTCAAGAATCTCTCGGAGCAGGTTAGGTTAAAAGTGAGTTTTGAACTTGGTTCCCTAACCTGTTAGTTCCATGAGCACCTACTTGATATCTGGTTCCCTACTGTTCAAGAATAACTCAGTGTAAATTTCCTGGATACACTTTACTGCAGTATTTTATGTGGTCATAAAGCGTAAGACAGAAAATAATATTTTTTAACATGAACAGGATTATTTTTGTTCTTATTCTCTAACCCATAGGAGTCTTATTCAACTTAATCTGATGAATTATTTTCCTGACACACCAAGCTAATTGCATAAAGTTTCAGTAAATATAATACTTTATTTCATGACCCTAGCATCCAAATACCCAAAAGCAAAGAAATCGATGTCCTGGAGTCAAGTTCTTTTAAAATGTAAATCTAATGAAAATGGCATGCTAAAAATAAACAAAACATTTCTGTGCTGTGGGCTTTTAACTTTGTATTCAAATATTTTAAATTCCAGGGTACCAAAATTCTGACTTTAAGACACAATAATGAGGTCTGACGTAAGTAGACAGCTACACTGTAATGAGGAATAATTGGTTGTAATATGTACTTGGTGCAAACTACAGTTGTACAGAATAAAAAGTATTTTGCATTCAACAGTGTATTAGACAGTGAAAAGTTTGTAATCTGTGAAATGACATGTAAAGCCACAAGAAACGATAAACATGAAAAAATGTTGCAACACTCATTATAAAGAAAAAACTTAAATAAGTGGACAAGAATAAAAATAGTTACTCTATTAAAACAGTATATTTACAACATCTATATGATTTGTGAATGCAGCTCTTCAAAAAATATTATCAAATAAAAAAGGTGGATTATACTCCGCAATAAATCTCATATAAATTTTTTAATCTGACAGAAAAGGTTTAAAATGCAGTCAGTACTGTAAAGTTATCAACATCCTTTTTTTTTTACACTGGACTGGAGTAGCAGCCTATCTCAAGGTCATCGATGGTTTATAATTCTGCTACTGCCAGTTCTATGCTGCATTCAGAGAAAGCTTACCTGGCTTCAACCCTATTCAGTCATGTCACTAAGGGTGAGATTCATCTGGCCAAATCTAGACATCTCTTTGTACATGTGGCTAGTGATCTAAAATTCTTTATAATCAAAGGAGAGACTGACACCTCTAGGGTGCAATTCATCCCTTCCCAAAGTAGATGTTTAAAGTAGGTCATATGAATCATGCTCTAGAGCACCTATTTCTTTCTACTAATTATGAAGGGATCACAGAGGGGAAGGTCATAGGTAGGTATCTCTGCAGTAGATATCTAAAGATAGTTTAGATGAAAAGCACCCAAATGTCCATATCCAGAAATAAGTGATTGTAGTAGATGGCTATTTATCACTATTTCCAACGTGAGCAGATTTTCAGTGAAGTTGGTCCAGCCTTCACAAGCGACCTGCAGAAAGGCTTTGGTATATTAAAAGGTAGGAAATATGGATTAGAAACACAGGATAGTGCTTCTAAGTATAATCACCAGCAGTTTGTTGAAACAAGTACTGTTGTAATGAAAAAAGTTACATTGTCATGGTTTGGCTGTATTTGAATATCAACATCTAATGAATCCTTAGTGTTGACTCATCAAAACTTTACAACAAAGAACAATAGCACTATAGCTCAAATTGATCATTACGTTGTCTTATACTGCTATATTTTTATTGTAGGAAACAATAAAAATGTTTGTATTGTATTGTATAATTGTACTGTATTCTCTTAAACACAGAATTTAAGGCCTTCTCCCACTTTCTAACAGCAGAAGAAATGCAAAGGCTTATTGAAAGATACAAGCATTTAAGAAGTCAGTAGTTTGGTTTATTACCAGAATTCTTACTAAAACGAACTGAGGAACTGTTTACTACTGTGCTGACAGCTGTATCTTGAAATTATAAGAATTTATGGATGATGAGACAGTCTGCATATACTATGGCAGCAACACGTGACTGTGGTGGAAGGGCTGGTATTTTTGTAACATGCTCATATTTTAATGGGTGAATGCTATTAAAGAACATGTGCAAGTTCATACAAGACTGTAATTCAGGGGAATGTACTCCTAGCACCCCCATTATTTATTTGGTTCTAGTTTTATATTGCAGTTTTCTCTGTGTGTATTTTCAAGAAGCAGTGTGTGTTGGCAGCTCCCCAGGGTAATCAGGGGCTTCCCAGTACAGGAGGGCATGAGCTGGGGGCCAGGGCCTGTCCCACTCCTCAGTCAAGAGGGGGCACTAGGGCAGCCCCAGGCCCAGCCATTGGGCACCTCCCTGGGGACAGAGCCAGGCTGAGGCCAGGCTGGGGTGTGGGCAGGCCTGGTTTGACAGGGCCCATGGCCTGGCATGGCTGGGTTGTGGGGAGCTGGAGACCAGCCCTTCGACGGCATCACTGGGGCAGGGGCTGGCTGAAATGGGGTCCTGGGACTTGGCCAGGGTGGGAGCACCTTATGAAGGGGTGTAGGGAACTGTCAAGTCTGGTGGTGCCCTAAGGGCCCTAGCATGTATATTTCATGGTTACTTTACATTCACCTTATTAATGCACTGCACTCATTTTTTTGTCTAAACTCAATTTTGTGTTTCTTGTAACTGATGAATCAGTTTTACAGCATGCTAAAAGTTTTTTTCCTATAATTATTTCAAATTGAATCTAATTTGCCTTAATAACCTTAATTAATTTATCTTTTTATCCTTTTTTCAGATTTGTCCACTTTATTTTTTTCCTTTGTTTGGTGCACTTTGCACACACAAAGGCTGTGTTCACTCATATATACTGCCTTCAGGCTAATATCTACCAAAGACAATCCCTACAGGTTTCACTGCACAAACATTTTTAGCTTTCACTGTTTAGCAGAGATTCCTCTAATATTAATCTATCACGCCACAGGCAACTTAAGGAAGCTCTGCGATGAGAACAGAATTGTGTGTCAGCCTTTGAGAACAGGTCTTTGCTAAAAGGACTAGCTCAAAAGGAGCCCTTCCAGTTTCCTACATTAGATTTCTGTAACCAATCTCCTCTATATTTAAAAAATAATGAATTATTATTTCTTAAAATATGCACTGTGCAGTGACCACAGAGATAGGTGTCTGAGTGTCCCTTGCGGCCGGGCTGACTCGGGAGGGAGGTCCGTGGCTCTTCCCAGCACCTGATGGATTTTGATTCTGCAGAACATGTGTGAGCTGAGGGGAAAGCAGGATCCTCTCTTGCAAACCTCCAAGCACAGCAGCAGCAGCAGCAGCAAAGAAGAGAGAAGGAAAAAGGGGCTGACCTTCCAGTCCTCATGGCTTTTACAGAAGATGGCAAGAAGTGGAAGGGAATACTGACCCCTTTCTGTTCTGACCCCCAGAGCTCCCTCAGGGTCCTAAAAATTCTCTTTCTAGGTCCTTGTATCGGTACCAAAAAATTAGCCTGGCTCACTCAAACCATAACAGCAGTCTGTTATGGGTCTCAAACATGGAAGAAATTCCAAGTAGAGAAGATTACAAATTTACACTTAAGATTTTTGAATCTATTAGCTCTGTTGTCCATTTCTGTAGCTTACAAGATACAAACAAAAATACTTATGAAATGATCTAATTTATTGCCTATCAAAATGATTTAGCTCATCATTCTCAAATACCTTAAACACTTATTCTATTACCTGGTTATTTATATCTTCCAATATTTGTAAAATAATTTTTGTTTCTGTATGCATTGCCTCGTTCCCATCACTGCTTATCAGATCTGTTACTTAAACTTCTTAAAAGCTTGCCTGCACTTCTCTGAACTTTTCCTAATATATACTTTTCAGAAAGACAGATGCCATGAGAGAATAATTATTTTTTAGGGTGTTATCTATCGTACTTAAATGGATGGTAAAAACATCCATTGTAACGCCAGAATAAAACAGAAGACCAGGGGTGTAGTGAAGAAACAGAAATGGAAAATAAAAACGGCCACTAGGGTAACAAATGTAGTCAAATTAACCTGAGTGACACTGCTAATTATTTTAATGCACTTTCTCATTGCTAAGTGGTCTTTTTTCATTCAGGCCAGGGATGAAAGTAATTTCAAGTATAAAATAATCTGCATGAATGTCTGATTCTTGGAGATTATCCTTCAGCACAGTGTGTTGGAATTTGATATACATTTCTCAGTGACAATAAGAGGAGCTGCTTGTCTAATCCCCATTTGCCATCTATTGTCATTACTGAGCACTATCAATCACAAAATACTTGTGTGTCTATTGCACAGGCTATTCAGTCTTAGAAACTACTTATGTATAAAGATTTTATTTATAAACTTGTAAATAAACACAGGCATCCTGTTTTAAGCTGAATTCCCCTACAATGACAATGAGAAATGTTTTCTAAACTGTCAGACATTTGTGAAATTCTCATCACAGTTCAGTTTGAGCTCGGTAATTTAAAATTTAAGTAACTGCTATGCCAGCAGAAAGATTCACGTGAGCTGAAGGACAAGTGTAGCATTCATTATTTAATTCTGTCTCTAGTTAATTCTCTGTGAGTATCATCAAGGCAGTTACAGTTTTGCCCTCCCTCCATGCTTTTCCTGGTCTCAGCCTGGTAACAGGCTTCAGTTTTGGCTTAGTAGATATTGTACAATTAGTTCCTCTTCAAGACTCACCATACTACTTTGGAGTTTCTGGTCAAACTCAGCTTGATGGCTTCTTGTGCTGCTTTCCAGAGCACTAAAAGGGTTTAGCATGATAGTGCTAATTTAGGGTCCAAATTCTAGAAATTCCTTCTGAGACACATCTGTGTTGGTCAAATAGAACGTAAAGCTCCAAAGATAATATTTAATATCCACTACTTGCTATCTGACTGTGTTTTCGGGATGTTGTGATTAAGTTCAGAACCTAAGGTTAAGCATCCTGTCTAACCTAGTCATACTTCCTGTGCTCACTTCAGAAATAGGTTCCTCTGGTGGGCAATTAACGTCGCCCCCAAAAAATGTGTCTGGGTTGCTGAGAGACCCTATGCACAGCTTTGTTAAGATTTTAAGTGTAACTTTTAAATAGCAAAGGTCTATTTTAGGTCAGATGAGCTCTTTCAAGTTCTCTAAGGAAATTAAATAACAGGGAGACAGAAAATCAGGACTTTGCTTTCATTTGCAAAAGTATGTTTTTCCAGAAAGTCAGGAAAAGTGACATTGCTCCTCTGCAAGCTCAATGATTTTATGAGACCTCCAGGAACTTGTAAAAGAACTATTCTCTTCAAGACCATAAGAAGATGCACAGAGGCAGTCAACTGCAAAGCAAAAAGATATAATACACCAAGGTTGTGTCTTGCTTATGGATGATTTAAATTGTAGGAGTGAAGAAGGTATTTAGTACTTGTCCTCCTTTATTATCATGCTGCCACCCAAGAAACATGAGTTTCAAAGCTATGACTCTCTCAGTCTAGTAGGAGAACACTAACCTGTTGTGGCAGTCCATACTGTCTGTTCTGGATGAGTATTTCAAGCTCAGGCTACACACTGAAGCACATCAATGAGACTTCAAAAACTGAAGGTTAGAAACATAAAACAACAAACAAAAAAAGGCAAAAGCAATGAAAACTGGATGAAATTCATGCCATACATCAGCAGGATGATCAAGGATGGCATGATGCCAAATACTCGGCTTAGGGTTGTGAAGCTGAAGTTCACACACGAATGCCCTAGGGAACATACAAATTTGTTTACCAGTCATGGCAATCTTGTTATTCGTAATTAGAAATAGTCCTCATATCTTTATCTGAGGGACCCTGACATAGAAAATTTCTAATATAAAAAGCTCTCCTTTTCACAAAAGCACTACAAATAGAAAAGGCCCACAGGTTTCAAAGGAAACTTTTTTTAAAAAGGAAAATACTTGTTCAGAATTATTCATCTAAACAATGTTTACTTATCTGTTTACTCAGCTCTATCCAGAAAGAACATCTGACAGATTCTAATAGTGGAAGTGAAGAGAAATCCAACATCTGCTAAGTGCAACTTGAGACTACTTTTACTATAAGCAGCTGTCACGGTTTGACTCAGGATCAGCAAATAAACCAGAGACAACAATGCTCTTGATCCCCTCCCCCTCCCACCCAGGTAGGAAAGGAGAGAGAGAATTAAGGAGAGAGACTTAGCTGGATTGAAAACTACATTAGACAGCTTTAATTATATGTACAATTATATACAAGTGTGTTCAGGAATGTGCAAAAGCCTCTTGCCTCCCCCCACCCCCAGCAACTCCCCCGGCACTCTCCTTAGCTGTGAGCAGTCCCGAAATGTCTCAGCCCGCAGGCAGGAGATAAGGCAGAGCAGACAGGGGCTGGTTATGAGGGTTATGAGGTCAGAGATGCCTGAGCCTAGGAGTCAACGGTGATGGATGGATGGAGTCCTCCCCGAACATTGGCCATGGATGGAAGAGAAGGGAAGAAGCAGCAGGAAGGAAGTTGTCTTCTGTCATCTCTAACCTTCCTCAGAGCTTATGTAGATCTATGGAATGGAATACCTTTGGTCAGTTCTGCTGTCTGTCTAGTCCAGCTCCCCATGGGGGGGTTACAGATACGGCTCTACTGCCCTAGTAGCCTGTGTAGTGGCAGAGCTAATATCCTGGTTTGAGTCAGGGTGACACGAACTTTCTCTTTGCTGATTTTTTTCTTTCAGTGAACATTTTTTTAGCAGTGCCAGTGGACTGATAATAAACAAGGTCACTTCTGACTGTCTGCAGCCTCCCCTCCGCTACAGGGGAGCAGATTAGACTGAAGGCAGGATCAGCAAATCAGAATATTCCCTTCTCATAATATTTTCTCTATTTGGCTTTCAGTATAGGTTAAGACATCACGGAAGTCAAGCCTTTCGTTTCCTTTTCCACTCACTTTTCTGCTTACTGTCACTTCTGTCACCCTCTCTTTGGCTCTCTCTTTTTTTTCATTTTCCTTCCCAGCCGACACCCGAGGGCCCCGTCCGTGCGCCCGGACACTCCCCCCTTCAGCTGGAGTCACCAGGGAGAAGAGTTGCTGTGAGAGTCGCTGGGGGAGGAGGGAGGGGATCGGGTGTTGCACATCCCTTTACAAATATATATATATTCCCTTATCACTAATAATTAAAATCAATCTGTTTCACTTTTCAACCCAGAAAGCCTCTCTTTCTCATTTTTTCTCCCTCTTTCCCTACCTTGGGGGAGGGTGTTGGGACTGAGAGCATTATTATTATTGGTTTGACTGCCAACCTGGAGCCAAACCATGACAGCTAAGAAGTGACCTTGGAGTCTCACCAGAAACATAAACATTCCAGTGTTATCAGTCCACTAGCTGGAACACTTGTTGCTAGTTAAAAGAAAGCTTACTGAAGGAAAAAAAATCAGTAAAAGGAAAATCAACTTCATCCTGGCTCAAACCAGGACAGAAGCTGACCAATTTATTCAGAAATATTGATGAAGAGCTACTACAATATTGAAATTCTGAATTTAAAGGTCCCAGAAAATATTTCACCTACGAAGAATGAATATACCCCCATGTTGTGTTTTTTTCTGTTGCTTCGGACTTTGAGGGTTTTTTCTGTTACTAAACCTGTTTCTCCTGTTACTGCTCTACCTTCAGTATTAAGGACTTCTTTTGGTGTTGCAAGTATTCCTACAGTACAAAAAAAGTACACAAAGATCTAACTGAAAACTCTGGTAGAGTTTTATAAACTCAGAGTGTCATACTAGAGTGGATGATAGAAGTTGTGGGTAAATTAATTTTTCTATACCTTAGAGACTGACTTTGAACATCCCTTACAAGATCTGAAGTGAAGTCTGGCATACAGTGTTAACCAAGCATGCAAAATTGTGCTTTGCAGTAATTTGAAACAGTCTCTTACTAAAATCTGGGTATGAAGTTTTGATATAATACATGAAAGCAGAGAAAAATCTTTAGTGATGCATCAAAGTTGTTGTTTTTGTGCAGGAGCAATGAGAATTGTTCATATGAAATTAATTGTATGGATGAATTCAGAACCTACCTGGTAATACTGACCTTGAGACTCATCAAGGAAAAAAGAAACATGTTTCTTGGGTGGCTTGCTAAGAAGAATGCCTTTTAACTAATGCTCAAAGCAAAGATACTTCTCATAGTTTTAACTGAAAACTAACACATATATAGTGACACAGGGATCAGGTGTTTGTCCATCTCTGTTCTAAGGTAGTTTATATTTTCTGGATGGGAAAAGGAATTTAAACTTTCTTGAGAGACATAATACTGGAAATTTACAGATATATGTCTTTGGCTGTTTGAATTTTTTTGCTTTATTTGGAGAAGAAAATGAAGCAGAAAGAATTTTGAGTAAGGTTTGAAAAAAAAAAAAGTGTGAGTGTTGGCAAAATATCTCATTAGCAAATAAATTGATTATATAAGGTATGAGTGTTCAGGAGTATTTTTGTAACAAATAATTGCTTCTTCCCTGCACAATTAGGGAGAGAGGGTCATTTTTAACAGTATGGTAATTTTAGCAGGAACTGCTATAGTGCCACTAATTAAAAAAAAAAAAAAAGAAAAGAAAAATATTTTATCTGCCCTGTATCCCTAAGATAATTTAATTCATAAAAATATTTTCATTTTAAATAGGCTAGCACTTTCCTCTTGCTGCACATGGAATTAATAAATAAAGCTAAGTATTTACAATATGCACTACTGCCAGTAGTGCTTCTTCTGAAACTTCATCTTTTACATTTGCGAAAAATAAGTAGATTTTTCACCTGAATAAGCCTTTAATAGGGATAAGCAGAAGTCCTGTTACTTTATAGCTTTCAACAGACCAGACCATTTCTTTTCTTTTCAGCTGCAACCATCATGTTTTCTTCCATACTACTTTTTTTATTATCTCCTTATTGTCCTCCTTCTCTCTTCTTAATCATTCAAAGGAGATTGTAGCATTCTGATCATGAAGTTGCTGACAACTACTGTATCCCATCACAGCTGCACTAGGACAAACTTCAAGCAGTTCTGTTTAAATTAGCATCAGTAGATTCACATACTTATTCAGACTCCTGCAAACCTTTTAATAGCCTTCCCTCTTCTTTATCCCTCCCACACATACCTTCCGTTTACTCTTCTGCAACTTCTTTATTTCATTTTTTATCTCAAATATATAAGCTTACATCCTTCTTTAAGAAACCTTCTGTGAACTTAGTCTGCTTTGGCTTTTTGTGTGGTATAAAAAAATAGGAAAGACCTAACAATATGACTTAAACTGGTGGGAAGAAGGACAAAAGGAGATTGCTGACTGTGGATTTTTTTCAGCTGAATACTGTGCAGTAGTGCTCTGAAGGATTAGGGTGAATAGATGGTGAGTTTAAGGAAATTGTGCTGGGCAACTGTTTCTTTTGACATCATCTGCACTCTCCAGCAGTGAAAGGCAGGGGAGTAACAGAATATCACTTTGGAATCCAGGGCAGGAGGATGGTTGCAGTAACATCTGTGTGTACCCACACAGAGGAGGAGGATGCACCCCCAGAGTTCAATTTAGGGCAGAAGACCTCTTATGTTACTTGAATTGCTTTCTGGAGGATCTCATTGTTCTCTGCTGACCACAGAAGGAGACTGGCCTTAGACACAAAAGTTAGGTGGCAAAAGGCAGGCACAGTGAACACTCCTTAAGAGAGCATGTGGACTGTTTCATATATCCATGTGTCCTGTGTCACAAGCACAGATTATTTGTGGGTGTTGTGGATACCATGCCCTTCCTAGTTATTGTTTCCCATTTTTGTACTGGTGCAGTTTTGCTGGATAAACTGGGGTAGCTCTTTTGGGTTCAGTGCAGTTGTGCTAATCAATGTGAAATGCAGCTCTAGCCTATAGAACACTGAGAGTACTTTTAGCTTTTCTGTGGGTGATCTGAATGTTCAGATATCTTATACTCCATCATTTGTAATGTTAGAACAGGCTTTATCTGGTCAGTAACTTGAAGGCACCTACATCTGTGCTGGCTAGTTGGTACCAGCCATTTGTCAAAGTTTCAGTTGCTGCCAGAGGTACCATGCCTTCACTTACTCTTTTTAGAGATTCTCACTGCCTCTGTGACACTCCTGTTAAACGGGACACTTTTCCCTAAATCCTGAAGTCTTGAAACTTTTCATCTCACAGTTGTCTTTAAAAAATGGGGGAAAGAACAGAACACCATTTCATTGAGGATACTTTCTTACTTGCAAACTCTTCAAGTTACATCTGTGGCCTTGTTTTGAACTGTCATATATGACAGGAAACATTTCTATAACATTTTTAAAGCTGTCTAGGATCATTAAGACATTCAGTACTCATTAAAGTTCATGATAGATATGCCTCTATTACAGTAATTTATAAAAATCACAACCATATGTACTTCTAAGGTTCATTACCCAGAACTGCTTTGTGTTATGGTCTGAATAAACATTTCTTCCTTGTTTCTGTCCCCAATTACAGCCATAAACAATAGACATTGTTTTACTGCATTCAGTATCTGTGTATCAATTGACAGGTTCCTAGATTCACAAATTACTTTTACATAACTTGAGGTATCTGATTTACTCACACTCTTTACAGAAATACCAGGCATATTTTTCTATTCATCAGAGGATCAGAGCCTGCTGGAAAATTTGTATACTGCATATTTGCATACCTACTGATCCCTTTGCATTCTACCTTAGCTAATAATAACAGATATTTTATTTCTTTTTTTTTTTTGGTGTGTTTGCCTCCCTCCACCTGTTTTTCTCTTCATATTATCACAGTGGTTGATTTACATTTAAAAAGCAAATTTTCTTTTGAAACTCTCTATAGGAACATAAGAATTCTTTTTGTATTTCTGAGTTGCATTTTCTTTGCAGGCAGATAAATGGCAAATATGAAGAAACTGGAAAAAAGAAAAGGCGATGACTGTGATCTGTTTTATGGTTTCTATACCCTCAAAAAAGGTTTTGATCTTTCAGTTCCAATAAAAGGGTTCAGTGCCTTTCAGTAAACACATTGGTACCTTATGGGAAGGCATAACACTACATAACGTTCAGACTGGCTCTTTTTCTGAGTGCTCCAGAGTGCTTTGTAAAAATACTGTAGGATTATCCACAACCAGAAAGTTCCATTTATGTTTATTTATGTTTCCTCTCATTTGGGGTACAGGCTTTAAAAAAAAAAATAATTTAGGTCAAAATCTTACAATTAGTATTCAAAAAAAGAACACCCAATCTGGTTCTTAGAAAATATATCAGTGATTAAGTGTGTTAGGTACAATGTGTAACAAGCGGCGTTAACTTGTTATTACGCTGACCTTTCCCACTCCTCCACTCATACCTCTTCAATCCCTATTCACACCATGTCTCAGACTATAACCTCTATGGGACAGCAAGTGACTTTTAATGTAAGGGAAAGCATGGGGTCAGGGCTTGTGGTACTTGGTGTCTCCATAAAAATAACGAAGACAATGTTCCTGGTGAAACTGCGGGTCATCAATTTTTTTATTATTCCCAGAGATTATTCTGGTCGTGTATTGTCCTAGCACTTTGAATATGTTCCTGGTCTTTACCTTTCTTGCCTAGTTTTATGCTTTATGGTCAATTAAATGTAATTTTAAATCATAGTTCTAAGTGCCTAACACTGATTTTTTTCTTTTTTTTTTTAAGTATTACAAATTAAAATGCATAAACAGGAACTTTGTTTTTCTCTGTGTTCCAGTGGTTTTCTGAGATCTTTCAAACAGATGTGGAGTTCATGACTTTTTTTTTTTAATTATTTTTGTATTTATGTGATGTGCAAGATTTTTACTTTAGTGGAATATTGACGCTATTTATTAACACTTTGAATTTTCAGAAGTTTAACTAAATGACTTCTTTTACCTCATCTCCAATGCCTTCCTTTAGACTGGTAAAAGCGCTGGAATTTAATCTGTATCCATGAAAATTAAAGACTCCAATTGACATCAGCTATGAATACCAAACAGTTCAGTTAAGACCACTGGCCTTCAATTGGATTTGAAAAGCTACATGTGTTGCTGGCATGAAGAGTGAAAGGCTGCTTCACTGCAGTGTATTGGCCTGTGAAATCTGTGTACTTCTGGGTTCTGTATGAACTTCACACTCATTGTCAGAAGTTCATTTGGAATAAACACTGCAAAACCTGCAGCTCTGGAGCACTGTGTATCTTTCATATTTATTTTCTGTATCCTGAAAAGACTCTCCTGGTCTCTCTGGTAATAAAATCTGTAGTCTTTTGTGCTTTTGGTGCTGCTCTATCATCTAGTCTCCTGTGTTGACAAGTAGGGTACAGAAGGGGTATAACAAGTATCATATGTGTCATATTCCTATTAGGCATTACTGCGAAGTCTTTCACAATTTTGAAGTAGAATGGAGCTTAAGACAGCCCGTTTCCACAAGATCATTGAGTAACTCAGGATGAATGAGACCTCAAGAGATTTCTAGTCCAGCTTCCTGCTCAAAACAAGGTCAACTACGAGGTCAGAACAGGTTGCTGAAGGCAATGCCTTATCCAGTATGGTCTTGGAGAATTCCAAGATGTAGACCATGCAAAATGTCTGAGCAACCTGCTCGGCCACTGGACTGTCCTCATGGGGAAAAAGCTTCTTCTTACATTCAGTCTGAACCTCTCATTTCAACTTGTGTTCATTGTCACCCATCCTTCCAGCACACACAACAGCTCTGTGAAGAGTCTGGCTCCATCTTCCTGATGACCTCCTTGAAGGTACTGGGGGAAAGCTATAGGGACCCCTTCAAGGCCTTGTCTTTGAATCGTTTAAAGAAGACTCCACGCACTTCCCTACACTGATCGGGTGATCAACAGCACACTCCAAGACATCACCTCACTGGCCTCTCCTCTGACCTGACCCACAGGCTATCACTCAGCAGGTCCCACACTAGAGGACCATAAGCCTGAGCTGCTCCTTCACATAAAAGGCAACCACTGCCCCATCTGTGGAACCAAACATATTTACTTGTGATTGCTATTCACTTTTCCAGAATCTAGAGGTCATTGCACTAATCCCATGTGATGGATGATTCTTAATATGTGTAAGTATTTCCATTTGTAAGTGTCAGTACACTTGTGGTGCACTGATGAAATTAAAGCCCAGCCAATGTTTTCCTTAGTAGACAATAGATTTTCGAAATATGTATTTGTCAATAAGCCCATTAGACAGTGTTCTGCTGTTTCATGGTGCTGTGCATCACAGGGAATGCCAGCAAATAGTTCCAGATGTAACAGATGTCTGTTACTTCCAGAATCAGACAGAAAAGATGCTGAAGTTTTGTAATACTTGTTACCTATCTTTCAGCTACTGGGAATGAGAATACTTGTTTTGCCAAGATATTATAAGTTTGCCCTTATTGCTGGCTTGTTTGAAAAAAAAGCAGGTATTACTTTTGGATTTTAGAATGCTTTGCCTGAAGTATTATACTTTATATTGAAGAGGGAAAAGCCTTCAGATTGTGTAGGAGCTGAAAATTATACTGAATAGACAGTAATCAAATTAAACCCTCAGCAGTCTTAAGGTATTTTAGTGAAAAACAGATTAATTAATTAGAAACTACTTGTCCAGATTTTATTGACATTTATTTAATCTTGCATTTGACTTGAACTGCAGAAATGAGGGGTGTAATGATATCTTCAGGAAACAGCAAAAGATCTGCTTCTAAATATATATATTATTATGTATATATACATTTACTTTTATTTTAATTGGTTCAGTTTTCCACTTTAGTTTAATAAAAACTGCTTCTAAAAGACTGTGTGCAGGTGGTGATAAGTGTTGAACAGATAGTTTAATGTGTACTATGACAAGTCATAAACCAGTGTTGGCTTGACTTCCTTTTAAGTGTAGCTGTGAGGAAGGGCTTGTGCATGTGCTCTAAGGAGGCAAGACTACCCTGGGAAGTATTTTGACTCAGATATGCAACACTAAAACAAAACTCCTTTGCTACTTCATTGATTTACATTTAATTTTTTCCTAGAACAGTTTCTGATTAGGACAAGAATTCCTACCCAAATATTTGGTTCCTACAGACTATTACGTCTACAAAGCTACTATATTCTGTCAGTAGGACTAGTAACCTTTCACTCAAAGGTAATAATATATTTTTTAGTGTTTTGTTTGTGAGTTGTTTTTTTTTCAAGGTGGAAGAAATGGTTGGTTGAATGTGGGGGAAACAAAACCCAAAACGTGTGTTCCTCATTGTATGTAGCTTTTAAATCCTGATGGAAGCGAAATCAAAGAGGATTTTATATCAGCCAGTGCAGGGAGTGTAGCTGATGGTAGATAAAGGTTTCAACCACAACCTTCTGTGACTCTAGGTAAAGTCCCCTGAAGTCACATCTCTCTCTCATCTTTGGATGCCCAGATACTGGCACACTATTTTTCAGTTTCTTCACTTTTCAACTTTTTATTAAAAAACAGCTCCACACCAAGAAAAACATAAGAATGACTGACAACATTCTCTCACTTTTGTTCTGACAAATATGCTATTCAGAAGTTATTCCTCTGAACAGCACTTGGGTTCAGAGGGATCAGGAAGCATTAGTGTGATTCTGGTGTTGAGTGCTAACCCCTGGCAGAGACTGTCAAGGCAGGAACAGTAGAAGGAGTAGCCTTTTGAAGCCACTTGTGATGTTAGAGTAACAACACATACAAGCAGGTCATGTTAGATTCAGATTTTGACAAAAAGTTGAGAAATCATACTGAAATTATATTTTGCAGCTGCACTGTCTTTGCTCAACAGATTGTGATATACTGCTTATATTTTGTTGGAGAGTCTTATTATCAGTTGCACAGGAGCCTATACATACTAGTTTCACTGATTTTGAATTTACACACCATTATTGTGCATCTCCATGGTGTTACAACAGAATGTTTCATCCTACCTTGCTAACAATGCAAAATGGGAGTAACCTGGGTTATTTTTGAGTTTATACTCGTACTGTGTAGCAAAACAGGTTTGTGGGCATCAGAAG
Source organism: Hemiprocne comata (assembly GCA_020745705.1). Taxonomy (NCBI): domain Eukaryota; kingdom Metazoa; phylum Chordata; class Aves; order Apodiformes; family Apodidae; genus Hemiprocne; species Hemiprocne comata. The sequence continues at coordinate 92,987,342 of CM036588.1, forward strand.
ATCTTTTTTCTCCTTAGAATACCTTTCTTTGTTCTATTATTTCTGTTAAGTCTGTAGCTCAGAAACTGTACTTAACTAACATTCAACAGTTCCTGTGGTTTTTTTTGTAAATCAGTGGATTTTACATTGGTGAGGTAGATATGAATGTTCAGGACAGAGATTATGGTGCTAGGAATAGCTAATAGAGGCCACTAAATTTTATTAACTGATACCTTGAGAATGAAAAAAGTGCAAATAAGATTTATGTAAGTAAGTCAGTTCACTAAGCCAAGCATTGCATTCAACCTTTTAGGTAGCTTTGTGCTAGTTTGTAGTTCTTTTACAAAAATCAGAAACATTTTATTGCTTTTCAGGCAGTAATGAAGTTACAGTTACAATGAGATACAAATCGATTTTCTTTTTTATATGTTGGTGCTTTCATCTGCTCTTCAGAAACATGGCCAGATAGTAGTACAATTTTTCAGATAGCACTGGAGAAAAGATTTCATTCATTTAATCCAACATTTTGAATATACAGCTTTCTCACTGGCTGTTTAAGTTATTAAACTGGGGATTCCCTTGCCACAAGAATCGGGAGTGAGAATGATCTTCCATTAAAATAGTTTCTTAAAATGCTTCAATCTGAAGTAATTTAATTTCTAGTGTACTATTCTATGAGTAATTTATAAACTGAAAATATTTCTATGTCTATTTTAATCCTGAACTTCCATGATTTGTATTGCATATTAAATAAAAACATTAGATAAATGTAGGTCTTCTTTCTCATTTTGCTTGACAAAAAATATTTTAATTAAAAAGTATTTCAATAACTCATTTTAATTTTTACAATCAAGCATAAGTTTATCTTTGTCTGCTAGTCACTGAGTTCTTGAGCTTGCACCGTGGTTTGTAAAACTTTTCATATACCTGAAATAATATTATGCTGAGCTATTTGCAGGATCAAGGTTATAAGAAATTATTTCCTATAGATGCACAGGGATCAGCCCAAATCTCTTTAACTTGAATTATATATGTTAATCCTCTGTGCATTAATGAATGAGGAGACGTTTTATCACAGACCAATGGCTGTTCTCCTTAATATCTTGTAATAGAAAAGTGCATTTAAGACAACAATTGTGTCTTATTGATAATATGATTTGAATTTCCCAGAGTTGCTAAATGTATCATGTTCTGAAAGAAAAACTTTGAATAATACAAATTAATTTTTATTGTGAAATTAGTCAGCCCAGTTTAGTGATACTTTTTAGCTAGGCCTATTATGCTCTGTTAATTAAGACTTTGTGTGGAAATTTTTACTGTCTTCCTAGATATTTATTGCAAAAGACTTCTAATAAAGGCATAAAACCCCCTATCTTCTGTTCTTGGAAGGGGATATTCTTACTGATATGATCTGGAAACCTTTTTCAGGTAGTTTTCTACTAATATGATCTTGCAAGAAAAAAATCCCAGTTTACAACTTCCTAATGTAGCAGTTGTTATGTACTCTAGAATCGCACTGAGCAAGTACTTGAATAGATTGGGTATTTAAGCCAAAGGACTTGAAAGAAAACAACTGCTAACCAGTAGAGGCAAGGAGGTTTCTAACTTCCAGGTACTGGAAGTGCTTCTTAGGAAACACAAACTTGTATTGAAGGAAAAAAGTACAGAAGATCCTGAAATGGGAAAAATCTTGGGAAAGAAGTTTTGAAGGGATAGAAAAAAAAAATAAACAATGAACTTGAGTTTATTAAAGTTCTGTCACTATAAAGCATGGATGTATGTCCCTGGCTCATAGACAATAAATAAGACTCACTCTTGCTTGGCAGATAATGCTTTGCTGTTATAAACCACATGCAGGTTCTGAGTTTTGCCTCAGTTGCTGCAGGTATAAGAAGTCACCTTTGACATAAGAAGAGAATGGGAGAGCTGAAGGGCTCTCAGAAGTTTACCTAATGATCATTCTGGATCCTAATTCTGTTTCAGCACAGTACTAATTATGTATATCTAATAGATGTATTTCTGGAGATGCCAGAGGTCTTTAAGAGTGGGATAAACAGTCTTTTCCAGTGTTTCATCATAAACTGCCTGTTGGAGCAGAATTCCACAGAGCTCAGGAAACAATGAAATGGGTTCATGTGAAAAACTTGTAGTTTGGTCTGATCTTAAGTGTATTAAATCAAACTTGATTAACAAACACTTCTCTTTATGCAAAATGAATTATAGAAGACATGATAGTTTGGGGATAGAAAAAAAAATGTTTCTATCATGCCATCATACCATCTGGATTTTATTTGCGACTCATAGTTAGCATTTCATTGTCTCTGATCTTGTCAAGCATTACATGTGATACACTTTGGTGAAACTACTATTTACTGATCATGTCAAAGTGACATCAGCAGGAGATGTGAGCAAGTGCATTTGCCTGTGGATCTACCACACCTTTTTAAAGTAGCGCTGAATGTTTTAAACAAGGGATTCCATCTCATTATTGATTACTTCAAAATGACATTAAAAGACATCAGTTTCCTTCAACCAGTAGCTGAATGTTTTCTTTTGAGGCTAGACACATGCTGACAAGAGCTGGAATTAACTGCTGCTGTAGTGCCACACAATTTCTCCCAACAGTAGTAACAGAAGAATACAGTTAATTTTGAAATCCCCTTTCCCTCTATCAGAAGAGAGGATTGCTCTTTTCTCTTAAATGGATTTCTACTTGAGATTAGAATATATATTAGATCCACTACCAAAACACATAACACTATTTCTTTCAAGCTATTACGAGAAAATACAAATTCTGCTGTGAATTGGAGAGTTACAGATGCCCATTAAGGAAAATTCTACTCTTTTTTTTTTTTTTTAATAATATATTTGTTTGTTTGTTTTTTTTTTCATTTCAGGTTTAGTTGCAATTATATTACTCTTTGCACTTTGTGATCAGTTACTGGTTTTAGAACTCTATAATTTAGAATGTTATTGTTAAACATGAGGGCAAAGACCAATGTATGCTCTATTTTGCAAGTCTTGTTCCTATTCCTATCTGGAGAAATCTATTCCCAAGAAATGTGCTGTGGCTGAAGAGAAGTATTGAAATACCTCTGAGCCAAGCTTGAGATAACAAAAAGATGGGATAATGGCTTCCAGCTTAGCAAGATGTGGGCTTTCACAGCACTCAGCAGGAGCTGGAACCCAGGAAGGGCTGCATTTTGAAAAGTCTTTTTGACTCTGTGAGAGTCCAAGTCTCCCACTGAGTTTTGAACTGTATTACTGCCTCCCTGAGCTCTTACAGCTCCTGCTGAATTCAGACCAAACTGGGAATTTCTGTGTAGTAGCCATTCTCTTTAAGAGGAAAGAGACAACCTGCTATGTTCCTGCAGGGAGAGACTCTGAGCATTCACTTCTGAATAAGTTAAGAGGTGAATGCCCATCTTCTAAAAGTGTGTGGAATAGTTTGGGGATGGGCAGGAGTAGCATTTCTGCTCACATTTCTCTATTATGAATGCAGGTCGCAAAGACATTTAACAGAAATCCATGTCTGCAGAACTGAATGCAGCCTTCATGTTAGTGCCCAAACTGCACAGTATCATCACCAGTCTCATTGGTGTGACTATTGGTTACCAGCAACACTAAAATAGAGACTGAGTCACTAATACAGCCTCCTCATAATCTCTCAGTCCTGCAGTAAGTCTATGCCAGGAACAAGTAGATATTTTCACTTTATTTTTTAAAAAATGGCTTATCCGATTTATACTAGAACATTCAAGAAAGTCTTTAAATGAATCAGAATACATTAGTCTTGATATGGCATGCAAGTGTAGAAATTTGTGTTTTATACCTGTTTAGTACAAAAATTATTCAAGTTTACACCACTTGAACCCAGATGAAGTCAGACTCATATTAAAAAGTTGGATGACTCTATAGGTGTTCCTGCCAATGGTTTTCTCAAATTTGTCACAACTGAATGAGAAAGGAGAAGACAGAGACATGCCAGTGGACAAGCTCTGGCTGGTGACTTTTGTGTGCATCTCTCAAATTAAATCACAGCAATCCAGTACCCCAGTTCATTTAACTCAGAAAAGTATATCTATCCTGGCAGTTGCTAACGTGATTCCCTCTGAGGCCAAATAATCCTTGCTCGTCTGACATACTCTTGCTTTCAGGCATTTCATCTTTTTCTCAGAATTTCCTCTTATTACTCTGCCAACAGTGTGGTAGAATTTAGCTTGGCCAAGGTGACTGTAGAAAAGATGGATAAGCTTCCTACAGAGAGCACATCCTCTATAGATCTTCTTCATTTTGTGAATGGAGAGCAATATACTTTTGACGTAGTGCTACATTTCCTGAAGAAGGCTCCCAAGGACTCAGAGTTATGGACTTTCTGCACTGCAGTTAAAAATGCTAGATCAAAATTATTGGTTTCTGTCTTATTTCTAAGCTTACTAAAGTAAATATTTGTCACACACATCCTCATACAATTTCAAGTCTAAGGGCCAAGATCAGACTCGAGTAAGATCAGTGGAAGAACCAATAACCATGTCATGTAAAATGAGTATGAATATGGCTGTCAGGATCTGTGGAAGATAACGTGAGTTCTGCCATGTGTTCAAGTAAATGTGCGTGTAGGTTGGTGTGATCTCTGCAGCTTCAGAGAACTAGTCACAACTACAACTCAGGAGAGGATTCAGAAAAATTTATCTCTGAGTGTCAGTAGTAAAAGATTGCAAAACTGCGTAATTTTTTTCTTCTTCTTGAGAAAAAAATTATTCCATCTGGACTGTTCTCACCTATGAACCTTCTGTTTATAATCTATTGACTCAACAGGTAGTATTTAGCTGTAAAAATATCATCTGAAAGGCGCTGGCTGCAGTATGCCAGAAACCTTAGCCATTAGTCCGGAAGGAAGTTTCAGATATACAGTATTTCCAGAGGTCATTTGGACACAACAGATTTAGACCTAATAACTCAGTAGGACACATCTTAAGTCTTATTCTTAACAATTTATGAGCATTGATTCTAGGACGAGAAAGAGATGAGTCTTCCTGCCTATAACTGTACTAGTGGTCACTGAAGACAAATGAAAACCTCAATGTTTGCTTAATAAAGCAAGAGTGTTAACATGCCAACATGTCATTAAGGTGAGAGATTCTAAGTGAAAGAGGCAGCATCAACTAAGCAGTTTGTTTCCAATATTGAGTTTCTTGACCTTTCCTTCATTTGCTGGCTTGTAAGAGCTTTGAAATAACTGCTGTTAGTGATTTTATCCTATTTCTGTAGTTTCAGCTAGAAGCACATCTCAGTGGCACTATGCCTGGAACAACTATGAAACAGGAGGAGTTTACCAGCCAAACCTCATTTTTTTTCAAATAATTTTTGCATTAGATGAACACTTGAATTGGCATGCCTCAAAATATGAACACGTATTTTTCCACTTCTATTTTACCACTGAGCTGAAAAATGTATATTTACATAAGTGTACAGATGTCACAGAGAAAAAAAGGATTAACTTTATTAATATGCTGATACTAATTTTACACTATCATTGGAAATTGAAAAGGAATAAAGAGAGTTTAGAAGGCATGGATTTACAGAACATTTCAGCCTTCAGTGCAAGAGGTCAAAAACCCTTCTGGTCAGTATGCAGTAACAGCTGTTACTCCCTGATCATGATAGTTTGATTTATATGCAATCTAATTTGTAATATTATTCCATTTCTGACTGACCAAGATACTTAAAAAAAAAAATAAAAATCCCTAGCTGTCATTTACATTATGAGACAGATTTTCATTCTCAGAAAAATTATTCAACAGGCATTGAAGAATCTGATTTTTCTCACTCGTGCAGATGACCTTTTGAAATCAAGCATAGAGCAGGTTATGACAGAGGATTTTCTACAATTCAGGTTTCCTGCTGTACTCCTTTGTGGACAGAAAATAGCCATTCTGTAAAGGTCTACCTAATTTGTGCTAAATAGCATGGTCTGTTTTATTTTTAATGCTGAAAAACGTGATAGGATTTACATACAAAAATTTTAAAAGCCTGTTCTGGTTTAAATATTAAAGGTGAACCCCAAAAACCCCAAACAACCAGAGGACAGAATTGCTCTCTATTACCCCCCACCTCCTCCCTCCCAAGGGAAGATAGAAAGGGGAATAAGAGAGAGACTTCAACTTTGGAAATTGAAACTAGAAACAAGTTTACTATAACACAACGAAAAAGGGTAAAACGGGGGGGGGGGAGGGGAAGTGAGTAAATGTTTATATACAAATATACAAAACCGATCTCAAGGATGGCAGGGATATGGGGAACGCAGGGCCGCTCCAGAAGAGGTCCACGGCTCCTCACAGCACCCGATGTAGTTGGATTCTGGAGCGAGCACGTGGGAAGCCGAAGGAAACCAGCAGCACACCCGGCAGGGGAAGAGGAGTAGGAGGAAGGAGAGCAGCTTCCCGTTCTGCTGGCTTTTATAGATTGTGACAGGAAGTGGGTGGGAATACTGACCCCTGCCAGTCTCGCAGGGTGCTAAGGACCCCTCTCTCTCTGGTAGGTGTCCAACACAGTGCCGGGGTCCCAAACCATAACAAAGCCTCACTATATTGTCTGAAGGAATCTTCACTGCTCTGTTCAGCCCGCAGATGCATAACCACTGTATTTCTTATCTACAGATTTTTTTGCTTTTGTGTACCTCTAAGACTAAATATTTTAAAAACTTTTAGTCTTTTTAATACCCTTAAAAATCCTAATTTTTTTCTTGGTAAAATATGTAGAACTTGTTGCTTACAGAAAATTCTAGAATTAATTTTTTGAGTACTTTATATCATATTCTATGTATAGACAAAAAAGGGAGGGTGAAAATAAAGTAGTAAGAGATGCAGCCATGTGAGTGTATATTTATTTTTATTAAGAATGGACACATTTTATACATGCCTGTTTACAAATATTTAGCTAGTAGGGAAGGGGAGGAAGAGGTTGTGTTTGAAAATACACACTATTAATTTTCTATTTGTTTATCTCTCTCTGGCATTAGCAATAACACTAGGCAAAATTACATCTTTAATTTTCTTGAGATGTTTTTACTGTCTGTTGTTAAACAAAAGGCCTAACTGCAAAGCAATAATTTATCTGTTTGAATTTTAATTTTACATGTTTTTTAATAAGTAGGATTTTATGGATAGTTAAAATGAAACAGGCAGCAGTCAAGACCTCATAGGCTGGAAAAAGTATGCGGATAGTGCTAGCAAGATTTCAGGCTAGAACTGAAAATTAAATTTTTAATCAGTCCCCTTATCTACATTCTATAAAATCTACCAATGCCTGTGTTTTGCTGTATCTTTCTTGTACTTAAGATGATTAAATAAGAGTTTTGGTGGCACAGAGCATTTTTCAGTTGTTTTTGAGAAGTGACATAGTGCAATTCCCCGTTCCCAGGTAAAATGCAAATCAGCACTGGCTGATTGGTGTGCATTGGCAAGCCACAACTACTCACCCTTACTTTTCCCTGCCATCCTACCCATCCCTGAGTTCTTCAGCCTGTAGTTTGATGTAGTTGCTGTGTCTTGAGACCTCAGTAGCACAAATGCTGCATTTATGGAGAATTTACATAAAACTTCTGTTAAAACTTTAGTGCTATCTTAATGTCTCAGTGCTAAGTTTACAAATCCCTGAAGAAATTCAAGGAACAAAATGGCTGCTCTTCATAATAGTTAATATGTGGAATGAATCCTTTCAGGATTTGTTTTACAAATCTTAGAGAAATGGCATGTTATTCCAAAGCATTGTATTTTGGATTAGTAGATAATATGTTGTTTTATTTCCAAAAATGGAATAGTATTGAAGTAGTATTACATTTTTGTGAGTACGATGGGCCCTGGATCAAACAATACACATTTTGTAGGGAAAGATGAGGGATTTTTTTTTTAGTATTATTAAAAGGATTAATGCTCAAAAGCATTTATTTATTTATTTTCTTTTTTCTATATGCATCAGGTGGTTTGGCTACCTCTGTAACTAGGTGTAAAATCTGTTTACAAATCTTTTTTCTTGTGTAATGCTGAGTCTATGAAAGCCTTCTTCAGCTCATGGAAATAAGCCAAGCAACCAGAAGGAGAAAATGGTCTCACTCAGCTTAATCTTTCTTGTTTTCTAGAAGTTAAGGTTGATGCAGGCAGGTCCTAGCTGATACTGTTGCCAGCAGCTCTTCCTTCCCAGGTGTATGATTTGGCATTTGTCACAGTTGAATTCATGTAGTTCCTATTGCCCATTCCTCCAGCTCCTCCAGGGCTGTCTGGGTGGCAGCCCTGCCCTTGAGAGTGTCACTTGCTACTGTGAGATAAAAAAGAACCTTTGTGTTTCACTTTTATACAAAATGTAACAAAACTAAAGATGAAGTCTCTTAATGATCATTCAAGACCAGAGCCAGACCAGCCTCTGCAGGAACTTGTAAAACTAACTGAGAAAGGTCTTTCTGCTTTCTCCATTGCCATATAGTTCCATTCAATAATTGGTTAGAAACAACATTTATGAAAGAAAGGTAAAAAAGCAACCTCAAATAAATCTAAAAATGCCTTTTATGTAAAAAAATACTAGGCCTCTTATAGCCTTAACTATGAAAAATAAGAGGCTGGAAGAAAGTACTATTGTCATCAACTTTATGTATCTGCTACTCAAGATCTGTGGTGAAGGGCAATAATATCTATTGGACAGGGTAAGGGTTTGCACACAATTATTGGCTCTCAGATAACTTTAGAGTAACTGTAACTCATTTCGTAAGTGTGGTAACTTGTGAAGGTCCTACAGCTCGATGATTTGTCTGTGGTAATGTTTAAATAGACATCTTCCTGTGGGGCAATTTGAATATCACAGTACATTTAAAAAAAAAAATAAAAATCTCCTATTTCTCTGGCAAAACTGGGCACTTTTTTGTCAGAACATGCTTCTACTCTAATTACAAGTTTCTATCAATGTCAGTAAATCCCTCCCACTCGGTTTAATGAATGGAAGTGTTTTAAAAACACAGCACAACTTCTCTTTATTCTCTTCCTTTTTTAGTAGGTGAACACTGGTTTTAGAATGAGTGTGAAGAATCTTAACTCAGCACCTTGAAAAACAACAAGCAACAATAAAAACATCCATTATTTTTTCCATGTAAATAAAATACATCCAACCATATGTAAAACAGAATAATCTATAGTGAAAGGGATGAGTAATTGAGAATTGGAGTAATAAAGGGCAGGGGAACTGAAATAAAAGCTGTTGATAAAGAAAAAAATATAGGAAATATAATGTCAAAGTGGAAAACTATTTGGCATCGGTATAAAACCTCTGTTAGAGAACAGCTTACCCCTATCAATCTACCCACACTGAAAAAATAAAAGCAAAGGTGCAATACATGGTAAATGCTTTTATAAAAAGCAAAGGCAGCAGACCAACAATTATGCTTATTATCCAAGTGAATATTTAAAAATGGTTTTAAAAATATTAAATAAAGGCAGTTTTGCTGTAGAGATGGAAAAAATTCCTGCCTATACTGTAAGATTCAGGATCTGAGACAATGCTTCTTAACTAAACAGAAGAATTTCCAGAGTGCTGCAGATGGGAGTGGAAGGTCTTAAGGATGCTTAAAGAATCACTGACAAAAATAATTAGGAAAAGGTGATTTTAATATGCATTTATGAAATCCCAACTTAACAGAATTAAATGACAAAGTTCCCTCTTTAACTTACTATGTGGAGGGGATGTGAAGGGGTTAGAATTGGATTGGAGTGTTTTACACAGGGATGAAAGGAAATAATTTATACAGGGATAGGGGAGATTGAGTCAGGATTGGGTTCAACTGATTTGCACAGCGATGTGGGAAAAGAATGAGTAAGGCCCTCCTGTTGAGTCATGAGGTTAAGAATGGACCTCCTTGATTCTTAAACTCCTTCTCAGAGAGGAGTCTAGGTGGGGCTGGATCCACTCCTATTCCCACACTTGGTCAACAGTTTATGACTAAAAGGTTTGGATGCAGGGATTTCAGTGTAGTGCTTTAATACATGATTATGGGTCTGGTGTGATGTGCAATAGCAGCAAATTGAGGTTGATTGACACTATTATAACAAATCACAAAATTGGATTATATTATTTTCTAGCAACACTTAATCAATTAATAATGACTAATTTTTATAATAAAATACAGTAGTTTAATTAAATTCTTAACAGCATTTTTAAACTAAATTACTCACATACACACAGACATAGATATGGATAAGATATTAAATTTTGGTACCTAATGATTGCCAAAATGCACAAAAAGGAGTTGCCATGAAATATACCACTGATTCATCCACGGGATCAAATTACAGTAAATTACATAATTGGATCTATTATAAGTAGTGGACTACTTACTGTTTCCCATCAAAGAGACCAACTTCCTGCATGAGACATGGGACAGCAGCCTCCTGTGGTTCCAGAGAGCTCCAGAGGGCCTCGTTTCAGGATCAATATTTATAGGGTCACAAGATAGTTGACTTAGTAAGTATTTTTCCATGATGGCCACAATCCAAGTCAGGTGATCTCTGGCAACTTTCAGAGTGGGGTTGTGTTTGGAGCAGGTGGGGTCTTGGGTACATTTCCCTGACAACAGATTTTGGGTATGGTTCAGGAGAGCCTGATCACCCCAAATCACTGTATTTGCACTGGAACTAAAAGGGGCTCAATTGTTTCAACTCACTGCCCCATTAGGAAAGGTCAGAAAGTGCCAGATTGTTTCAGCCTTCTGCACTTGCTATTGAAACAAGAACGATGTTGGGCCCACTGCCCTGGTAGCTAAAGCAAAAACAACTTTGGCTGGTGTGGACACCCCAGCGTGGCTCAATGAGTGGGAGTCTGCACCACCACACAGAACTGCACGCAGGTATCTATTTGTCATTTCAATATCAGTTTCATATGCTGATTCCCATATAGTGGATATAATAGTTATTTTTTTGGTTTTACCTTTCAAGGCTGGTGACTCAAGTATACATAATTCCACACCTCGATAGATATAATTTATTGATAGGAATAATTTCAATATCCTTTTCTGTCAAGAGTCTTTCTGAAACTCTAGTGTAATTCAATTTCCCGTTTATTTTTCTGATAAAAAAACTATATATGTACTCTTAGTGCTGCAGTTGACTGTTGCTGTGGGGGGCACCCAGCCTGCCCCTCTGGCAAGTACTCAGCTCCATGGCAACCATGATGCCATTAGTAGCTTAGTAACGTGGGAGCCATAGGAGGGACACCATATGCAACCTGTCCGAGGCCTGTGTCAACTGCCATGGCATCTCCCCAGCCACTTCCAAAGGCACCTTGTTCCTGCAGCTGACCTGAAAGCTATTGCCAGTTCTGACTTTTACAGCACATCTCTCACAAGGTTTTAAAGTGAAGAATTACAGGATTACAGTCATCCCCTATTTCTTCCAAGATTATCTTACTGACCATTGAGATAATGGGAACCTTTTACTTATAACTGTATGTGTAATCAATTCTAAGTGCAATTCATTCATTTCTTGAATAAATTTCAAAGGCTGGTAACTTCGCGTGCTCATGTGAGTGCCTGTACAGCTTGTGGAGAGCACTTTTTGGTCCCTGTCTCCACTGACAGACACAAAGGTTCACAGAAGTTTAGTTATCACTGGGCAGAGAGTTATTTGAAAGTGCATGTGAGATTTCCCAAGATACCATGATCGGCTGGGGACAGAATGACCTTCCCTCCCTAGTGCACATGGCTTTGGGTGTTCAGGATGATGGTGTGATGATAGGGGTGTAAGGCTTGAAGGCTGAGCTCTGTGGCAGAACCTTTGCCATTCCCTGACAGACAGGGCAGCTCAGCACAGCAATGTTACAGCAGGGAGACAGATCACTGCTGCCTCCTTCCTCCTGGTAATGTACCCTCAAGCACCGTATATTAAGACTCTCCAGCAGGATTTTGCAGAGCCTATATGATGAGGATAACAACCCTATTTATCTGTCAGAATAAAATTTTGGGCAGCTTTTCTTGGCACTGCCTCCTTAGCTTGAATTCCCACATTCTGCTTCCTCTTCTTATTAGAAAGAATCATCCTCTTCTTAATTTCCTCAACTGGCTCTGCTAATAATGAAAAGAGATATGATTTCCTTCATTCTACTTTTTCTCTGTCTGTTTATTTTGATAACTGTCCAATTTTATTTTCTTACAGCATTTGGCATCTCATTTAATCCTTCACTCCTGGAATCATATAATGATGTTATAATCTGAGCTGTCTCTTAAAAATATTAATATATAGCAGGTTTCCCATTTCCTTGTGGCTGCATGAGCAATCTTGAAGAGCTTAATATATCCTGAAGTGTCATACAACAAAAAAGGAGCATTTTGCTTAAAATGAGCTTAACATCTGATATTTCAAGGAATGACTTCTGATTTTCAAATGCTCAGTGTTGCGAATACTCTAAACATCTGATCAATTGTCCAGCCTAAAAATATAGAATATTGTTAGAACATTTTATGAGCTATTAATCCCTGAGACAATTATTCTTTATTGGTATTTCAGTTCAGGCCACTAGCTGGAGAAGCAAGAATCCTATGGCTCAAGTAATAACTTGTAGGTTAGTCCTACAGCTTTTCCTAAGTGTGTGTTTGCACGTCTTCAAAGCAGATACTGTGATAGCAGCAAACAGTGACTAGAAATGTTTCACAGATGAACTGTCAGGATAAGGATGTCCCAGTTTCAGGTAGGTGATCCATTTCTTCATAAAATATATGAGAGATCATGCAGTTGACAGAGTGTGTGGCATTTTGACAAGGTGCAAGACATACCCACCTTCTGTATCTGAGCTATAGATGAGCACCTTATAAATAATGTGTGTGATAAACAACAAATAGCTGAAATTCTTGCTTCTAGTCAGAGCTAGCTCAGCTCCATCTAGCAGTGTTGAAAAAAAACCACTAAAAACCAATCAAATGAGACATTTTAGTTTTCATTCCGTTCTCATAAATATCTAGCAAGAAGGGCAGAAAAAGATACAACAGATATCCCTGGAGAAGGAAAAGATGACACAGATTTCCTTAGGCAAACTATCTATTTTAAAAAGTACACAAAATATGTAGAGTGACTTTTTTAAAAGATTAGCCATTTTTTCACTGTAGTTTTCCATTCATAATTCTGGCATTCTTCATGACTTCACAGATGGTAGCCAGTGCCTGGGTCACTACTGTAGCAGAGATATTGCATAAATTTTAATTACATGTTTAGCTCTGCATCAGCTTGCTGAGCAATATGTAAAAATTAAAACCCCTGAATAACTGACCTACTAATAATAATTGATCTAATTTGTAACACATTTTACTATAGAACACATCTGTCAGACAAAATAGCTAATTTTTTTTAAACACAGTAGTATAGATTGATTCCCAGTTGCCACCATCCTTACTGAAAATAAATATGCCCAAGCCATAATATTTTTTCATTTTATTAAGAATGTTGATAAAACAATGCATCACACTGTTTACTGCAGCCCAAAGTAAATAGATTTTTTCCCAAACTTCCCAAATTTACTTTTGCATTATTTACCATTTTTGTTTCAATTACACATAACATTTACATGAAGAGCTATCTGTCTAGTACTGTCGATTAAATTTAAAAGGATTGTAAGAATGTGGTATGAACACAGAAATGCTTTTGTTAGAGTCTCACTAATTATCAGAAGGAAGAAGCTCTGACTTTTCAACTAATTTCTATACTGCTATTTGTTTTCATTTAATCTGACAAACCCACTGTAATAAATAGAGTCGCAGTACACGACTCCTTCCCTGCATCTGCTGCTGTATTGAAGAAGCCCATAACCAAGCTCATGCTAAAAAACCTTGCAGGCCTAGTCCCTACAATGAGAGCTACTTCCATAGTTGGAAGGAGGAGAGCAGGCTTTTTTTTTGGCTGAGTTACAGAAACAATGCTGTGTTGTTCATTTTCCCATTCTGTGTTTCGTTGGGAAATGCTTTCATATTTGCTAATGTCTGTTTTGCTCTTGTTTAAAAGATATTCTTCTTACAAAAAGTACCAGACACTGAGTTTTAAAGAATATTCATTTTTTTTTCTGCTCCTTGGGAGCCTAAGTTTAGATAGACTATTAAAATGGCTAAAAATACCTGTATATTATCATGTTTACACAACGGAGATTTCTAAAATTTGCCTGCCAATTTTCACTAATCACCTCCCTCCACAAATACTAAATTGCAATTTTTATTTAAAACTTCAAGTGAGAATGCTAGTTGCTTCCATATCTTTAGTAGTCACCAAGTTTTTTTCTGTTACTGGTAGGGAGATGGGCATGCACTGTCATTGACAACATTTAATTCATTTAATGGCTGAAGTAACACAGAGCATCTGTCTGGGCTGCTGTTTCCAGGGTTGCTTTGTAAGAATACATTTCTCATTTCTCCAGGTCAGTGATCCTCTGGCCATGAGCAATAACACTGAGGAAGTAACAGTCCTTAGACAATATCATATTTTGAGCAGACCTTACATCTATTCAATGACACTGGCATCGGTTTTATGTTTTTAATTTTCTGTGGCTTGAACAAACTCAGAATTTCACAAAGCCAAGGTTAGGGTCCTCTGCTTTTCCAGTGTAAGGGAAAGACTGGCATTTGTGTCAGCTTGAACCTCGATGAGTTTTTCACTTTTGGAAAGGTCAGCCATGCAGTAACCCTTTTTTAAAATCTAAAGGGGAATTTTTATTATCACTCACCTCCGTAAGTGGAGGAATCTTAATTTTTCAGAAATTTGGCTTACATAAATAGTTCCTTCTCAAAATTCAATTGTGCAATGACTTAGATTAACTTGCTGATGTTGACTTATTAGGTTTCTCCTTGGAGTTCCTCACTCAGAACTTTCCAACCCAGGCTTTGGAAAAAAGTCTTTGGTTTCTTATGAGATCTATACTACTATGTACTACCGTTAAGGTCTTTGATGCTCTCCTTCTAGAACACTTCCCAAAGCCACCAGGAACTGAACATCCGTGCTACAAGGATCTAGCCAGCAAAGCACTGGATTTTGGGATTTGGGAGACAGTAACAGAGTCTGGAATGGTAGATGCACTGTGGTTCTGTTCTTACCCACTATCTTCTATCTGTATCTATACTGTAGTGTCCATCTTTTTGTATCACCTACAGTTTCCACTTCAGAATATACAAAATAAGTGAGAGAATATTTTAATATTTTTTTTTTAGTTTTAATTTATTTTAATCTTTTTCTGGCCATCCTCCTGCATTGTGACAGAATTAACTTGACTAATTTAAAAATACATCTGTCAGATGTCTTTACTAGATTGCTATCTTATCAAAGTTTCTAAATGATCTTTTGTTTACTTGTTTTGCTGCCTGATGCACTAATACACAGATTTGCACTCACATACCACCCTTGAAAATATGAAACCTGAATGCAGCTGGCTACAGCTTTGTGTCACTGTTTCTGTTATTTGCCATTCAGTAACAGGAGTATCAAATCCTTGTCATAGAATCTGTGTAGCACTCTCTTCTGTCTTGGTGGGTTCCCATTTTTTTCTCTCTTCTTCCATATAGAATATATCGGTTCTTCTCATATTTCCCCTCTGGTCTTCCTTTCCATATGATTTTATAGAATTCCTGACCTAAATTACATTCAGTCACACATATGCAGATCTTGGGTTTGTAAATGGACTATGCTTTTGCCCCCATAGAAAAGGGTAAAATAATTCAAAAGTCTTTTAAAAATACAAAAGTTAATGTATTGTATTTCTACAAAAAGGTGAAAGCCCTTTTCTTCTTATTAATGCAGTCTGATTCCACTTTACTGGTTAATAAACAGTGCTACTTGAACCCAATAAAACTATCCAGAACCATGTGGAGACCTAACTTTAGTCACCATCTCTGTGCAGCAATGATCAGGCATTGGCATCTTTAAACTAGGCTTAGATACAGCCACTTGCCATCTAACAGCTACTGGGATATAAGATAAAGAATACGATGATGAGTGGACTAAATGTTACAGAATTGTTTTAAAATGCCATAGAAAACTAATTAAGGATATCTTTTATGAAATATCACTGAAGACCAGGGTTATATTTTTGACCCATATTCTAAAAAAGATTAATGGTTAATACATGGATGTGGGAATGAGAAAGCATCCATGGTACTTAGTCCGACTTTAATTTTGGGGAATACAGCTCCCCCTCAAAGTGGAAGTTACTCATGCAAATAAGGGATGTCTAAAAGGATTCTAGCAAGAGTCATCAAATATGTTAAGATCTGAAATAAATGAATATCATGAACTCATTTTGTAATGTAATACTATGCTTTCAAGCTGTAAGACAAAAAACAAATTTACTCACAGGTTATCTGCCATAGATAGCATCAACACTTTACATTTTTATGTGAAATTAATTTGAATATAGTCTTAAATAGAGCACAGAGGGAAAAAAGGTCTTGTTACTGATAAACCTTTTTATTTTAATTTCTCTTATATTAACATACTTTTTTTTGTTACTTGGAGTAATTGTGATTATGAAAATGCCTTTGAAATATGTAGAAAATTTTTACATAGAAAATAGAATATATAAGACAAATGGTTCAACTGCTGATTATTTCTCTTGGTTTGAATCAGTCTTACTAGGGATGTACTCAAACAGTAATTTTTGCATGCTGCAGAAGTGACATTTAACCTTGTTAATTATCAGGGTAAATAAGTTTTATTACGTAGTTCAACTCTATTGAAATGTTATTTCAGGTGATAATTGCATAGACTGTGGGCAGTGGGTTGAACAAAACTACTTTTAATTATAACCAGGAAAGCTATTAAGCCATTTTTCTATTTGAATTGAAGCTTTCCTTTCCCAGTATTTAAAGCTTTTTATTACAGGTTTCTTTCTGTAGAATGGTTTGTGCTACACCACAGGAACACAACTGGTAGCCCAAAATGTGATTCTATGGAATGTATTAATTTTTTAAAATTAATTGTTCTATAATATTAGTAATTTTCTTGCTGATGTGCCCTATTATGATTTTAATGTATTCCTTTCAAATGAGCTGTATATACACCTTTCCAGATTTTAAGAAAATTACTTAAGATGTAGTATTTTTTTAGATGAGATTTACTATCAAATTCAATTCTGGAAAAAATTGGTGGGAAGATGTCCTATTATATTCCCCTCTAAAGATAACTGAAATTATAGCAGTGTAAGAGCACCTAGAATAGAAATATATCTCCTAGCAGGTGCTTTGCAAATTAACTTTACAATAATTTCCTGTTACTGCAAGAGTACATTCTTGCAAGGGGCTGAGTCTGCTTCAATTCAAACAGTGTGAGAGTATTTGATAAAATAATAGCACGATAAAAACAGCACAATAAAATATGTCATTTCTGCCATGAAATGTCACCTTTTGAAGAATCTGCATTTCTAAATCATCACACAATGTTCTTTATTTGTTTCTTAGAACTCTGAAGTACTGAAACCAGCTTTTTCATACAACCTTGTATAAAATTATGGCAGCCTGGGGCTAGAAATGCCATACAATAAGCAAATGGCATTTTGTCCTCCATTAACACAGATCCAGAAAAGAAAGCTTATGAGCCTCATTTAGAACAAACAAAGCTCAGACACTTTTCGGAAAGCCAAGGGAAATAATGCACATTGACAATGCTTCTGGTTTGCTGAGGGTATTACAGCTCTGGTGTCCCATGAAGTCAGTGCTCCACCCATGTGAAGAAGGGAAGAAGGGAAGAAGGGAAGAAGGGAGGAAGGGAGGAAGGGAGGGAGGAAGGGAGGGAGGAATTTTATTCATCATTTTATTGATGTGAAAGTCATTTTTCCATTCAGAACTAGATCATATTAGGCAGGATGACAGCAATATTCTTGGAGATCTGATTACTCAAAGTCAAGACTTTGATCTTATTCAGCTATTGGAAGACCAGTTTTCTATTACAATGCTGACAGAAAAAAAAATCCAACCCCCAGAGCCTACACTGGAAAGCCCTGTTTTTTTTCTATCTTACCTAATGGTTTATTTAGCCTCTTTACCTAAAGTTTTGTGTTGCAAAAGGGAAGAGATGTGGTAAAACAAACATATTTTGTTGTTTTTCTTTTCACATGTAAAATCTATTAGGAACTTCTCCAGGTGTCTATTAATTGCAAGACATCAGTGTGAAGCTGAACAGAGGTTCTTATCTGCTCTGGTTTTGATGCTTAGTAGCTCAGTCATAATCTAAATGCATAGTATTCTTTTTAATGGTCAATGGCATAAAAAGAAAGGCTGCAAGGGCTTTACAATAGCAGGCATGGATGTTTCAAAACCACTTATTGTTCATGTCTTAATCCTACTGACTGAAATAGTTTGGAATTCTTGCCTATACAACATAGAACTAATTTTTTTTTTTTTTTCCTGAAAGGCCTCTATGAGGAAATGCAAAGTGTTCCTCTTGAAAGCTATAAATTATTTCTTTTCTCAAGTGTTCTACATTTCTGGGGAAAAAAAGGTCTTTTCGTAAAATAATATTCAGCACTGAAAAACGTTTTTGAAATATAACTGTAGAACTATACATGCCTCACAATCCAGTCTTAAATATCTTCAAAAAATTATGTGCTTGGATATGTGCATAATCAATCTCAGAATAGGGAGAAGTAGTTTCTGGCTTAATGTCTAGATAATGCAAATAGTTTGATTAAATGTTTAGTCATTTAGAATCCTATATGTACTATGGGGATAAGTACCTAACTATGTAAATTTTTTGCATATTTACAATAAAATTTGATACTGAATCAGCAAAATCAGTTGTTGTGCTTTAAACACAGCCGGCAACTAAGCACCACGCAGCTGCTCAGCTGCTCACTGACTCCCACCTGGTGGGATGGAGGAAAGAATCAAAAGTGAGAAAACTTGTGGGCTGAGACAAACACAGCTTAATAGATAAATCAAAAGCTGTGTCCACAAGCAAAGCAAGGAATTCACTCACTTCTTCCCATTGGCAGGCAGGTGTTCAGTCATCTCCAGGAAAGCAGGGCTCTGTCATGCATAAGGATTACTTGGGAAGACAAACGCCATCACTCCGAATGTTTCCCCTTCCTCCTTCTTCCCCCTTCTTCCCCCAGCTTTAAATGTTGAGTACAACATCATATGATCTGGGATATCCTTTTGGTCAGTTGGGGTCAGCTGTCCCAGCTGTGCCACATCTTCTTGTGCATCCCCAGCCTACTCACTGGTGGGGTGGTGTGAAAAACAGAAAAGGCCTTGACTCTGTGTGTAAACTCAGCTAAGAAATAGCAAAAACATCTCTCTATTATCAACACTGTTTTCAGCACAAACCGCACCCAAACCAAGTGTCCAAAGTAAAAAAGTATTTTACAGAAGCCACTTCACAGAATCACAGAATGTTAGGAGTTGGAAGGGACCTCTGAAGATCATCGAGTCCAAACCCCCTGCCAGACCAGGACCAAAAACTAGGGCAGATCACTCAGAAAGGCATCCAGATGTGTCTTGAAAGTCTCCAGAGAAGGAGACTCCACAACCTCTCTGGGGAGCCTGTTTCAGTGCTCACTTGAAACATTAGACTTCAGAACACAGGGAAAAGCATTTGCTGGATCTTGAAGAATCCTTTTGGAGTTTTATTTCTTCCTACTTGGTAGGACTGACATGAATTCACAGTTTAAATGTCAATATTGTCTTGGAAATGCATTTCAACAAAATTCATGCATCTCCACAAAGCAGTGGAGAAGTTATGTTGCCATAGGTTTGATAGTAAAATTATGAAACTTTAAATCTCATGTAGTCATGTGCCTTAATAGAGTTAACATTTATAAGCCTTTTAGAATGACACAAAATGGCACCATGATTATAATCAAAGTTTGAGGATTTCTTCCTTAACAAATAACTCTCTGAGTCAAGATGTATAGTTCTTTAAATTTTATTCTAACAATTCCCATATTAATTAGATTAGCAACACATGAAACTACTATACATACTTATGGCCATTGTCAACTTTTTATATATTTGTAAACTATTGCATATTTTCATATACATGAACTTTCAGTTACTAACATAAAAGATGTTTTTGAAAAAAAAAAAAATGCATATAAATCCATACACATATGAGGAGTATCTATAAGATACAAATCAAGTCCACAGGGACATTTTTGTAGCATGATATGACATTGTGGATTTAGCAAAAGAAATTAGCACTGCAAACTTCTGATAAAACATAACTGAATTAACTCTACACACTCATGAAGAAGTAAAATATAAATAGGTATTTTGGCACTGGATGAAGGCTTGACAATGTTTTTAATGATTGAAATCCATTTATATGCATTTTTAAAGGTGTTGATCACATTGGGTAGAGCTGCCTATATTATCTATCAGTTTTGGTCTACTTTTATTTGCCCACACAGTTCCAGGTTTGCTAATAATTGTATTTTTGAGAATATTACTGCACTTGTGGTATTTTTCATGTGTCTATGATGTCTTATTCTGTGGCCTTTACTGTTAAGGGTAATGTAAATACAAGGCATATCAGATATGGTAAAATGAACGTCTGTATGTAATTTATATTAACAAATTAGATTTTTTTTCTGTGTCATATGCATCGCGCTGTTTTGTAGTAAGTGATAGCTTCATATGTTAAAACTTACTAAATTACAACCAGTGGTTGACAAAACTGCATAGTTGAGTCTTTTTCTTTGGTCACTATCCTATTTCTACAAGCTTTGTAAGACTAATATTTACCAGAATTTTCAAGAACACTATGTTCGTATTTGGTTCATTTGCAAAGATAGCTAAAAAAGAGCTATCAAGTATCTCTCCTTAAAAAGGATGCTGTTTTTTTTCAGATTATTCCTGCCTTGTCAGAAGAAAGCAGGTGTAGAATTAAAGTTGTTTTATCATAAAACACAGTTATATCCCCCTTCTCCCTCTCCAAAATAGCAAAGCAAGGTAAGGCAATGAAGTCCATCTGATAAAATACCAAGCTGTGATCAACTTGCTGCTGAGAATGTATTTGATGGCACACAGTTATCGATATCCTGTGCCCTCTGCAGCAATATGGCATTCAGAATTTTGCATCAAACCAGGTTGTGCTCTCAGTGAATAGCTGCAAACTGTGCTGAGATTCAGTGTTATATTTTGATGTTTATAAATCAGACTCTACTCAGAGATATCACCAGAATACATCACAGAAAGGGATATGAAACAAATTATTAAAACCTAACTGACTGAAAGTGGTCATTTCTTCATCTAAGTGCTGTAAAACACAGCTGCTCTTGAATATTTGAAGTTTAAGAGTTCTAAAACAGCAGTTCATCTGCATTTCATTTAGTTAAAACATGTTGTGGTCACTTCTTCAAAACATGTAAGATGTCTAAAAATGTCAGCCATAAAGGAGGCAAAGAATTTCTTAAATGCATTTTCGTACTTCATCATTAATAAGAGCACGTTTTGAGAGTACAGAGGGATTTTCTTCTTGGATGCCACAGGGACACAATTTCTTTTCAAAGTAGATAAATTATCTTAGTGAAAGGAGATCAATTTAACTAAAATTAAATTAGGGTTAAGACTTTTTCTTCTGATAAGGAACAAGATGGACCTCCCCTCATTTACAACACTTAGCGAAAGTTGAGGAGCTGGCATTTTCAGTTCACTGAGTGCACAGAACTTCACTGCAAGTTACACATTTTGTCCCAGGATCAGGTGGGGATAAAAAAGATAAAGAATTCATCCTCATGGCTCTTTAGTTTCTCAGTTCTTATTGTCTAACAAGAAGTTTAAAGATTCCCTTGACTATAAACCAGATACACAAGAAATATTTTGAATCTCTCAGACAAAGCAGTTAGAACTGCTATAGACCCATTTGTCAGTTTCGTCCCATTTAAGGTATTTCAGAACTCACACTATGTTTACACCCATTTTTTGGTACACAGAGAGAATTTACATCTACTGGGTATTTTTTTTTAATAACATATTTGGTAATACAGGCTGTGCTGAACGGAAAGTGATTTGGTGCTTGCCATCCTACACCCATTTTAGTGGCTGAGGAAAAAAAAAACACACCACACGTTTAGAGCAGCCGGAGGGACTTAATTATTGACTTTCTTCACTTCTAAGAAAATTAATATGAAATCTATTTTAATTCACTGGGTTTTATAGAATATTTCCTCATGTACAACTTAATTTTGGGTAGAAAAAACAAGTTGCTCACAGAAAATTAAAAAACAACGTAATTTAAAAATTACCCATTACAAATTTAAACATGAAAAGTGTGGGCATATTCTCAGGGGATGAACTATTTTCTTTAATAAGGCAATCAATACAGGCTGTGCACTCTGCCCATTTGTTTTAAGCTCAATTTAATATAACCAGACTGAAAACCAAGAACATTTTATAATCCAGGGACTGTAAAATAAATGAACAGAAATGCACTGCCATGTCCTATCTCTTAATTAAGACAATTCCTTTAAAAGGTCCCCACTGTGTTTTTAATTATTTTTAACAAGAGAGATGGTTTTATTCAGAAGCCCATTATTAAACACATTATAAATTATAGTAATAAAATGAAAATATTTTAAAAACTGTAGGAAGTGTCCCATATGGTTAGAAAAATAAATATTTTTTTACAGTGATAAGGAATTAGAAGACAGTTTTGTGTAAAACATTACCAAAAACATAAAAATCAAACAAATTTAAGAAAATACCAACATTCTTAGAGAATGAAGGATTAGTTCTGCAATCAATTAAAGAGATGTTGGATTTTGGGCAGATAAGTAATCATGCAAAGGCATGTCCAGTTCCATAGCCCCCAACATAAGAAGGACAGGGACCTGTTGGAGCAAGTCCAGACAAGGGTGATGAAGATGATCCGAGGGCTGGAACACCTCTCCTATGAAGACAGGCTGAGGGAGTTGGGGTTGTTCATCTTGGAGAAGAGAAGGCTCTGGGGAGACCTTGTCATGGTCTTCTGATAACTGAAGGGGGCCTACAGGAAAGCTGGGGAGGAAGTTTTTACAAGGGCATATAGTAATAGGACAAGGGGGGAATGTTTTTAAGCTGAAAGAGTGTGGAGTTACAGTAGATATTGGGAAGAAATTCTTTAGTGTGAGGGTGGTGAGGCACTGGAACAGGTTGCCCAGGGAGGTTGTGGATGCCCCCTCCCTGGAATTGTTCAAGGCCAGGTTGGATGAGGTTTGGAGCAACCTGGTGTAGTGGAAGGTGTCCCTGCCTATGACAGGGGGGCTGGAACAAGATGATCTTTAAGGTTCCTTCCAAACTAAAAAATTCTATGATTTTATGATTCAGATAAATTTTTGAACTACTTGAGGATATATGCCAATGGCTGACATAGTTAATATAGAACACAGTATGTAAGAGGAAAATTTAAGAAATCTTGGAGTAAACCCAAAGCAGGGATATACCTCTTAAGGCAAACTTGCATATTAAAGGTGAGACCTTTAGGCAATAATATTACAGCATCATCCCAGGAGCATCCAGAACTTGTGCCCCTACACTAAGACTATAACATGAAAGAGAGAGCTTTTCATCTTCTCAGTTACAGCAAGCATTGACTAGAACTTAGTTAGGAAAGCTGTATTCAAAAATGTTCCCTTTGATTTCAGTGAGAGTTTGTGTAAAAAAATGGTATGAAGAAGGAAAAAGTAAACAGAACAAAACAATGTCGTTTCTACATGCTTCATAACCACATCTCATATCCCCTCTGAAATCACTGACAGAACTGGATACTGCTGAGCATCCTTTTGAGGTACAGCAAAAGAGGAATAATGAGATACACATTAACCCATAACGGCCGTCATGAGAAGCAGCAGAGGACCCTACAGCTCTCAGTTCTCCAGTTCCTAATGCAAACGCCAAACCTAGCCTTCCTATGGGACTACTGAGTGCAAGTTAAGGACACCCTTAGAATTCCTCCCAGACTCTTTTAGTCAACATCAGGGAGTCAGCTGCTCTTCTTATGCATTTTTTCCTTCATTTATGTATTTTTTTATTCTTCCATTGAGCTGAAAGGGAAAGAATGCCAGCCACAACAAAACTCTAGGGAATTTCCTTACTGTCAGCACAGACTTTCACAGCAACAGAGGGTTTTCAGGAGTCATTGAATTAAAGAGGGAGGGAGGAAGTAGGCAGGCAGGCCTTTGGGGGACAGAGTTGCAGTGATGTTCTGGATGGTGGAGGGAGCTTCCCTATCCTTATTCAGACTATTTTGGCTTTAATGTCCTTCAGACCTCCTTGTTTGTTCCTCAACAAGTCAGTTTCTGTCCTCTAGTCAATGCAAATGATGGGGCCTATCTCAGTCACTGCTCAGAGTTCACAGTGGGAAGAGAAATTCTGTCCCCTACCCCCCATCTCTCCCCATTGTACTGCTGTTCTCTCAGCAGGGACAACCTGACACGGGATCAGCAATTGTTTAATACTACTTTCCATAGCTGTTTACATGCGTTCAAAAGCCTGTATGGCACCTTTCCTAGATCCCCTGCTATTTCCATCATCATTCACAGCTCTAAGGTTCAATACCTTTACCACATTTAGTAGACTACTTTGAACTGTATCTGCTCTGGTACAGACATGAAGCCTCTAAAATTTCCCTGTTCCACAGTTTTTAATTCTCTTCACAGGATAATTTACTGTTCATTACTCTCTGGGAGTTCACTTATTTGTCTGAACAGCAAACAAGAAATTCTTTCAGGCTGCCAGCTACAGTGTCTGTCACTAGCTTTCCACTCATCCTTTGATGACTAATTCAAGTAATTCCTGACAGAGCTCCAGGCTTTTTATATACTTAAGTACCTTGTAATGTTTTATATTTCATTCCTTTGCAACACTGTTTATTATTTTCATTCCCATTTTTTCCATTCTGCAACTCTCTTGCATAACTGACCGTGGAACGCATGGAAGAATCATAGACATAAAACACAGAGATGTAATACCTTAAAACATTGAAAAAAGATGAACCATAGTGCAGTAAACAAGCAGGCAGATCAGAATCTCTGTTCTTTAGTTAGTTCCTTAGGCATTCCATGTTGAAAATAATGAATAAAAAACCAGTTCAGGTAAGTTAAAGTCCTTTCAACCCTCATATCTTTCAGCCTGTTTTAGATTAATTTCAGAAGAAACTTCCATAGATTCTACAAAATCTTGTGGAATCCCCTTTTCTGAGCTTCATTTCAGTTTAGGAACTTTCAGTAGAGTTTTTATTTGGTTTACAACAGCATCTACAGAGCCCTAAGTCTCTAAGAACAGTGCTTATTTTTCATTGCAATGATGGACTTTATGTAAGCTTGCTGCCTTCTGCAGTGCTTCACAGTCAGTCAGCACTGGCTCAAAAAGTTCCCTCCTAAAGTGTGAGTCCACCTGCCCAGAGTGTCCCAGCCAAAACACAGCCAACAGCCTTCCCTGTGTTGCTCAGTCATACTTCTTTGAAGGAACATAATATACAGTAATCTACAAAAAAAGGACAAAAAATATTGTCTGTGACAAGAGTACCTGTGCATATTTAGTGTAATTGAAAGATTTCTAGTGTCTGTGTATGCTTTTTATCTCTGGGATAGAACTATTAAATAAAATACTGTGGCCATGATAGTTTTTAGATTCCTCCTTCTTCATCTTAGTTCTTATTGTGTACTTCAAATACTTTTTTGACAGATCTGCTATTGCCTTTTTAAAAGCTGATACATATAACTGAATAAAGTAAATGATACAAAACTATATCCAATAATATAGCTCATATCTGATTTCCTTTGTGAATCCTACACACATGCAAATTACAATGTATTTAAAAGATTTTAAAATCAGAATTCAGAAATATAGTGCCTTACAGTAACTCAGGGAAGTTATTGGGTTCTAGTAATTTTCCACTGAAGTGTTTGAAAGACAATGAAGACCTATTAGGAAAACTACATAGTATTTTTGTTAATTTATACTCTCAATGCTGTATACTGGGTCTTGTTCTTACATTTTTAAATTCTTTAATGAGTTTCCTCTTTTGAAAAAAGAGGGGGTTTTGATACATACTTGTAAGCAACATATAAAGATCTTGTCGTAGCATCTACTTTCAATATTTTATTTGGCATGAAGGCACATTTAATTGGATGAAACTATCTGATAAATATATTTCTTTAATTTTTTCTTTATTTTCAGGAGATTTCAACAAAAAAGTACTTGTCTATAGAGATCTGGTTTTAATTTTATTTTGTATGTAAAAATGAGTTTGCTTCTGACACCTCATCAGATTAGTTTGCAACTTCCATCATAGCAATATTACAGTGGTTGACATTATAATTGTAAATAATATTTTACAATGAAAAAGAAACTTCTGAAGTGTGAGAGTTTAACTTGTTAAACTGAATATGTTTAATTACAATCTATCTGAACAAGATCTGTAATAAGTTCTGGGAAAACTAACACAAGTTTGTAATGGATCAATTTAGGATAAAAATATAGAAAAGTGAGGGGAAGATTATACAGCAGGAAACTGGTGATGTGGCCTCAAAACAGGGGGCCGATGGCAACTTAGAAAACCAGTCTGTATCTGACAGGAGAAAGAAAATATAAACACTGTGAAAGCAGAGTGAAGACTGAAGTTCAGATATGTTTATATCACTAGTTAGAAATACCCATTTATGTCAACTCAGATTTCTACTTGGAGCAATACAGCAAGATCTCACCACTGCCAGAGTTGCAAAAGCACAACTTTCACTGGGATGCTACTCCACTAAGTGACTTGCTCCTTGAAGTAACAGATTGTTGACATGTGAGATCACCTATCATTCCCATACTATGACACATAAGACTGATGAAAGATATAACCAAGGCCATTGTTACAAATTTGTGAGCAATATTTTTCAACTTTCCAACCCCTAAATGTGCTGCAAGGTCCTGCAAATGTTTAATATATGTGAAACACAAAATCCTCCCTGCAACCTTTTGAGTAAGAAGACATGGCACCTACCCTGCTTTGGAAATGGGACTTGACATTTTGATAGGTGTTTGCCTGGATGTCAGAGATATCTGCACTGGTGTAAATGTAATTAATATGTACTCCAAATGTAAGCCTCTGAATAATCTTTGTTTACATAAGCATAACAGTTATTGGTTGAATGTCAGCTGGAAGTCAAATTCTCTGATGATTTGTCCAGTAATGCGTAGGCACAATTATAAGAAAATACTGGAACAAAGAAGTAACATTATAGCATAAGGTACCAAAAGTTGGAGATAAACTGGTGGAAGTGATGAGAGCAGAATCATAGAACAAGCTGGTATGACAATAAGGAGTAGATTTTTGAATGTTTTAATAAGTATTGAGCTGAAGCATTTTTTCAGATACCTTGAGCACTCTTGTAAAGCTTCATTCAGAAGTCAAAACATGTTTGTAATGTAATCTTTACACTTTCAGTGCATATAAAGAGGTTTCCTAAAGTGGCATACTTTCCCATTTCTGGTAAAAATTTTATTTTAGTTTTCTACTACTGTGGTAAATTACCTCTGCAGCAAAGTTATAACTAATATTTAAAAATAATTTTTCATCATACAGATAAGATCCCACTTCAGATACTTTCCATCTAATTTGGGCACCTTGCTACAAACTGAGTATAAATAAAATTGAAAGATGCAAATGAACATTTAAGCAAATATGTTTAAATAATTTAAGTAAATATGTTTAAAATTTACAAACATGGTAAATTTTACCTATGGCGAAGAATAATCAGATACCCTGGACAAGATTTTAATATCATGAATAGAGAAAGGCACCACAAATAAGCAATGAGCAGAGAACACAACTAGTGGAGCTTGGAAGGGAAGAAATAATGTTGGAGGAAGAGTGCATAAAAAGTACAGATTTCAGTGTACTATTGCTTCAGAGAGGACAGTTACAACTATGAAGGTGATGGATTTGAGACAAATCAAGTAATTGGTTAAAGTAAAAAGTAAATGGAAGTAGAATATTGGAGGAAAAGATTCAGATCTATTTAAGGGGGGGAAAAGCCCACAAGAATAAAAGACAGTGAAGGGAGAGTGAAAGCTCAGTCTTCTTTCTTCCTAAGTGGAAAACCCCATTTATATTAATGAGGAGTGGTGCTTAAAAATTGATAGCATTTTTTTGCCCAGAGTAAGAATTCTTCAAGTGTCATCAATAGCAAGGAACAAAAAAAGATCACGTCCTCACTCAGGAGGTTACTCTAGATCTGTTCTGTCAGCCTTTCCCATGACTAGTTTCAGAATCCCCTCACTATCAAACCATAAAGAACTGGAGTTCTCATAAACCTCTGCAGGTGGCTTTCACATTCAAACTCTGTGATCTTGACAATTTGCCTAACTTATAGGCTTTACAGATACACAATCTGTGAGTTCTCTTCTCTCCATCCATCTCTTTTCTAAAATCTCAGAATCATAGAATAACTCAAACTGGAAGTGGCCTCAGGAAATCAAAAAGTTCAACCCCCTATTCACTTTTTAATTTTTATACTTGAACATAGGCTGCTGTTTCAAAATACAATGAAAATCACCCAAAATTAGCCAAAGTGCAGTTAAGTCAAATTTCCTGTTCACCTTTGACAATACATACAAATTTCACCCTAATATGCAAAGCACATGGATTGAGACTCAGGTCAGTATAAAACTGATTCTAAGAGCAAGGGGGTACTCCTCCTTCTTGCATATTTCCTAATGACACAGTAGGATATATAGGAAGTTATACCCACCTACAAGAAGTTAGAAGTCTTGCTGGAAAGTCAGAAGGCATAGCTTCTATTTCTAGGAATTTGGAGGGAGTGATGGATTGAATTGTGAAAATAAGGAAATTACCTCTCTACTTCAGAACACAAAGAATGTTAGAGACTGCGGAATAGCTATTTGGATAAACTGGAAGAAAGTTTAAAAATAAAAATACCATTGCAAGTGGTATTTGCAATGCAAATGCAAATTCCAAATACTCCAAATGCCACTGCAGAGCTGAGAACTGTCCTAAGGCATCTATAGCAAAGGTTATTTCTTTATAATGCATTATAAGCAAATTAATTTTATGACAAAATTCCAGTAATGCGTTTTCACTTAGATGCTGAATCTCTAGAAACTTTGCTTTTTTGAATAAAACCTGACATTTTTTAGATACTCCAGCAATTATTATTTTTTTAAGTGGGAATGTCCAACAGAAGAAGAAATAAAAAAGGCAGAAGTCACTGCTGGTTTCTTATCTATTCCTCTGCAAATAATGTAACGAATATGCAGTAATATCCGGTAATTTCATAGCATCTAGCATACTTTCTTTTCTAAGGTACAGAGATAATTTTCTTTTTTTGTTTTTCATGATCAGCACCATCACTCATTCCATAATTGATAGTACATATCATCAGAGAATAACATGTTTGTTTCTAGGTTTCTGAGTCTAAAGCTAACACAATAATCACAGGAGCATCTTTTCTTTTTTACAGAGCTCCCTGTGTAAGTTCACACTTGGTTTCTGGAAATATCATAGCCTGTTTAGAGCAAATAAATGGAGAAGCAATATTCAACCTGCTGAACTTTTATGAAGATGCTGTATATGATACTTACAGAACAAATTCAATTTAAGAGCATGGTACGTTAACTTTGGCTGGCTGCCAGGTGCCCACACAGCTAATCCCTCTCCTCAAAATGACAGGGGAGAGAAAATAAGGACTCACAAGATAAGATTGCTCACAAATTACCATCCCGGGCAAAACAGACTCAGCTTTGGGAAGTCTAATTTGTTGCCAGTTAAAATAGAGTAGGATATTGAGGAGCAAAGGCAAAAGCACCTTCCCTCCACCCCCCTCTTCTTCCCAGGCTCATCTTTGCTCCTTCATTCCCAAATCTTCTACCTCCTTCCCATGTGTGGCACAAGGGGACGAGGAATGGGGTTGTGGCCAGGTTATAATATTTCATCTCTGCCATGGGCTCTCCAGGACCTGCAGATTCCTTGAGGGCACATCCACCTGCTCCCTACATGCTGTCCTCCAGGGGCTGCAGTTTGGGTATCAGCTCTGACATGGTCCTCCATGGGCTGTAGGAAACAGTCTAGTTCACCATGGTCATCTCCATAAGCCTCAGGGGAATCTCTGCTCCAGGACCTGGAGCACCTCCTTCCCCCCCTTTCTTCACTTACCTTGGTGTCTGAATAGTTGTTACTTTCACTTTTTTCTCACTTCTCTCTCCCAGCTGCTGTGCAGCTTTCTTATAAATATGTTTTCACAGGGGTGCCACCAACATTGCTGATGGGCTCAACTTTGGTCACTGGTGGGTTTGGTTTGGAGCCAGCTGGCACAAGGCAGCCCCATGTCTCTTCTCACAGGGGCCACCTCTGCAGCCCCCTGCTGCAAATTGCAAGGACAAATGGCCAATAGCCCTAAAAAGAGCTCTTAATATTTTTTTAAATGATACCTCAAGATTTCACTGGAATTCAACAAACCCACCAAGCAACATGACACATATAATCAGCAACTGATATTTACTAATAGCTATGGCAAAAACTATGCTAGGCCCTCTTAATTTAATAAGTCTAAAATAAATAAAAATGTCTGTTTCACTTCCTAGACTGCACATTTTTATTTCCTCCCACCTATAACACTGAAGTTATATTTTTAATAGTTGCAAAATTGCAAATTTTCTGTCTCATGTTTTAATTTCATCATTAGATGGCCAGGTGTCTCCTAATTTATTTAGAACTGATTGTGCTAGAAACTTTCCTTGGAGATTTTGCAACTGTATAGAAAAAAATTTGATTTAGGATGCAAGTCTAAGCTTATTAGAGCTACACTCTGCTAGAAATTTGCAACACTGATTGCAAGCTCCTTCAGTTGCCTTCATCAACTAAACTAGTATTAAAAGTCCAGCAGAGGAAATTCAAAATTATTTCTTAAATGAGCAGGTTCATTTCATTGTGCTGGATAAAGCATTACACTGATTACCATGAAACAAAAAAGTGGCTTTCCTTATTAAACTTTCTTACAAGAAATATCAAATTCCCCCTTTCCCAAAATCTGTTATTCCATCAGTTCAGACATAGCTTGACGCATTGGTTGTAAATAGCAAAAATGCTTTGAATCTGCTTTTGTGACATAGCAAAAAGCAACTGAGGAAAGCAACTGGGATAATTTAACCTTGAGAATATTAGGGTAAAAGGGGATTTAACTACTGTCTGCCATGGTCTGAAGAGGGAAGTAATAGGAAAGACCAAACTATACTCCTAGGAGTTGAACAGTCATAAGGAACCCAGTCTCCCACATCTGGAGGTAAAATTCACCCATCTCCATGTTTCATTTAGAGGTAAAATGTTCATAGTTGCAATACTTTTTTACTGCTCACAGCCTACTACTGATCTTAATCAAAGGTATCTATTGTCAGTTTAGGAAGAGATAGATTCCTGTTTGAGGGCATCATATGAAAATCAGTTTGTTGGTACCATTCTAGTATCTGGAAGTCATAACCTAATATCAAAGAGCATTAATATTTCCCTTTAAAAAAAAGAAAGAAAAGGAAAGGTAAAGTGTTATGTTTTACTTTATTTTCTGATCTGGAGAAAGAAAAAGGAAACAGAGTAAAAGATAATTCTTTAATTTTGCTATTTTTTTATTTTACAGGAAAACAGATTATAATTAGACTGAAAAAATGAAATTCAGATTATAAATTTACTTGTCAGAAACAGAATTTGAAAGAGTTGCAAATCATGCTGAAACTTGCTTTAACTTGGATTTCCACAGAATCAAGAAAATGAAATGCAGATGAGGACAGGCAGCAACTAAAACCAGATATGCTCTCATTTTCATGTGACAGTGATAAACTCACACAGAAGATAATGCAGAAGAACAAAACAAAACAAAACAAACAAAAAACAAACCAGTAATAGCAGTTCAATGCACAAAAGTATTTCTACTGGCAGTCTCTGTCTGAATTATTCAATGTTAATCTTTTGTGTTGCCAGACTGATAGAACTAGCGAAATGGGTGAAATGTAGCTGCAGTATAAGTGGGCAAACAGATCCTGGGCTGGCATCAGAAAGGTTCAGACTTCAATTTTTCTTTTTTTTTGCCCACGGTACACTCAGTGACTTACAAGAGTGTATCCAATGATCAGGACAGAGGTATCAATCTAAACAAGGAGGTATACATACAAATCGAAGAAATCAAAGGCAATGGGCTGGAGACCCCCACTGAAAACTCTAAGTAATCCTATGTCACCACATGTATAAATCCTACAGGTATGTAAAAGGCAACCTTTGGAAAAGATTTCGAGAGAAAGCTGGAGGTTTGTATGTCTATTCACTATGCAGAGATGGTTTGGTGATTATAAAGAGATGCAAATCTGGTAGGCATTTCATTATCAGAGAGCCAGGTTATGAATAAACTTTCACGTGTCCCTGTACAGAATGGCCTATAGTGTTGTTATTCTGAGAATTTTTAAACTCAACCATTTATTTTAATACACAATGTGCCACTTAACCTTCCCTTAGGCTGAAACCCTCTGCAGAGGACTTACACAAGGCTATGCATCACTGGAGTCATATTAATGCTCTGTTTTCTTAGTTGGAGAGGGAGCTAAATAGTGCATAGACCTTTCTACTGTTCTGAAGTAGTAGAATTACACTCATCATCCAAATGAGTCTTCAAAAAATGTTGAGTAGTTTGTAAATATCTGCAGGATTCTCCAAATTAGACGACCACAAATAAGAGATGTTTAATTCAAAATAATTATATTTAATAATTATAATTTCTACAGATATTTTATTCCTTTTTTTTTTTTTTTCTTTCTGTTTCTTTTACCATCTCTCTGTTGGTTAAATAATGCAGGTTCCCCTCACAGTAATCCTCCCCCTGAAAGGATGTTATGTGGAAAAAAAAACATGGAAGAAGATGGAAGGTGGAAGTTTATGTATTTTCTTTACTAGCAGTTAAGCAGTTAAGTTTAAATACAGAGTGAATTTACCAAGGGAATTAAACTGCATTAACCTGCTGGGTATGGGGGGACTATAAGATATAAAAAGGTCTGTCTTTCTTTCTTTCATTCCATGCTCTGCCTTTCATGCTGCTGACAGCCTCACCCAACAAGGCTATTGGTGCTACCATCCTGTGTATATGTGAACCTCTGCTTCAGCTATTGTTTTGCTGGGCAAATTCATCCATAAGCCTAGAGGCAGAGGCCATGCCAACAGAGCCGTAGTAGAATCCTTGCATGCACAGCCAGTAGAAAGCACACGGAGGCTCAATCCTTGACAGTGAAACCATCAAACTAGCTAAGTGTTTTAGAGTAGAATCTGAAAATACTGTGATAGCTACTACATCCAACTTTGCAAACCCCTGCCATAACTTAATGTTCAGTCTTGGCAACAGCTCATGGTATTAATACAGTTGAAGCTAGCTAACAGTTTACTGCTAGCCTAATAAAAAAGTATCCATCCTATTCAGATGCCCATCTATAAAACTTTCAGGCAAGCTTCTAGGATCTTGACTCCCAGTTACTGGAAAAACTTTTTCATTGGTCTCCTGCACTTTTGCCCTATATTGCAAAGCCTCTTCATCCCCTCTCCATTCATACCTCCACCAATTCCCTTGTCTTCCAGAGATTAATTCTTTGTCTTCTCTTTCCTGATCCTTCATTTACTCCTGAGCAAATTAAACTACCCATCATTACCTTAAATAGTAATTTTCTACCCTTGGTCAATCTTTCATGCTAGCCTCTCCTGAACTCCTGTTACATTTTCAAGCAAGCTTGTTGATGTCTGTAAATCCTTCTAGATATCTGCAAAGTTGCTTCATTGTCTTGCTTAAATCCTCTGATCTGCAATTTGATAGCTAGCTGCTGAGATTATGGCCTCTCATATTAAATATAGATAATGTTTATGGACAGTGTAAAGAGGTTTAAGTTCTGTCCTGATTTAAAGCTGCTTGAAAGAGCCCAGCGCAGAGCCACAAAGATGATTAAGGGAGTGGAACATCTCCCTTATGAAGAAAGGCTGAGGGAGCTGGGTCTCTTTAGCTTGGAAAAAAGGAGGCTGAGGGGTGACCTCATCAATGTTTACAAATATGTAAGGGGTGAGTGTCAGGGAGATGGAGTTAGGCTCTTCTCAGTGATGACCAGTGATAGGACAAGGAGTAATGGGTGTAAATTGGAGCATAGGAGGTTCAAGGTGAATATCCGAAAAAAATGTTTTACTGTGAGAGTGACAGAGCACTGGAACAGGCTGCTCAGGGAGGTTGTGGAGTCTCCTTCGCTGGAGACATTCAAAACCCGCCTGGATGCGTTCCTATGTGATGTGCTCTAGGTGACCCTGCTCTGGCAGGGGGGGTTGGACTAGATGATCTTTCGAGGTCCCTTCCAACCCCTAAGATTCTATGATTCTATGATTCTATGAACATTCTACAAGGGCTTGTAGTGAGAGGACAAGGGGTAATGGGGGGAAGAGTTGGGTTAGACATTAGGAGGAAATTCTTTAGTGTGACGGTGGTGAGACGCTGGAACAGGTTGCCCAGGGAAGTTGTTGAAGTCCCATCTCTGGATGTGTTCAAGACCGGGTTGGATGGGGCTCTGAGCAACCTGAAGTAGTGGAAGGTGTCCCTGCCCATGCAGGGGGGTTGGAACTAAATGGTATTTAAGATCCCATCCAACTCAAAACATTCTATGATATGATTCTGTGATAGGTCCAGTAGCTGTTAAACTTCACAGAAGGCTGAGAACAGATTCTAGTCCCAGTGTGAGGCAACAGTAGAAGGTATCTGACAGAATGAGTTTATGGTCTATCTCTGTCAGGCAGGATGCCAGCTCGATTATTTACAGCTGGAACAGTTTCTGGTACTTCAGATCCAAACCTACACAATGCAGGGACAACTCCTGAGGAGCTTTTTATACTGAAAGGGTGTAGCTGCTAAATATGCATACAGAACAGAAAACGAAATGGATTTTAGCACCAGCTGTAGACTGAAACAGAAGGAAGGGCACAGCTACTGAGCTCTTTCGATTAAGTTTCCTGTGACACTTGAAGTCATTGCTTGTCCATATTTTTGGCTACCACAACTGTAACTGTGACATAGTAGAACAAAAGTTGCATACATCCCTAGCAAAAGATAGCCTACTGAATTAATATTCTGGCTAAATTGAGCTTCCTTGGTAATTCAAGGGTTAACAAAATTTATCTGGACACAGAGCTTGAGAAAAAGAACTTGCATCAAAATCCAAATCAGATCTTATTGCAGATACACTTAGACTAACTGCTGACTTTCTCACTGGTGCCTTGTATTTTTAAAGTTAACTTGTTAAATAGGTCAGTGAGGAACATGTTACTAAGATTTTTTTTAAAAAAGCACGTGATGAGATGGAATGTGATTATTATCTAACAACTTACCCCAGGAATACCACAGATACAGAGTGAGAAATGCCCTCTGCTTTTATCTCTGCAGGCATAGACCCCTACAAATGCCTGTGGTTGCCCTAAAGCAGCAGAATATTCCCTGAGAATAGAGAGGCATTCCTGGGCATTTTCCTCTTCATTGCTGTGTGTGTATTTTCTGAGAAGAAATATAGTTTAAAAACTAGTACCATGCGACATATTTGTTAAGTTAGCAGTGATTAAGTTAGGTAGTTAATCTAGCTACGATTAATTTCCCAAACATCATGAGCTGAAAAAAACCCCTCTGAATCTATTCTGTACATCTTGGGAAAGGAGTGTAAGCTAATATCAACAACCATTGTTCACAAAAGTGTTGTACAGAAGGAAAAATAGAACCATGAGTACAAAGGTATGCATTTTCTATGTTCAGTTGTCACTAACACTTTACTGAATGAATAGTTTGGAATTTGTGCTAAGGAAAGAAAAGGGCTACTGTAGAAAAATTGGAAAGAATACATTCCAAGTGAACTGATCCCTGTATTTTCATCCAAATCCTAATTGTAAATGTTAATGCTCATTTTATAAGAAACACAACTACAATTTTCTAATAAAATTAACAGGAAGATGCTTCCCTAAAAGTGTCCTTACAATCTATATCCCTCATTTAAAATAAATTAATGTATTCTCAATAATAATTTGAATTAATCAGGACATTGGGAAAAAAATTCCAGCAGGCAACCCCAGAGCCAGAATAAAGGATTGCTTTCCTAAAATTTGTAATTCAAATTATTCTTTCAAAGCTTAACTTATACAAACATAATTAATTAAATTCAAATTAACTGTAAAATTATAAGGACTGTAGGTAATAATAACTCTATTCCAACAGATTTTATTTGAATAAGCAACTTCAAATCCAACACACTTTGAAATAATCAAGGAAAGAAGAGAAACAGAGCATGGGGGTGGTTATCAGGATGAAGTGAGTCTGAAATAAATTGTCTGGTTGGAAGGAAAACAGATAAACACAAACTTGCTTTATATTGCATTTACTGTATGCTAAAAAGTAGCAAAGAACCCATCTAGGTGGCAAGGTGATAGAGTGTGATTTTCAAACATTTAGCAACAGAAGTCAATTTCAGTCTCTTTCAAACAGATTATGCAATCAGAGAATATTGTAGGTTGAAAAGGACCTCTGGGGGTCACCCAGCCCAACCTCCTGCTTGAGGCAGGCTCAATGGGTCAGGTTGCTGAGTGCATTGTCCAACTGGGTTTTAAGCATCCCCAATGATGGAAATTCCAAAACCCCTATTGGAAGCCTGTTCCAATATTTGACCATTTGAATATTTGACCATTTGCATGGTGAAGTCTTTCCTTATATCTAACACGTTTTTACTCGCTCCAAGTTGTGGTTTTAACCTTTTTTCCTGTTACTGGTTACCTTTGACAGAAGTCCAGCTCCATTTTTGGTGCCCTTCCTCTAGGCAGGTGAAGACAACAATAAACTATCTAACTTCTTAAGGCTGAACAAAACAAACTGCCTTGCCTCTTATAATTTAATATGTATGCCAACCACCCAGAACAGGAGTAACTTGATTTTTGGCTGTAGATGGGAGCACATGGCATGGAAGAACGTATTTTAACACCTCTGTGTATCTGGGTAAACCTGAACAGGAATACAGACACATGTCCTGCACAAATAGACAGTGTGCACAGGGTAGTCCCCTGTACATTTGCAGAAAATGCACACAAAGTGGAAAACTAACAAATCAAATGTACTGCAGATCTGCAGATCAGCTTGTACATGCAATGGACAGTTGCCTAGGATTTCTGGGAGCAATGCAGCACATTCAAAGCTATTACTCCTGTAAATGGACAGTTTGGCATTGAGAAGTCCTGGACAGACATAACGTATCAAGCAGGATCAATGAGCGAGCTAAATCCACTTAGTTCCACTCCACTACATCTTCATCTGCCGCCTCTCAGTGCTGTGGGTGATTAGAGCTGAAAGGATCAATGCAAAACAATATCATGTTTCACAGCTGTTTTTGTTTCTATGCAGAAACTTAATCTGAATCACATTCTCCTGGGTGACTATAATTTTTTCTGGAATTTGTCAATATTTGCTTTGTATTCTGATATTTGAAATCTGGCCATGTTGCTTTAGTATCATAAGAACTTTTCTATTTTATGCATAACATATTTAGTCACAGAACAGACACTATAGCATCTCATGGAATAAGGGAAAAATACATTTTATAGGCATTACATGGGCACATAAATTGTCCAAGACAATTAGTTTTTAAGCTGTCATTCAAGCCTGTTTTGTATAGCTACACACTGCGATGTTATTTACATTATAAATTTGCAAATCACAGTTAAACCCATAGATAGCCCTCAACATGGAGCATTCAAGGACAGAGAGTTCACATATCAAAGGACAAGAACATTCTGAGTGGAGTCGACCATTCCATATAAACAGTTTTGATACAAATCACATAATGGAATAAGTATAAGTATATTCTATCCTGTGGAAAAAGAAGGAGAAAATCAATATGCATTTTTGATAGTGAGTGGAAATGTG
Organism: Hemiprocne comata; assembly: GCA_020745705.1. Classification (NCBI taxonomy): domain Eukaryota; kingdom Metazoa; phylum Chordata; class Aves; order Apodiformes; family Apodidae; genus Hemiprocne; species Hemiprocne comata. The sequence goes on from CM036588.1 coordinate 93,025,256, forward strand.
GCAAAAAATTTATATAAAACTTTTGAAGGACAGAATGACAGCAATATGTATAATATGTTTTAATTTTCTTTCATATATATGTACAGACACAGATATTGCTACAGTATTTTTTTAATCCCTATCTAGTACTTACTGTTATTTGGTTCTGATGATAAACCTACTTTTTGTATCCCACAAGAGGAACTTCAGGTTATTTCTTCACCTGTGCTCTTACATATATGTCAGAGATTAAGTCATGTCACCCATATTGCTCATACACAGAACAGGAGTCATATATATGCAAGAGGTATTTTTAGGTGCACTTCATTCAGCTTTCCTGGGCTTGTCTACATAGACAGCGGCTGGACCAGCCAGCATATCTGTGTTTATATGGTCACCCCTGAGGTACCTGGAGCAATGCCCTTCAGGCTTTGCTATGATCTATTTTAGGTAACTTTTCTATTCCTCATTCTCTCCTCTCCTGAAGCCCATCAAATTTTGCTAGGCTTGTGGGTTAAAGGAGAATCTCTGCTTACCTCTGCCTTCTAGCTTGTAACCTTGTTAGTGACAATGCCACTTCCCTCTTTATTTTTACAGCAGCTGTCCTTTCTGTAGCCCTTCTCTCTCTCCCTTTTACTCAGCTTGTCTACCAGAAAAAAATGAAAAGCCTATGTTCAAATACTCATGGAGATGGGAATGGGAAGAGAAAGACTCCTATCTCTCCAAACAAGTTTTTGTAAATGCAAGCTATTAATTTGAAAGCAAAGGCAGACAGGAGTTATTCGATGCTGACAGCACCTTGAGCGCTCTGCTGAGCCTTTCCAGACGTTCTCAATTTGTGTCACCAAATGGAAGTCCTAATCCAGACTGTCTATGTCACAAAAACCTAGAAGGTATAAATTTACAAAGACATAAAAGTTAGCTTTCCAAAAGGGCCAGAATTCCTCAGTCGAACTGGTCAGTTTTTACATTTCTAGACTTTTTGTTAAGTATTTCAAAGTACTTTCAGAAACCACCATGCCAGGTGATACACTCTTGCATTCATTGCTGGAAAACAACACAAAAGTTGCAGCTACGGAGTCCATTATTTCGTGACAACTTAAGACTGGATGCCAATTCTAGTTTTTTTGCAAGAGTTTTTTCTTTCCAGAGGAATAGTGTTAATTCTGTTGGTTCTTCCAACTATGAGCTAAAAAACCTGCAATCATTGCACTGAATATATATCATTTTTGTTATTTCAATGCACATTGAGTAAAAATATTGCTTTGGGTTTTTGGTTTGGATTTTTATTTTTCACTACTCCTCTCCTAATAGTTCCTGGCATTTAGTATGCTTTTCTTGCCACTACTGAGCCCCAAACTAGCATTTTAATAGAATTATCAATTGTAATGCTAACATTTCTTTCCTGAGATCTCAGGACCATCACTGTTGGGATGGTTTACTCTCTTTTCCTCATTCACAGTGCTTTGCATCTAATCTGCACGAAATTATTCTATTAGTTACTCAATATTCAAAGGTGCTTTGTGCAGTTCTTCCCAAACAGCCCTCAACTTTACTCTCCTGGAAAGGTTACTATCCTCAGAAAACAGAATAATCCCCTTCTTAATATTATCTGTGAATCCAATTATTGATTCATGCGCTGATTTTCTTTATCAGCTATAAAGGGAGAGTGTAAAATGGATAGATTAGACTTAGAGAACTACATTCTATCAAATGCTATGTCTTCATAAGATTTCTCTTTTTGATTGAAACCCTAAGAAATTATAAATTATTTGTGAAATTATCTACTTCAGACCTAAACAATACTCAGCTTTCATTAACATGACAAGTTTAACATTTGAGACTACAATGAAACAGTAATCTAAGGGCAGAGTATAAAGGTTACCAGTAATTTGTCTTCAACTGTGTGTTTAATGCCTGTTATAGATATATACCTTCAAAAGGAAGAGCTACTTCTATAATTTTATTTATATCAGGGGAATCTCTTCTACTTTCACCCTGTGGAGTATTTTATTTTATTTTACTTTACTTTACTTTACTTTACTTTACTTTACTTTACTTTACTTTACTTTACTTTACTTTACTTTACTTTACTTTACTTTACTTTACTTTACTTTACTTTACTTTACTTTATTTTTTTATTCTAATGTCCTGGCTAGGGTTTTCCAAGCAAGGAGGAGTTCATTGGAATTCTGTGGTTGCAGAGGAGCACTAGTAACGCTGTCAGACAAAAGAAGGCCTCGTATGTGGCAATGATGGGAAAGCAACACAGGTGCACCAAAAATAGGACATTAACAGAAAAGTAAGCCAAAATACTGCACAGCACATGGGGTGCTAGAGTGCTATGTTTCTCTTTCTGATCATTCCACATTAAGTTGGTGTGCTGCTATATTGGGCCAGGTAATATAAGTAAAGAGAACAGTATATTTATGCCAAGAATTTTGAAAGCACACACTAGTAAGCAACAAAATGTTAATGTTTTCCCACAGTTAATTCAGTGTTTTTAGTTGCCTTCTTCATGAGTTTCCAGAAACTTGGTTCCATACACATTGGAGAAGGAATATTCCACTTGTGCCTGGCTCATTCATATAGAAATAATAGTCCTTAAAAACAAAATGAAAATATTTTTCCTGCACAGGCATTTGATTTTATAGATATGTAAACATATCTAGTATCTTATTATAGATGTAATTCTTAGACATTTTCAATGTCCTTGACAGAATACCTGTAAAGTTGGCTGATAATACCAAACTGGGAGGGGTGGCTGACACTCCAGAGGGCTGTGCTGCCACCCAGTTTGACCTGGACAGGCTGGAGAGCTGGGCTGAGAAGAACCTAATGAGGTTCAACAAGGGCAAGTATAGGGTCCTGCACCTGGGGAGGAAGAACACCATGCACCAATATAGGTTAGGGGTGAACCTGCTGGAAAGCAGTTCTGAGGAGAAGGATCTGGGGGTCCTGGTAGACAGTAAATTATCCATGAGCCAGCAGTGTGCCCTTGCTGGCAAGAAGGCCAATGGAATCCTGGGATGCATAAGGAAGAGTGTGGCCAGTAGGTTGAGAGAGAACGTTCTCTCCCTCTACTCTGCCGTGGTGAGGCCCCATCTGGAATACTGCATCCAGTTCTGGGCTCCCCAGTTCAAGAGAGACAAGGAACTACTAAAGAGAGTCCAGTGGAGGGCAACAAAGATGACTGGGGGGTTGGAGCATCTCACTTATAAGAAAAGGCTGAGAAAACTGGGACTCTTTAGCCTGAAGAAGAAAAGGATGAGGGAAGGCCTTATGAATGCCTGTAAGTATCTAAAGGGTGGGTGCAAGGAGGATGGAGCCAGACTCTTTTCAGTAGTTCCCAGTGACAGGACAAGGGGTAAAGGGCACAAGCTGGAACACAGGAAGTTCCATTTAAATATGAGGAAAAACTTCTTTACAGTGAGGGTGACAGAGCACTGGAACAGGCTGCCCAGGGACGTTGTGGAGTCCCCTTCTCTGGAGATATTCAAGACCCATCTGGATGCAGCCCTGAGTAATGTGCTCTAGGGGATCCTGCTTTAGCAGGGGAGTTGGACTGGATGCTCTCTAGAGGTCCCTTCCAACTCTCAATATTCTGTGATTCCATGATTCCTTTAAATGGCAGATCAACCCTGATAATCGGCAAATAAAAATGTTATTTTGATGAACTTGTAGCTTAACTACTCTTTTGAGTAAGAATTGATTTCAAATACTGATTTACTAAAATGAGGATAGCTCATATTTTATTATCTTCAGATCAATTGTGCCAAAGATATGCAATGACTAGGGCAATAGAAATCAGCAGATTGACCTGCAAACTTGTGCAAAGATTATTTTATCTGAAGACTCTTAAATTCCTTTTGTGGGTTTCTATGTATGTATTTGTATAGTAAGGGTTTCTAATGGATGTTTCACGAGACATTTGAGAAGCAATTTGTGAGCCAATAGCAGCTCCTGAATCAAAACATAAGCCTTACCTTCTTAACTAGACATGTCAAGTTTCATTCCTGGAAGAAAACTCCATCTGCTTTGATCACATGGTAGATGAAAGAAAACATTATCAGAAGAAATAAGAAGAGAAATAAAAAGGGGAAGGATGATCTTGCTCCTGCACCCTAATCACTGATCAGAACTGATCTACTAGTACATGAGGAAGAGTGTTTAGTAATGATTGATCATAGGCAGACCGAGGATGGTATTTATTCTATCCAGAAATGCTGTCTCCATGTTGGGCAAAGAGTTGATGAACTATATTACCTTTCTAATTAAAGGAGAGATTGAGACATATTCTGAGGAAAGTTCACCCCATCTCAAGATAAATTTGCACTTGGTGTGGACTAAATCACACTCTAGAGTTACCTGTCTCCTCTACTTACAACTGAGTCCTAAACAATTATTTTCAACTAACCATCTAATTTTTAGAAAACTAAAATAAAGGAAGATGAGTCCTATATGGAAAGCAATGAATTAATTTGTCTCAAGCCCCCACAGTGAAAACAGACCAAACAGATCAAAGTGAATGAACCAATGAGTAAGTGTAAACACAGAAATTGTTAGATTATTTATTCCAACCAATTTTGATTCCAAAAAGCTTATGCCTCTTATCAAGTATAATGACTAACCTGAAATTCTGTCTTCCCTATTTAAATTTACAAACCTGAGTTAGTGCCTGCTTCCATCAGTTGTGCAAACGTGACGAACCACGTCACTCATATGGACGTGAGCGAAAGTTCTGAAAAAGTAGCAGCAGTTTCTGGTCTTCTGTTTGTGCAGCATAAAGCACAAGCAATCAGCAACAAGACAGCCTTACAGAAATTTCTTAAGCTTAACACTGCATACTCAGAGGAATTCACAGTTCTTTTCTCATGTCTTCCATCTGGGTTCAACTGATTGCAACAAGATCCCTGTCCTAAAGCAAATTAATGTTTGCTTATGAGGCAACAGAAATATGTCTGAGCCTTTTCTTGTCTTTTACTGAAAATCTAATTAAAAGATCATGTCACTTATGCAAGTAGATCAACCCCTATACAATTCAGAAGTAAAACTCAAGTATCTTATAAATCTAAAAGCGGTTGCTTAACTTCAGGAGAAAATTCTTCTCTAAGAAATCTGCTATTTAAATAAAAATGTTATTTGACTATACTTGGATGTGTAAATTGGCTGAAAGGCAGTGTTAGGGTGAAATGGCATGGAGATAGTGCCTAAGTTAAAGAAAAAAGGCACAGTGAATATTTCAATCTCCAGTTTGTCCAACTCACACTTAATCTGGTCTCTATAGTATTTTCCCAACCAGCTTTGCTAACTTCCTTTTAAACTGCTTTATTAATGCTATTTCTTCTTTGTTCTTTAAGTGCAGAGGATCACAAATGCAGACCCAGGGCACTCTGTTCCTTAACTCTGAGGACCTGAACAATATTCAAGGTCTTGCCACATAATTTTTAATAGCAAGATAATCTAATAGCATGAGTTAGGTGTCACAACAGTTATTTAAGTAGAACTTATTTGAAGATTTCTAATTTCCTGATAGAAATTTGACCAGTTGATGTAAGTCTATTCTCACTCCAAAGGGAAGCTAAAGACCACAGTAAGGTCATTCCATTTTTTACTTGCAGAAATCATGGTTCTTGAGTTACAATTTTATCTTAAAGATTTTACACTGATTTTTACACGTTGTCTTACTGACTTGGAAAAGACATTCTGCCCTTCTGTTATTTTACTCTTTATGGCTAGTGATTTGCCAACAGTTCAAATGACTATGCAACATACTCTAACCTGCCTCCCAATGTCTCACTGGAACTTCCGAAGAAGTTAATAAAGAGAAGTTTCAAACAGCTTCCTGTGTAAGCTAAGGCCTAAAAGGGAAAAACAAAAACTGAACCCCAAGAAGAGAGATGAATGAGTGACTGCCAAGAGATAATATCCTTCCTTGGGCTCTCTGAGTGTGCACGTAGAATATGAACCAGGACCAGAGACATTGAATGCTTGGGATACTGTTACCAGTTGTAGGAAAATGAGGGTGACAGAAGGCTTTTGGAACTGACCTTTAGTAAATTAAGCATAGTTACTCTCTTCCTTGTCAGCTGTCTTTGAAAGCCCTGTTACTTTATATATTTTGTGAATAAATGCTTTGATTTGTTTTCATTTTAACCTGATTTCTAGAAAGGTTATCACAAAATACCTATGGAAAAACACATCCAATGAGCCTTCCATTTCATACAAGTGATAATCTTGTTTCAATTAGGCTTTTGGAGCACTTTTTCAGTGGCTAGAATCCACAGGGAGTATTTTCAGGTTATCTAGTGAGAAACTCTATACCCTTCCAGTTAACCAGATAAGATGCTTAGAGAGCCACTAGGAGGGAGGCTGAGGAGGAAGGAGTGTCTTCTGTCAGCAAGTGTGAACAGATAAGCTTTCTAGCATAGCTTTCTAGCATAGAAGAATAGGGAAGCTCTTAGGGAGCTTATAACACATACTTTTCAATGAAAAAGAAAACCCCAAAGTTTCTTTGTTTAGAAATTAAAAATGTCTCTCCAAACAGTCTCGTGCTTAAAGGAACTTTATTTCTCCCAAGACCAAACTCCCACTGCTTATCTGACTGTCAGCTTGTTTTCTGGTTCATCCCACATATACTTAGACAGTCAACTGTAATCAAAACAATGCCAAAGCAATCACAATTGCAAAAAGCCTCAGAGGAAATCTTTCAGACTACATGGCTGAGCTTCCATTCAGACCCTGCCACAGTGGTCTGTACCTTGGGAAGAGGATCCTATTGTTCCAGCTATGATTAAATAAAAATTCATTTAATTGCTTCTTAATTCAGTATAAAAGAAGAGGAAAAAACAAATCTGTATGTGAGATTTGGATTAATCCAGTGACACACTTTCTGGAAGAATTGTACCTTCCAGCAAAACAGTTACATCCTGGGTGTAGAGGTACGAGGTGTTTACTCAGCCAAAGAAGATTCAAGCTTTCAATTCCTAGCATGATGCTATCAAAATGGAATTTAAAAATATCTTCATGCATTTGCTAATGTGAAAAAAACAACTTATCCAAAAGATTAGCCCAAATGAGTATTTTAATTATATATTCGATAAATTCCCTTTCTCTTGCCAATTTAGTTCCTGCAGAAGAAACAGAAAGCCTTTGAGAGTTTTCAAGCTCTGCTTCTGGCAAAGAGGAACTGAACATTTCAGCTGCTTATCACCAGACTCAGTGTTGAGAATGACCTTCGTGACACCAGTATGTATCTTCGGATTCACTAGAGCAAATTTGCCTTTTGCTAGGTTTATCTGCTGGAAAAACTGCATTTGTAATCATTTGTATGATAGTTATAATCAGTAAAATTAAAGGACTTCTAGAAAACCAAACTGGAGGCAGTCTTAAAATCTCTGAGATGTCTTAGAAAAACAAGCGCCCTGGAATTGTGAACAATGAATTGGTCAGAGATTGCACAAAAATCTCCATTGGCCCTAATTCTGTGCCTGAAACATCTTCCCAGTAAAAAAGAAGAATTATTCCTACAAAAGATCTTAGCCATTTTAGTACACTGAAAGGCACGTGGAATGGCAGATGCTAATGTTGACGATTCCCTGTATTAGAAAAAGGAAAAGCAGAAAAGGAAGAGGTTCAGAAGTCACACTCCTTTCATTAGCTGGACACAAATAACTGATTTCCTGGCATTTTTTGCTAACTACTGAGAAAAGGGGGAGGAAGCTCATGCATCCTTCACCTCTTTGCAACAGCTTAAAGGCCAGAAGAGTTGGACCGTATAGCTGAATTGAGTTGCTTCTGTAACACATTCTGCTGATGTGAAGAAGATTATGTGCATGGTTTTTTTGCTGGTGCTATTAGTGTGGAGGAGAATTAGACTGATAACTCTGAAAGGTAGCATCTGCATGTTGCTGCATGTAGCCATGAAATAAAAAGTCATCTAATGTAAAACTGTCAGGTCTCAAGGCAATACAGCACCAGAATTTTTTACACAGCAGTTGGGCAGTGATTGTGAGAGTGATGGACCAGCTTAATGCATTATTTTACATATTTTGTGCTCCTGCAACATCAGATACTTTATTTGTTGAAGTTTTGGCTCTTTGGCCATCACAGTCCTCTTGCCTCTTTACTGATGTGAGTGTATTGATGCGTTATCAATTTTGCCTATTTACCTTCACCTTCATGGCCAGACTGCAACACATATTACTTGCAGATTGTCTATACAGCGAAAAGAGACAGCTATATATATATAAAAAAATAATATTTTTCATATGATGTACAGATATTTTCACTTTCAGCTGAAGCGTATTAAACTGACTTACTTTGAAGCGTATTAAACTGACTTACTTAAAATAAGAATGTACAGAGTGAAAAAGCAAATCAGGGTGTGAATTGCTGTATAAAGAACTGAGCAGTTAAGAAAGCTGCCAGTTCTTTCTCCACATAAGGAAGCTATGGCAGACTGTGTGGTAAATGTTTCTTGGCATTCCCATCTATAAAGACTTCCCTGTGGAATAGATTAAGTCTAATTCTTTGAGTCCACTTTTAAATATTTTAAGAGAATGCTATATAGAAACTCATATCTATCATGATTTATCACAATGTCTGACAGAGGTAGACTGTTAGTCCTCTGAAAGCAAATAAAATATGTTTATGCATGTATATGTAATAGGTAGACATTTTCAGGGAAATGCAAATTCAAAATGATACTGAATTTTGCAGCTTCCATTTATTACTCTTATCTCTCTGTTTTCTAGAACATTCATTTGGTGCTTGAAAATAACCCTGCATGTATTCCACTGATTTCACTGTCTTGGGCGCATGAAGTGTAACTCACAATGGAGTAGAGATTCATTCTTTTCCTCTTATAGCACTGTAAGACACCTCCCAAACTTCCCTGTGTAATGTCATTAGGATTTTAACTTGAGCAAGAAAAAAAAGTAATCTTTGACACATGCTATTCTTTTGGTATGAAATTAACTTTATCTGAAATTCTATTAAAGTCACAGCCAAAATATATCACTGTAAATATGCTATGTATAATAACAAGTGAAAATGCTGTTAGTGTTTCACCAGTGCTGATTTACATCTTCTGCATAACACATGACACAGAACAGCAAGAAGACACAAAATGGAAATGACGATATGTAACACCTTTATTATTTATTTATTTATTATGCAAATATTTTCAACAATATTAAAAGCAACCCAGTACTGGTAATACTGAATTCCTTTTCTTCAGAAAAACATAAAAAGAATCATTGATCTAGCTAATACTACCCCAAAACTTATTATACCCTTTCTGAACTTTCTACATTGGGAATATGCACTGAAGAATGGAAGTATCTGCATGCCTGCACTTCATTGTATAAAATAATAATTTACATAGAAAGTAAATGCAGAATTTCCCAGAGAGATACTATCTTCTAGCAAAAAAATACTGTGTATATCTCCATGAAAGTCAGGTGAGCTGTGTCTACCTGGACTTTTGTAAGGCCTTTGACACTGTCTCCCACAGCATTTTCCTGGAGAAGCTGGTGAATCATGGCACAGACAGGTGAACTCTTCACTGGGTAAAAAACTGGCTGGATGTCAGGGGCCAGAGAGTTGTGGTAAATGGGGTCAAATCTAGTTCGCAGCCGGTCACCAGTGGTGTCCCACAGGGCTCAGTTCTGGGGCCAGTCTTGTTCAATATTTTTATCAGTGATCTGGATGAGGGGATTGACTGCAACTTCAGTAAGTTCGCACACGAAACCGAATTGGGTAGGAGTGTTGATCTGCTTGAGGGTAGGAAGGCTCCACAGAGTGACCTGGACAGGCTGGATCAATGGGCTGAGGCCAATTGTATGAGGTTCAATAAGGCCAAGTGCAGAGTTCTGCATTTCAGTCACAACAACCCCAGGCAACACTACAGGCTTGGGGAAGAATAGCTAGAAAGCTGCCCAGTAGAAAAGGACCTGGGGGTGCTCGTGGACAGCTGACTTAACATGAGCCAGCAGTGTGCCCAGATGGCCAAGAAGGCCAAGAGCATCCTGGACTCTATCAGGAATATTGTGGCCACCTTTTAAAATGGTCCAGTTATACCTAGGTTACAGTAGATGCCTAAAATAAAAGAGTCGCTTATCAAAATATTTTAAAGTTTGTGCCTACATTACATTTCTGAGCAAGTGAAATAAGTAATTTCTGAGGGAACCACTAGATGCAGCTGTTTAGATTTTAAGATCTTCAGGTTGTTTGGGATTTTTCTGTACATATCTTTAACTCATTTATCGTAATGGGTTCTTAAGTCACTGGACACTACAATATGAAAGCTTGGATTCATACAGGATTTTATCTTTTGTTTTTATTATTATTATCAACATCTTTGAAAAGGATAAAATATGTGTCTTCATAACACAGTAATCAAGAGCTTCCTCAAGTTTTTCGAATTAGCTGACATGAAGACATATCTACATTGGGAGTTTTATGACAGAATATTTCTGGGTAAAAATCATCAGTGCTGAAAGAGGGTGGTAAAATATATATGATGTTTACAAATAACTTATCACTCAATACACATAGGGAATGGCAGGAAAGTATAAATTAGAGGCGGATTAACAGGGAATATGTGAAGTTGTCAGGTAATCGTATAAATCTCAGTAGAAGTTTATACATAAACATTTTTTTAAACTAATGAAAATAAGTCAGTTGCAGATTGACGATGCATTTTACAAATGACAGCATTTCAACACACAGGAGCTATCATCTGTATAACCTTACACTGCATACTTACTGGCTAAGAAAGGCAAGAAATGCTAGGACATCAACAACCGAGTAAACTATTGCAGTATTTACTTAGCATCCCATTGATTTCAGTAGTAAAAGTATGGCTTTAATAATTGCTTAATAGGTCAGTTATATATACCCAGCTGGAAGACATATGCTCAAACAATAGCATTTCTGTGAGGTTTTTTTATGAGAAGGATAATGTTATGAGTTCAACAGGATAGTGGTCTGCATTCCCAAAGTATTTTATGATTGCACTGTAAGATGTATCTTACTAAGCAGTAAGTGTTACATAGATATTTTTGTGTGCAAAGTTTAACGAACTCTGGTAATGAGCAGAGATGGGAAAGCATACTGCTATTTCCCTCAAGCTTGCTTGGAAATTCAGGAAGATATAGTTCATGTTTATCTCTTTTCTCTTCCCCCGACTTATGCTGGTGGTAAAGAATAAAACGGCAACAACCTTCTGCTTGGTTTACAACCTAAGCGGCTTGTCTGAGATTTGGGCATGTCTTTACCCTTAGCTGTAGAATAGGCAGAGAACATAGATGCTAAATTAGTAGAGAGAGAAATGTAAAGAAAATCTGCAGAGCTCTGGAAGCAAAGTTGAGAGGCTGGCCACGTTGAATGTTTCCTGAGGCAGGTAGGGGAGAGTTTGAAGAAACAGACTATTTACATACATTTAGTTTCCGGTATGGTTGTGTCAGTTTGGCACTGAGTTGGCAGTTTCTCGATTCACCCTTCCCCCCCCTCCTCCCCCAAGGTAGGGAAAAAGGGAGAAAAATGATAAAGAGAGACTCTCTGGGTTGAAAAGTGACACAGATTTGTTTCAATTATTGGTGACAAGGGAATATATATTTGCAAAGGGATGTGCAACACCCGACCCCCTCCCTCCTCCCCTGACCACTTTCACGGTCTCCCAGCTGAAGGGGGGAGTGTCCGGGTGCACGGACGGGGCCCTCGGGTGTCGGCTGTAAGGAAAAATGGAAAAAAAAACAAAGAGAGAGATCCGAAGAGAGGGCGATAGAAGCGACAGTAAGCAGAAAAGTGAGAAAAAAGGAAAACGAGAGGCTTGACTTCTGTGATATATTAGCCTATACTGAAAGCCAAATAGAGAAAATATTATGAGAAGGGAATAGTTTGGTTTGCTGATCCTGCCTTCAGTCTAATCTGCTCCCCTGTAGCAGGGGGGGGGAGGCTGCAGACAGCCAGAAGTGACCTTGGTTGTTATCAGTCCACTGGCACTGCTAAAAAGTTTGCTGAAAGGAAAAAAAAATCAGCAAAGAGCTTGCTCAAACCAAGACAATGGTTTACCCCAGCAGGATTTGTAGGCATTCCTGCTCTGCTTCAACATATTTGGAGCACCAGAGCTCAGGCTGAGCAACTCAGATTTTGAGTTAACTGAAGATTTTCTATGCAAAAAGGCATGCCGAAGCATTTGAATTTTGAGAGTAGGGTACACTGGCTCTGCAAGGAAAGACATAGAGTTCAGTTTGAGTTCACTGGGTCTGCCCTGCATGCAGTACTTCAGGCAGTCAATTGCTTTTCTGTAAGAAATAAAAGGTAAAAGTGTAAAATCATAACATAATAAAAAAGACAAATCTAGCTCTTATTTCAAAAGCATCGTGTCTCCTGTGTCTCTCACAACATAAATCTCACTCTCTCAAAGCTCATTTTAAATATCATAAGATAAAGATGACAATGGTGTAACTTTACGTTGTTACATCTTGGACTGAAACATAGTTGAAGAGACAACTTTTTGCCCCAATCCTAATGCTTATTCTAGTTAAGCTTTAGATAATCATTTCACAGAGGAGTGTAGTGATAATAAATATAAGACAGAAGGAAAATTGAGGAAAAAAACAACTGTATGTTGTTTTTAGAGACTTAAAAATGCATTATTTTTCCTTTGAATAAGGAAATATTTGAGAAATATTCATGAAGCAGCATTTTGAATGAAAAACCTGAGGGAAAAGTAGAGGAAAGAAGGAGGAGGAATGCCTGCTAGCTGTTTTACATTATGCTCCTTTTTTATGAGTTTTCTTCTCATGGCCCCTAAAAGATCCTTATACTTAAATACCACTACCAAATAATTTGTTTTCCTCCCTCTGAAGGCAATGTAACTTGATGACATAAAATAATGCAACTTTCAGAGAGATAAAAAATGGCAGGTACCAGATACCCTTCAAAATTCAGTACAGTTATATCACCAATTGTTTTAATTTATATGGTTGCAGGATAAACAACATAATACAAAATCTACTAATGTGCAATCAAAATGCAAACAAACGACATACACTACTGAATTAGGGTGGATTAATCTTTTCTAATTTAGACATATAAAAGTTACACAATGAAGACTTTAGAGATACTAGAGAAAAAAAAGGCATCTTCATAAGGTGATTAATCTCATCCTAGCGTGTGTCTGGATCATGCAGCATGATTTGTGTTTCAGAGCACAAAGGGATCCAAGCATGCCTAGCCGAGGTTCAGATGTTTCACTTTTCAATACCTAAGGATAGCTAAAGTTATTCCTATGTATTACACATATATTAGGAAAAACCTGTCATACAGCAAAATACTGTAAAAGTGAGTAATAACTAAGGTACCAGGAATTCTCATGGTAACAAGTTAAGACAATAGAGTTTTTATTTTGACCCTGCAGGCATAATACATGTCTTCAGTGCACAAGGTAATAATTTTCTTATTTGTTATCTTATTAAAATGATCCTGTATGTGCTTTCAGATTTAAATTACTATGGCTTTTATTATGGCTACACTAACTTTCTAGGGTACTTCACACTGGGACTAAATCATGTACTGAACCATTAATTCTCCTCGGAAGAATCCTCCTCTTACTTGCACAAAGTAAAAATTACCTGTATTAACTATTTGTTAAGTGTGGGCTAATATATGCAATTTAAACTTATGATTTTTTAAAACCTAAAAGTAGCTACTTTTTTAGAATTTTTCTGGACATGTAATGTTTTTACTCAGTAGCAAGAGAGCTTTTTTACCACACCAGTTTTTTACACAAGAAATAGATATTTGTACTGAGGTGAAAATTCCAAAACCAAGCATGGTACTCTAGATGTGAAGCCACTGTGACTTTGTAGAATACTGGTGAACAAACTGTTCTTCTATTGCACACCTGGAATAGTCTGTTCAGTTTTGCTTCCCGCTCTACGAAAAAGATATGGACAGGCTGGAGAGGGTGCCGAGAAGGGCCATGAAGGTGGTCAAAGGACTAGAAAGCCTGCCATATGATGAAAGACTGAGATAACTGTGTTTATTCAGCCTTGAGAAAAGAAAGCTTAAGGGAGACCTCATCACCATGTTCCAGTACCTAAAGGGATGCTACAAAGAAGGTGGAGACTCCTTTTTTACATGAAGTCACATGGAAAAGACAAGAGTTAATGGGTGCATGTTACTCCTGGAGAGATTTCAATTAGACAGAAGAGGAAAATTTTTCTCAATGAGAACAATCAGACGTTGGAATAATCTCCCCAGGGAAGTGGTGGATTCCCCAACATTAGAAAATTCAAGGCTCAGCTGGACAGGGTGCTGGGCCATCTTGTCTACACCATGGTTTTACTGAGAAGGGTTTGACCAGATGATCCTTGAGATCCCTTCTAGCCTAGTATTCTAGGATTCTATAATTTCTATCACTGGTGAAACAATTCTTTTCAGCTGAACCTACCACTAAGTGTATACAATGCTGTCTCACATGTGGTCTATCTGAGACCACCAATTCAGAACATGAAAAAATGGCTAAAAATTGTTCAGTGCTGACCTAAGATAATGGAAGCAGTGTTGTTAAGTTGAAAGTTCCGTGTATCCTATTATATATCCCTTGATACATTTAGGTGTCTGTTGCTATTCTGGTACATGAATGTATTTCACAAATTATGTTTCAGCCACAAAGACTTCACAGCAATGAAAAAAAATCTGACATCATTAGGGGAATTTGAAACGTTGTTAAGAAAGGTAGGAATTTGGAAAGAAGGGCTCCAAATATTTAATGGAATAGAAAACGGCTTATATATAAACAAAAACATGGTCCACGAATATAGTAATTGGACCATGTTTTAAGTGACTTATGAGTATTTTCCACATCAAAGCACATAGTGTGACTGACAATAAAAGAAGTATTAAAATAAATTATCTCAAACCTATGGGATGACTGCAGGATTTAAGACAAATCAGAAATACAGTAACACTTCACAAAGGATAAAGCATCAAACCTAAGAAAGCCAGAGACAAAATATGGAGAAAAAAATCTTTAAAAAATATATTTCAGAGATGAAACATCAAAACACTGTCTTTTTGCACCTTGTTAGGAAGTGCATGATTGAGTTATACACAGTGGGTACATAAGAACTTGTTTTCTAGAGAATAATGCTTTGAGCAGTATGCATTGGAAAAGCCCTTTCAACCTTAAACATCACAGCATTACCTTTGTAATTGACATAATGTTCACTGAGAGCATGGGAAGGAAATAAAAAAACAATCCTCCGACTCCTTTTTAATTTCAGATGTTCCTGTAGCCTTTGATTATTTTTTAGATTCTCTGCGTTGGGATTTACTGTAGTTTTGTGTTAACCTATCAAATCCAAATGCTTTGTTTACGAAATATTTTTGATCAAGGTATCGGGCCAAAAGAATCCTTTATTCTAATATAGATTTCAAGTATTCCTCTATGATTTTCAGCTGTAGAGACTTTAGAGGAAATTTCTCTAAACAGATTTTATTTTATCATCTCTAAGCTGCATTTATTTTAAAAATATTAAACTTTTGATAGTGAATTTACCAGTTAAGAGATTGAGGAGTTGACAGTCCAAAGATCAGGTCTCTTCCAAATCTAATTTTAAATTAATAACAAAGGTTTGAATTTGTTCTGATGGATCTTGGACCACACTACCCCATCTTAGTAATTCATCACTAACTGATGAAGGTATTGAGAGCAGCCCTGCAGAGAGGGACTGTGGGATACTGGTGGGTGAAAAACTGGATATGAGCTGGCAGTGGGCACTTGCAGCCCAGAAAGCAAAACATACCCTGGATTGCATAAAAAGAAATGTTGCCAGCAGTTTAAGGGAGGTGATTTTACTCCACTACCCCTCTACTCTGCTCTCATGAGACCTCACCGGGAGTACTGTATCCAACTCTGAGGTCCTCAGTACAGGAAAGACATAGCCCTGTTCTAGTGGGTCCAGAGCAGAGCTGTGAAAATGATCAGGGGGCTGGAGCACCTCTGCTATGAAGAAAGCCTGAGAGAATCAGAGTGGGTCAGCCTGAAGAAGAGAACGCTTAGGGATATCATATTGTGCCTTTTCAATGTCTAAATGGGGCCCATAAGAAAGATGGAGACAGAGTTTTTACCAAGGTCCCTAGTGACAGGACAAGGGAAAAATTTTTTAAACTGGATGAGGGTATTAGATTAGACATTCATCAGGTTGTCTGGGGCTTTTAGCAGCCTTACCCAATGGAAGGTGTCCCTGCTCAAAGAAGGGAGGTTGGACTAGCTGACTGTCCTTTGCAACCCAAATTGTTCAGTGATTGTTGTGATTTTGTGTGATGAACCTCAGCCAACACTTACATCTTCTTTCTTTTTGCTACAAAATCTCACCTAGTATTTTTATAACCTCACTGCAACTCATTGTCTGGTAGTGAGTCTTGACATACCATTTTTAAAATCCAGCACAACCCAAAAAGGACAGCCATTTCTTGAAAAGTTTTCATGGTCATCTTGCTGTATGGCTTTAAAACGATTGGGAAATGGGATTTACACCAGCCAGCTTAGTGTAATCTTTGTCTAGATCTGTAAAAATTGAAGGAGTAGTTGCGTATTGTTCTTTCCTTCCTTTTTGTCATCTGTTGTTTTAGTAGACACAGGATGTGCTAGTAACTTTCTGTAAAACCACATGAGAATTCCCAAAGGCAATATTGCAGTATGCAAGCTGTATCACCCAAATGTTAAAATAAACATAACAAAACTCCTTCCCAGGGTACATTTTCCATAATGAATATTGCATTAGATATAATACAAAGAAGAGACAAGTAAAACAGAAGGGATTATTTTGCTTGTTAGCTTGTTATTCAGAAAAGAAACAAATACCCAAACACATTTTAAAACCTGAATGGATGTTATCCTGCCTCTTTCAGCTATTTTGCAGTAAATACTCTGTTGTAAGCATTTAATCCACAAGTTATTCACTATATGACAAACTTCACTTTAGTCTTCCACATTCCATCTGCATGCTGTAAAGAGTATGCAGTTTACAGCTGAGACTTTAGGTTTTTACAGTACTTAAGTTTACAAGTAATTGTGTAATAATTGCTGTTGCCTTGTAAGCTGAGTTTCATAGGACACCTTTTTTCAGCTACTGAGCTGAAGTCCTCAAATGAGATAGGCAAACGTAAGCACTGCATTGCTTAACCATGACGAGCTTGACAGGTTTCTGTGTATGTGTAGGAGAAAAATGGAAAAAAAATGTCAATTTATTTTGAAAAAGTGGGGGCACTTAGAGTTTATAGGAGTCTCCAGAGATAATGACAGCTGGAGGGAAGCAGTAGGACTCCAACTTTGGATACTTTAATTTAATTGTCTCCCTTTATGTGGACTAACCTCCAGTTTCTGTTTCTTAACCTCTTTGTTTTTCTCACTTGCACGGCCTGGAATATAGTAGTCCTGTGGTGTGTTCATTTAACAAAATGAAGATAGAACCTTTGTGTCAATCTGGAAGTGCTACTCAAAACGTGCATTAATCTTCATGGAGCTGCTGTGGCGAACATTTTCACATGGATCTATCCCTCTAATTAAGCCACCTATCTGAGATACCTCAGTTAGAGGAATATTTTTAGGTAGACCACATCTGTAGAGAGTGAAGAGAGGCAGGCAACACTAATGGGTAATTCACATAAATCAAATAAATACTTTGAAAAAGGGCCTTCTCTCTGAGAACACTATCAATCAGAAAGGAATGCATTTTTATTTAAAATCAACTGCATAATGGAATAGCTTCCATACCATTAAATCAAATGCCTTCATAAGCGCTTACCTCAAGAAACAAAAGGCATAACAAGGAAAACATTACTTTAAAATATATGCAAGCAAACAATCTCTTGCTGTGAAGTATGCCTACATTTAAGTACAGACCTGGTAACTGATTCTGAGAGTCAGCTGGATGAAAACAGCTTCAAATCCTAATCCTGCAATGTAAATTTAAAATAATTCATCACCATGTGGAAGACTTTGAGACAGGCATATTTCAAGTATCAACAGAAGTGTACACTCAGAATGTGAAGTTTATTTAGCTTTTTGTTTGAAAAAAAAAAAAGGTTTCTAGGACATACTTTCTGAGATTCAGGTTGTATTTCTGCTATCATTTGAATCCACAAAGACAAAACAATGTCATGCAGTGATATGGGTGTGACATTCTGATCTACAGTGCTTGTCTCAAACAATCCAAGAGATAAGCAGTGTACTTTGGCACTCAGGATGTCTGGTGTTTGTCCTGAGACATCTGAGAGGTAAACAGGACTTGTTGCTGGACTAAAGAGATGTCTCAGCAACCCACCAAACCGTTTTACTCCCCTGTGATATGTACTGGAGAATGTGGTGTGGGACATGGTGAGATTGAAGACAAAGGAACTCTACAGCTGGTGCTGGAGCAGAATATCCAGCAATAACCAGGCCTTGAGACTTTGTGGAAACCAGTGACTTAGCAGCAAAAGATAAAAAGTTCCAGTCTCAAGTGCCCTCCTAGGACCGAACCTCTACTGCAGTAAACTAATCCTGTGGTGCCCAGTTATCTCAACCTCCTGTTTACTGTTGATCAGTGGCTTATCTTATTAATTAGCCAAAGAAAGACTATCTGTAGGACCTAGTCCTGGCACCATACCCTCCTCCCCTCCTATTTCTGAGGCATGAGAAGACAGAGGACAGGGAGAAAGGGGGGGGAGTGGGCAAGAACTGTATAAAAATTTGGGACACTCTGGGTGCAGGGAAGCTCTTCCCCACTGAAGCACTTCCCCACTGAAGCACTTCCCCACTGAAGCGCTTCCCCACTGACAACATCACTGGACCGTGCTGGTAACTATCAACTTGCTAATCTCTGTAATTCTGCTTTCTTCTTTCTTTTCTGGTTCTGTTTTCCTCCCTGTCCTATCCACTCTAGGGACTTTGCTGTGTAACTCCAATAAAGTTCCATGTGCACGTGACATCTGACCTAGTTTGTGTCATTTGGGATTACCTTTAAACCTTTACACAGGTCCTGCTGGACAAACGGGTGCAGCTGCTGTGTGGCTCATACCAGGAGAGGGAAGGCAGAGTCCAGCCACACCAGCCTCCCACTGCGGTGAGGAGTGTTAGAAAGCAAGGGGGTTCTGCCCCATCTCTCGTGAGACCGCACACCAGTGCCAGTGCCTGTTTGTGCACCTTTGTTTTGTTCTGGTGAGATCATAAAAATTTGCCACATATCTGAATATCGGATCGTGACACATGGGTCACTGTGGTCATCAGACTGACTAGAATGACTAGGAACAGCTGAACAAGTTATCTGGTTTTGGAATATGGTAAAGTAGAGGCAAATGCTTGAAGCCCCTCCACCTACTGGAATTCGTCAGACCATTTTTTCACATTTTGAAAGTAAGGGACTATTATTTGTCTATGTATCTAATGATTAAGGCACAGTGCTGGAGAACATTTTTTTCTCTACTTAATTTGTTCAAAGGAGATACTACTAATTGTGATGGATTGTCTTGGAAAGCTTGAATAATGTAATCAGGATTCAGCCTTTTATTTTCCTTTGCCTCCTGTTTGTCACTGTGCTGGTTTTGGATAGGTTAGAATTATTTTTCTTCATAGTAGCTAGCATGAGGCTGTGTTGTGGATTTGTGCTGAAAGCAGTGTTGATGATGCAGAGATGTTTTCACAGCTGCTGAGCAGAGTGTACACAGAGCCAAGGCCTTTTCTGCTTCTCACACCACCAGCGAGTAGGCTGGGGGTGTACAAAGAACTGGGAAGGGACACAGCCAATACAGCTGACCCCAGCTGACCAAAGGGATATCCCAGACCATATGACATCATGCTCAGCCTATAAAGGTTGGGGAAGAAGAAGTAAGGGGCTGAGGAGAAGGGGGGGGGGGGGAATAGTAGCGGAAGCATCCTGACATCCAATATACATTAATATTGGTCTGTGACAGAGAGGCATCTGGAGTGATGGCATTTGTCTTCCCAACTAACCATTATGCAGGATGTAGCCCTGATCTCTTGGAGATGGCTGAACCCCTGCCTGCCAATGGGAAGCAGGGAGTGAGTTCTTTGGTTTGCTTTGCTGATTTGGACAGCTTTTGCTTTACCTTTTAAACCATCTTTATCTCAACCCATAAGCTTTCTCATTTTTACTCTTCTGATTCTCTCCCTAATCCCACCAAGGGGAAGACTGAGTGGCTGTGTGGAGCTTAGGTTCCAGCTGAGGATAAATCACAGCAGTCACCCTGCTGTTTGGGGCAAAAGAATCAGCAAATCCACCTAAGGTTCTTGGGCTGAAAAATATGGGTGGGTGGGTGTGTTTAACATTTGAGAATGTGTTCCTATCTATCCACAGAATCTAAGATATTTCCACATGAAATAGAACATTAAACTGGATTTTGTCCTACAGTGAGGTGTTTTTAAGCTATTGGTATGGGCTTAAAGGTAAAGTTACATGCTTAGGTTTTTCTTTCTGTTTAGTTTCTATCTTGTTTCTGTGAAAACAGGCATTAAAATTATGTATACCATATATTTCCTCCTGTTTAGTGCTTTTCCTTTTAACTGTATAATCCATACTGAAAAGACTCATGGTACTGAAAGCATAAACTTGCTTGCAACACAGAATGAGAAACTACATTTGAAAACATCAGTGCTGTCACTCACTATGGACCACCCTCAGATAAATTGCCATCTTAGCAGAGGTACTAGGATAATTAAGGTTGACTTTCTTTTTTTTTAATGCATTCTGGGAGAACCTTTTGTTAGAAATAGTTTCTAGTACCTCAATTAATATTTTGCTATATATTTTTTTCTTTAATTACAGATTTCTTTTATGACATACATAAAGCAAAAGCATGGACTCCACAAAGACAGGATTCAGCTGGTTCTCAGACATCTATTAAAAAACACATCCTGCCACACAGGTGTTTTAGTAGCCATGAAAAGCTATGATGAGTACAGATACATTGTGACCTGATAAAACTCAGATGTTTAAAAAAAAAATAATCAATGGGCATATTCGATCTAGTATAAAAGAACGATAACTATTAAAAAGTATTAGACACAACTGTAGGTAATACAAGAACATAGTCTTAACAAGAAATGCACTTTCCGTGTTCCTTTCACTAAGTTGAATAAGCACATCATTAGAGTTATGCTGTAGCAAAATAGGCATCCATAAGATCGAAATCAATATTGTATGGCACGAGGGATCTCTTTAAAGTTACTATATGGTATCTCATTAGTGTCTACCCTTTTCCTTCTCTACATATCTCCTTCCCACATTTCTACAGTTTCAAATTGGCTACAGGACACAGAAAATTTTTATTTTTTTCTAATCTCTGTTTTCTGGTATTTCACTGGGAATTTTTCTGAAGATAAGAAGCCAGTCTATGATTAACTGCATGACTACAAGGTATATCTGAAAAAAAAATAATTATAAACGGTGTGATGAAAAATCAGCACATCCATTCCTTAAGTCTAGCACCTAACCAGTATTTGGACATTGACTATAGGAAAGAATTAACTGCAGAAGTGAAGTGACCCAGATTACCATCAGTCACTAAAAAGAACATTAGGTATGAGTCTATGTATATATAACAAAAATAGGGTTGATATGGAGATAACAACATTTGTCATACCTATGTAGATTTTCATACAGCATTTGATGCCATATCTCATAAAATTTAACTTAAATTACTTCAGAAGGTTAGGGACACTATTACTGCATTGATTAATGAAAGAATATTGAAAAATCTACTCTGTGCCAGACTGAGAGGTAGTATTTGGTGTGTGGGAAATGTTACGTTAGTTGTGATTTCATTTAATATCTCTACTTGCTACTATAAAACAGAGTAAATGAAATGTTGAAAAAATAAAATTTGTGTATTCACAAGGCTAGATTCTCATTAATGGACTCGTATCATGGCTTCATTGCAGGTTGTGTCTCTATGCCCTTTAACACAAATTCAGAAACTTGCTCTTGCATTTTTCTGGTGGCAACCTGCTGTCCAGTTCAGAATATAACCAATACTTTACTGCACAATTTGGCAGCTTTTAGCTGAGCTAATGATTCTCCCTAGAGAAGCAACCAGCTAATGAAGAAGTGGGAGGACAGTAAAAGCAGAAAAATAAAAGAACTAGAAGATCAGAAATATGAACAGAGGGAGGGGAAAAATAATGTAATAATAAGAATAACTGGAAAGGAGGATAGTTCAAAATTTTCAAATAAATTTGACATGAGGTGTCACATCAACTCTTATCTACAAATCCAAGTTGCATGACTAACTGCAGTTCTAAATATTCCCATCCTTGCAGCTTCTCAAGTCAATGTTTTCTCTTTATGCTTTTTTTCTTCTGCAAGTTTGAAAGAGTTGCTAAGAAAGCAGGCCATGTAGGGATTTTCCTCTGTGGAAGCATGAGAAAAAGGTGAAGATCTAATGGGCTTGGGAAAGAATGATCTTGAAGGAAGGAGAAATGAAAGGCAGATACAAGTTGGGAAAGTCCTTGTAAATACGGGCTCTGGTTAGGAGTAATAGAGGAGGCTGGAAGATTCTGAGGCAGGAGCAGTGAAGAAATCTGGTATGTGGGAAGTAGTACTGTTGGAAGGACCTACAATTAGCCAATTAAAATTGTTGTTTTTCTAGATTAACTTGTGCAGTTCAAACCTGAATAAAAGCCTAAATAAAGAGTAGATGAAATGGGCACCTTCAGTCATTGGCAACAAAGAGGAAAGGGCTGATCACTATGTATTTTGCTCTGTGCATTGCAAGAGAATTTCTAGAATCTAATAGGGGAAAACACTTTATTTTAGATGGCTTTACCTATATGGCAGTTTTCATTAAAGCAGGAAGTAAACAAGTTCCTGAAAAGCATAATTAATTAGGGGTTCTGTTATTTGTATAATAGAAATGCATGCAGGATAGGGTCCTTTAGTATCAGTGGAGGCAGCTGCTGGAAGCAATACCAACATTCATAATACACAGATAATGCAATGTAAGCCTCTGGACATTATATCTTCCTGCTGAAAATAAAGGAAACTGATAGAGGACAATCAATAACTGAATGTTACGTGAGAGGAGTACCATCATGAAGATGGTGTTAATGAAGTTAACATTTTAAGACACCAGATTCGGCTTGGAAAACTGTATGTTTGGTTACTGCTATGTGTCTGTTAATGTTAAAACATGATAAATATAATGTTAATCAGCTGAGTAAGGTATTCCAGCATACTAGGCATGCTACATAACTATATAGATAGGTTCGTAGCCTGGACAGACTGAAAACAGTTGAGCAATGCTTGATGATAAAGATGTTACAGTCTTGCAGAGTCAACTGTACTAAAAAATATTTGGTAACGACATTTTGTCCTGTGGTAATCAAGCACCGAATCTCTACATTATTGTTCTACAATAAATAGCTTGAGAATTTGAGGGATCCATAAATCCTGCTTTATAATTGAAAGCTCTTGACAGAAGTAAATTAATTAAATATATTAAATAAAAAAAATTCTAAATTGTGACTTCAAGATAAGAAAATAGTAATTGCTGAAATGTGTTTTGTCTACAAAGTTGTTCTTCCTGTTTTCTGTAGTAAAATTGGATATGCAGCTTTACGTTTTTCTTCTGAAATATGATTTAGAAAAATAGAAGAGCAAACCAACAAATTTTCTTTTTTTTTTTTTTTATGTTTAGTGAGTTCTGAATGAACTTTCTTCATAAGGCAACTGAAAATATAAAAATATTGCCCTGCCATATTTTTTAAGAATTAAGTTTATTTCAAGATTTCAAGACTTGCAGATTCATACTAAGATTGGAAATTATTTTTTTTTCATAAAAAGGCTTATCCGTTCCATCTATAAAGGATTCAGTGAAGCATCTTGTGATACAGAAAGCTCCAAATGAAAACAGTGAAAATAATTCCTATATTATTTTAAGCTTAAATGGGCATCTATCCGTTGCAAATAACCTATTTTTTAAAAATTGCTTATGTGTTTATTGAGAGCAGAGATCAAAACTCCACTGAATTATTGACTAAATACTATTAAGTGGTGCGTGGAACAGAGATTATTGAATTCAATGCTATGATATGTTTTTAACTATATTACAAAACAAACTTGTGTCTCTATTACCACTAAGGGTCCCTTAATTACAAAAGAAATACCCAATGAAAGCAGGATAAATTTTTTTTTAAATTAAGTTCTCCATTAACCATTAATATACTACATGACCACGTAGAATTGTGGTGCATACCAATGGTTTACATACATTTCTGGGAATTTATTGCTGTGCCTTTCTTCAGTATAAAAAGTGTAAGGAAATAAAGTAATTTTTGAATGAAGACAGAAGAAATATTTTTTATTAAAAGGTGGGTGGTCTTTCTCTCACGACATTGTATTTTATCCTCACAGTTCTCACAGTCCAGATGTCACAGTGCTGTGAAAAAAACATAGCCTTGGTGAAATATAAATTTTCAGAAGTGAAAAATGTTCTGTAGTTATAATTCTGAGGGTAATAATTGGCTAAATAATTTCCTAGGTTGTGTTGAAATCTTAAGATTTTTAACTTTGATTGTTGACACTAAAAAAGGAATTAAAGGAGCCAGAGGTTGTAATAAATTTCCCCTACTGCCAAACTCAATGTAAAAAGACAAAAATAGGTGATATGAAGCTTCCTGGCCAGGAAAATTGTTATCAACCTTTTGAGGACAGCTTTATTGTTCCCTTGTGTCTGAAGGCTGAGACATCAGGAAAAATAATGGCAATGCTACCACTGAAGTCACTGATTAAATTGAAAAAATGCACATGGTAACAGTTACAAATATTGAGGATTTGATTCATGGGTTTGTTTGGGTTTTTTTGGCAGGGGGGGTTGTTTTCTTTGTGTGTTGTGTTTTTTTGTTGTTGTTGTTGTTTGGGGCTTTTTGTTTGCTTTGGTTGGTTGGTTGGGTTTTTTTCATGCTGATGATTATGTTACAGAAACCTCTCAACAGCTTTACTTTTTTACAGCTGCCAAATTGATACTGCTGCTGCTTCTTCCCACCACAATTGTACTAGTGGAGCTGGTTTAAATCATGCAGTTGCAAACTTTTGTGCTGGTTTGGTTTGGCGGGATTTTTGGTAGTAGGGGAAGGGCTCCAGGGGTGGCTCTGGTAAGAAGCTGAGAAGCTCCCCCTACTCCAAAACCAGCCAAGGAGCCATTAGAGGGACAATAGCTGTGCCTCTGTGATTAACATACGAAAGAACTGAGATGAGACCTGAGCAGAGCCAGCAGTTAGAAAGAAGAGCTGAGCTGGAGAGAAGAAAGGACGTGCTGGGGTGAAGATCCTGGGTGGTTGGTGAGGAAGAAGGGGAAGAAGGTGCCCAAGCAGAAGTTTTCCCATCTATGGCAAGATGGCAGGCTGTCCCCCTGCATTCATGGAGGAAAGTGGTGGCACATTCCCTGAAGGTGCCAGGAGGGGTGAACCTGGCCAGTGGACTTGGATTTGCTGCCAGTGGACTCGGATTATGCAGCTGTGGAAGACCCTGGCACCAGGGGAGGTGACTGTTCCCAAAGCAGCCCGTGACTCTGTGGGAAGCCTGCGCTGGAGCAGCTTGCTCTGGACTTCGTGGGAAGGACTCATGAAGCAGAGGTTTGGGTCAGACTCTCTCCAATGGGAGACCCCATGGGGAAGCAGGGGAGGACTGTAAGGAATCCTTCTTCCTGAGGAGCGGCAAGAACCACCAGATTGTGAACTGACTCTAAACCCCATCCCCTGTCCCCCTGTGCTGCTGGGGGGAAGGAGGGAGAGAAACAAGGAACAAAGTAGTTTGGGCCCAGGAAGAAGGGAGGGGTGGGGGTAAGGTATATACGCACTGCTCTTTTTGTTGTATGTGTCCTGTGTATGTTTGATTAGTGTGAAATTAAATTATTATTTTTCCCCAAGTTGAGTCTGTTTTGCCCGGGACTTTAATCAGTGAAGAACCCTCTGTGTCCTTTGTCTCAATCCATGAGCTTCTAGTTGGCCTTTGGCCTCCCCATCCCACAGTGTGTGTGTGTGGGGGGGCAGTTGGGTGAGCGGCCACGTGGCTGTTTATTTGTTGTCATGTTAGGCCCAAACCACGACAACTTTGTTACTTTAAATTTTCAAATTCTATTAGAGAATGTAATTACAGTTTCATAAAATTTCTATATATATTACTAAAAGTGAAAAAACCCTGAATTATCACAGAGAACTTCATATTGCTCTCCTGACTGGGAAGTTGTCCCGGTCCAAGCGGTGACTTGGACTCGGATGGGCTCGAGCGGTTAGCCCTTCTATATTTAGGATTCGCCCCTGATTTTGGGGATGGCGATGACGCCAATGTATGATATACCAGAAGCCCTAAATAGGAGAGCACACACGTCCACACGCAATGAAGACCAGACACAGAGTTATATTTTATATGCTTTAACTGTTTGAGTGGAGTCACGAATGTGTAGGAGGTAAATTTAGAAGGTAGGACGCAAGGGGTGTGTATGAGTATGTGTGTGGGAGTTTAGATTGAGGAAAGAAAACTTATGATAGAGGGGCTGGTATAGCGCGACGCGGTTTCCCTCTCAATAGGGTCGACGTTGTGCGTGGAGGTGAGGGCCGTTTGTGGGTTTACCCCAGGGAAAGATTACAGTTAATGACAGAAAAAGAATTATTATTAAATCTTACAGTCTCAACAAGCACAAGGCGGCCTGTAACTTTAAGATGGCGGCTTCCACGTGGCGGTGTGTGGCTTCAAGATGGCGGCTTCCACGTGGCGGTCTGTGGCTTTACAGCAAAGGCAGCAGCGGCTCTGGGTGCGGCGGCAGGCTGGAGGCTTCACGGCAGCTGTAGCGGCGGCTTTAAGACTGCGGGCTGCGCTAGAGCAAAGCGGCTCGCGGCAGACGGCAGGCTGCGGGCGTCTTCCCCGACGGGAGGAGGGAGAGAGAGAGAGCGCCTTTGGGGAGATTCACTGTTCTTTCAGGTGCTCTCGAGGCAGTGGGGCTAGCAGATACTGAGCTTAGCGCTCCTGCTTTAAGCCCGGCTCTCGAGTAGTAGCTTTATAGTTCTTTAGGCTTCCCCTTTTTGGATTCTCGGGTGGAGACCTAGCCTCCGTAGCCGAGAGCCGTGGCTCTTTTACCTCTCCTTCTCGGTACAGACGGGTGCAGGTAGGCGGGTGTGGCGGCGAGGCGGCAGGGCAGCAGCGAGGCTGCAGGACAGCAGGGAGGTCCAGCGGCGAAAAGAGAGCGAGAGCTCCCGCGAGCGGTCTCTTTATAGCCCCTAGGAGCCTTCTGATTTGGCGCATCTTTTGAATCCGGTCATTTACATATAGTTCCAGCCAATCAGATAGCTATCCAGCCAGCTGCAAGAGTCCCATCCAGGGCTTAGCAGCAGCCTTGGTCTAAGGCTTGCCCAGGCTTGTCCTGGACTTGCCCAGGCTTGTCCTGGTGAAGTGCTGTCTCCTTTACTAGGTGAATAGTTCTTTATGGGAGACAATTTTTCCCTTAGTGAGGGGTAAAACCCTCACAGAAGTCTGCACTGAGGATCATCTTGATGACAGAAGCAAAACCTAATTCAAGTAAAATTTAATTAAAATGCCCTGTTCTAAACCAGTAAGGTACTATATGTACTCACAAACCTGAACATATGTGCACACACAAACCTATTTAGCTATCTATGCAACTTAAGAAGTGCATACATTTTGTTATGATGTAAGAGAGGTAGTTTCACAGACTTGAAAACAATTATGAGTACAACAAAGTACAAAAGTATGAAGAATAACATGAATGTTGATTCTAGAATATTGCATCTTTTGGGGGGATTTATGAATGCAATAATCTTTCAAATACCTGGAAGGATTTTGGAGAAGAGCTATGTACCTGCTGAAAATATATAAAAAATAGGATCTACAGTGAAATATTCTAGGAGTTCTGTTCATTAAATTTATCAGAGAGTTGTATATACAATACATGTTGATAACGAATAGAAGGAGGACAGTTATAATGAGAGCAAATCACTGGAAAAATAAATTAGACACATTAAGATGAGCTATAAGGAAGAATAAGATCTGCAATTCATAGTAATTAGGATAATTAGCCAATGAAAAAAATACCATGACTGTTAGTGGGATCACATTCAGTAATAATTTTAACCTGTGTGGAAATTTTTCTTAATGTTATGGCATACTTGAAATGGTAAATAATCAAAGAAACTAACTGTAACAAGTTGTACAGAACAAACCAATCTAGATAGATCACGGCTGTCCTTCCTCTCTTTAATATCTGTGAAATCATAAAACTGACTAAGGTACAAATATCTGTTAATCATTATTTTTTTTAAATTGAGGCTCAAGGCACACACATCCAAGTGTGTCTAAAAGTCACTTTCAAAAGAATAAATTGCAGTAAGATTTCTAGCACGCTAGGCACTGTTCACTCTGTAGAACACATATAATGGTGACTTTTACAAGGTAACTTCACTATTTTCATTACATATCCTGTAGGATAGGATGCTGAATTTGATAGGTGAGTGCACTGATCCAAGGGCAAACCCAATGTTCCTAGATTCTTTTGCTTATTTTATTAAAGTGGTAACTAAACTGCCATGTAAAAAGAAACTCAGCAAATGTTCTAAATGCAGAGATGAAATTTTTTGACACAACTTTAAACAGGATCAATGGTGCAGCACTATGCAGTTAACATCAAAGGAGTTTTACAGTAAAAACACTAGCTCAGACTTATTTATTTTTTTTTCTTGTTCACACAATTTTTTCATCTGTTCTCTGTCGTGGCAGAGTAGAAGAGCTACTCATGGTAAGAAAAAAGAGCTTGACTCAGCATTTCCTCATTTATTTCTGAAGAGATTACAGTATAGCCTGGAGTAGCATTATAATGAGGCATGTTATGGTAAGGGAATTATGTTTCATCTCCTACCTGTAAGCCTCACGGGGGGTAAAAAGTATCTCTCATGGCTGCTACTTACCAAGTACTGTTCTAGGAGGAATTCCTTTATGTCCCTTGCCACAACAATAGGTATTTAGCCTGTAAACTAGAAAACTCACTTTGCTTTGCTAGTACATGTCATGTTCCTATTCACATTATGAGATTTTTTTCTGTGGCGTTGAATACCAGGCACCACCTCAGTTTTTGCTTTTTTTTTTTTTTTCTCCACACAAGCATAAATAATGAAGAAAAAAACAATTATGAAAATATAATAGGCTGGGCATCATAAATAACAGTTTTTTACAGAGTTTTGCCCTTCTGTCTTGAACCAAATGGTTTAAAGGCTGATCAGTCCTGGTATTGGATCACTGAAACCAGTTTTTATTTCTAAAATGCTTGCAAAAAAATCCCCCAAGACCTCCCAAAGAGAGTCAGACAAGAGTGAGCTCAAAAGTGAGATCAAAAGGCAATTAATTTCTCTTAGCAGGATTAAAACGTGACTTGATTAAAGAATAAAAGTTATTTCACAAAACAGAAATATTAAATACTGTGAGGGCAATAATTTTTTCATAAAAGCTGTAATTAGAACATGGAAGAGAGACAAATTCAAATAAAAAATAAGCTGCTCATTTTAGCAGTAATGAAACATTGGAACAAAGTACCAAGGGGAATGGAGGATTCTTTAAAGACTGATGTGTTCAACATGAAGTGCCAGGATTTCTGGAGGATACTTGAAGTTAATGGTTTAAGAAGCTAAAAGATGCCCATAGGATCACCTAGCTTGACCTTGTTCATAACAGGGAGTGCCTTGCATTAATCCCTCTTTGGAATGTTTCATACTTTCACTTACAAAAAAGTAATTTAATTTAAAAAAAATCTTTCTTATTCACATTTCTAATGATGTAATATAAATTCAGTAAAATGTTCTAATGGGTAGTCTCCTTCGTAGCTAATTCCCAAAATAGTACTGCTTTATTGCAGCTGTTTGGATTTACATATTTGTGGGCAGGATAGGGTGGTGGAGCTACTATTGAGATAAATTGCTAGGAAACATTTAGATTTCTTATATAGCACTAGGTGCCTGATTTTAGTAGATAAATTGTATCACTCAAACAATATGAAAGATGTTTATTCAGAAAAATTCAAACTCATTTGTCCCCATCAATAAAACAAAGATATACTTTTTGTAAGGTCAGAGAATACTATTTAAATACCAAAATACAAAAACCCTGCACACACAAAAAATAAATACTTAAAGGTGCTTTTGTAATCTAGGAAAAAAAAAACCCAAACACAACATTAGGTGGCTGCAATTGTCCCCTTTGATTGGCATATGAGACAATCTATATAATTTTATCAACCTCTAGTAATTACCCTAAGATAAATGCCTTTCAGACAAGTTATTAATAAAGATGGTAAAAAAACATGTGAAAAGCCTTCTATATAAGAGGAAGGTTTAAGCATCACAGCCTTTCATTGAAGGATTACCATTCTGACTGAAACTGGGGGAGGTGAAGGATGGAAAGGCATCATACTCAGGAACTGTCTTTAAAGCTACTGTGACTAACAAATTTGTCTTTGGCTGGAGATTTTTCTCCCTCTCCTGCCATTTACCGGAAGGATGATAATTTGAATATTATAAGTGTTTATGTTCAAAATTTGTAAATTACTAAGGATAAGCTCTATTCTGAATGACTGCAGGTTACTATTGTTACTTGGAGGGAACGTTCATGAGAGTGACTGAAGGGAAAAACATCTTTGAAACTTGTCTCGGGAATATTCTCCTGTTTTAAATACAGTTAATGTTTTGAAACTACTTTAAAATATGTTTTTAGTCCATTATAAATTACATAGATTGGGTTATTTGTCTACTGTAGCCTCTCTCATTCTCAGATTTTTACAACAGCTGCCAAAATGCTCTGAAAAGATTTGACAATGATAATTTACAATTTTCAGTTCAAAACATTTTTAGTTATTTTACCCATAACTGATTCCAACTATGGGCAAGTGTCACACTTAGCACACCAAAAACATGAACTGTTTTCCCAGAGCAAACATAAATAGATCATCTTTTGTTGTTGCTAAGATCTCATTAGTTTTAGTGCTTTGATCAAATTTTCCTTGTTTGTAAGAGAGGATTTGATTCAAAACCTGCCTGTTGGCTTTAACTTTTTCAGCACTCAAAAACTGACTGCTGTGGCACTTAGATATTTTAAGGCTGTTTGAGTACCTGCAGCATGTGAATTGATGTTTATGCCATTCAGGTTGAAGTCCCAAAATTCAAGTTCTTTTCACCATACACATCATAGATAAAGATTTGAGAAACTGACATACTGTTCTTTAGTGGGATTTGGTGATTTGTAACAGACGCCATCTAATATCTAGTATCTCATAATTCATATGTTAGAATACACAAACATTCAAGATGATTCCTTCTGTGCTGTCAGTGATTTGGAAACAGATTATGTCATATCTGAGACAGAATGACTCTGCCAATCAGTTAAAGTGTTCATACCTATTGATTTTTAACATCAAATCATGCAGATCATGTCTCCAAGTTCTAATACTACCCAACAGGTCACATATATGCTCCTAAGTGAGAAATTCCACTGCATCTTATCTTTTGTCCAGTATCATGATTTCTAGTGAATAAGCTTGCCTCTTTTTTTTTGCCTTTTTTTTTTTTTTTCTCCACATTTTGTGCCCTTTGATACCTGTGCTAAGCATATGTTCATGTATTTAATGCAAAACACATAATGGTTTGATCAAAGAAAAGTTACTGGTTCCATTAAAGGGGAAACATGAAACTTAATAGTTTCTGATGCATGTGTAGCATCTAACGTTCCCTTTCTCTTATGCCTGCTGTAAGTAGTTAGAGTAATAGCCACCTGTTTTCTATACAGAAAGTTTATCCAAATTACCTTTCACTCAGTCCCTCACTGGAGTTTCTGTGGCTCCAGTGACTTCTGCTTGGTGTGTAAGTTCGTTGTAGTAGAGGCATTTTGCCAAAACCTCCTGTGAGATTTTTGTGTTGGTTTAACCTTCTAAATTTTGCTCTGTGCTCTGTGTTGTAGTCCTCACTGAAAACTCCTACTGGACTAGAATGTGGGTAGATAGAGATTTTTAGAGTCCCATCTCTCATGCAGAACATCCTTTTTAAGACTGAAAAAGTTACAAATACATACATTATAAAATTAATTCCTAGGTCCTATCATCTTAGAACAATACAGAAGCTTAAGCTCTAATATTTATGATTAAATAAGCCATTGATAATGCATACTTCCAATCCACTAACCCTCACAGAAATTTTTCTGAAAGCCTTCACAATTTGTTTCAGAACTCTAACAAACAGGTGAGATTAGTGAACTTCATCTTATTGTTTATTTACTGTGAACACTAAGTGCTATTAATATATATAATCAATTCAAAAGTTCAGTCTTTTGATCAAACAAACTTATTTGAACTTTAGCATTTTTCTGTGTTGACAGCACTGACCTTTATCAAACAAAGCAAATTTATTAAAATTAAATATGTGAGACGTTAAACTCACAGCAAAGAGAATCTGACTCACTGAGGACAAAGCACTTTCGATTTCAGATCTTTGGTGGTGGTGATCCTTTTGTGCTGTTGATAAACTAAATGTGAGGTTTGAGTTAGCAGAGATTGAGCAGGGAAGACACATGGCTGATCCCAGCACTGGCAAACCACCACTGGGTCAGGTAAGGGAGCCAACAACCTGTGGCAAGGTCTACATCCTGTCCTTCACAGCAGCAGTCAGGAACATGTCAGCATAGTGTTGCCCAGATCTTTCCCATGGCAGTAAAATGATGTGTGTCACCCACCAACCTGTCTCCATTCTGGCCTGAGAACATCTTCCCCATGTGCACGTAGCCCTGCCCATGCCACACACCAGACTTTCTAGCTCAAGGGTGGAGCACAGAGGTACAGACCTTGTGGCTTTTAATGATTTCTCATTAAATGCTCTTCTACCGCTCATCCCCTGCTCTACCTGTCAACTCCACACAGGGACTACCATGGAGTCTCTGGAGAGGGTCTGAGGGGAAGAGGGGCAGCAGCTAACTAGCAGTGTTTAGGCTCATCTCAAGAAACTGCCCACTGGGATGGTCTGTCATAAGCCAGAGCAGGTCTCTGATTCAAGGGGAGGACAGACAAACTGCTATAGTATTGCCTACTGAGGTCCTGCCTGCCATGCTTTGACAGCTCTGAGTACACCTGAGAGTAGCATGTCTGAAGTCATATTGAAATTATCCACACAGATGTAGAGACACAACTGTGATCACTGCAGGGTTCTGATCCAGAGATCTGCAACAATTAACTGATTGTGTGTGTATCTGTGTGCCTGTGTGTCTGTGTGTGTCTGCACAGGTGGGAGGATAGTTTCAGGGGGCAAAAGGTCATCTTCACCAAAAGGTCATTTAGTGAGTTTCACCCAGGAAACATGTGAGTTCCTCTGGTGAGACTATTATTTCTTGGTGCTTTCTCTCTTTGCCTGCAGAGCTCAAGGCTTTGGATAGGAGAAGAGGGACTGAAATAATTTGCACCAAAGGAACTAAGAAGTATGAAAGGGCAGAAGAGGTGAAAGATACACAGTAGATTGCTACTTGCCAGCATTTTAATGCACTGTCTGTAAAATTACTTGTTAATGCAATATAACCCAAAAATATTGTTGCTCAGCTCCAAAATTGTTGATAATTTTAGCATCCGTGTAGTGTTACATGCTGACCAAATATTCCCAGAGGGCCAGAGTTCAAGCATTAATCTAAAATCTAAGTGAGCCAGAGATTTTTTTTTTTTTTTTTTTTGTGGTTGGAAAATATTTAGGACACTTCCTAGAGTTTAAGAGCATAGAATCTGTAGATATAGTCCAAAGTCCATTAAGACTGGTTGCACACAAAGTGCTCTTTGGAATATACCCTGAGGCAGATCTACTCAGAAGAAGGCAAGCAAGCTAAACACAGGTCATGGTTTTGGATCTTAAAGTTAAGCAAATCACCCGTATAGGGTCATTATGTGTCCACAGAAATAACAAACAAACAAATAAACAAAAATGTGGATTACTAGTCCTTAGCATCCTTCAAGTCTGTGCTGCAGTGGGTGGGTTTCCTACAAACAGAAGAAGTGGTCACTGAAGTAATTAAATAAAAAAAAAATCAACAAAATGCCTAAGCGAGAATCCTTATATTGGTCATTTCTCCTGCTTATATACCCTGATCCAATAATCTAATATTAACGACTGCTGAAAGTATTAGAGAACACCCCGTGGATTTTTCCCTCATATGAACACATATCTGGTTGGATTCATGGGGCTTGGATTCATTGGCTGCAGAAGATTAAATGTACCAAGCTCTGTCCTCTGGACTTAAGACTGGGACAGAATGGTCTGCACCTGCTCTTTCCTTCCAAGGTGAAATGGCCATGTCCAAACTGAATGTTTGGAAGTTTCCTGCATCTAACTCCTCAGCAGCAGTGAGGAACTGTTTGCTGCCATGTAAAACCAAGCCAACCATATCTAGCAATTTGGTAGGATAAACAATTGCATGCTAGTGCTTGTTCTCTTATGCTGAATATAGGGTAAGATGTGTGTTTTTCAAGTCAGCTAACAGTCCAAACTTCATTGCCTCCTCTTGTCTGCCTGAAGGAGATTCGGAGCTTTGGCTGAGTCTGAGCCATCATGGACATAAAAGAGAAGACCGTGAGGTCTGAGTCTGTGCTGTATGGTTGATCACTTTAGACTGTGCAACCTGGTACTAACGTATTAGCAGACTTAAGTATCAGTGTCTGACTTTCTATTGTACTTCCAAATTTGCCTCAGAAACAATTAAGAATTCATTTCTATCTGGTGCTTATTATAATTTCCCTTTTTGTTTTGTTTTGTTTTGTTTTGTTTTGTTTTGTTTTGTTTTGTCATGAGCTCTCAGATCAGGACTCACCTTCCTGAATATAGGAAAAGGCGTCTAACAGGTCAGGGTCCTGCTTCCTTTCAGGTTATTCAAGAAATCCTGGTTGCTGCATGGAGAAGCAAATGCCTATTTAGATCTTCTCTTATTTTTTGTCTGAATATTCATCAGGACTTTTTTGTTTCTTTAAATATGTATAGCAAGATTCAAAATGACCTCCATTTCTAAACTGGAAGAGTAATAGGTAATGAACGGCTTTCCCCACTAATTTTAGTTGTGCTAAGGGCTAAAGCAGAGTACCACCAGGAGGAAAACTAAAGAAGTAAATGAACAAATTTGTTTGAGCAGTGTAAAAAATGGCTTATGAATATAATTATCCTTACCCTTGGGATTAGAGTGTCAGGTTTTATTTTTCTTAATGCACTAATAACTAATTTTGTATTCACATTACTTCACTTCTGGGAAAGGAAGATAATTTTTTTTTTTTAAATAATTGAAATTTCTGAGCTGACCAGAAGACCTTAATGAAAAAAGTCACTCCTCTTCCCCCCTTAACAACAGAAAGATTATTTTTTAATAGCTAGATATGTCACAATTGTTAAATGTCCAGTTCTGCTTTCCAGTACCAATTTGCATACAGATTATGTAAAAAACACTATGCCAGAAATTGCTCTGACAGAAAAAGATGTCTGAGTAAAATAACATCTTTCATTTTAAAAATGTGTATCATATCTACTTTATGTGCAAACTGACAGAGGCACACAGCACAAAAAGCATACAAGTTAGGTGCCTATCTTGAAGACATCTACAACTGAAGTAGTTATCTGAGAAGAACTTGCAGAACTGTTAGGATGTGAGTCATCTGGTTTTTGGTTTGATTTTGTTTTTTTTGTTTTGTTTTGAGGTGAGGTTTTATATCTAGATTATGTTAAAAGGAATTCAGCCATAAAAATGCTTGTTTTCCTATGCTTGCACTAAAGGAACCTAGATCATCAACTGAAAAGGAGGTGTCTATCAGATGACTTGTGTTCCTGTCATTGAATCCTAGAACAAAATATTTTTTCTCTCTTCCCATCATTATTCAAATTTTCTCTGTTTTCATGGCCTCAAATATATTTCCTGTCAAAGCAACAGGTAGTACTATATTAATGTAATATGTTAATGCTCTATGGGACCATTAAGGAAGGGTTCTAGCTCATTTAGTAGCATGGAAACTAGAAAAAAAAAAAAACATTATTAAAATAGGTAGACTCAAAACAGCAAAATCCATTTTTCCTTTTCACTTTTTACTTTCCAGATGTAAGATTCCTTTAACATAATTATTGAAATATGAGCACAAGTAAATATTTTTCTCTGACTGCAGCAGAGCAGCATTGCTTATTGCAAAATAATACTATTCCCTGACATAAGGAGTGTTCTTTCATTTACTCCAGCATTTTGATTCTGAACATTAGTGCATTTTTGAAGCTCAGAAGCCTCCATTCCCTGTTTGCTGGTTTTGTTCACACATTTAGTGATAGACGTGGCAGAGCTAGGGTAGTGGTTGGACTTGATTATCTTGAAGGTCTATTCTAGCAAGAATGATGATACTGTTAACTGCTGAACACAAAGTAATCTCAGCCCACATGCACAGTGGGGTCATTCCTCCCAGGAGGTAACATATCTAGTCTGAAATAAAACCCATGAGGTGCATAGGGCTGTAAATGCTTCAGTTTACTAATACTCTCCTATTTCACTGAGTTACTTCCTGGTGTGGACATACATGCTTCTTTCATATCTAAATTAAAACATATGGGGGTATGTGGAAGTTGCTTTTGTTTTGTTTGTGTTTTTTTTTTTTAAAGTAAGGAGTACCTCTGTAGTGATAGGTTTTGCAAAATTATTCAGATGAGTTGCCATAGTAATAAACTGTGTTGCAAAATCAGAAGATGTTTTGGCAGTTTGTGTCTTGGGAAGACTACACATTACCCTCTTGTAAACACTGCTGGAAATCTTACTGATATGTTGGAACAACTTATAAAAACAATATGCTGGTTCTAGTTTTACAGCTTTGAAATAGTACACTGGTTTAAATTTTGGTCTTAGATGTTTTGATTTACTCAGTAATTCAGACAAAACATAGTATTTTGAGTAACAGACACATATATAGAACTGTATAAATTACCTGCTTTATTACACTATAATGCAATTGGCAGCACATTTGCCTGTTACCTCAATATACAGAAAGTAGTCAATTCATACAGCCAAGGAGTTTTAAGGGAGCATCTGCATCCATAGTTGCATTTCTTTCTAGATGTTCTGAAAGATGAGAGATTTCTATTTACAGAAGAAATCATCAATACAAACTAATGCAATCAGTAATGTGCAAAATTCTATACTTGTAACAGCTACATCATAGCAAAAACTCTCTTTTTATTGAAAAAAATGTGACTAGATCCTTCATCCTTCATTAATAATTATATTGCTTCTCTTGTCTTAGTTCTGTCACTGTTGATATTTGGAGCAAGAGAGCTCTTGTCTCACGGAAATTAAAACTTGGAATAAAATGACAAATTCATCCACGCATGATTCTTCTCTTTACTAGGCAACACCAGACAGAAGCTTTCAGTGGATGCCAGGAAGATTCTTCATACAGTGTCATTCATCCTGACTGAGAGCAGTTTCAGATGACCTTCATGGCAAGAGTGGCTGCTCAGTACCAAACAAAAATTCTTCACGTGATTGATCTGACACCCAAGCTTGTAGATACAGTGTGACAGATCTGAGCTAGCCTTGGACATTAGTTGATTTCTAGCACATTTACTGCTGCCAGTAAGCAATGGAACTTTTTGCTTTACACTGATCTTTTTTTCTTTTCTTTGTTTTGAGAATGTTTTGAGAGATATACAGCAGGTCAATAAAACTGAAGTCAGTGGTAAAAGAGCCATTAAAGTGAATGATCAGGTTTTCTTTGAAGGCATTTTAACAAAGGATGAAGAAAACTTCCACAATAAATATATCCCAAATAGCATATGTAATTCTGTGGTCAACAGATTATTTTGTCACATATTCTCTATTTAAAATAAAAAATCTTTTTTCATTGCCTAGATAGTAAATCCATGTTAAAAAACAAGCTTGTCTGTCAGAGCTGCTCTCTACCTCTGTTTTAAAATTTACAGCCCCAAAATGTCCAGACCTCTTTCCTACAGTATCCTTTACAGTTTGCCTAAGCCTTCATTTTGCAAAAAAATTCAAATAGTAACTTTGTTTCTGATGACCAGGCTTTGCAGAACAGTCTGTCCACATTGCATGAAGAGCTGAAAAATCAGAGAAAGTCTATCAGTACAGAGAAGCTTCCTCAACTACTACATTGTAAACAAATAGCATTTTATCAGTGAAATATATAGAAGCAACAGAGTATTAAAAAACCCTCATCAAAATGACCTTCTCTTTGTCACTGTGTGTTTTACCATTGACCTCAACAGAAGCAATTATAAACATTCAGAAAGGGATGCACCTAACCAACCCCCAACATCTACTATAGAAATATCTACAGTGAGTCCTGTTGAGTCCCTTTGAAAGCAATAGGGGATTAGAAACCTACTAAGGATGATTAATTTAACATATGTAAGACTTCCATTTTGGGATAAGTGGAACTGCCCTTGGAAACATCTGTTCCTTTCTATTTATTATAAGAGGGATGCAGATAGATTTGATGCAAAGGTCTATTCTAAATGCATACATTTGTTCAGATTAATGTCCTACGTGCTCTGACTCACTGTAATTAGAGAATCTAAAGGGTCAGTCTGGAAAAAGGGCTCTGTCCTACCTGTGAATTGTGTGAGAGGAGTCTGCAAGACAAATAAAGAGTGTGTAGAAGAAAGGAGTAAATGTGCTGGCTGAGATTACACTGCAGCATATTTCTATTTTCTGCCTGCATGTCACGAGCTTTTCCTCTGGTGACCTTTCAGAAAGTGTTTGTTGATACTATTTTGTATATGGCATGGATTCTAAAACTTTAAATATGAAGGGGATTATTAATATGATTATGTTGCAGTAGCTTTGATAGAATGCAACAGGCAATGAGAACGAATGGCAAAAGGCACTGTGAGAAGGGCAGCTGTGGGTTCCTTTCTTTATTAGCCAGTGCTGACCATTATGTGATTTGCCTATGTAGGCATTGACATTTACCATAATAGTATTCCATTACCAAAATTCTCGTGTTCTGATTTGAAATTAATTATCTGCATCTTTTCACATACCAATCTAATAAACCCTACTCATAGTTCCTCTCCCTTTCTCTTTAAGTTCTGTTCTGCACACACTGTACTCATGTTCCTGTAACTTCAGAAATATACTTGTAGAAAATTAATACAACAGTTTTTGAGGTACCTCTGCTTTCTTGTGTTTGATGACAGATGGGACCAAACATCATTTTTCTGTCTGGTGCTGCTTAGACTTCTGAATTTACCTGACACACAAAAATGCTCCATGTTCATTCTTCCTCCCATTCCCTAAAAAAAAAAGGAGTGCTCCCTGCCCTTCAGAACTTCAAAGTTTATGCTTATATATTTCTGTATTATAAATATATAATTCATAAACTCAACAAATGGAGTTGAAAGAAGAAAAAGTAAGGTCAGGAATAACTGATAGCAGAAAGGTTGGCGGAAAGAGATGGAAGGCTGAGCTTGGAAATTTGGGGGCTGATTTCAATAAACTTGAGAGTCAAAGATAGATTTTGGTCTTCTGTAAAACACAGGATCAGAATACAAGATTACTGGCTTCTTTTTCTGTATCATCTTGCTAGTGAGTAGTTATGATTTTAGCTATTTAGAGGCAACAGGAATAATCTTCCTTTTCTTGAAACCAGACAGTGGTTTAATACCCATAGCAAAATCTTAACTTTAACCAAAAAGTTAATAACTTTTAAAGACAGAAAAGTGTGCTAATAATGTTGTATCCCAGGTGTGACTCCTTCAGTCCTGAGTGCAAAATAAAATGACATCTTGTTGGACTGCAAATATGTGGTCCTGTTCAATAATGCCTTTGTAGAATCAGCTTAAAGGGGATGAAGTATGATATTATTCTATTTTGGTGTATTGTCAGTCTTTGATTATAAGTCTGAACTGCTAATTAATAAAAGCATATTGAAATTTGGTTGAAAAGCCACCCTTTGATTTTGTTACTAAATGCTTTGAATTTGACTGACAGCATACTGAGGAGGTGGGAAGAAGTAATTAAGTGCCTATATTCTGTTGTACTGACTTCAAAAATAGACAGGACTTTTAATGTGTGTGTATAACTGGGATTTCAATACAATTTAATGGTGTCGCATATATTATTAGAGTTAATGCATGTTTATTGTTACCAGAAGCGAAGAGCAATCATAAAAGAGTGGCCCAGAAATATCTTGAGGTGCAAAATATACTCGTACCCCTTGATTGTTGTAATTAAGGTTCAATGACAAATTAATTATAGCTGGTTTCATGAGATGAGGCAGAGGAACTAACACTGTAGTATTTATCCCACCTTCACTCAAAAAATTTCCAGCAACAGAATCTATTAACTTTAATTGTGATATATTGATAATATACAGCTTCCATTTGCTTTTCCCCCTATGATTGTTTCTAATTCATTTTAAAGATCATTAAGGAGGCCGATGATTTTCAAATGTGTATTCATGTTTATTGCTGTTAATTATTTAAGTAAAACAAATAATGTTTTTCTTTTTCTGTCTTTGTCTGCATATTTAGTCCTGAACATCAGTGCTCCTTGCAGGGCTGGGGCTTCTACTGAGTTGCTTAGAATAATTTTGATTTCTATACACAAGAGTGATCTGATGATAACAGATACAGCCCCTTAGTTTTCAAACGTAATGTTTTCAGGATGAAGCAGTAGCCCTGCTTACATCAACACATGAATCACTTAAATTGTGGAAAGCTGTTTTGTGATCCATTCTGCATATACTGTGCATAGACTTTTGATCCAAAGTGTCAGCTAAGGCTTCTGCAGTGTTTGGATGTAAACTTGTTTAGTATTTCTGGCTAGAAGATGCTGAAACTTCTTTTTTTTTTTTATTTTATAAAATGACTTAGTTGTTAGGTTTACTTATAATAAATCTTACAATAAACTCAAATGGAGGAACACATTGGCCAGGGAAGTTGTGGAAGACCCATCCCTGGAAGTGTTCAGGGACAGGTTAGATGGGACAACCTGAGCAACCTGATCTAGTGGGAGGTGTCCCTGCCCATGCAGGCAGGTTAGAACTAGATAATCTTAAAAGTCCCTTCCAACACAAACCATTCTATGATTCTATGATTCATTCTATGATATATAGAGGGGGAATGAGGTATGGATATAGATTGCGTAGAGTTAGAGATTGCTCAAGTGATCTACCTTCTGCTAGAAGGGAACTGATATATGTAACTGGAGTTACCCCCAAAAATAGTGAATAATTTTCTCTTAACTGAGGGCTCTGGCAATGAGATCTCTGAGCTGTGTTCAGTCTCTGTGAGAGACGGTCCACGACAGTATCCTATTAACTTCAGAATTTCTTCATGATTCTGGGCCAAATTCACAAAGTAATTTAAATGTGTATGTTCCAGTGCAGATTCCTAAACCAAGATTTAGGCGTCACTGAGAT
Organism: Hemiprocne comata; assembly: GCA_020745705.1. Lineage (NCBI taxonomy): Eukaryota > Metazoa > Chordata > Aves > Apodiformes > Apodidae > Hemiprocne > Hemiprocne comata. Next base: position 93,066,725 of record CM036588.1, read on the forward strand.
AATTAAAACCTTCTGTTGTTAAACTGCCCATATCTAATGTCTTAAGGGCTACCAAGGTGTTAGGCACCCAAATAATCCAAGCTCCATTTAAGTGGATTTATATTACCTCCAATAGTTGGGAGCACTTACTTTTCTAGGACAGAGTAAAAACACAGCTACCCAAGACTTGACCTTCAGGCGTTATTTAGCCTTAAGCACCAGAAAATTTAAAAATTAAGCTTTCATTTGCCTATAATATCTTTGCAAATGTTTTTAAAGTGATGGTTTTTCCCCCGGGCAGCAGGAGGAGATATCCATTCCTTAAGCCAGAAATAGCCATCTCAGTTAGCAGGAAATGTTTTGAGGGAAAAAACACATGATCTTTCTAGCCTTCCAGACTGAAGACTACAATAGGGGTGGGTAAGATCAGAAAAAAAATAAAATCAATTTGAAACAGAGGAATGTGTGGGATCTGGAAAATGCATATATATAAAATATCTGTTCTGAGAGAGGATACCAGATATCCCAAATGAGCACTCCAGCCAACAACCTGTAATACTGCTTACTTTTTCCTCAGCCTGGTGGACAAACTAGTGATACACCACTCAATCTGTTTGTATTGTGACTCATGGGCTTTGTGAAAGACAGCACTGGCCTGCCTTAAGTCTCCAAAAATAGGGGAAAAAATATATGTACCTGAACTGTGTTGTGGTCTAGAACAGATACATCTACTAGTTTAGATACATAATTTTTCAGTCTACTATAGATTCTGGGAATGTTTTCTTTGATACGGGTGCTTTTGTTTACTTTTCCCCTTTCCTTTGTAGGAACCTGGCCACTGAGTTTAAGGCAGAATAATTCATTTGGTGACAAGAGTGACCAAATATTTGGCACTGAAATGCTTAACAGTGTGGCATTGATTCTTTTGTAGAAAATCTCCTAATTGATTAATGCACAAGTGTGCCCCATTACAAAAAAGCAAGAGACAAGAGACTGTTGAAAACAGTAGCTATATAGAAATAGAATATATTATTCTAGATGCTTGTGTTTCTCTCTTCTGGCATGATGGAAAGTTATATAACCCTTTGCATAGATGTATGCCTAATTTTTGTTTCCAATATTTCCTATCATTCAGTTTATTTAAAGTATGAAACTTTAAAAACAAGGATGCTGTCTTACAGTTCAAACCTGTAAAGTTCAGACTGTTGTCTAAGGACTGCTTAATTTCTACTGACTTCAAAGGGAACTGACATCTCTCAGCTTCACACTGTTTTCTTGGTTCTTATGTGAAGATTTTTAAAGGTGTCTAAGATCCTAACTCCCATAAGAATAATTAAACCTAAATAGCTGTGAGTATCTGGGCTTTAGGCTAAAGTCTAGTTCCAGTTTACAGTAAATAGGAACAGTGAACCTTTCCTTGGGGAAAAAAAAAATCACACACCTCTTTCAGGGATTTAATGTATATATTTCAGCCAGGCTCTTCACTAACCACTATGAAAAATACTTGTGCTTTTAAGAAAAAGCAGCTGGACTCTCTCATCATAGGTTTTCTTGCCGTCTCTGGTGGAGGTACACTTTAACAATGAAATTAATGCATAACAGCATTGAAATGTAACTCAAGTTACTTTCTCATCGAACATCACAGAAAGCAATGGAGCTGGGAATAATGAAAATGTGATCCTCAGCATTCTTAAGTTTTCAAGTACAGATGCTCTTAGAAACAGATGATGCGTAAGCAATTCCATCTGAATTATTTTATAGCACACAATTATAATAGATGCTGCAAGCCCATGCAAGTCAATAGAGTTCCACCTGGGATGAACTTGACCTATTCTATATATGATTTCAATTTTCTAAAATGTCTATTGTCTAACAGTCTTTACATAACTTTTAACATTATTACATTTCCTGCCTGAGGGATATAAGTAGGTTGTATGCTTTGTTTCCTCCAAATAGAAGTAACACAACAGGTGATTGCTCTTTTCCAATACGAGTCTTCCTTTTGAAAATGACCTTAACTTATGAAGTTTATTTTCTTAGATATGTTAAGGACAGATTCTTTGGGTATAGTGTAACAAAAGAAGAACAACGGCAATTTTTTATTACAGTGGAATACTTCTTGTTCAGGGAGGGAAGGTCAAAGGAAAGAAAACATTATTTTTAGCATAAAACTTACATGTAAGTTTGTTCTTTTTTCTCTAAAAAGGAAATTCCCTTAAGAAAAAAAAAACACAAAATCTATTAAAAATTTTATATTTCTGTCTACTGCAATGGCTTGCCTTGTGCTGCTAACCTAACCTGACTCAGTCAGAGGAACGATTCACCTACCAGCAATCAGACTTCAGTTGAATTAGAAGATATTGAAATCCTCAGTTTCTAGTTTTCACAAAATTTATGCATTGACTATTACAGAAACAAGAGGTCATCACTGAATTCTATTCCAAGAAGTTAGTTAGATAGTAGGTACAGAGGACAAGGTGATGACTACCAGTTTTCATCCTCTTTTGACAGACTTGCAGGGACTGGCTGAATGAAAACTTGTCATAGATATGGCACCAAACCAAATAATGGTCATTTCATATTTCAATGGAAATGAATTTTTGAATAAAAATTCCCTTTTTTTTTCAATATCAAATATAAAATATGTACAATTACTATATATTAACATTAAATTTTCTGGTTTACCTACTGGTCCCTGTTGATATTTAGAACATAGAACACAATTTAGAAAAGCTAGTGCAGGAAGGAAAAGAGAGCAAGATATAATTTTCAGGCCAAATTAATGTCCTAGATTGTTTAACTTCTCTGCCTTCTGCTTTCCATGAGACAATTTGGAAAACTTATATAGAAGGTAGGCGCACCAGGGATATGGCTACTTCTTACAACTCCTTGTTTCTTTGTGCAGGAGATCACCTGGAAAAAATATTACATGCTGCCTGAGCAGTTCCCATTACACACTGAGTAGTGCAGAAAGTAGGGGGTTCCATTGAACTGCACATATGACTAAAGATAAATGTGTGCATAGCGTTGGGAGGACTGGACTTAAAACTTTTCTAGCTACCAACATGAAGAACTACTTATAGCCTGGCAACAGCATTTTCTTTCCAATATATCTATTATCTGTAGGTGAAAAGCTTACTCACTCAATGAAACAGTGCTGGTAAGAAGTTACTATAACCAATGCATTCACTATTTTAAGTTGAAAAGTTTACAAAACTGCTACCTTCTTGAAAAAAAAAAATAAATAAAAATTCTTGAATTGGGCACTTGCCTTTAGGGTATTTCTAGCACACACAAAAATAAAACAGACCAGAATGCCTTTCTTGTGCTGATGAGCCTGCTGCAATAACAAATGGCATATTAACTGTCCTAAATGTAAAGAAGTACCATACCTAGGGCTACAGTTTATGAGGCAGTACTTAGATAGATTAAAAACATTTATGGTAGTTTGGGCTAGATGTCATTTAAAGTGATATTTTATTAATTATGACAAGGCTGACATTTCCATGACTATTTGTTTGTTTGTATGTTTCCTTTTCCAGTCTCTGATTATGAATGGAAGAAAGTGGAAAACAGATGAGCCAGGAAAACCTAATTTCTTGGCTATTAGTAGTGAAAAATACATGTAGCTGTATCTAATCTGTAGGAATGTTCTTATTTTTTTTAGAGTACAAAACTGCCATGTATAATCAGTGTCTGAATCAGTGGCTATTCTTTCTTTGTAAAGGTAAAATGATTTTGAAATGCAGCCTCCTCGTATTTCCTTTATTCTCAGGCATTTATGGTTCAACAGAAACTGAAGCAAGAGGCAATCTGAGTTCAAATCAGCTAGGCTTTCTTCTGTCCAAAGCAGCATATTTGTCTTATTTCACAGTGCTGAACTTAAACTATCTCTAGCTCTTTATGTTTCCTGAAGGAGTTTTTCCCTGGGCCCGTAGTTGTGAGCAATGTTATGCTCACACCTCTCAGCTGAAGACCAGTACCACTAACAGTGGTAAAGCACCTTACCATGTTGTTTCCTTGCAGATCTTCGTAATATGATTAATTTTTCTTCAGTGAAACAGCTGAGGAGCTGTGGGCATTATTTATTTGGAATATGATCAGACATAAACTTGTGTGTATGAAAAACAGTTCTGGTTGCTGAAACCATAATGCAGAAGTAAAACCAAAAGACTGAAATTCAAGAGATAAATCCAGATCATCCCTCAATTCCTCCAAACTACAGCCAGCACTTCAAGTTATAACAAATTATGAAACTAGAAAGAAACTGGTTTATGTTGGAGAAGAATAATTGACATTTTGAAATAATCTCTTAGAAATACCATTTTTTATTTGCCACTTTGATTAATTACTGAACAGAGGTTTTATAAGTGAAGAGACCTGATAGAGATGTCCAAGTTCATCACAGTTGGAAAGAAACTGCAATCAGATTAGCTGTGGAAACAAGCATTTAAGCCCCGGAGTACATAGGAGCATCTTTTCCACTCCCATTTTCCACCTGACATGATCAGTACCAGAAAGGTGTTCCATTAAAGGTTGAAGTTTGGCAGGGGAAACAGTGTGGAAATAATCAGGCCATATTTATACAGCCTTATTTATACCTTACAACAAGTAAAACTGAATTTCTGCGGGTATTTCTAAATGTATAGTTTGTGTGTTTAAAAAAAAAAAACCACAACAGATAAAATCAAGATTAAATGGGTGAGCTGCACAGTCACAAAATGTCTTATACAACATTGGAGTATGTTCTTGTATTTGCCAATCCCATTGTTGGGGAAAACATAAAAATCCCCTAATCTCCCCTTTTTCCTAATTAATTTGTTTCCATGCATTATGGCTATCATTAATCTTCACTTTTGATTCTAGACTACTACAGACACCAAATGGTTATTTTAAAGGACTATGCAGGCAATACGTGTGTGTATAAGTAGAGGCTGATAAGGAAGAGAGAGAAAAAGAAGAATTCAGTCTGAATGCTGATCTGAGATCTTTGATCACTTCTACATTCAAGTTACAAGATCCAAATAGCAATACCCAACCTCCTCTTAGCCCAGAGGCTATATACCAATTACACAAACCAACTGCATCAGCAAGTGCATTTACTGAAATTGTTAATGTTGCGGTTACAAACTGTACAGGTCAGGTTGCACTCCAATGTACATTCATCATATTCTAATGGTAAGTCAAGAACTCAATCCAGTTCTGATATTTTCTTTCCTGGATTCAACCTAGTAGCTGTATTTGTGCTCTATAGACTTATCCGATATACACTCTAAAGTTTCAAATGAAGAGGAAGTTTGCCCAAGGCAACTTGGTAGGAAATTTACTTTAGAAAACAAAACAGCAGAAGCAATTTTCTCTTTAAACAGAGGTGCCTGCAAACTCACATTACCTGCAATTTCATGAAAAAACTTCCTCTGCCAAAATAATGCATCTATTTCTGTTTAATTCATAATTTCTACTATGTTCAAGTATTTAGTGTCTCCTAATCTTACCTTGCCTATGGTAATATTCCAGCTCTGGGTCTGGCCTTGTCATGCTGATATTATCAGTGACACTGACCTATCTTGTAATCACAAGTCATCTAATTTTCTCAAAGAACTGAGCAGATTCACAGGGCCAGCACCAATTATACATACTCAAGACAGTAAAAAAAGAGCAGTATGGCTCATTAACACACAGTGAGAATCGAGGAAGCTAATGGTCACATTGTGTAAACATAAAATTCAGTGTACTTTTTTTTCTTTTGTTTACTACTGTGAGATATGCTCTGTGTGCCTGAGAAATTATTTAATAAAAGTTTTTATGAGCAAAGGGTTTTAGATCAAGTTAGACTCCAGCTCTGAATTTTTTTAAGTTCACAGACATAAGTTTACCTCATAATGAACACTTCCCTTTACACATAAATGACTGCCTCTGAGTACATGACTTTCATAAGAAGGCAAAACTTCATAGATGCTGGACTGTCAAACTGTATAATTACCCAACTTTGACTTTTATAAATGAGGGAATATTCTTCCACCCTTTTTCAAGCATTTTCTCATGACATTGCACAGTCCCAGAGTGCAACTCAATTGATCACATTATATCTAAAGAATAAAACAAATGTCTTTCAGATTTCTGTCTGGTCCCTTTTGCTTGCTGCCAACCTTATTGAACTTTTCTTTCAGGTCCTGATTTAAACTCCAAAAAGCCAATGGGAAAAGTCCAACTCATATAAATCTTCTCTGGATTAGGCTCTTTTCAGAATTGTAATTACAGTTTCTTTTCAGTTCTGCCTGAACTGATGATTACCGATGATTGAAAAAAATACTGGAAACTTCAAATTTTAAAGCTTTGAAAACGTTTTTCTTTTTTTTTTTCCAGAAATTACAATTATTCAATATCTCTGGGAATCTTTCACTGCAGATGGAGCTGTTTTGTCTGTTCCCTGCTAAGCATGCCTAGAATTTATGGTATTTATTACTGAATAACTGCAAGAAGATTTACCAGCTCATTGCAGGACCACGTTTACTACAGCTTTCATGCTTTATACACCTGCAGCAAATCAGCAGAAACTTCCAGAACTTTACTCCAGATACACTTATCTGAGACCTGCCTCAGGAACTCTGAAAATAATAAATAAACAAACTTTTTTTTTTTTTCTTTAATGGAAGACCATTTTAATCTGAAATTCCTTCCCTGTAGTCCACCTAAACTCTACCTGGGTTCACAAAATATGCATCACATGTAACTGAGTGCTATGGCTCATTTTGGTCATCTCTTGGAGCACAATTTGTAAAGCCTCTAAGGCAGTGGAGAGCTGAAATCAAGTCCTACTTCTGCTTGACAGAGTTTCAGCTTAAGCTGCTTCTTAGGAGTCTGCCAGAAGTATGTCCCTAACATAAATCACTTCCTGATTTTCTGTGAGAGCCAGTCCATTTAACACCGTTAAATATTCAAACCCTTAAATAATCAAAGAGAAGAAGAGAGCTTGATTCTTAGCCAGGTGGTTATGACATACCCTTAACAAAAGTAGTTGTTGGATTTGTCATCATTCCAATAAATTATGGAGATAAATGGAACAATTGGAGGACATATAGAATGACTTATTTGCTGAAACAGTTCAAGGATACATATCTTAAGTGACCACCAACATAAGGTGCTTGTAATGTAGAAATATGCAAAGATCAAGATATCCCTGTTTTGTTTTGATTTCTTGGTCACCAGTTTAAACCAGGAAATTCTTATGGTCCTCAATCATAAGCTTTCTTCATGTGTTGCACAGGGAGTCAGCAGTACCCAGCATCATTAAATCTATGAATCAACACCTCAGATGACCACGTTAGAAAGTGAAACCAGATATTTCTAAGGTCACATTTTGGCATGAAAGTTCACTTTTTTCCACTTTTTTCCACTTTCAGGTATATTTGACTATTGCATAGTGAAAAGCTAAATCTTGTCTCATGCACTTACATAGATAGTTACAATACCTCGCAACTTTTCTTCTAGTAAGAGGCAGCATTAAGGATGCACATCAGGCAAAATATTATCCCCGCCCATTATCAGATGTTATGTCTGCATAATTACCTCCTGTGCAATGGTCAAATAATGAATGACTGTTGTTCCTTTACATATATATATAAAACACCAAACAATTCTGAATAAAGTCACATCTGTATCTTGAGAAAGCACAATGGAATGAACAGAAATGCAGCAAGTATGATTGCAAGTACATTGTTTCAATTCAAAATTCTAAAAGAAGGTTTAATTAGATTTTATGCAGAATTTTCAGTCAAAATTATTTGTAACATCTAGCACAACTTTCTTTGACAAATTCAGGTTTTTTTCAATAATTTATTTATCTTGAAATACTCGCTTTCTCATCAGCTTTAATTAGGATATTTCAGTCTTAAAACACAAACTATCTCACAAGTCACAGCACATTAGCCTGCCTTTCCCAGTGGTTAACTGTTGGAGAATGTTGGGGTCCCTGAAAGGCTACATTTTTCATCAGATCTTACATTATGGAAGTAATTATGAGTAAAGCAGAAGATAAAATATAATCTTGTCAGATGCAAAAGAGGTAATGACTCCTGACCTGCAGTGTTAAAAGCAATTTACTGTTTCTTCAGTCTAAAATGAATTCTTCTGGATAAATTCAACAAAGCAAAATGAAATAACATTGAAAGTTTCAATTTTGTCTTTATCCAATCAGTGTGACATAACTAAAAATCACCTTAGCATTATTGAAGATACACTGTGCTGAATGTTCATCCTGTGAAAAATGCTCTATTATGGCATAAAGTTTACTGTTAAAATGCTGGATCTTAGCATTATTGAAGATACACTGTGCTGAATGTTCATCCTGTGAAAAATGCTCTATTATGGCATAAAGTTTACTGTTAAAATGCTGGATTTTATTTATATAGTGGGATTTTAAAATATTAATCTGTTCTAATTTTAACACTGTTTGCATCAAAAGAAATATTATTAAAAGATACATAAGCATGATACAAGGCAAACTGAACTGACATTCAGTATTAACATTCAGTATGGTCTAGATGTGGGGGGGAATGTGTTTAGCTTTCTCAGGGTTTTATATAGCATGATACATCATAAGGATGTTTCAGTCCCTTCATAAAAATGGATCAGACTGAAGGCTTATGGAGAAGACTGAGGAGTAGCTTCAAATCTTGCTGCACCTGGTCTGCCTTCTTGCAAGACCCTAGGAACTTGTGAGAAGAGTAACTTGTGTTACCTGTGAGAAGAGTAACTTGTGTTACTTGTGAGAAGAGACCAGCACCTACCTCTTTACAGCGTCCTTCCAGGGAGTTGTAGAGGGTGATGAGGTCTCTCCTCAGCCTCCTTTTCTTCAGATTTAATAGCCCAAGTTCCCTCAGCTGCTGCTCCTCATAAGCCTTGTTCTCAAGGCCCTTAACCACCTTCATTGCCCTTCTTTGGACACACTCCAGCACCTCGATGTCTTTCTTGTATTTAGGTGCCCAAAACTGGACACAGTATTTGAGGTGTGGCCTCAGAAATGCTGAGTACAGAGGGACGATCACCTCCCTAGTCCTGGTGGCCACACTATTTCTAATACAGCCCAGGATGCCAGTGGCCTTCTTGGCCCTCTGGAGAACACGGCCTGTTCATATTCAGCCATCCAGCTATCAGAACCCCCAGGTCCCTCTCTGCTGGACAGATTTCCAGCCACTCTTCTCCAAGCCTGTAGCATTGATTATTTCAATTGATAAATACAGTTCAAAACTTTTCTATCAGCCTTTACACCCTGTGAAAAAACACCATTTCCTCTTTGTTTCCGACCAAGAATTGGGTCTGTTGGCATATCATAATTCATGTAACTGCATCTCACTGACCAAGTTAGTAATTCAGATTTTTATTGCTCCAGAATCTCAGACATTTTTAACTGCTTTTAATACCTATAATATATGAAGCTAGAAGGTTAGTGATTTTTAAACACTTCCGTTATTACTCAGTACTGTGTGAAAATTGCACTTATTGTAATTAATTGATAAAATATCTTGTCAACTTTTCCACTATTTTAAAGTTGCACTAAAGGTATCTGTATATAAAGTCTTTATAAAAAAGCAGATAAGCTATGTAGTTGTACTTTAAGTGATACTTTTTTCTGTTGAAAAAAATGAGATGAGGACAGCACAGGTTTCCAGACATGTGAAATGTTCCAAAGACACTGATTCTCCATTATTTGCAGTGTTATATAGTTTAAAGGTTTTAATACAGAATATATTTTTCCTGTTACTATTGTATTTCTATATCTACTTCAAAAATCAATAAAGTATTTTTTTAACACAAAGAAACTACTTGAGTCAAGGACTGCATATAAACCAAATAATGTGTGAATAAGCACACAAACATACACACATATAGACACACACACACACATGCAGGATGAAGTGCTGGCTCATCAGATGATTTTCCAATACATATTGCCTCCATCATCTTTATTACAGCAGGTTAGCAAAAAAAAGTTTTTATATGGAAATAGATGCTAGAGCAAGATGCCAGAAAAATAAATAAGAGAAATGCATAAATAAATAAAAAGGAAAAATTAGTACTGGGTACAAAACCCAGAAGTTCAAATAAAAGCAGAATAGTTTGGCTTACTCTGTTCCAAATCCTTCTATTACAGAATTATTTCTCTCTCCTTTTTCTATTTGTGTTTTAAATCCAAATTCAGATTTGATGGTCTACCTTAAAATAGTCTTTGGAATTGTCATAAGATTGCTGACGTAGAAGTGAAGCTAATTCTATTCCAAATTCTTTTGTTATATGTATTACTACTAATATAAAAGGTTTCTGGTTGAGTTGTACATTTTCCCAGCTAAAATCTAAACAAAACAAAAATCAAAGTCAGTAGCAGTAACAAAATACATATGCAATTTCACTCAAAAACTCAGCTTGCCAGAAATATAAGTGGCAGGCATCACAATGTCTCAGTGGGGGCACAATTATAAAATACCGACTTCTGATACCCCTATTCTCTCCCATGCATTCATTAGCTAACTAATTTTGGTATAAAACTCAACAACTAATTAAAAATACCATAGGTGACAGATTCAATGTGACTGCACTTGGATCACCCAAAATTACTTTATCTTTTGAAGTGTATACCAGACATGTAGAGTCCAATGACTCTACCCCAATATATTTTGGTGGCTCAGCCATGTCACTGAGCAGAGGGGAGAGGCTCTCTGAGCATCGCCAGGGCTGGCTGGTGCATTGGCTCGGTGGGATGGGCTCCCAGGGGGCTGGTGGCTGCTTACCGGTGGGGGTCCCACACGGGCTGTCCTTCTTCAGTGCCTTTCCTGCAGAGGGGGAGCGGAGCGTGCGAGGGACCTGCTGCCATCCAGGACAGGGCAGGTCCCACGCTGGGGGTGGCAGTGGCGCTGTTGGAGGTCGGGGCAGCTCTCAGGAGGGACTTGGGCAGGGGCAGGGAATGGGCTGCCAGGGTCCCTGGGAAATCCAGCCAAGGCAAGCACCAAGGCCCAGGCCTGGGGATGGGGCTGAGGCCCTGCTGGAGGTGGGGCTGAGGCCGGGTGGCTGGAGAGCAGCAGTGGCTGTGGGAAAGGCCCCTGGAGGCCAAGGTGGTGGGCAGGGGTGGGCAGCGTGCCCAGGCAGCAAGGGCAGTCCTACTGCCCAGACTGTGATAGCAAGCGTGTGTGCGGCGGCGCAGGGAAAGGGAAGGGGGTTCCGCAGCACCACTGGGCAGGCATGCGCCCAGGGCTGTTCCTGGGCAGCAGGTGCGGGCTGGGGCTGCCTGGATCCAGGCAGACACGGGCAACTGTGGAGTGAGGCCAGCAGAGGCCCCGGCTGGTTGGGAGCTTGGCTGCTGGAGGCACGGGCACAGGCCGAGGGTGCAGGCTCAGCTTGGCCCGAAGGAGAAGGAGCACAGGGGCTCTCCAGCTCTGCCTGCCAGCACGGGCCTTGCCTGCACCTGTCTTTCTCCTGAGAAGGACAAGTCACAGAAGACGAGCACTGGGGGGAAAGGGTGAGATTTTATTGGGCTCAAACCGCATCCAGGGCTGAGTGGTGGCTAGCAGCACCATGTCCTGTGGGCAGCTGAATGGCTGGGGCGCCATCCTGGCACCCATCCTTCACCTGCCTCATCGTGCTGCTCCCTCTGGATGCTGTGCAGGCTGGCTCAGGGCTGGCGGCTATCTCCAGGGACGCGCCTGGTGCTGACAGGGGAGCTCGGCTCCTCTTGCTGTCCCACCATGCAGGAGAAGCTGAAAGCCCTGCTCAGAGCCCTGAGCAACCTCCTGAAGCGGGAGGGCCTTTGCTGTTGAGCCGGGGCCTGTGGGAGCGCAGCGATGCCAGCGGGGGAAGGAGAGTGGTGGGCCAGGGGCTGGGCGAGCGACTCAGTGTCCTGAGGTGCTGCAGGTGTACTTGCTGCTGCTGGCTCCTCCCTGCTTTGTGCCAGGTCCTGCTGTTCCTCTGGCTGCTGGCCGGGTCCCTCAGTCAGAGGCACAGCCCTGCGCACGGCCTCGCTCATGATGGACTGGCTGTCGTCCAGCAGGACGGGAGCGTCGTCTGTGGGGCTGTGCGGGGCACGTTCCTGGCTTTCCAGGGGTGCTGCCTGGTGCTGCTCACTGAAGTCAGGAGAAGCCGGTGCATGTGCCTCCTCCTGTGCCATGGGACTGAGGGGTGCGCAGTCCTCCTCTTCCTTGGAAGGTGTGGCCAGGTCAGGAGCTGCCGGCTCAGCAAGCAGGAGCCCCCCTGGGGCAGGAGACCTGCTCTGCAGGTTGCCAGCTTCCTCGTCTGCCACATCCTGTGCCACAGGACTGAGGGGTGCACAGTCCTCCTCTTCCTCAGGTGCGGCCAGGTCAGGAGCTGCCGGCTCAGCAAGCAGGAGCCCCCCTGGGGAAGGAGACCTTCTCTGCAGGTTGCCAGCTTCCTCGTCTGACACATCCTGTGCCACAGGACTGAGGGGTGCACAGTTCTCCTCTTCCTCAGAAGGGTCGGCCAGGTCAGGAACTGCCGGCTCAGCAAGCAGGAGCCCCCCTGGGGAAGGAGACCTTCTCTGCAGGTTGCCAGCGTCCTCCTCTGCCACCTCTGTGCCCCTGCTGCTGGGCAACCCGTCAGGTCCCTGCTGGGGGTCAGCGTGGGAGTCCTGGAAGAGGTCTGGGACCAAGGGCCTGACCCAGGTTCCGCTCTCTTCCCCTTGGGATAGCTCCTTGGGGCTGTTGTCTTCCCTCTCCTCCTCCTGAGCCAAGGCCTCTGGTTTTTCCTCTGGCACTGGCAGGACTGTCCCCTCCGCTGTCCCCACTTCCTGCTTGCTAGCACCACGGGCTTCCCGCTCCAGCACGTCCTTCAGGAGCTCCACGTGTGTTACCTCTGTTAGGTAACAAAATAACTTCTCCTCGCAGATCTGAAAGGAGAGAGAAGGGGGTTGGTAAAGGTAGCCTGGCTGACACCAGCAAAGACCTGCTGGGCACCTGCCAGCAGTGGCTGCTGGGTCAGGGATGCAGGAGATGGTGGGGCTGCAGCTGTGCAGCGCAGCGGCTGGCTCCAGGCAGAGGGAAGGCTCCTCCCCCTCTCCCATCCTTTCCCATGCCCTGCTTGGCACTCACCTTCCTGGGTCTGACAGGGAGCTGCCCCAACTGCGTTGGGGAGAAACGCTGTTCCTCATCCTCCTGCTGCTGGAGCTGCCTCTGCTCTGGGTCACCCGGCTGCTGCTGCTGCTGCTGCAGGGTGGCTTTCCTGAGCTGGGCCGGGCAGCTCCTCTCCTGCTGCTCCAGAGCCTCTGTCTCGCTGGACAGGGTGGCCGGATGGTCGGCAACAGCCTTGTGCTTGACCCGCAGCGACCTGATCCTGAGGCAGCCCTTGACACGCCTGGCTGCAAGGGCTTGCTGAGGCTCGCTGCTGGCCGTTTCTCTGCAGCCTCTGGCAGAAGATGCCGAGGGGGCTGCCGGAGGAGGACGCAGCTTGCGGCAGGTGCCGGCAGCTCCTTGGGGCCGAGCTGCAGGTGCGTGCCCGGGTGCCGCTGCCTGCCTGGGGACAGGCGGCAGGGCTGGCCGACGGGCTGTCTCCTGTTGTGTCGCCCTGCTGCGGGGTAGTGCCGCCTTGTGCGCCAGGTTGTCCGACTGCAAGAGAAGCCGAGGGTGAGGCTGCGTGAGTGTGGCCCTCAGCCCCGTGCCCCCACGTCCCGGCTGGAAGAGCTCCTGTGGCCAGGCTCCCCTGGCAGGCCCCAGGGCAGCGCTCAGCCCTGCAGATGGCTGCCGCCCTGCTCCCAGAGCTGACGCCAGAGAAGGCTGAACCCCCCGCAGCCCACGGCCACTGCCGGGAGCACCCACGGCGAGCCCGGCCCCGGCACCAAGGCAGCACCCTGCGGCCCCGTCCCACCACCCGCCTCTCCCTCCTGCCTCTACCCTCACCTGGTGAGTCTTCAGCATGCTCAGCAGCCCTTTGGTGGGCTGGGAGCGGGCCTTCACCTCCTTCTCCATGGGCATAGCTTGAATGCCTTCTGCCATAGAAATGCCACGGGCACCAGGGGATATGCTGCCTCCCTACAGGGAAGTGCTCTCCTGGGAATGGGCACCTCAGGGCTCGGGCTCCTTATATACCCCCACGGTCACCGCGGAGACCCCTGTGACAATGGTGTCCAGGCAACAGACCTCACATCACAAAGCCCTGGTGGGTGGCTGTGGGTGCGCTCACACCCAGGACCAGCTTGGACCTGCTACGACCGGCTGGGAGTGGCAGCGGGCAGCTCCTACCCTCCCCTCACCAAGGCCCCGGCAGGCCCAAGCTAACAGCTCCCACTTTTCCTGGTGCCAGCGGCCTCTGCAGAGCTCAGTCCCATCTGCATCCAGCAGCTCCAGCTGCCACCGCCTACGGTCTTGGCACAGAGTCAGAGAACCATGGAATCATTTTGCAAAAGACCTTGAAGGTCATCCAGTCCAACCGGTAAGCCAGCACTTCCAAGGCCACCACTAAACCATGTCCCTCAGCACCACGGCTACAGGTCTTTTCAATCCCTCCAGGGTTGGTGACTCCACCACTGCCCTGGGCGGCCCGTTCCAGTGTTCTGTAACCCTTTTGGGGAAGAAATTGTTCCTAATATCCAATCTAAACATCCTTTGGCACAACTTGAGGCCATTTCCTCTTGTCCTATGGCTTGTTTCTTGGAAGAAGAGGCTCCGACCTCCTTTGTTGTAGAGAGTGAGAAGGTCTCCCCTCAACCTCCTTTTCTCCTGGCTAAATCCCCCCAGTTCCCTCAGCCGCTCCATGTAAGACTTGTGCTCCAGCCCCGTCCCCAGCGCCGTTGCCCTTGTCAGCACACACGCCAGCCCCTCCACCTCCTCCTTGTCGTGAGGGGCCCAAAACTGGCCCCAGGATTTGAGGTGCAGCCTCACCAGTGCCAAGCACAGGGGCATGATCCCTGCTCCGGTCCTGCTGGCCACACTTGCTGACACAAGCCAGGATGCTGTTGGCCTTCTTGGCCACCTGGCCACGTGCTGACTAGTGAAATGATAAAATGACTGATAGTAGGAAAGGGCCCTGAGCAGTGAATGGGGAGTAAAAGTAGGGAGAAACATCCTGGCGAGTATTTTGGCGCATTCATTTCATTCCAGACTGCTCTTTCCCTCTCTCCAAACAGGCACTAGGGGAGCATGACTTGAAGGCCTCGGGTTCCGGGTTCAAAACAAACCAACGGGGAGACTGAACAAACGCACTGAGGGTTACAAAATGCACAGAAACCTCTTCTATCTCAGGGGCCGAGTAATTAAAAGCTGAAGATAGTTCAAGGATGTGCCAGTCTTAGTAGAAAGCATCATATGTGCCTGCTCTGTTCCCGCCCTTCCCTGAGAACCTGCCCAGGGCTGGTCTGGGAGGACTTGGGGCTGGATGGGCTCTTGGACTGACCCTGCACAACCCTCCTGATCTTTGTACGTGCAGGCAACACTGTTTGCCAGCGTGCTCTGCAGCCCCTGGCAGTTTGTGTCTCAGAAACTCCTGCTGCCTTGTCGCGTCCTGTCCACAGGACCTGAACAAGGCCTTGGAACTGCAGAAGAGGTTTTGTTTGCACAGTGCCTAACTTGGAGCATCTTCCTAGCTCCTGGAGACACAAGCACATCTCCTCTGTGAAGAAGGAGAATGATACAGACGCTTTTTGCCATGCAATTTAGTTAGTTTTGGAATCAATGTTGGCATTTGTGTGCGTGAACCTGTGTCTGCTGAAAGGAGAACTCTACTCAAGCCAAGACTGAACAGCTCCTTCCCTTGCGGTGCATCTCAGCAGCACTGTTTTTTGTAGCAAGATTTTCCTTGCCACGTAATAATAGCAGGAAACTCATCCTTTAGTATGGGGCACCACCAGCTTTGGCAGCAATTTGGTCTTCTGCGTGGGGCAAAGGGAAGGAGTGAGTCCTACTCTGGGAGCAACCTTTCAAATTCTTTTGTATGTACAATAAATTGACTTTGACTTTGGTTAGTAGCTTTGAAAGAAAGGACAATCTAATGCTTTTCCCTTCTAATGGAAAAAAAAACCCCAAACGAACAGCACCTGTGTCAGTGAACCAGCTGGGTTCTTCCTGGGGCCAGTGGTTCCTGAGAGGCTTGAGGCTGCCAGGGTCCCTGGGAAATCCAGCCAAGGCAAGCACCAAGGCCCGGGCCTGGGGATGGGGCTGAGGCCCTGCTGGAGGTGGGGCTGGGGCCAGGTGGCTGGAGAGCAGCAGTGGCTGTGGGAAAGGCCCCTGGAGGCCAAGGTGGGCAGGGGTGGGCAGCGTGCCCAGGCAGCAAGGGCAGTCCTGCAGCCCAGACTGTGATAGCAAGCGTGTGTGCGGCGGCGCAGGGAAAGGGAAAGAGGTTCCGCAGCACCACTGGGCAGGCATGCGCCCAGGGCTGGCTGTTCCTGGGCAGCAGGTGCGGGCTGGGGCTGCCTGGATCCAGGCAGACATGGGCAACTGTGGAGTGAGGCCAGCAGAGGCCCCGGCTGGTTGGGAGCTTGGCTGCTGGAGGCACGGGCACAGGCCGAGGGTGCAGGCTCAGCTTGGCCTGAAGGAGAAGGAGCACAGGGGCTCTCCAGCTCTGCCTGCCAGCACGGGCCTTGCCTGCACCTGTCTTTCTCCTGAGAAGGACAAGTCACAGAAGACGAGCACTGGGGGGAAAGGGTGAGATTTTATTGGGCTCAAACCGCATCCAGGGCTGAGTGGTGGCTAGCAGCACCATGTCCTGTGGGCAGCTGAATGGCTGGGGCGCCATCCTGGCACCCATCCTTCACCTGCCTCATCGTGCTGCTCCCTCTGGATGCTGTGCAGGCTGGCTCAGGGCTGGCGGCTATCTCCAGGGACGCGCCTGGTGCTGACAGGGGAGCTCGGCTCCTCTTGCTGTCCCACCATGCAGGAGAAGCTGAAAGCCCTGCGCAGAGCCCTGAGCAACCTCCTGAAGCGGGAGGGCCTTTGCTGTTGAGCCGGGGCCTGTGGGAGCGCAGCGATGCCAGCGGGGGAAGGAGAGTGGTGGGCCAGGGGCTGGGCGAGCGACTCAGTGTCCTGAGGTGCTGCAGGTGTACTTGCTGCTGCTGGCTCCTCCCTGCTTTGTGCCAGGTCCTGCTGTTCCTCTGGCTGCTGGCCGGGTCCCTCAGTCAGAGGCACAGCCCTGCGCACGGCCTCGCTCATGATGGACTGGCTGTCGTCCAGCAGGACGGGAGCGTCGTCTGTGGGGCTGTGCGGGGCACGTTCCTGGCTTTCCAGGGGTGCTGCCTGGTGCTGCTCACTGAAGTCAGGAGAAGCCGGTGCATGTGCCTCCTCCTGTGCCATGGGACTGAGGGGTGCGCAGTCCTCCTCTTCCTTGGAAGGTGTGGCCAGGTCAGGAGCTGCCGGCTCAGCAAGCAGGAGCCCCCCTGGGGCAGGAGACCTGCTCTGCAGGTTGCCAGCTTCCTCGTCTGCCACATCCTGTGCCACAGGACTGAGGGGTGCACAGTCCTCCTCTTCCTCAGGTGCGGCCAGGTCAGGAGCTGCCGGCTCAGCAAGCAGGAGCCCCCCTGGGGAAGGAGACCTTCTCTGCAGGTTGCCAGCTTCCTCGTCTGACACATCCTGTGCCACAGGACTGAGGGGTGCACAGTTCTCCTCTTCCTCAGAAGGGTCGGCCAGGTCAGGAACTGCCGGCTCAGCAAGCAGGAGCCCCCCTGGGGAAGGAGACCTTCTCTGCAGGTTGCCAGCGTCCTCCTCTGCCACCTCTGTGCCCCTGCTGCTGGGCAACCCGTCAGGTCCCTGCTGGGGGTCAGCGTGGGAGTCCTGGAAGAGGTCTGGGACCAAGGGCCTGACCCAGGTTCCGCTCTCTTCCCCTTGGGATAGCTCCTTGGGGCTGTTGTCTTCCCTCTCCTCCTCCTGAGCCAAGGCCTCTGGTTTTTCCTCTGGCACTGGCAGGACTGTCCCCTCCGCTGTCCCCACTTCCTGCTTGCTAGCACCACGGGCTTCCCGCTCCAGCACGTCCTTCAGGAGCTCCACGTGTGTTACCTCTGTTAGGTAACAAAATAACTTCTCCTCGCAGATCTGAAAGGAGAGAGAAGGGGGTTGGTAAAGGTAGCCTGGCTGACACCAGCAAAGACCTGCTGGGCACCTGCCAGCAGTGGCTGCTGGGTCAGGGATGCAGGAGATGGTGGGGCTGCAGCTGTGCAGCGCAGCGGCTGGCTCCAGGCAGAGGGAAGGCTCCTCCCCCTCTCCCATCCTTTCCCATGCCCTGCTTGGCACTCACCTTCCTGGGTCTGACAGGGAGCTGCCCCAACTGCGTTGGGGAGAAACGCTGTTCCTCATCCTCCTGCTGCTGGAGCTGCCTCTGCTCTGGGTCACCCGGCTGCTGCTGCTGCTGCTGCAGGGTGGCTTTCCTGAGCTGGGCCGGGCAGCTCCTCTCCTGCTGCTCCAGAGCCTCTGTCTCGCTGGACAGGGTGGCCGGATGGTCGGCAACAGCCTTGTGCTTGACCCGCAGCGACCTGATCCTGAGGCAGCCCTTGACACGCCTGGCTGCAAGGGCTTGCTGAGGCTCGCTGCTGGCCGTTTCTCTGCAGCCTCTGGCAGAAGATGCCGAGGGGGCTGCCGGAGGAGGACGCAGCTTGCGGCAGGTGCCGGCAGCTCCTTGGGGCCGAGCTGCAGGTGCGTGCCCGGGTGCCGCTGCCTGCCTGGGGACAGGCGGCAGGGCTGGCCGACGGGCTGTCTCCTGTTGTGTCGCCCTGCTGCGGGGTAGTGCCGCCTTGTGCGCCAGGTTGTCCGACTGCAAGAGAAGCCGAGGGTGAGGCTGCGTGAGTGTGGCCCTCAGCCCCGTGCCCCCACGTCCCGGCTGGAAGAGCTCCTGTGGCCAGGCTCCCCTGGCAGGCCCCAGGGCAGCGCTCAGCCCTGCAGATGGCTGCCGCCCTGCTCCCAGAGCTGACGCCAGAGAAGGCTGAACCCCCCGCAGCCCACGGCCACTGCCGGGAGCACCCACGGCGAGCCCGGCCCCGGCACCAAGGCAGCACCCTGCGGCCCCGTCCCACCACCCGCCTCTCCCTCCTGCCTCTACCCTCACCTGGTGAGTCTTCAGCATGCTCAGCAGCCCTTTGGTGGGCTGGGAGTGGGCCTTCACCTCCTTCTCCATGGGCATAGCTTGAATGCCTTCTGCCATAGAAATGCCACGGGCACCAGGGGATATGCTGCCTCCCTACAGGGAAGTGCTCTCCTGGGAATGGGCACCTCAGGGCTCGGGCTCCTTATATACCCCCACGGTCACCGCGGAGACCCCTGTGACAATGGTGTCCAGGCAACAGACCTCACATCACAAAGCCCTGGTGGGTGGCTGTGGGTGCGCTCACACCCAGGACCAGCTTGGACCTGCTACGACCGGCTGGGAGTGGCAGCGGGCAGCTCCTACCCTCCCCTCACCAAGGCCCCGGCAGGCCCAAGCTAACAGCTCCCACTTTTCCTGGTGCCAGCGGCCTCTGCAGAGCTCAGTCCCATCTGCATCCAGCAGCTCCAGCTGCCACCGCCTACGGTCTTGGCACAGAGTCAGAGAATCATGGAATCATTTTGCAAAAGACCTTGAAGGTCATCCAGTCCAACCGGTAAGCCAGCACTTCCAAGGCCACCACTAAACCATGTCCCTCAGCACCACGGCTACAGGTCTTTTAAATCCCTCCAGGGTTGGTGACTCCACCACTGCCCTGGGCGGCCCGTTCCAGTGTTCTGTAACCCTTTTGGGGAAGAAATTGTTCCTAATATCCAATCTAAACATCCTTTGGCACAACTTGAGGCCATTTCCTCTTGTCCTATGGCTTGTTTCTTGGAAGAAGAGGCTCCGACCTCCTTTGTTGTAGAGAGTGAGAAGGTCTCCCCTCAACCTCCTTTTCTCCTGGCTAAATCCCCCCAGTTCCCTCAGCCGCTCCATGTAAGACTTGTGCTCCAGCCCCGTCCCCAGTGCCGTTGCCCTTGTCAGCACACACGCCAGCCCCTCCACCTCCTCCTTGTCGTGAGGGGCCCAAAACTGGCCCCAGGATTTGAGGTGCAGCCTCACCAGTGCCAAGCACAGGGGCATGATCCCTGCTCCGGTCCTGCTGGCCACACTTGCTGACACAAGCCAGGATGCTGTTGGCCTTCTTGGCCACCTGGCCACGTGCTGACTAGTGAAATGATAAAATGACTGATAGTAGGAAAGGGCCCTGAGCAGTGAATGGGGAGTAAAAGTAGGGAGAAACATCCTGGCGAGTATTTTGGCGCATTCATTTCATTCCAGACTGCTCTTTCCCTCTCTCCAAACAGGCACTAGGGGAGCATGACTTGAAGGCCTCGGGTTCCGGGTTCAAAACAAACCAACAGGGAGACTGAACAAACGCACTGAGGGTTACAAAATGCACAGAAACCTCTTCTATCTCAGGGGCCGAGTAATTAAAAGCTGAAGATAGTTCAAGGATGTGCCAGTCTTAGTAGAAAGCATCATATGTGCCTGCTCTGTTCCCGCCCTTCCCTGAGAACCTGCCCAAGGCTGGTCTGGGAGGACTTGGGGCTGGATGGGCTCTTGGACTGACCCTGCACAACCCTCCTGATCTTTGTACGTGCAGGCAACACTGTTTGCCAGCGTGCTCTGCAGCCCCTGGCAGTTTGTGTCTCAGAAACTCCTGCTGCCTTGTCGCGTCCTGTCCACAGGACCTGAACAAGGCCTTGGAACTGCAGAAGAGGTTTTGTTTGCACAGTGCCTAACTTGGAGCATCTTCCTAGCTCCTGGAGACACAAGCACATCTCCTCTGTGCAGAAGGAGAAGGATACAGACGCTTTTTGCCATGCAATTTAGTTAGTTTTGGAATCAATGTTGGCATTTGTGTGCGTGAACCTGTGTCTGCTGAAAGGAGAACTCTACTCAAGCCAAGACTGAACAGCTCCTTCCCTTGCGGTGCATCTCAGCAGCACTGTTTTTTGTAGCAAGATTTTCCTTGCCACGTAATAATAGCAGGAAACTCATCCTTTAGTATGGGGCACCACCAGCTTTGGCAGCAATTTGGTCTTCTGCGTGGGGCAAAGGGAAGGAGTGAGTCCTACTCTGGGAGCAACCTTTCAAATTCTTTTGTATGTACAATAAATTGACTTTGACTTTGGTTAGTAGCTTTGAAAGAAAGGACAATCTAATGCTTTTCCCTTCTAATGGAAAAAAAAACCCCAAACGAACAGCACCTGTGTCAGTGAACCAGCTGGGTTCTTCCTGGGGCCAGTGGTTCCTGAGAGGCTTGAGGCTGCCAGGGTCCCTGGGAAATCCAGCCAAGGCAAGCACCAAGGCCCGGGCCTGGGGATGGGGCTGAGGCCCTGCTGGAGGTGGGGCTGGGGCCAGGTGGCTGGAGAGCAGCAGTGGCTGTGGGAAAGGCCCCTGGAGGCCAAGGTGGGCAGGGGTGGGCAGCGTGCCCAGGCAGCAAGGGCAGTCCTGCAGCCCAGACTGTGATAGCAAGCGTGTGTGCGGCGGCGCAGGGAAAGGGAAAGAGGTTCCGCAGCACCACTGGGCAGGCATGCGCCCAGGGCTGGCTGTTCCTGGGCAGCAGGTGCGGGCTGGGGCTGCCTGGATCCAGGCAGACATGGGCACTGTGGAGTGAGGCCAGCAGAGGCCCCGGCTGGTTGGGAGCTTGGCTGCTGGAGGCACGGGCACAGGCCGAGGGTGCAGGCTCAGCTTGGCCCGAAGGAGAAGGAGCACAGGGGCTCTCCAGCTCTGCCTGCCAGCACGGGCCTTGCCTGCACCTGTCTTTCTCCTGAGAAGGACAAGTCACAGAAGACGAGCACTGGGGGGAAAGGGTGAGATTTTATTGGGCTCAAACCGCATCCAGGGCTGAGTGGTGGCTAGCAGCACCATGTCCTGTGGGCAGCTGAATGGCTGGGGCGCCATCCTGGCACCCATCCTTCACCTGCCTCATCGTGCTGCTCCCTCTGGATGCTGTGCAGGCTGGCTCAGGGCTGGCGGCTATCTCCAGGGACGCGCCTGGTGCTGACAGGGGAGCTCGGCTCCTCTTGCTGTCCCACCATGCAGGAGAAGCTGAAAGCCCTGTGCAGAGCCCTGAGCAACCTCCTGAAGCGGGAGGGCCTTTGCTGTTGAGCCGGGGCCTGTGGGAGCGCAGCGATGCCAGCGGGGGAAGGAGAGTGGTGGGCCAGGGGCTGGGCGAGCGACTCAGTGTCCTGAGGTGCTGCAGGTGTACTTGCTGCTGCTGGCTCCTCCCTGCTTTGTGCCAGGTCCTGCTGTTCCTCTGGCTGCTGGCCGGGTCCCTCAGTCAGAGGCACAGCCCTGGGGACAGGCAGCAGGGCCATCCAGTGATTCCCATTCTCCACCCGCTCTGTATTTCTGCTTGGGATTGCGGTGACCCAGGTGTAGGACCTTTCATTTGGCCTTGTTGAATTTCATGCATTTAGCTTAAGTTTACTCTGCTTTCTTTAATTTTTGCTGATTTATTAATGAAATATTCTAGGTGCTTTGTTACTACAGGAAATAAATAGTTTTTAACTGGGTCTGATGGTTACATATCTACGTGAAGTTGTTGTTGAAATACCCTAGAGAACTTGTTTTTTAAATTTCCTGTCTCTAAAACCTCCGTTTTATCACTGATTTAATACTATATCTTACATAATTTAAGAACTGGTATGCATGAATGGGAAGAAATCATCAGAACTTTTTTTACTACTTTGGAGTAGTGACACCTAATCAAAGAGGGTAATCTAGAGTCTCTTTGTAGGCAATGGAGAAGTTCAGGAAGCTCCATGGGTGTGTGTGCATGTCTGCATGTGTTTGTCTCTGTCTTAATGACAATGTACTGAAGTATGTTCTAGTTTTATTTCATTAACTAGAGAGACATACAGAGAATTAGGTCAGATTAGAGTTTTGACTTGCATAATTTCAAGATAGCTTTACTTAAATGAAGCTTAATGATTGAAGTAAAATGAACCAGTGTTTAGGAGACAGTGTTCAATCTGGCAAGCAGATGTTAGATTTCAGCAGAGGCTCTATTTGTGTTTATGAAATATTTAAAAGTTTTGTTATGCTTTCTTCTAAGTCAATAGAACCTCAGCAGTATTTCTGGAATTCACATGATAAATTTAGGTGAAGACATCTCAGAATGTAATGTATATAACTAGAGCTTCATATATATATATATTTTTTTTTTTTTAATGGAAAAATTTAAATCGTTAACTTTATTACAATATCATGGTTTGTATTTATTATTTTATTAAAAAGAAAATTTATTTCCAGAAAGAGATTATTTATTAAAGTTGTATTATATATTTTTTAAATTATTAATATTATTGACTTAATGATTGGAATATCGTAAGATGTAGAGAAACTCAAGTCCAAGTTATTAAGAAAGAATTTGATTAGTAATTCCAACAGGCACTGTTTAATTAATAGGATCTGCTGGAAATGGAACTCTCTCAACAGTGCTGAACTTAAATTGTCGACAGAATTAATCCCAGTGAAATTTACTGGTATTTTCATTCTCAGTATCTATAGCTTGCCGTTTTATTCCATGACAAGAAGTGAAATATCAGATATTCTCTACCATATTATCGTACGCTTTCAGCCCTCAGTTATATTGGGTACAGCATTCTAAAATACAGAGAAGTTATCGAATGGAGAAGTGGACTGTCATGTAGGATTCTTCCAGTGCAATTGGCAAATAAATCCTAAGGCAAATTTGATTCTCATTTCTCTTAAGGATATTTGCTTGATTATCAAAATCCTTACAATTTATTTTTTCTCAAATGTCCCAGAATAATAAACTATTTTACCATGGCTTTAAAAATCTGATTAATTAAAAAAATGCACCAGGTAGTAGTGAAAATTCTTGAAGTACTTCAAAAATACTTTGCTATGTCTTACACCACCAAGTTGTGGCTAATGACAGGACATTCATTTTAAAGTAATGGGAATTTTTTTGTGGTTGAAAGTGCTAAAGGGGAGTTTCAAAATGTTTTGGCCAAGCCTAAAAATATCATGACATTTATTCTTTAATTACATTATCCTTTAACTCATGAGCCATCTTAAAAAAAAAAAAAAAAAAGAAAAAGAAAAAGAAAAAAAAGATATGCCAAAAATATAAAACTTGTAAATAATATTTTTTATTAAAATGTTTAAAGTTATTTCCTTTCATAAATATTTTTCTGAGAGTGTAGGGACTCTGAAAATGTATTAAAGTCCTATTTCAATTCCAAAGGCATATGGAGGAAGTTCATCTTTTAGATTTAGCACAATCATATTCCAGAGCATGTTCTGGTGAAAATTCAAGTTTTTTGTAAAAACTAGCAGTCTTCTAAGCCCAAATGAAGGTGCTGGAAAATAGTTGTGTTGACAGAATCTTGTGGGCTTCTAATAAATAGTATATGCCTTTCTATTCACCATTAGGTGAACTTTTTCTGTGCTGTAAGAATTCTTAAGAATGAAAATATTTTTTAATATCCATTTTTCTCTCTGTACCCCTGCCTTTGAATTGCATTCTCTTGGTACTTGCCATTAGTTTGTATAAGACGAACTAATATAATAATATAATATATAAGACATAATATATAAGACATAAAATTCCTGGAGAAGTTTTTCTAGGAAAAATAACTTGCCATCTTGCATTGTGAATCCTTTAAGAAAAGTAACCAAACGGGCAGGAGTTTTACTGGGACCTTACACTAATAATAAGTAATAATTTGTTCCAATATGAACCACATTTATTCTGAAAAAAAAAAAGACATTTTTTCTTTAATGATAAACTCCTCTTTTCACATAAAATCTGATTTAAAGTTAGAATTGTTTCTTGGCAATGAACTGGGATATTTCTAGTTCATCTGTAAACTGATTGTGAATCACCTTAGCATCAATGTCAAGGTATTGAGCCTGCCCTCTATTTCAAATAAAACTTAGTATGTTGCAGATGAGATTATAATTTAAGATCTGAATTTCTTTTGAATAAATTATTTAAAAGCTGAGAGTAATTATTTAATATAATAAGTTATTTATTAATTTCTTAATTTTACTGAGAAAAGTATAGGTAAACTCTTTTTTTTTTTTTTTTTAAATTTAAATTTAAATTTCCTCTCTGATGTAGTTTGTCCTGGTTTGAGCCAGGATAAAGCCAGTTTTCTTTCTACTGATTTTTTTGTCATTAGTTTAATTCCTGGCCCTGCATTAAAGGTTTTTTGAGCCAAATCTGACAAGAATGGAAATGGATAAAATAGCTGATAAATTAAGTTTAATGAGTTAAAACACTGTGCTGTTTTATGGATAGATGTCAGTCTGATAAAGTGAAGAATGTCAGCATACTTCATCTGCTTAATTACTACACTTGTTTTATCCTCTGTAGTATACTCTAAAAGGAATGGAAATGGTCAATAAAACCTGGAGCAATTTATTTGACATTATCATAAATGCAATGGCACTGTAATTTTATAGTATAAATTCAAGATGCAAGCACACAGTCTTTAAGCTACTAGATATTCAAACTTACTCATACATCTAAAGCTTTTGAAAAATCTTCTTAATAGGTTTTTCGGTTTTTTAAATGCCAAAATAGCTTAAGAATCTGACTTGCAGTACTTGTCTGGGCAAAATTCTTAGTATTTGATATGTTGTTATTAATAGAGCTATGGTGGAAACTTTATTTAAATGATTATACTCACAAGCAGTAGAATAGACCACTGTCAAAGAAGTCACGTCAAGTGAAAAACCATAAAGAATACTGGACAGATTCAGATGAATCTGTAAGTAATTTAATTTGGCAACTATTATATGATGCTTCTATAATTAAAAATCCTGCATCTGTCAAGGAAAATAAATGTATTTCACCTGGTTCAAGTATTTTTCACAGTGCAAAACTGGTAATTCCCATGATAAAATGGAAAGTAAGCACAAAAGCAGAATGCAATTTAAGGTTTCAATTAATAAAAAAAAATAAAATAGCTTAAATGTGTTTGTGGGGGTTTTGTTGTTGAAAAATACCAATACAGCCAAGCTTAAACGTCCTTTGGAAATGTGCCCATTTAGTTACACCTTTTTATCTTTCCTATCACCAGTTCTTTATTTTTGTGCCTATTAAGTTGACTCCCCTTAAACCCAGACATAGATAGATCAGCCCTGAAACCTCCGCAATTCTTGTCAGCATTGATAAAAATGTAATTTTAATTTTTTTTCAAATTAGGATTTCAGAACTTTCACTAGACACAAAATACAAAGGTTTCACTCCAAAAAAGAGATATTTGTTTTCCCATTTCAGTATTCTCTGTGGAGTGGATTCTAATTAGCCCAAGCTCCATTCAGTCTGTGGCCTCTGTTGTACTCCACTCCCAGGTGCCCTAGGAGCCCTTCTGTAAGCCATGCTGAGAATTGTCTGCAAATCTGCTCTGTATCAGCTCTCACTGATACTCCCAAGCTTCTTGGACAGCCACCTTACTACCATTGCATGAAATATTTAACAGTTGTATGGCCCCAGAGAATTATTCACATTCTGCAAAACATCTTTAGAAATACTTGAGGTTTAGTAACATATAGAAGATATAGGGCAAACACAACAAACTCACTACCAACACTCCTCCTCAAGTCTTTGCTCATGCCCTGTGATGCTTAAGTAGAGTAAATATACTTTTCAGTCCTACTTCAGCCTATTGCTTGCATCAAGTACCTCAAATAATATTCCTGTTTTCTCCTTCAGCTGGCTCACTTAGGAATAATATTTTTGTTCCTGTTTCCATCCATTAGATGACTCATTTATTAACCCTAGCTCTATTGAAATGGCAAGAGTCAGATGCTCGAGTCTCAAGTAGTAGTGCCATCAAAGTTGATGACTTTTTGACTTATATTTTATGTGAGATCAGATGTGCCAGTATGAAACATCTCTCTTGTTTGCCGAAGCTTTGAATTGGCATGATAGTTATGACTATCAAAATGCAGGCCAGTGAAATATGAGGATGAAGCAGAACTTTTTTTCTTTTTCAGGGAAGGTTTAAATTAGGTATCAGGAAAAGGTTTTTCACCCAGAGGGTGGCTGAGCACTGGAACAGGCTCCCCAGGGAAGTGGTCACAGCACCAAGCCTGCCTGAGTTCAAGAAGCGTTTGGGTGATGCTCTCAGGCACATGGTGTGATTCTAGGGGTGCACCACACAGGGACAGGAGTTGGACTCAGTGGTCCTGATGGGTCCCTTCCAACTCAGCATATTCTATGATTCTATGATTCTTTTTAATCAGATGAGTGAACGAGACATAGCATTGCAATATATGGTATATTTAATACTATTTTTAAAGAGAAGCAGTTAATTCTGAAAAGAATAATTACTTCTATTTGCAGAAAATTCATTTGATGGTATTGCTAGTGATAAAAATGCCCCCAAACAATGTTAAAGTGTTTACCAACATACAAGCTGCTAGTTTGTTTTATTCTATGAAATTACTTTGCTCCCTGTTTTTCATGTTACAGAACAAAAATATTGAAATGCATAACGTATTTAAAATTAACTACTTGACTGCAGTATATAGCTTTCATTATTCAGTAAAATCTTACAATATTAGATCTAAAGTGTCTTAATCTTTTCTTCTCAACACAATAAAATAGTAAGAATATGTGCATTTATCATCACATTTCAACACATTTCTTTAAAAAAGCAAAAGGAACCTTTCCTTAAGAAACACTTGTATTGTCATTAGGAGAAAAAATATAAATGTTATTATCTATAAAGTGGAAAAAAAATACTACAAATGAAACTGCACCCATTTTGCAGTTATGCAGTCAGAAAATCCATAAATTTATTTCTCTGACTGAAACAAAAATATGATCTATAATTGCATATGTACACAAAAATGTAACACTTGACAACTTATTCCAAAGAGAGCTTCATGCATGTGATTTTAACTAAAATCTATAACTTAGATAAGAGTTATGCAGTTGCTCAGTCAAAACAGCATTTCCACTGTTGAATCGATTTATGTGGAAAAGAAAGTGGCCTCTTTGGGAGGAACCTAAATGAGAAGTTAGAGAAAAGTTGTTTCTCACCTTTTTGCCATCTGTGGGCAATGAAGTCTCTCATATAAATAAGGATCTTAATGACCCATAAACTTTTCCTCTGTTGCTCCTCTCTCCAGAAAGTGTTACTGGCTTGTTCATAAGGATCTGATGATTTAAGAGCACACAAGCACTTTTCATTGAAAGTGAGAGAATGCCAAATATTTGTAAGACACAGACAGTATTAAGTAATTAAAGTTTTTGTGTTGTGTTGTTTCTGAAGGTCAGTGGTTCCTTTGTTTTGTAAAGTAGCTGCACTAAGGAGGACACTAGCAACAAGAACAGCATGCAGACATGGTGTTCAGAACTGAACAGGAAGGAAAATCCAAAGGAGCTGTTGGGAATGTGCTAGTATGTTCTTTGTGAAAGTATTAAATTTGTCTGGTCTTAATTACTCAGCATAGCATGCAATCTCATCAGGCACTGAATTTCTCAAATCAAAGGCATTGGCTCCCACTTACTAAAACAGTGCATTCTCAGGACTCAGAAAAAAACCAGATAAATCACTTGAATGCCCTTAAGCAACGCTGTACATCTGCATTGTAAAAGCTTTCCATACGGTGAGTAATGCTTTCCAAGTCATCCAATCATTCCATGGCTGGGTTAATAAGACCTAGACAGGCTGGAGAGTTGGGTGGGGAGAAACTTGATGAAATTCAACAAGTGCAAGTGTAGAGTCTTGCATCTGGAGAAGAACAACCCCATGTACCAGTACAGGTTGGGGGCTGACCTGCTGGAGAGCAGTGTAGGAGAAAGGGACCTGGAGGTCCTGGTGGACAGGAGGATGACCATGAGCCAGCAATGTGCCCTTGTAGCCAAGAAGGCCAATGACATCCTAGAGTGTATTAGAAAGGGTGTGGCTAGTAGGTCAAGAGAGGTTTTCCTTCCCCTCTATTCTGCATTGTTGAGGCCACATCTGGAGTATTGTGTCTAGTTCTGGGCCCCTCAGTTCAAGAAGGACAGGGAACTGCTTGAAAAGAGTCCAGCGCAGAGCCACAAAGATGATTAAGGGAATGGAACATCTCCCTTATGAGGAAAGGCTGAGGGATCATAAGATCATAAAATCCAACCATCCAATTTGTATATTACATGGTAGAATCTGGGGTAAGATATCTTATTTTTCTGCTATCCTAGGTGTCTCAGGAAAGGTTGCTAGACTGTAGGGTTCAGTTTACTTTTACCTCTTTTTTAAAATACATTTTATTTCCTAAATTCACTCTGTTTATATGGCACAATTTTCTAATTGCCTTTGCCATAGAATAGTATAGACTCTTAAGGTGGGATTTGCTCCTGAACTAGGCTATCAGCAACACAGATACTTACATCTGGAGAGGTCAAACTACATGCTCACTAGTCAATAGATAGACATTCCTAAGGCAGACTTCTGAAGTCCTATTTTAGAATTGAAGATGTGATGAGATGTCTTACAAATTCACACAATTTTCCTACTAGAGGGCACAGAGATGGTAAGTTCTGATTGATAAATTTCATCAAAGGAATCTTAGGATATATTTTTTATTAGTATCTACAGTATTCAAGATTGCTAACTGGAATTTATAATATTAAATCCTCTGGAAATCTTTGAAATTTTCATCTACAGACACTGAAGTTGCACTGACTTCAGCGTGGCCCACATGCTTAAGTCCATACCAAACTCAGAGATATTAAAGTCTATTTTTTTTGAGACACCTGGGGGTTTTTAAGTGACTTTATCGGGTAGCTGGGTAACTAGTTGTTGTGAATGTGGTGGATATTGTGTCTTCTTTGCAAATTCTAAGTCATGGCATCATACAGCTTCTCGGGCTGCATCAAAAGAAGCATAGGTCAAGGGAGGTGATTCTCCCCCTTTACTCGGCTCTTGTGAGAACCCACCTAGAGTACTGTGTCAAATTCTGGAGCCCCAACATAAGAAGGACATGGAGCTCCTGGAGGAAGTACAGAGAAGGGCCACAAAGATGATCCAAGGGCTGGAGCACCTCTCCTGCAAGAACCGGCTGAGAGAGTTGGGGTTGTTCAGCCTGGAAAAGAGAAGGCTCTGGGGAGACCTTATAGCCATCTTCAGTGCCTGAACGGGCCGACAGGAAAGCTGGGGAGGGACTTTTTCAAGGGCTTGTAGTGAGAGGACAAGAGGTACTGGATCAAAACTGGAAGAGGGGAGATTTAGTTTAGACATTAGGAAGAAATTCTTTATTGTGTGGGTGGTGAGACACTGGAACAGGTTGCCCAGGGAAGTTGTGGAAGCCCCATCCCTGGAAGTGTTCAAGGCCAAGTTGGATGGGGTTTGGAGCAACCTGATCTAGTGGGAGGTGTCCCTGCCCATGCAGGGGGGTTGGAACTAGGTGATCTTTAAGGTCCCTTTCAACTCAAACCATTCTATGATTATATGACTTTATGATTCTTGGCTCTCTTCTGAAAACAGGAAATTCTCATCAGCTCCGGTGCAAGTTGCTGAGTAATGGAGCATTCAAAGCATGCACAAAGAGCAGCTGTATATATTATTCCTCTTAAACCATGAAATTGAAAAAATGTTCCTTTTAATCAATGTATTCGTAGAGTTTACTTAAAAAAAAATTGTCATTTTCAGCTTGTGTTACATCATACTGAGGAATGAAGTTAGTAAGGGCAAGTTATTTTCATGTAGTGTATTAGATGCAATCAAGTGTATAAGCAGAAGGGACATCCTGATGAGATGTCAGAATTCTTGAGAAATTAGTATCATTGTGCATGAAACTGAGGTCATGTCTAGAGAGAGGCTTGGATTAATGATCTATCACTTTCTGTAAACACACATTTCAAATACCATGAAATGTCTATGACTGCATGAGAATTACTTTAAACAGAGAATGCATTTAATGTTTGTTGATATTATAGCTATAAATATCAATGAGTTGGACCTTTTTACTAGAAGTGTATTAAATGTTAAATATTATCCTCAGAAAATGCATACCAGTAGCTACTAGGAGCAGAATCATGTGAGCTATTAGAAGCGTATTTGTTGATGGCTGATTTGTTCATGGAGTCATCAAAAGCCAAAGCTGTGGTGCTCACCCTTTATCTCTCTGTTACAGCCAATGAAGTCAAAGGGAATTTGTTCACTGGCTTCAGGGGGTGGCCAGCTGAGCTTCCTGCCCTTCTTGAGTTGTGCAGGTTCTTCTAGGTAAAAACTCTCTGAATTGCTCCCTGATTACATTGAATTCTCTGCTCTATTTAAATATTCTCAAGCTGTAGCATTGATACACACTAATTCAGCAGAGTTTCTAAGCAAGATTTGGATGACAAAACTGACTGCAAAGTTTTAATCAGCCAGTGTAAACTGTTTTGACATCTCTGAAAATTGACTCAGTCTCCAGCAGCCTGTTCCTTTTTCTGCCAATGCAGGATGAGGAAAATAACTTTCTGCCATGGGTTGTTGATAGCATAAGGGGCTGAATTTGACTACAGAAAGGATATTCTGAAATCATAAACAACACAGAAGCCTCTTCATTAACATGGAAAAGCAAGTGACTTTATCCAAGTTCCCTAAGAATCATATATTTTACAAGGTATTGTTCCAGGCTTGGAAATAAAGAGAATTTTACTTTTTAGGAAATGTTAGGAAGAAATTCAGAACAAATTCCAAGAAGAAAACAGTAACACTATGCCAGCTTAGAAGCCCCTGTGCTTGGACATTTATAGGAATGATATTAGCCTTCTTGAAGGGGTAAGTAAAGAATCCAATCTAGCATTTATCCAATTCTTTCCATCCTTCTCTTCACTGCTCATTTGCTTAAACACTCTTGTTTAACAGGCCTATGCCCTAGGTCAGTCTTTGTTGCAGCTGGTTAAGGTGGACATGACAAGATTCTTTTAGACCAAAGACATCTATCTTGTCTCCATTCTAGCAGCTCTAACATTGCTGTTACCACAGTGCTTAAAACAGAATAGATCACTGTTACCACGAAGGCCCATTTAGTTGCATTTGGGACAGGTGGCTGCAAAGAGCTCTGCCGTTATAATTCCTCACGCAAGACACATTAAGGTCATTATTATTCTCATTACACAAGAAAGACTGTAGTGTTTTAATCATCTTACTAAAATACGCAATTACCCAAATACCCCAAATAATTTAAATGACCAAGAGTCAGAATTCCATCTGTTCTAACTTCCATGGTATCTTGTGTGATGCAGTGGGGTGCCGCTTTGTGGTAAGAACTATTTCTGTCACACCCATTTAGCCAGTAACATTTGGCATCCTGTGAGATACAATCTAGCCTGAAAGGCCAGTTCAGAAATGCAGTTCACAAGGAAACACAGAAAATCATGTCAGACACCTGAATGGTACTGGAAAAGAAATATCAAAGTGCAAATATTTCTCCTTTTTAATCTTTCTGAGAAAAGAGAAGAATTAGATAAAGTTATGACACAACATGGAGAGGACAATAAAAAAGACAGTGAACCTTGTGGAAATTCAGTTTTGCCTTTTCTCCTTCTTGTTATGTAGTAGACAATTAATAGTTTAAGGTCCTGCACCTTAAATGTAGCAATTGTTATTATGTATATTTTTAACTGAAGCAAAGGAAAAAAAATCTATAGTCTACACCAGAAATACTATTAGATCGTTAGGGATAGTAAAAGGAATAGCTTTACTTTCTGCAACAGGTGAATAGTCTGCATATACAGGTTTCAGAATGCCAGTCACTCTACCTTTAGGAAAGTCAGTCTTGCTTGTTGGTTTGCTGCAATTTTCTCTGCTGCACTGAAGTGTGTCCAGAATAAACTGTAGTGGAAGAAAATTTTAAAATTCTGTTTCTCCCTTCTCAAAAACAAATAAAATGGAGCTGTTTGCGATTTTGCTGGTTAATTAACTTACTCCTTTCTATTCCTTTCTTCAGGGTCATGTAGTATTCAATCCACCTCTGGAATCTCCTTTTGTGAGTAAAGAACAACATAATTCCAGGGTCTTGGTCTGTCAGTAGCATTTTTGAGTGCCTAACTCTACACCAGCAAAAGCATAAAGTTGCTCTTTTTGTGGACATTGGAAGACATTTTTCACCAACAGACCAGAAAGGAGACAAAGAATTCTAAACTGCAGATACAATTAATTGATTTGTTGGAGGTGAATTATTTATGTTCCTCAATCTTGAAGTAGTATTGGCACAAGCAGTTCATAGATATTCTGCACCTTAATTCCACCATGTCACCGAAGACACAGAAAAGGAAAAAGCAGTCCTCCCAGTTGCCCAAATCACAGAAGAAGCAGCATATGCTCTGGTGAGTTTCAAAAACACTTTTTTGGGGAAAAAGAAAAAAAAAAAAAAATCTGTTTTATGTAAACAGATAAACATAACTTCTTCCTTTATTTTTTCAAATTCTAAATATTTTTCCATCAAGTCATTGGGAATAAAAGAAAGATCATACCTTACAAAAATGTTACTTTTTCAGATGACTCAGTTATTTTTAAATCCTCACCTAAGAGTGGGCTGATTCTCTGCCAAAGATCTGACCCACATACAAGGCAAAGGAGCTCTGAGTGAAAAGCTCTTTCAGCAGCCTAAGCCTTCCCTTGGCAGCCCCTCTGCAGCCAAATGGAGGTCTGGATGTTTTCTCTCCCCAGACACTAAACATAAACACTCCAGGCCTGGTCCTGGCCATCGCCAAGGACCCTTATGTTTATCAAAGTTTTTAAACCTTAAACCTAATCTGAACCTTTGTCAAGGATCCAATTAAAAATGTTCTTTAAATAAATTATTTTTGCAAGCTACTCCTTCCTTGGCAGACCCTCTACAGCTGCACTCCAGAGGCACCTCAGATATTGTATCTTTCATACCCTCACCGTAACCCTAGACATGTTCTGAGCCTCAGACAAGGATCTCCAACCCAGTGGGGTTCTCCAGGCTTCAATTTTAGGGCCAATTCTCTTCAATGTTTTTATAAATTAACTGGATGCAGGAGTTGAATGTACATTAAGTAAATTTGCTGATGATGTTAAATTAGGAGGAACTGTGGACTCCCTCGGGGGTAGAGGCCTTACAGAGAGATCTGGACAGACTAGAGGGCTGAGCAGTCACCAACTATATGAAATTTAACAAGAGCAAGTACCAGATTCTCCACCTGGGTTGGGCTAATCCTGGTTATGTATACAAACCAGGCAATGAGAGGCTGGAGAGCAGCCCCATGGAAAGAGCAGCTGAAGTGAGTTGGTTTGTTCATTCTGGATAAGAGAAGGCTGAGAGGTGGCCTCATCACTATCTACAACTTCTTCAAGGGGGGGCAGAAGGGGAGGGATTGATCTCCTCTCTCTGATGAGCAGCAATAGGACATGAGAAAATGGGATGAAGCTGCATCAGGGGAAGTTCAGATTGGAAACTGGGAAAAAGAGTTCTTCTCTGAAAGGATGGTTGGTCACTAGAACAGGCTACCCAGGGAAGTGGTCATAGCACCAAACCTGTCAGAATCCACAATACATCTGGACAATGCTCTTGGTCATATGGTTTATTTTTAGGCACCCCTGTGACAAGCAGGGACTTGAACTTAATGATCATTATGGGTCCCTTCCAACTAGAGATACTCTATGTATTTTGTTCAGTAATTCCACATATTCTGTATTACTGCTGAGTGGGAGAGAGCAGAGGGAGGAAGTATATTTGGCTGTGGGTGCTTTTTTTCATTATGAGCTAAAGGAATATGTATATTTTGAATAACATTTAGTTATAAGTTGTTTTATTTTCAGTCATTAACATCAGTTAAAGATTTGGCTTTTTCTTTCCATTGAAAGAAGTAATAGGAACAAAAAAATGTTAGACCAACTGAGAGTGACATTTATGTAAACTATGTTATTATAGCAGTAAGTAACAGGTTTAAGAAATTCATTGATGCATGTGAGAGGAACACATGAGTAGGAGTACTAATGAAGACTCTTCCTCTGAATCTTTGTCAGAACGTGCGATAATTCTGTCCCAGGCACTCCCAGGAGAACCGAGCAGGATGCTTCTAATAAATGAGATTCCTCATGTGAATGGCAGAAAACTCATGAGTTTTGAGTGTATTTGCCTGGGTTTGTTAGATGGGTGTGAAGAAATTGGTACAGATCCAGTAACTAACTGGCACAACTGGGACTCACACAAAGAAAAAAAATAAAAAAAATAAGTTTCCCTTTGCAAAGGCCTACTTAGCTCATAAAATGAACAGAACTTGTTTCAGTATAAAAGGTAGAAGATATACTAAAAAAGCTACAGTGCTTTACTTAGAGAGCAACACTTTTGACATGTGAAGACTATTGGGAAAAATAGAACGATGCGAAAATATTGCAATGAGTTTATAAAAACATTCTGTAAAATTTATATTGCAATGGCACACAGAAGCCCACAGGAAAGTATAAAAACAAAGTATAAATAAAACAGAGCCCAAAAAGAAGATACAGGAGATGCAAACGGGTTTAAAAATTTATCACCATAGTTGAAGTTGGTTTTGTTAGCATTTTCAGGATCTGCTGTTTCAAAAAGTCTGAACCACACCTGATGTAAACAGTTGTAATCCACAGCCCACTATCTCTGCCACCTCATACTAACCTTTCACTCAGCTGAGTCTTTGTATCACTGACTATGGGAAGTAATTCAGATCACTTTTCTAAGATTTTAGGTGTTCCAAGAATACATGGATTACCCATACCTGGCTGTTCAGCTTCAACTGGACAGTATAGTCTTAAGAGTTCCTTAATTGCTTTCTGTAAGCTTTTTTATATTTGTGAGTAAAGGTATTCAGAAGAACCACATTTTAAAGTCTAACTTGTGATTTTTCCAAAAATTAATTTTCAAATTGTATTTTCAGTGACTACATTCGTAGATCATACTTGGTGCTTATCCCTGGCTAGTTGATAGTAACACTGATTCTAGTATATGAACGTAGAATGTGGACTGGCCCATGAAATATCTTTTGAGTTTCTTCAAAAACACCTGTGAGAAATTGCACTAAATATAACAGTGACTAAGCTTGAGTGGGAAGGGAAGAGCAAGTGGAAGGAGAAGTGAGGAGCAAGGAAGCATAAGAACAGTAAGAACTGGGGAAGACTTTGTTAAGAAAAACTTTTGAAAGTTTGTAATTGCTCTTATGAGGGAAACAGTTCTTTTGAGTCTAGTCTTTCTCAGTTGTACAGCTCTACAGTGATTTGACAATAAAGTTTAATTCTTCATTCCTGATGTTTACAATTATTCCCATTCCAGCTTGTTTGCTTGCTGTTCACTTTGAAACCTAAAGTAGCTATTGGATAATCCTGAATTTTTAATCACAGGTATAGCACAAGACTATAATTAAACTTGATAAAATAGAGGGGAAAAAATCCTTTATTCTTGGATGATCTTGGAAAACTCAGAATGGCAAAAGCAAACTGGGGTATATTATAAATCACATACACTGCAATAAAATACGTTGTTTCAGCAGAGATGTACATTAATTAATTACTTGTCATTAGTGCTAATAGTGTGGCAATAAGTGAAGAGAACATACAGCTGTATCCTCAGTGCACTGGAAGGCAGTTTAACAGATCTGTGATCAGCATCATAGAAGGCTCTGCTAGTGATTGGTACACTTAGAATGGAAATTAGAAGGCAAAACTCTGAGATTCTGAGCACTAATAAAACCTCCAGGTTATTAAGAAGAGCTCAGTTAGGTTGTGGAACTCTCTGACATGCTGTCCTGCAAGCAGAGAGAACAGAACTGTCTGCAGCAGTGACTTCTGCTCTTATGGTGTTGTATCTCAGAGAACAAATATTCTATAGAAAAATTCTCTAAATAATTTTTAAGAAAAAATAAATGTATTTTACTCTAGCTGGAGTTTGGTCTTTTTTATATTAGTAGACTTTTAAAAAAGGATCTTGATAAAGGGAATATGGTAATCAGGAGTGACAGAGAAGTGTAGTAGCAGCATTTTTGTTCATTAATCAATAGCTGCCTCCTTCATAGGAAGGGATGTCCTGTGAGAAGCAGTGAAGGACTTTGGCTTGTGTAGTTTGGAGAGGAGGCTGCAGGACAACGTCATTGCTCTCTGCAGCTTCTTGAGGAAGGGAAGTGGAGAGGGAGGTGCTGAGCTCTTCTCCCTTGTATCCAGTGATAGAACATATGGGGATGGTTCAAAGCTGCACCAGGAGAGGGTTAGATTGGACATTAGAAAGCATTACTTTAATGAGAGGGTTGTCAAACACTGGAAACGGCTTCCTAGAGAGGTGATTGATGCGCCAAGCCTGTCAGTGTTTAACAGACATTTGGACAATGTCCTTAATAACATGCTTTAACTTTTGTTCAGCCCTAAATTGGTCAGGCAGTTGGACTAAGTGATGGTTGTAGGCCCCTTCCAATATGCTATTCTGTTCTTAGGCTCTATTTTGACCATTTGCAAAACAGGTATAATGCTATTGAATGTGGTTGTTTGTTGGCTTGTTTTTGTCTTGTTTTGTTGGTTTTGGTTTTGTTTTGTTTTGTTTTGTTTTTTCTGTTTTAACACTAAAAATCATTAAAGAAGAGCCTTTGAAAGATGTTATCACTCCACCAAGCAACATCTCATGAAAGGCGATGGACAATGTCAGAGAGACTGAAGGTTTTCCTTGTCAGTTATGAACTGAGCCCAGTTTTTCTGTTTTCATTTGATTTCACTTCCTGTCAGATGCAAGAGGGGTGCCTTAGAAGGAATGAAAGATTAATCAATTAAAGATTAATATTTTAGGAATACCTGTTTTAGTATTTTCAGACATTGATCAATCATCTGTGTGACGACTTAGTTCAATATAATATGGGAACTTGAACTACAAGTCTGAATTCAGTAATGCATTGCAAGATTTCTTAGAAACTTGTCTCTGTGAGTTTGTCTAGGTCCCACTGAGTTATGGGGTAAAGTACTCTTGATATCAACAACATAATAGTAATTGCTTAAAAACTGGGAGGGGAAAGTAAAAGAGTTTTTACTTTGTGTCATGCTCCAAGTTTAAAGAAAGTAGCCCAATATTGAGACGTTTCTGCTTCCAAACCATCACCAGAACCTACATAGAAGTGTACACTGGCTGGTACAGGTAAAAAAAAAGAAGGTCAGAATAGCTTTCAAAATAGTAATATCATTTTGGATAACTTCATTTTAATCACTTGATACTGCAAAGTCCTGATTCCTGGTCCAATAATACTATTTTAAATAGCAGTACTATAAATCTGCAGTGAATACTTTTACAAGATACTACACCCAGACTCTTAAGAGATGCTAGGCAAATTCTAGATATGCCAGAAGAGCCTCATAAAGTTCCTCATAGGCTAGCAAGCCCGGGGATCTATTAAAAAAATTGTCTTGTTTTGAAATTTACCTTAACCTGAGCTGTTTCACAGTTCAAGTGCTGGGAATGAGCTAAAACACACAAAGAGAAAGGAGTGTAGGATGCCATCATTCTGATACCCCTTTTTGAAGGAGGCCATCCGATCAATGCTTTTCTCCAGTGGTGGGGAAAAGGAGAGAAACCCTCAGCAACGCATGCCAGAATTAGATGCTGATGATTCTTTGATTTTATTCTATATGCCTCATGATCACATTTCTGCAAGTCCAAAATAAAACCCTGAAACAAGATACATCTAATCCAGTAGCACTATCTGCTGTAGCATATGCCTAAGGCCACAGATCCCTGCTGCCTCTCATTCACTTGCTGCCAAGTAGAGAGCCAAGATAACAGCCTGGATTGTCAGAATAGCCTGCTATCACTGCTTTTCAACTCCTGGTGATGCTTTTCTCATGCTTTAACAAAAAGGCACAGATACCATCACAAGAATTTAAACTGCCAAGATGGGAGTAGACAGAGCCTTGTGAGCAATGGCTGGCAGTGGGATCTGAATTCTCGGTCAAAAGGAGACAAAAGCCAGTGACCAGCAGCTGCCCCAGAAAATGTCCAGCCTCACAACAGACTGCAGGGACTTTTTTGGAATGGTTGTCACAGCTCATCAGGTCTCCCTCTCCCTCAGCCTGAACTAGTTTGTATATATCTTGTTGCTCCTAA
The DNA here is from genome assembly GCA_020745705.1 of Hemiprocne comata. Classification (NCBI taxonomy): domain Eukaryota; kingdom Metazoa; phylum Chordata; class Aves; order Apodiformes; family Apodidae; genus Hemiprocne; species Hemiprocne comata. The sequence continues at coordinate 93,105,692 of CM036588.1, forward strand.
CAAGACCGATTTGAGATTTTGAGATTCAGAAAGTTTGTCAATGTGTGTAATAGCCACAGTTCCTTAAGTGGCAGAACTATGCACAGACAAGCAGATAAATAAGCACCCTTAATGTATGTGACATCACTCTGCTCACACTCGTTGGCACTTACTCATACCTATAGTCATTCATTAACCACCCCTTGTCTTAAATTATATTAAATAGTTTGAGCAATGACTATAATATAATCTGATGGAAATAAAACAGTTGTCCTCACTTGTATATATTCCTCACAGAAGGAGAATACCAGAAACTCTATACCTATTGAAAACATTCCATAGACATCCCTATTATGAAGTGTTGCTTTAAAGTGAGTTTAATTTTTTTACTGTACAAATGAATGCTTTAAGCCATGATCAACAGATTACTTGGAAACTATTTTTTTTAGCCATATATTTTCTCATAGATTATAAGTGCCTGTAAAGAGTTTGAAGCCTGAAGTACCTCTCCTTCCAACTGCTTTCCTAAATTTTAGCCTCTGTTATTTACACAGGATTTCTCTGAGTTACACTTAGAAATAATGTTTTTATGAAGTGTTTTTGGAATGAAACAAAATTTGAAAACTGTTTTTAATGCACTACTAAAAGATGATTTAAACTTATATTTACATTATATGCTCTATGGTGGGAAATTAAGTTTGTACTACTGACTTGCAGAAAAAAACAACCCAAACAAACAAAAAACTTCATGCTCCTTTCTTGCCATTTGAGTGTTCTCAGTGTTCCTGGGAAATACATTTTGTTTATGTGTAGGATCTAACTGGGCTGAGTTACAGAGCAAGGATATGAGAGTTAAATGGAATTAGTCATAAATGTGAAAAGTTCACACAGGAGGATCCTTTTTGATTTTAGAGAAGTATTTTGTAGGCCTACATAACATAATGCTGTAATCTCGTTGTAGCCATAGGCAAACAAGTCATCAGATATTCGGCCTGTGCTTTGGCTCGAGCAAACATCCTTTATGCTGTTTTGCTGACAGAAACAATCGTAAAATCATCTGCCTTTCACGTCCTGTTCAGTTCACCAAAGTACCAAGTCTTGTTTTAGGCTCTTTCTACACTAATGGAGCCAGTGTCATTCATTCTGTTATTTCACATTAGCAGAGCGATTACAAAACAAAAAGTGGCAATAAAGTGCTCCATGCCTGGAGGTTTGGTGTTTCTTCGGATTAAAAAAGAATATATATAAAAATTAAAAAACCCTATTCAAAGCAGCAGCAGTCTTTGTAAAAAGAGCTCTCTTTAAAAGAGTGTATCTGGAGACTTCAGAGTTAGAAGCACCATGAAAAATGAACCATCATTTCAGTTTTAGCAATAGTTTCTAAGCTGATGTCAGGGATCGATTTGTGGCAGTGGACACATTACCTCTAGTTATTTTCTTGTGCTATTATGGGACATATTTTTAATTTTAAGTTTTCGTTCTGGATGGTTGTTGAATCACATGCTTGTTTTTTTAAATGCTCTCATCAATCCTACTCTTTTTTTCTTAAAGTGATTGTTGTAATCATATTACCACTTAATCACATTAGCATTTAAAAGCTCCCAAACTAGTTTCTTGAATTCACATCTTCTTGGATTTTATTCAAATTTTAGTAGGTATCTCAAAAGTAGGTATCTCAAAAGTAGGTAAGGAAATGGTATTATTATTGTGAAAATGTAAAACTGAATGCAAGAAAGAACTATCAGAAAAAGGGCTTCAGTTCAATAGGGTATATCTGCTTGTCTGCATAAGAAAGCTGAAATGGGAATAGAGACCAGAAAATTTGAAATCGTTTCACATTGATTTACTCCTTATTCACAGTAGTGTGTATTTCCCTTTGAAGTAGAAACATGCATAGAAACAGAAACATGCACAGTTTATTCATTAGCTTCTCAAATAACAACTCATGTTTGTGAAACCTAACAGACTGATATCTTGTCTTTCCTTCACAAAGGGCAACAATTTCTTCAACATACTGTAAATTTCTGTCTTTTAAAAGTCCTTAAAAAAACTAAATCTGAAATATTTTTCAAATTTAAAATAAATTGCAGTAGAAAATACCAGCTAGCCAGGCAGATCCTCTTTGTGTGAACTATACCCTTACTTATGGAGATTTAAAAAAATGTATCCTGAAAGTCTGGGCTTTCTTCAAAGAAGATGGATGTATTTCCATTTATGTATTTGAGATGGCGTAAGAGTAGACACTGATAATGTCATAGTTCTTTCTTCTTCAGTGGGAAAATGCTAGATTTATTTTCCCCAATTGCAGAAAATAGATCAAATTAGAGAATCTAAGAGGCTAGGTGTTTGTTCTACATCATAAGACAAATTTCCCATTTTGTTCTCTAAATCTTGTATAAGCCATCAGTTTATCTGCTCCTTTCAGTAAAGTTATTACTCTTCCACAGTGACATTGTTGTAAAGTGTGCCTGATTAAGCCTGATATTGGCATTAAGAAAGATGTTGGAGCTAATTTAACAATTAATCACTGCTAAGAAAAAGAGGTCTGACATCCCTCTTCCCTTACTATGCTCTTATTTGAAGGGAAGGGAAGGGAAGGGAAGGGAAGGGAAGGGAAGGGAAGGGAAGGGAAGGGAAGGGAAGGGAAGGGAAGGGAAGGGAAGGGAAGGGAAGGGAAGGGAAGGGAAGGGAAGGGAAGGGAAGGGAAGGGAAGGGAAGGGAAGGGAAGGGAAGGGAAGGGAAGGGAAGGGAAGGGAAGGGAAGGGAAGGGAAGGGAAGGGAAGGGAAGGGAAGGGAAGGGAAGGGAAGGGAAGGGAAGGGAAGGGAAGGGAAGGGAAGGGAAGGGAAGGGAAGGGAAGGGAAGGGAAGGGAAGGGAAGGGAAGGGAAGGGAAGGGAAGGGAAGGGAAGGGAAGGGAAGGGAAGGGAAGGGAAGGGAAGGGAAGGGAAGGGAAGGGAAGGGAAATAGGGACAAAATATTTTTCAATATTAACAAGAAAAGGCTAAATTTCAAAGAATATTTGATAAGAGGCCCAGCAGCATATCACCTAGAAAAAAAAATGTTCACTAGAGCTCTGAGCTGAAGTGTTATCAAGGAAATGGCATAAGCAAGAAGTTTCTTTGCAAGGGAGAAAAGTGTTTGCAGGAAACAGAGTAATCTTTCATACCACCCCCAAAATCACAAGCAAACAGGCAAAGAGCAGTGAGTAATGAAATGAGAAATACTAAAATTCAAAGAGTAGGGCAGTATCCATATACCAGTTAAAAAGGAGAATTTTAGGTATCATTGTAGATAACAAGGCAGGGACTTTGGTTATTTATGCTGTCCATGTGGAGTGCAAGAGACTGTGCTGAAAAAAAGTACAAGGAGGTAATACTTAAGGACACAAATGTCTGTGTTCTCAAAACAACTACACTTACTGGTTTTGATCACATTCTTTGCTCATAGGGAAGTGGCCATAGTTTTATTATTAATATTGGCAGCTGGTGAGGAAGCTACATTTTTCTGTGAAGGTAGAGTCATTAGCAGACCAGCAGAGATGGAGGACACTACTGTTTCACTGCCAGTGAAGAATATAAACAGTGTCTGTTCAGGAGAAAGTAGGAAAGCCTGAAATCTAAAAACCAGCTAGTGCTCATTCCTTGCCAAGGTACTAAGCATCTTATTTAGAGTTCTAGGGTGTATTTCTTTAGGGCTATTTATTGTCTTCTGTGTAGATTTTCAGAGCCAATGTTGCTATGATCAGTTTTCTGCTAATCCTAAGTTATGGGAAATTTCTTTTGCGTTGATGAAATCTCCTCTGCTATGTCTCTTATTTTTCATAGCAATCCCATGAGCAAACTCATCTGAAAAGTGAGGGGAAGAGTTAGGAAGGACTAGGCTTTCTAAAGTTTTCCCAAAACATTGGTTTTGACAGACTTAGGTAATATAACAGTAATATGCATAGCCTTCTTCAGAATATTTTACTTACAAGTCTCTACATTTCAAAATACATTTCCGCTTTAAAAACATAAATCAGACTCTTATGTTTGTACCAGACCTTAACAAATGCATTTGTAGTTTTATTTTTCAAAGTGCTGTTTTAACTAATGAAGACATTTATTCCTGACTTTCTAGATGACTGCAACTTTTGGTATTGCTTTACTAAAAACAAAGTCAGCACTTCTAGAGTAAAAGTTTATCCATATTCTTCTTGTCTCTTCTGTAGTGTGACTTGACAACTCTCAGAAGAAAAAGTTGAACACATTTTCTTACAAGGACTTTTCTTGAAATTTGCTCTAGTTAAACTTTACACACACACACCCCCATCTCCATTTTTTTAGATACAGAGCATGTAAAAAATAGAATTTGCAATTCAGTATATTTCTCAAGTGGCCTTCTACCCTGAGCAGAAAAATGTCCTCATCAGCTGATCTGTAGCCACTGTGCTAGACTGTGAATTTAGCCTGTAACCCACTGGTGTCTCAGATAGTGCTCTGTAATCATGGGGATGGACATGGCAGAAAAATATGAACTTAAGAGTCAGTATCAGTTACCAAGTAAATATTATGTTCATAATTTTCTTTTTGCTTCATAGATAATTTAATATTTAAAACAATTTTTAATATTGAAATGGGATTGAGGCTAAAAAAGGCTTTATTGTTACACACGTTAAGCTTCTTAAGAGAAGTGCAGCAGTGAAATTCTACTGGTAAAAATTCATCAGATTTCCCTCTGGCTAGAATATACTATTTGCTTTAAAACCAAGTAACAAGTCAAGCTGCTTAATGGAAAGTATGAGGTTATTATTTCTGATTACAACAAAAATACTATGATTTCTCTTCTGAGCTTCCAAAGGCATCTTTAAAATGTGTCTGAACTCAGGGCAATAGTAAAGCTGACAGTTATATAGCAAATTCCAGGCAAATATATCAATAAATTCTACAAACTAATTAAAAATTGTATTTGCAGAGATCTCCTTCCCATCACTGAAATCTTGACAACTCTAAGGTGAAAACCAAAAGTACTGTGGAGCACTGGCCTCCACAAAAGGTATGTGTCTCACACAAATTGATTGCAAAAGAGAGACCTAAAAATCGAAAAAAGAAAACAAACAAAAAAACAACAAAAAAACGCGAAGCAGGGACAACCCTGCAGGGGGTGCGGCTGGGATTTACACAATGAACGGCAGAGACCCCTGCCCCCCTTGCTATGTGTGCAGCCAAGACCCAGCCTTTGGCTGGAGCATAGTACAGGAGCCACAGGTAGGAGCTGAGGACTGAGCAGACAAAAGGCCAGACCAGCCTGGGGCTGGTCACTTGGGAGGAATATAGGGCTGTTGTCAGAGGATGTAGGGAGGCAATTAGGAAAGCTAAGGCCTCCTTGGAACTTAACCTTGCAAGTCAGGTTAAGGATAATAGAAAGGGCTTTTTCAAATACATAGCTAACAAAACTAACACTAGAGGCAATATTGGCCCACTGAGGAATGAGGGGGGAGCCCTGGTGACAGAGGATATAAAGAAGGCAGAGGTGCTGAACGCCTTCTTTGCCTCTGTCTTTACTCCTGCAGGATTTCCCCATGGGCCCCAGATTCATATAGCCCCAGAAGTAGTCAAGATAGATGAGGAGTTTGACATAGTAGATGAGGATTGGGTTAGGGATCAGTTGAGTAATCTGGACATCCATAAATTGATGGGTCCAGATGGAATGCATCCAAGGGTGCTGAGGGAGCTGGCGGAGGTCATTGCTAGGCCACTCTCCATCATCTTCGGTAAGTCATGGGTAACAGGAGAGGTGCCTGAGGACTGGAGGATAGCAAATGTCACACCAGTCTACAAGAAGGGCAAGAAGGAGGACCCGGGTAACTATAGACCGGTCAGCCTCACCTCCATCCCTGGAAAGGTGATGGAACAACTTGTTCTTGTCTCTATCTCTAGGCATATCAAGGACATGGGGGTCATCAAGAGCAGTCAGCATGGTTTTATCAAGGGTAAATCATGTTTGACTAACCTCATAGCCTTCTATGAGGAGATTACTAGGTGGATAGATGATGGTAGAGCGGTAGATGTGGTTTATCTGGATTTCAGTAAGGCATTTGACACCGTCTCCCACAGCATCCTTGTAGATAAGTTGATCAGGTATGGGTTTGGTGATCAGGTAGTGAGGTGGATCAGGAACTGGTTGATGGGAAGGAGTCAGAGAGTTGTAGTCAATGGGGCAGAACCTGGTTGGAAGTGTGTGACTAGTGGAGTCCCTCAGGGGTCGGTACTGGGACCGATGTTGTTCAACATCTTCATCAACGACCTGGATGAGGGTATAGAATGTACCCTCAGCAAGTTTGCTGATGACACTAAGGTGGGAGGAGTGGCTGACGCACCAGAAGGCTGTGCTGCCATTCAGCGAGACTTAGACAGGCTGGAGAGTTGGGCGGGGAGAAACATGATGAAATTCAACAAGGGGAAGTATAGAGTTTTGCATTTGGGGAAGAACAACACGATGTCCCAGTATAGGTTGGGGGCTGACCTGCTGGAGAGTAGTGTAGGTGAAAGAGACCTGGGGGTCCTGGTAGACAGGAGGATGACCATGAGCCAGCAATGTGCCCTTGTGGCCAAGAAGGCCAATGGCATCCTGGGGTGCATTAGAAAGGGTGTGGTTAGTAGGTCAAGAGAGGTTCTCCTCCCCCTCTATTCTGCATTGGTGAGGCCGCATCTGGAGTATTGTGTCCAGTTCTGGGCCCCTCAGTTCAAGAAGGACAGGGAACTGCTTGAAAGAGTCCAGCGCAGAGCCACAAAGATGATTAAGGGAGTGGAACATCTCCCTTATGAGGAAAGGCTGAGGGAGCTGGGTCTCTTTAGCTTGGAGAAGAGGAGGCTGAGGGGTGACCTCATCAATGTTTACAAATATGTAAGGGGTGAGTGTCAGGGAGATGGAGTTAGGCTCTTCTCAGTGATGACCAGTGATAGGACAAGGGGTAATGGGTGTAAATTGGGGCATAGGAGGTTCAAGGTGAATATCCGAAAAAATTTTTTTACTGTAAGAGTGACAGAGCACTGGAACAGGCTGCCCAGGGAGGTTGTGGAGTCTCCTTCACTGGAGACATTCAAAACCCACCTGAATGCGTTCCTATGTGATGTACTCTAGGTGACCCTGCTCTGGCAGGGGGGGTTGGACTAGATGATCTTTCGAGGTCCCTTCCAACCCCTAGGATTCTATGATTCTATGATTCTATAAGCATGTAAATAGGACGGCCATTATGGGTCGTTATCGGTCGTTGGCGCGCATTGTTCTCTGCTGCTGACAGAAAGGAGAGAGAAGAAAAGAAGAAAAGGGAATAGGAGATAACACAGAGCCTTTGGTGGCTGGGTGGGACTCCTGATATAACTCCTGCATTCTTTTACTCCTGCGTTCTTTTACTTCTGCATTCTTTTATGCTTGCCTCCCTGCACTCCTGAACTCTGGCACTGCTGCTATTCCCTGCTTCCTGCTTGCTTGCACTCCTGCCTCTTCTCGAGGAGCCTGCTTGCCAAAGAGCCACGTGAAAGGAGCTGAAGAAATGGAGAAGAGAGCTAGAGCACACTAAAAAAGCTAAAAGAGCTGGAATCACTGCTCACTCCCCAAACTCTCCATCATCAAGTGCTCCCAGGACAGTCAGTGCAGCTCCAGCCGGTTGTAGCCGTTTGCCACAGCTGCGTGACGCTGCCGCAGCCCCAGCCCAGCTCCAGCCGACACCGCAGCCGCTGCTGCCCGAGCTGTTTCCAAGGCAGCCGCCACGGGCCGCGCCCACCACGTGCCGGAGCCGCCTGCGCTGGAGCTCCGGCTCTAGCTGCTCATTGCCATGTCCCGCTGCAGCTAAAGCCACACTCGCTGCTGCCGTGCTGTCAAAGCTGCCTGCCAAAGCCGCCTGCCAAAGCTGCCCGCCGAAGTCCTGCTCGCTGAAAACTGCGCTCACTGAAAGCCTGCTCTTAAAGCCACAGATGCCGCCACACCTGTCAGTGCTTCTGAGCCAGATACTGCAAGAGAGACCCACTGACCGATAAATGTTTCTCTTTTTTTGCAACATGTTCAAGATAGAAAATTATAAACACCGTGTCCCCTTGAAACTTCAGTACAAAATTAGACAGGCAGAAAATACAAGCTTTAGTGCAATTTAGTCAGGTGAATGCTGCAAAAACAATCTGTATCATGTTATATTTAGAAAAAATAATGTCTAAAAGAATCAGCACATATATCTGCTTTACATTCAGGGTCACTAACCAATTACACTTGAGTAATCTATGCATTTGCATCTTGTGAAATCTATGCAGACATCTTGCATGCCTGAGCAGAGGTGAAGGTGTCTGAAGACTCCAAATATATGTGCTTCAGAGCAATGGGGTTCAGCAAAGGCTATGAGTGACTTGTGTCTTGTCACAGACATCAGCTCTGCTTTGTCTGTCCTAGGTCTCTAAAGAGCAGTAGCCTTATTACAGTGCTGAAAAACACAATGCTGATGTTCTAAAAAATCATCAAAATATTCTAATCTGGAAGGCTCCTCGTCAGCCTCCCCCAGCAGGACCTCAGACTGTGTTGAATGAATGGACAATTTTGCTCTGACATGCTGAAGATCACAGCTCACATGCACACATTTTTCTTACAGACAGCTCAAGATTACATTGTCATTTAGTAGATGACAATTTTGTACATTTATAAATAGTCTAGTAAGACCTCAAGAATAAGTGTGTGCAAGAGGGTGTATGTGAGATGTGTGGCAAGTGCCCCTGCAGAAGACAAGTCGATATCAAAATCGCTGAGTAAGGGACTGCCTCCAGGCCTTTTGCTATCAGAAGGTGGTCTTCCTGCCAGTGTAGACAGCATCAAATGGATGAAGAAAACCAAGGTAATTCCATCACATTATTTAAATAGCCAAGACAGAGTAATCACAAATTTAGGCATTAAGAAATATTTCACAGGAAAATGCTTTACTTCATTTTGGTTTTTTGGAATATTTGTCCTCTTTTAGCCCCTTCTCAGACCTCATGCTATACTGATGATATCAGAAAACATCAGCACAGTGAGCTTATCTGTACAAATAATGCTCTTCTTTTTTAATTAAGGCTAAAGTGAGTCAGTTTAAGATTAAGTAATAACATAAATACAATTCTCATTTCATTTAACCTTAATTTATATGAACCTTTTTTTTAATCTCTTCAAAATAATGGTCTTCTATTTCTTTGTCATTATCTTGGTAATTTCCTCAAATGCTTGATTTAAAAAATGTTATTAAAGAGGGCAGTAGAGGATGAATGAGCTAAGATATAGTAATTCTGTTTATTGTTTTACAGATTACAGGGAGCAATTTGTTTTATGAAGCAGCACAGGAGAAAACAAGCACTATTCTGGAAATTAAAGATCTGTCACTGTGCTGCACAACTCTCTTCTGTATTGAAGATTAATTAAATACTTAAAAAAAAAATCAAAGTACATGTCAGATGCAAAGAGCTGAAATTAAAGGATATAGAACAACTACTACATGCATATCTAAGAAAAAAGCATATGAAATGTTATCATACATAATGCATAATAATGTCTGGAAAATAATTTTCTCTTTTTCAGGTTCAGGATTCAGTGTAAACAGATAATTTATATGATAACAATGATATGTTGGTGCACACTGAATTACTGTGGGTTTAGAATTGAGGATGCTGCTTTTCTTTCATATATATTAAACTACTTACAATTTCCAAATACATAATAAAGGATCTCATTTGTTTAAATAGTGTTGGTTGATTAGTCTTCTAGACCTTTCTGTCTCCTAGAAAAATGGCAAGGAACATGAACAATTTAAATTAAAAAGAGACAGTCTGATATCTTGTAAAAATTGTCAACTGCTGTCCAAAAGCAGACAAAATAAATGAGATTTTTCTCCTATAAAACAATTTCCCCCCCTACTCCATTATTTACTTATTGACTTCCATGAAATTTAAGCCTTTTTAAAGAAAAAGGACAAGACCCAAAAGTGACTTGAAGGCTTCTTTCCAGTTTGCAACTTGGTAGGATCATACTAGGAGGAGAGGAGGAAGAGTGTTAAACAGAGTAAATATGAAAAGAAACAAAGAGCAGCTGCCTTCTTGCAGCCTTCTTTTCTATTTTTCCTTCCCTACCCTAATGTTTACACACACTCATTTAGTTTTGCGCTCTTCCCAAACTGTTGATTCACATTCCAGCTCTTTTCATCTTCCACTTTTTCTTCTACATGATTTTGTGTAGTCTTGTGCATTCTGTAATTCTGTTGTAATAACTTCACAACTGCAACTTACTCTGTTTAAGAACTTTATGCACCTTATGAGCTGTGGTGAGCATAGCCCAACTAGCCTAGCATGACCTTCCTCTTAGGTGGAGAGAAAGGGACCCCTCACTACTCTCCTTGCTCAGACAGATGCTGACTTGTCTTCCTCCTTGGACAAGATTTGTAATTGTTTATAATTTTTTACAGTCTCTAGGTTCTGGTCAAAATTTTCCTGGTAGTCTGAAATGTCACTTGTCCCTTACCTCAAGGTAGTCACCTGTCCCTTACCTCCCTCAGTAGTTGAGGTAGTACTGCATGGTGATAGACAAGACTAAATCAAAAGCCCTGCATACATGGATTTTAAAATATTTTACTGAACCTACAGATGAAAGAAGGGTATTCAAGTCATTGAATACACTCTTCAAAGAGTCTTAAGCAGCAGAGAGCTGTGCTTAGGACTTAGGCAAAGAGAAAAGGAGGAAATCAGATGGTGTATTGACTTTTGTTGATTAGAAACTCTTTCACTGAGCTTCTAAAAATATCTCAGATATTTATTTGAGAAAGGAGGGATGGGTTTAGCTCAGCAAGTACGTGCATTATATGCATCAGATTTACTGAGAACAAATTCACTGTGAACTATCATTCAAGCATCTCAGTTCTCTATATACACATACTTTGGAATTTGCATTTCAACAGAATGTGAAGCTGAATTATATGAAATCTATTTTAGATAACATACTCAATCTTTTCTAGAACTACAAACCTTTTATCATTTTTTTCTATTTTATGCTTGCCATTTTACAGATAAAAGACATGAGCTTACTGCTAGAAGTAATTCACTGAGCAGTAGAAACAAGCAAACAAAAAGTGAATGAATAAACCTTATATTAATAATAGAATTTATATATTTATGCATTTCAATGGATGCTGCACTGAGTGTATGGGCATGTCTATATTTTATGAAAGAGGTTTTTAAGTAAAACAATGGAATTCAATTTTTTGATGGAATTTCACTGAAGAGTCTAGTAACACATGCATGAGGGACTCTAAGAACTGCCTATCAAAGAAGATGACCAGAAAGACATTTTAACAGTTACATTACTTTACCTGTCCATTTAAATTGTCAAGAGAGCATAAATTTTGCATGGTATGATCTGATCTCTCAGAATATGAGACAACAGGAACAGAAGGGAATGGAGCAGATAGTTGACTGGATGCATTTCTACATCTGTCATCTCCTTCTGATATTAATGCTTATAAGTCACTTGTAAAACACTTTCAGAACCTATCAGGGGAAACTGGAGTCATGCTTGCTTACCTCCATTAATTTATTTCTGGCTTATCTGTTGTGGTAATACTGATTAATTGTGTTTCACAGAATCACAGAATGTTTGAAGTTGGAAGGGACTTCTGGAGGTCATCTGGACTAATGCCCCCTGCTCAAGTAGATCTGCCCAGAGACAGTTGCCCAGGGCCATGTCTAAATGGCTTTTGAATATCTTATTTTTCAACTGACTTTCAGGTGCTTCATTTTATTGACCTACTTGATTTTTTACTTATTTAAAATTATCTTTTCTTACTTTAGTAATAAAACTGTCATGGTTGTGATCATGAAATCTGATGACTACATGAACTAGCAGGAAATCCCATCCTCTATTTGATATTAAGGCAGAAAACTGTTAAACTTTGGGGAGCTTCAGTAACTTGCCACTATTTGTCAATTTTTTTCATAAAAACTTTTGATGTTTCACAGTTGGAAACAAACTTTTCCGTTTAGTGTTTTTTGTTGTTTTTTTTTTTAAAAGGATCTGTATTATCTCTTGCTGTCTCTATTTCACACATTGTGCATTTTAGTCCACAAATATTGCTATAGCTTGTTCACTATTTAATGTTTAAATAATTTCTGGACTTACACATAACCTTTGTGATCAGCTAACCACATTCAAGGAAACACTCTCAGTAGTCAGGCCAAAGATCTGCCCACACATCAGAGAGATCATAATGCATACAGGGACTTAAGAGGCCTAAGGCTTCTGACACTATCTTTGCTATAGAGATAACATTGTAATCTCTATAGTAAAAGTAGAAAAACATATGACTGGTGGATGGGCCTCAATAAATCTGAAGGCATGTCTGAATTTCTTGTAGATGAGAACCAAACTCACTGGCAAAACCACAATCTTGCTTTCCACAGTTTTCAGGCTCTATGGCTGTTTCAGGAAGAATATTTTTTCCATTGCATTTTTACTTTTTTAACTACCTCAGGGATATATGAAGGTATGCAAAACATACCAGAGCATTACTGACTCTCAGTGAACTGCAAAATGGATGTGAGTTGTGCTCTACTTCTGTGCAGTTTTAGGTGAGTTTTATTTTATCCTAAACAATTCCTGCAGCTCCTTCTCTCCCACTCTACCTCGTGTTCACCAAGGGAAAATCATTCTTTTACTTCAGTGGGTACAGAATCTAGATCTGAATAAATATTTCAGAACTGGTATATGAAGCTGTTTGCTCAAAAGTATTTTCAAGTTTATTTTTTTTCAGCTTTAAATTAATTTATGTAACCTATCATACAATGATCTTCCTGCAGTGTTTTGCACTGGAACTTCATAGTAATAACTAACTGCTATATATTTATTCTTTCTTCTACTCACATTGTTTTTCCTAGTTTCCTCCCTGAGACAGAAAAAAATTTAAACAGTTAATATGTGCCAGCAATGATATAATAGATTTCCAGGTGTGCAAGTGTGACAGATGTGAATTATTTTTTACACAAGAATAAAACACTCTGCCCTTTATTTGCCAGGCTGCCAGCTTCACCTGTGTGGTTTGGAGAGAGCATTTCCTCATTTTCATAAAACGGCAGATTTCAGGTTCACAGACTTCTTTGTGAATAATTTCTGGTTTTGGGAGAGTCAATGCTCTCCTTTCACAGTGATCTTTAACATTTTGGGAATTAATTCTGTTTTATAGAAAGAAAACTCCACACCTACTTTTTCAAAGTCTACATAATTAATCCAATCCATGAAAGGGAAAAAAATTAAGAACTGAGATTTTTCTAGTGCAATTTTTCATTACAGCAGATGTTATAGAAGTCTTATCTTTATATCCTGTCTTTTGGGAGTATGGTAGGATCAACTCATCTTAGTTACCAAGGTACTTCTGTCCCTTGACCTTACTGAACTCTGTCAAATTATTATTTTTACCTCAATAAAACATATTGCTGCTTCTCTCTTTTGAGTGAGGGGGATTCCACTAATTTTTGACACTTAAGCAAGAAAAGTGGATTTTAGAAGGCTAAGATTAAAGTGAGGGAAAATCTCGACCATAAGCACCAAGAGAAAATAGAAGGCTGTTTTTCCAGAAAGAAAACAATTTAGATATGATGGAGCTTCCAGTGCAAACCTGTCATTAATGTGACCCTCGAGGTATAAACAGGGAGGAAAGAATTAGGGAGATAGTCCTCCTTTTGTACACAATGGAGATAAGATCAATATAATAGATTGTTAACAACAGGATCTTCTTAATCAACTTGAGGAGGATGCTGATAAACCCCAGATTATGCAGGAAAAACTATTAAAAAAACAGTTCAAAGACCCCGTGTGCAGAGGGAACATGTCACTTCAGCACATCATCACATGAAGTTATAAGGGTCTCTGGATCTCTGACACAAACTTAAGTGTATTTCCCAAACTTACAGGGAAGATTGAAATATTAATTGATTTTATCTGGATTGTTCCAAGTTTATATTTCTATACCACAGCAGTGTTATTCACAAAATTCTCTAAAGATACAGGTTTGCTTGTAAATGCTGCAATTTTCCAGAAACAAATTACAAACACAGTTCATCATATGAAATTACTGATCAGAGTTCAACAGTTTAAACTATCTTGATACATCACACAGACTTTTGTTTCCTGTGTTCTTGAAGTGGTTAACATAAACAGTTATCATCTTTTGGATGAACAAGTAATAAAAAGGATAAGATACTAAATATCCATGTTTCACATGTTATTCTTTTAGCAGGGGAAATACTAAGACTCAGGTATCTTTGGTTATGTTCTTGCTATTTCACTCTGTCAACCTCAGCCCCATACTTTTTGCCTGCTTTCTTCTATTCCTTGAGTTTTTTCCTGCAAAGAAGGTCTTCTGTTTGTGAAATCGTAATCCAGTTCTATTCCTGGGTAAAGTCTGTAACTTATATTTCCAGCATCACCACATTCAATCAACAAACAAATCTTTGGCTCAAAGAAGTTGCCACTGTAACAAATCTTTTTAATGTCAAGTTTTTGAAACCTCCCAGGCAATAATTAAAACCAGAAGATTTCTAGCAATCAATACCATAGGGATAAGGCTTTCACAGAAAGAGATTTAAAATATCAATAATCTAAATATACAATATTGTGGATAAAGAACTGCACAATCCAGATATGACATAGACCATTGTTGATCTAATACTTTGATGTGAAATACATCACCAATTATTATATGGATACTAAATGAAATGTGTTTTCAAGCAGAAAGGAAAAAAGCAAAATTAAAACGATGGAAAAGTTGCATCTCAGGCTGCTTCAGTTTTGGAAACATAGCCAAGCCTTTGATAACAAGTAAGACTGAAGTGAAATAAGAACAATATACCCCAAGTGATAATCCTGTGAGATGCAAAACTAACTCCTGAGATAAGGGTCTACACACAGGATAAAATTATCTGCTTGGGCACTATCATGTAAGTCAATGCATTGTTAAAGCCATTGGGCTTCTCTCCCCTCCAGGGCTTTATCCCATGGTACCCTACCAAGCAGATGCCTGAAGAGGTCAAAGTCTGCTCTCCTGAACATAGAAATAGAAACTTTAGTGCTTATCCCCTTTGATTAAAATACTAGAGCTATTTTTCAGGCACTTTTATCACAAAGTTCATTTCTAAACTATAATATATCCAGCTTACAACTGTGGAAGGTGTGCATATTCACATTATCACCTGCTCTGGATTTAGATATAAATATTTATTACAATTCAATCTCCACTTGGAGCATCACTCAGAAAACTGCAGATGAAGAAAAGCCAAGATGACAGGGATCAGATGAATGCTAATACATTTGAAATTTCACTAGCAGTAGTCAGCTTTGATACTAACACAGTCTCTTTTGTCACGCTCAGTATATTGAAAAGTTATTTTAACTGTCTAAGTCTAATAACATCACCAGTCATAATCCATTCCAGAATATAAGGAAAGTCGTTGACTTTTTTGCCCCTCAGTCATCTTCATCATCTGCCCAGACTGAACAAGACAAAATTATTTTCACTTACCAGGGATTCCATAAATCACTGATACTGTAATAATTGCCAAGTATCACAAGAGTTCTACTGGTCTTTAGGGAAGTTTAGCTTGAAATAAGTGCCATTGATGAATGAAAAAGAAGTTTTCAGAGGGAGTTTTTATGCACTTTTTGCATCACAAAAGAATAAAGATGCTTTAAGTAATATCCTTTATACTACAGAATGCACTAATTCTCATTTGGTATTAAAGTGAGTATCTGGGAAAAATTTAAGAGTATTTAATTATATTTTAATAAATTTGTCAAAACTGCTGTGTTATGACTCTGTCCAATTTGGTTTCCTATGTGTTACTACTAAGACAATGATGCTTACTACAATTTATTTTACTTTTATATCTTGCCAGTTTTGTCAGTAGCTTGTCTGGAGACCCCTCAGAATTTCCATCCCTCTTTTTCACAACTTGCTGAATTTTAGTGAAGCAGATACACCTTGCAAAAGCTATACAACACATCCACCATCACATCCTCGAGCTTCCACATGCTTATCACATTTTTGGTAGTATATTTTTTATATATATATATTCGCATATAGGAGATTTGGATTTTTTTCTTTCAAGAGTTCTCAGGATACGTCTATAGTTTCCTAAATTGCATGAAATTTTGAAGGTGGCAAGGTATCATTTAAAGCAAGCATGTTAAATAAGAATAAAAATACCAACTTAACAAATAAAAACAGTATTTTGAAATTAAAATATCATATATAAATGGATAAACAAATTTCAAATGTCACAATAATTAATTTATTAATGGAAGTATCATTTTTTTCAGTGTTAAAAGTGCACTTTACTTTGGAAAGGCAAAAGCTGCAAGTAGCTAAGTGCATCACACAATGAGTATGCAAGAAATCACCATAAAGATTATTACCAAGCCCATCAGTTATTAATTCAGGTAAGTGTTAGCACAGTACTTCACACATAAGAGTCAATTAGAAGTCAGGCTGTTCTAAAAAGATCAAATAAATCATAGAATCATAGGATGGTTAAGGTTGGAAGGGACCTTAAAGATCATCAGGTTCCAACCCCCCTGTTTCGAGCAGGGACAACTCACACTAGATCAGGCTGCACAAAGCCTCAGCCAACCTGGCCTTAGACACCTCCAGGGAGGGGGTTTCTTCAGCCTCCCTAGGCAACCTATTCCAGCACCTTACTATCCTCATGTCCTGATGCCGAACCTCAATCTACCCTCTTTCAGTTTAAAACCATCCGTCCTTCTCCTATCACTACCATCTCTGGTGAGAAGCCCCTCCCCGGCTTTCCTGTAGGCCCCCTTCAGATGCTGGAAGGCTGCTATAAGGTCTTCCCAGAGCCTTCTCTTCTCCAGGCTGAATAGCCCCAACTGTCTCCACCTGTCTTCATAGCAGAGGCGCTCCAGCCCTTTGATCATCTTTGTGGCCCTTCTCTGGACCCTCTCCAACAGCTCCATGTCTTTCCTCTGCTGAGCGAGAGCTCCAGAGCTGTACACAGTACTCCAGGTGGGGTCTCACCAGAGCAGAGTAGAGGGATAAAATCACCTCCCTAGCCCTGCTGGCCACACTTCTTTTGATGCAGCCCAGAATGCTTTGAGCTGGGCCTCTGGACTGTGAGCACACACTGGCGGCTCATGTCGAGCTTCTTACCTATTACCACTGCCAAGTCCTTTTCCTCAGGACTGCTCTCTAGCCATTCTCCCCCCAGCCTGTATTTGTGCCTGAGGTTGTGCTGATCCAGGTGCAGGACCTTGCACTAGGCCTTGTTGAACTTCATCCAGTTTGCACAAGCCCACCTCTCAAGCCTGTCAAGGTCCCTCTGAATGGCATCCATTCCCTCTAGTATGTCAACTACTCCACACAGCTTGGTATCATCAGCAAACTTGCTGAGGATAAACTCAATCCCACTGTCCATGTCTCCAAAAAAGATGTTGAGCAGCACTGGTCCCAATACTGACCCCTGAGGAACACCACTCATCACTTGCTTCCACTGGGTCACTGAACCATTGACCACAGCTCTCTGGGTGTGGCCATCCAGCCAATTACTTATCCACCGAGTGGTCCATCTGTCAAGTCCACATCTTGTCAGTTTGGAGACCAGGATGTCATGTAGGACAGTGT
The DNA here is from genome assembly GCA_020745705.1 of Hemiprocne comata. Classification (NCBI taxonomy): domain Eukaryota; kingdom Metazoa; phylum Chordata; class Aves; order Apodiformes; family Apodidae; genus Hemiprocne; species Hemiprocne comata. The sequence goes on from CM036588.1 coordinate 93,123,335, forward strand.
CAGATGACTTGCAGAAATCCAGGTAGATGACGTCAACTGCTCTTCCACTATCCACCATCTCTGTAGCCCTACTGGAGAGGGCCACCAAATTGGTCAGGCATGATTTGCCCTTAGTGAAGCCATGTTGACTGTCACCAATCACGTGCTTATATTCCATGTGCTTTAGCAGATTTTCCAGGAGGATCTCTTCCATGATCTTGCCAGGCACAGAGGTAAGACTGACTGGCCTGTAGTTCCCTGGGTCTTCCTTTTTCTCCTTTTTAAAAACAGGGGCCATGTTACCTTTTTTCCAGTTGGCAGGAACCTCACCAGACCACTATGACCTCTCAAATATGATGGGCAGGGGCTTAGCAACTGCATCTGCCAGATCCCTCAGGACCTGTGGATGGATCCCATCAGGTCCCATAGACCTGTGCACTTTCAGGTTCTTTAAATGGTCACAAACCTGTTCTCCTACAGTGGGGGGTGCTTAGTTCTTCCAGTCCCTGTTTTCACCAGGGAAATCTACAGTCTTTGAGTAAAGCATAATCAGCTATTAAAAATAGTCCTTGAACTATCGCAATCAAGATTAATCAGGTAATTGTACAGGAGAACATGTAAGGAATTGTAATTTCACACAGAATCACACAGAAAGTTAGGGGTTGGAAGGGACCTCAAAAGGTCATCTAGTCCAAACCCCCTGTGGGAGCAGGATACCCTAGAGTAGCTCACACAGGACTGTGACCAGGCAGGATTTGAATGTCTCCAGAGAAGGAGACTCCACAACCTCTCTGGGCAGCCTGTTCCACTGCTCTGTCACTCTCACAGTAAATAAGCTTTTTTCTGATGTTTATGTGGAACCTCCTATGTTCCAGTTTGTACCCATTGCCCCTTGTCCTATCACTGGACATCACTGAAAAAAGCCTTGCTCTGTCCTCCTGACACTCACCCTTTACATATTTATAAACATTAATGGGGTTTCAGCTCAGTCTCCTCTTCTCCAAGCTAAAGAGACCCAGCTCCCTCAGCCTTTCCTCATAAGGGAGATGTTCCACTCCCTTAATCATCTTTGTGGCTCTGCACTGGACTCTTTCAAGCAGTTCCCTGTCCTTCTTGAACTGAGGGGCCCAGAACTGGACACAGTGTTCCAGATGTGGCCTCACTAGGGCAGAGTAGAGGGGGGAGAACCTCTCTTGACCTACTAGCCACACCCTTTCTAATACACCCTAGGATGCCATGGCCTTCTTGGCCACAAGGGCACATTGCTGGCTCATGGTCATCCTCCTGTCCACCAGGACCCCCAGGTCCCTTTCCCTTACGCTGCTCTGCAACAGGTCAGTCCCCAGCCTATACTGGTACATGGGGTTGTTCTTCCCCAGATGCAAGACTCTACGCTTGCCCTTGTTGAATTTCATCAAGTTTCTCCCTGCCCAACTCTCCAGCCTGTCCAGGTCTCTCTGAATGGCAGCACAGCCTTCTGGTGTGTCAGCCACTCCTCCCAGTTTAGTGTCATCAGCTGACAGAACTTGCTGAGGGTACACTCTGTTCCCTCATCCAGGTCGTTGATTAATATATTGAATATTACTGGTCCCAGTGCTGAACCCTGAGAGACTCCACTAGATACAGGCCTTCAATTAGACTCCGTTCCATTGACTACAACTCTTTGACTTCTTTCCTTCAACCAGTTCACCATCCATCTCACTACCTGATCATCCAGATCACACTTCCTCAGTTTAGCTATGAGGCTGCTGTGGGACATGGTGTCAAATAGTCCACTGAAATCAAGATAAACCAAATCCACTGGTCTACCATCTTATTACCTAGTTTCTGACAATAGGAAGGGCTTGGATTTCATTACACAGCAGGTCTTCCTTATTCAGATGTTCCTGTCAACTAAAATGTTATGTAGACAGAGTTATGCATGATCTCTTCTTTCCTTCTGCCCTTGTATGTAACTATTTCAATATTAATATTTGATTTTACATAGAAATTGTTTATATTTATTTCAGTTTAGGTCATCATCAGAACTAACAACCAGATAAACATGAGTGAATTATATTATTGGTCTACACTCTGTGAGTCTAAAATAAAATTAAAATCCAATAAAAGGTGTTATTGAATTAAACACAGATGTTCAAGAACAGTCAGTCAGACTTGCTTGCAATGATGAAGGCAGGTGTAGTTTGTTAATATCTTGGTGATTAATTAACAGGTTTGTTTTTTATTGAGTGGAATAGCATGAAACTGGTAACAGTCACTAACCAAGACAGATATAATTTGTCCTCTGACTCAAACATGCTCTCAATACATGCTTTGAATATGGTGACAGAAGTAGCAGAACTATGTTCTTTCATTCCTACGTGTCCATGGACATCCCATGATAGTTTGCTGACTCTGCTGATTTTGCCTGTATTTCTTCTGCCTGCAGTACTTCCACAGAACCCGGTGCTCCCATCAGCCAGCCATCACACAAGTCCCAGCTGCCCCTCTGATTATCGTTGCTACACAATCTGAGATACTCAGAGTGCTGGGGTGCATCTGCACTCACTGAGGAGCATCCTGGGGGTTGTTGCTTGGCAAGTGGCCCTCAGGCACAGCTTGCCTCCTTCCAAGTGCCTGCTGTGTCATGCTGCACAGCGAGCGTAGTAGGTGCCCACACAGTGTTTGCTGTGGTTGTTTATTCTATTTAAGCAGCTTTAGTGTTTCTTTGGTATTGGACTGTTGGGTTTTTTTGTGAGTTTAACAATGAAGTGTAAAAGTGTAATCTTACACTTAGTCTAGCTTTCTCTTTAACTCTGATAGAATACTGTCCTGGACTTCATGTGAGACAAAATGAGCCAGTGCAACGGGAACAAGGTTCTGTGATGATTTCAAAGGAAGATTTTTTTTCCTTAAATCTGAAAAGTAAATGTTATATAAATTATCTGAAGCTACTTAGCTGTCTGGACAATATTCCCAGTCATGTGCAGCAAACCGTCCATCTTCTGGAAGGTAAAAGCCAACAAAATTCCCGCTCAGTAGGGATGGATGAGGCTACTGTATGCCACTATTGCTTACTACCATCATGGAAACCACAAAGCGGAGCACATAAGATATTTAAAATATAATTAAAATTGATGGAAAGATGCCATTGTCAGGACAAAAGCTCTTAACTCAGACAAACTCTTAAAGATCTTACAATGACGTGAATATTCCTTAGTGTGGTAAACAATTAACACCAAATGCAAATCTTGCTGCATGACAAAAACAAATGGAGTGTAATAGTACTGAAGGCAAAATAATATGTCTATATTTCTTTTATCTTTTCAGGTGCAACATTATTTTGTAAAGCTGAAAGTTAGTCCCTCAGAAGCATAATCTCCCCAGAAGAATACATAGAATTTTAACTTTCAAGTAATAAAGGTGACTCATTTTAAGCATAAATAGGACCTCTGTGATTATCTAAAAAGAATGCAACCAAGAGTTTCCTACATCAATTTTCAGTTACAAAGCAAGGTATTTTTATGGCACCATTAATAAGCTAAGTAATAATTTGGTTGCTTCAGCAAATGATTGTTTTACCTTTTGAACTAACTCTTGAAACTATTAAAATTTTTTCTCCAAGTTTCTCTCCCAACATATATGCCCCATGATACAAAAAGATTTAATTAACATAAATTAAAATATTAAAAGTATTAAAATTGTTAATATTAGAGCTTTTATTGCCTGATATTATTCAAATTTAAATTTTTTTTTCCATGGTTATGAATTTATTGCCTTTCACTCTTTTGGCCAGCAGTAGTCGCAAATGCACTAAACACACAGTAGTGAGAAGACTTCCTAAACCCCTGATTAACTCAAGTCAGCATGAAGCCCGGGTCTGTGTACAATCATAGATGACAGAACTTAGTCTATCCAGATCCAAACCTTCCATTGTGAATAATCCTACCTCTGCATGTGTTTAACATAAATAGATATGTCTTTGCACTAACAGCCATTCTCATTGGTGACTGAGTAGCCAGGAGGAGTATGTTCTGAGTTTGCCACTGTTGTGGTAGAGCTGATGAACCTTTACTTCTTTAACATGTAATACATATCTTCAAATACTACTGTGATGTAGCTGGGCAAAAGACCTCTGGCAATGGGGCATCTCCATGCCATGTGCCTTAATTTTGCCAGGACTAAAGTCAGCAATAACCAGTCTGCATTTTTAGAAGTTGGCAAATATTTCCAATAGCACTGGGTCAACACTTCTAATTATTACAATTTTAAATCAAGAAAAGTTGTGGTTATGAGTTGTGGTTGCTCCCTCTTACTTATAATGAATTTTCAAACTGCTTCTGCACTGATAATTTACTGTAGCCCTTTCTTCTTAGAACAATATCCACCACAGGGTTGTCCTTGTCAAAGCCGAGATAGAGCCTTGTTACACAATGCAGCTCTATATATATATATATATATATAAAAATCTCACTGTTTGAAGTGGGAAATGCACCTAATTTCAAAGGTAAAATAAAAAAGTTCAGATTCACATTCTTTTAGATTAACCTTCTCTTTTGCTCAGCGTCACTGAGTTGTTTCCAGAACATTATAGGTTGTACAACTGTAAGGGGAGCCTTTGAAGTAGGCTCTGGCTCCTCCAGCTTGTCATGGGACCTACTTACAAAAATGCAGTTTCCCACCTTTTTTTTTTCCTTAGAAATCCTAGAATTAATATTTCATTGTTGTGGTTCTACATTTTGTAAAGGTAAAAAAACCCCATGCTCTCCCTAGTCAAAACTCATCAATAATTATCAAGTGAATGTTTCATTTACTCCAACCAAAATATCAACAGTCATTGTGAATATAGTACCTGGAATCTGCATAATAAAACAATACTTACTAGTGGGTAAAACATCAGAAAAGTTTCAAAAAACAAACAAAAAACCAAAAACCACACACACAAAAAAAAAATCCTGAAACCAAGAGGATAAACTTCTATTGATATGAGCAGATGTGGCAAATAAAATAATTCTGTAAATGTAGAGTCAAAGATTTCTATGCTAGGCTGTCCTAGCAGTGATGGAGAAATGCAATATTACAGATACATGGGAAAGTTTGAGAGTTCAAACTGACTTAGATATTTTTTATATAATGAATTAGGCTACAAAGAAATGTTGTCAGTTTTCAAAATTGTACCTGTTTACACAAAGACTGAGAATTGGCTGATGATTCAGGTTTTCTTGACTTGCAAGTTTATAGATTGAGATACCTTATGGAAATCTCCAGAAAGCTCTGAACACATTTATTTGAGACCAGACCTTCTTGTGATGTTTTCCCTTCTCGAAGGATTAGTGTCATTAAAACCACTAGTCACTGTTTGAAAACATTGACTATAAGGGTAAGTGTGCTCCCATACTGACACCAAGGAATCTCAATTAAGAAAACTTATGCTTTGATATCTCTCAAGCCAAGAATAAGTACAAACAGTTGAGTGCTTGCAACTAAATTCTCCTTATTCCTATTTCCTACAAGCTTAAATATATCCTAAAACAGTAAGAACAAATGCTAAAAACGAAAAGTTTAGTTTTAAAGAATGGAAATATGTTATATTTCTTATATATAGTCAAGTTATAGACTTATAGATACTCTACAGTGTCAAAGAAAAAAATAAATTTAATTTATTTGCAAAATAAAGAAATACCTAAAGGAAAGATAAGTTGATGACAGGAATGGTAAGAAGTCTTCTGTTTGTGCATGGCACATGGAACAGAGCACTTACCTCAGTTCTGTTAGCAATGAGTTTGTTTTGGCACACAACAGCAGCAGTGAAAGTGCAACATTAGGCACCCTGCTGTTACAAAATACCAAAGCTCCTAAAAACCCTCCTCATTTACATCCATATTTAAATTTGCAAGTTTAATTATTGGGCCCTGCAATCAAAAAAAAAAAGTTGAATTAAATGTGTTTGATGCCAATTGTTACTCAAGCGAATTTTGGTACTATGGAGATGGGAACAATGTACTCTCCTGGTGATCCTTCAAAATGTTAAAATTTAAGCCTGTAAATACATAAGAAGCAGGATCTGTGAAATCTTTCAGCTTATCAGATACAACTCCCTTATATTAAAGGCTGCTGCAATTTATAATGCCTTCCATAAAATAACAATGTTCTCTTGAAGGTTCAATAATGCTAGCCATTCCTTGTCTCTAGCAACAACACTATTCTGATACAGCTTATATTAAAATGGCTATGCATTGACATAGCTATTTTGAAATGAAGCTTGACATTTCCTCTGTAATTGACTTTCTTTTCTTGCTCAGATCATTCTCTGCCCTTTCTAATTGATCAACTGTCTCCTGATGGCAAGAATTTCCATAGGCTTTGATTAAGGTCTCAGGCAACGAACAAAGTCACTTATATGGTCCTTGGAAGCTGATTTAGAGCAATAATTACAAGCAGCTGGACCCTCTAACCACTTATAGTTATGATTACACAGCAACTTAAAAAAGCAGCTTCCTCTCTGATTCCTGCTAAAGTATAACCAGGACCTATTGCCTCCTTGATAGCTGACTTACCTCTATCACTTAACCTACAGCAGAGATCTTGTACAGCAAAACTTAAGCAAAAGTGGACTTTCATGTACTTCACAAGTTCCTTAATATTTGTGACATAACCCTATATAAGCAAATTAGAGTTTATCAATCAGTTTCCACTACTTTCAGTGATGGATCAATCAAAGAAAAACCAAGTTAATATTTTTATTTCTTAGAAATTATTTTTTGGCTTAATGGAATAGAAGCTAATTTTATTATTCCTTTATACATAAAAATAGAGATCATGTGGATTACTGAAGACTGATAATTCCTGATTCTACTTCCTTTTATTTATACTGAATTTTGTCCCATTTTTGTTGATATAACTAAACACGACATAGAGTATATTTGACATTGTGGTAGTCCTGTTTAAGTTCCTCAGCAGAAATAAAATACTTGGTATGAAGATAACACTTTTGCAGGTTTATGCTCTGTTCTTTCATCTTAGAAGAGCCCTTATAAAACCAATTGGTCTTTCTGCTATTTAGTATTTTACATATTAGTTGGATTTAATAATTGAAATTAGGAGTATTTTGTAATAAAAACAGTGACCCTGCTTTGCAACTTATACAGTACAAGTCAAACTGATTGTCCTTTCCGACTACCTAATTCTTTTCCTATTAGATTATTAGATTATTTTTAAGGCTCTGATGTTAGATACAGTTTAGTAACACCCCATTTTTTACCAAATTAAAAAAAAAAATATTTAGGTGTAACAGGCTTTTTATGTATTTTACTAGATTTTTTAATCTAAAAAGAAAAAACTTGAAATAAAATTAGCTTAGATTTTTACTCATTCTGCAGCTCTTTCACTTTTAGCAGCCATCTTAGTGTCCACCAGAACTGACCATGGCAGTCCAACCATAAGCTCATATTAACTTCATGGAGAAATAGGTTTTAAATACATCTGCTTTCAAATAAATTGTCCTGATCCCTTATTCTTTACCCACTAACTTCTGTCTATCTTGGTTAAATCCAAGTGCATTTCAGGCATGTGGATCACTGACAGTGAATGACAGTCTGAAGGTGCAAGGAAATTGCTTCTCATGCTACCACTCAAAGAACAGCAGAGCAAGTAGGTCAGGGTTACATCTACTCTTAAAAGCAATGAAACTCCTGAGACGAGAGAGAGAGCATCCCAGAAAGCTTAGAGCTCAGTGTGTTCTTGACTAGTCTCATTTCTGCAGGTAAATGGGGAGCCAGATATGGTTTTATTTACAAAGACAGAGCACTTACTTCAGTCCTAACGTTATGATTGTTGAAAATCATCTCCTCTTATCCAGATAAGATTTTCTCTTATGCTGCTCAAGCTGAGCATTTCTGATTTCTGAAGAAATTTTCCTCTCTACCAGTTGTTGCTGTGCAGTGAATAGGAACCCATCAGTCTTTATCCAGATCATTCAGTATCTATTAATGAACTGCTGGACCAAATCAATTAATCTATAGAAATGTGCAGTTCCCTGTATGTATTACAAATATATGTACACATGTGAAGTCAAAATCTTCCTTATTTTGATGTCAGAAGCTATAAACATAAAACACAAGAATAATTTGGTAGAAGAATACACATAGATTTCATGGGATTGTCTTCATGGCTTTTTGCATCCTTGTGCCATCACCAGGCAGTGTTTTAAAAGAGAAGGATATTTTCTTTTATTGCCAAAGAATGGTTCTCCTGAATAGTGGATTGTAGTATTCAATCTGGAGTCATCCTTGTCAGGAGAACGGAATAAAGAGAGAAACCATGTCCTTGTTCCACAGCAAGGGCTACAGCATCTTGGCTGTTTTCTTAGTGACAATTACCTTTTCACCCTGATACTGTAGGAAGGATCCAGTCCTGACAATGTAATGTGGGTACACAGGATGTGTGCTTACCAGAGAAGGTCCTAGACACTGGTTTCTAGATCTTACTCAGGCTTCTTTAAGATGGCAGCATAAATGCATAAATTTAGATCTATCCCTGAAGTTTCACTTGTAAAAAAATTAGCACACATACTTCCCTGGAAGTATATTGCATGTATCATAGCTATGCTATGTACTGCCCATATATAGAATCCTAGCTTACAACATATAAACTATTTCAGTTCAGTCTAATTAGTTATATCTAAAAGGGTATGCTATTTATTCAAGTTAGGCAATATGCTTTTTAGTAAAATGATACATTTTGCAAGAAATATAGAATTTTATTTAACATTTTTTCCCAGTTTCCTTTAAATCCTTACACATCCTGGTACAGTTAGTCAGGGACACTATGTTCAGCAATCTCAGGAAAGTATTAGGTATGCCTAAAATATAGCTGCTTCTACTTCTGTTGTAATAAGTAAGAGCTTGCTTTCTTTTTCACTTGTGTGGAAGCGTATAAGCCACGCTGGTTTTAAATTTCTGTGCACCTTGCTCCTGTAGGAATTGTACTACAATAAACATTCATTATGTCATTAATACACACATATGAGTCATATAGCATTTTACCCAAATCGATACTATGTGACTTCCTGTAGTGTTTGGTATTTTTTGCAAACCAAGCAAGCTGAAATAAGAACTTAAAAAAATGTTGGAGTGACAAAGAGAAGTATGGAAGAGGATCTCTGAGGTACATATTCACCATGATTAGGCTCAGTTATTTAACAACTCAGTAGAATGCAGTGGGTAAGGTTCTGTCAGTTATTTTCTGTTTGCATTAGATTTGTACTCAAAGCACGCAGACATAAACTATAGAATGCAATAGTAATTGGTATGGCCTAGTAGTGAGCATAAATTGGATTGTTCACTCCTAATCAAACAAATTTGAAATATTCTCTCAGAGAAGCTTTCAACAAAAAAAAAAAAGTTTTTAAAGTAACTTTAATTTTTATTTATGCAATCCTTTGACTAAATTAGGGCTTTTTTTTGAAAGATGCTTGTCTCATTTTGATAGAAGTAATTCCCACTTTCAGTTCCTGTTCATCCACATCTCCATCTAAAAAGTGAAACAACTTATTTCAATGGTTTACTCATCAGAAAACAGGAAAAGATAAAAAGGCCTACGTTACTTTTGTTACTGGAAAACAGAATTCTTAAAAAAATGAAAATATTTCTCTTTTCAAAGCTTACACTTTTATAAATGAATTTATTCTATTTCCATTTATTGTATCAGAATTATTCAAGGTTCAAAAAAAAACCATTGCAAAATGAGCCCCATCTATCTTATATGTTATCAGAGTTTAACTGACCGATGCATTATGGAATCACTCCCTTGCATTGTTTTTTTCTGAAATAGTTCTTGGAGACAAAAATTATAGTAAAAAAATTTACTACCTCAGCTTCTGCCTAAGAACATGCTTTTATTCTGTGAGCAGCCCCACTCTGGTTTTCCTACTCTTTAATTTATTAACTTTTGTAGGCAAACACTTGGATGAAAGCTGACTAGATGATTGATCCCATTCTTTATCTCTGTGGCACTTCAGGGGTGAATCCCAACTCTTCTGACTGTTTAACTGACGCTTTATTGATGTTTAGCTGCTTCATTGCAAAGCTGTTCCTCTGGATAGCACAGACCATCATCTCACCCTCACCAAAATACAGCAGATTTACCCATGATGTAGATCTGCCCCTGTGTTTCCCACAAAAACAAAGTTCTGTGTTTAAAATACAAAATTATATCAAGATGGAGCCTTTCCTCAGGCCCTGGGCCCAACAAGACTGCTGGCCTAGCCGTGGTTGCTGTAACTGCTGAGCCACGTTGGGGCAAGCTAGAAGGAGCTGTCGCTCCATATCTCCAGGATATTGGGCTGTATTATTTTCAAACAGTATATTTTAAATACTTCAGAGCAGCCTGTGTACCTCTAGGGATAATGATATCTGTCTGGGTACCTCTGCTGTCTATTCAGACAAGTGTTTGCATTCAGCCAGCCATCTCTTTCCACCAAGAGGCTCCCTACCTTCCAGGCCTCTGTCACAAAAATCCTGAAACAACTTATCCCACCTTAATTAGGTTATTCAAACAATGTGCTTTTCTTATCTCTTTCTTCCCTATGTGGCCTTCAAATCCTGTTCCTCTGCCTTCACCCATTTAAAGCACAAACTGTTCCTGGCTGGCAGCAGTTGCCAACTGATGGTCGTTCAGCCATGCCTCCTCTCCCCCACTTGTCCCTCGTTCAACTTTTCCCATACCTGAGCTGTCACCACCTTTCCCTAAGCTACACCAGGGAGAAGAGGAGAAAATTATTTGTGTCATTTTCACGTAACATCTTTCTACCATTGTAACCCTGGAAATGTTATCTCCTTGCAATTACAGTGAGTTTCCATAGGTGTAACTTCATTTATTTAAATTGACCTACTTCCGATTGACACATGCAAGTATGTGAGGAGAATTCTGGCCTCCTTCTTTGTCACTGTGAGTTATTTCAAATGTAAGAACATTATTTACTACTTCAATTATATAAGGATATATATAAATAGACATACACTGTTGCTGTCACTTCTCCCAACAAACAGAGAATTAATGAGCTCTGACCAGACAATCTTGGCTTGTTTCTGGTGACTTTCAAGGAGGTTTTTAGGGCAATATGGACATACATGTTTATGGAAGGAAAATATTTTGACTAGTTAAGTTTTAAATTTGCTATAAAACTTCAGTTATAATTTATTTCTCAAAGGATAGTATGAAACTTTTTCTTTGCTATAAAACTACTCCTTATCAAATCTGACCTGTGGAACAGCAAAGGTTATTTCCTGGTGCTCACTTTTTTTGTGACTGATCTTTTCAGTCTTGAAGGACTTTCTGAAATGGTGGAGTTAATTTGTTCCTTTGTTCCATTCAAAATCCTGCTATAGGAAAAAGGAAATGATACATGCAAAGTCTGAAATTCATTGCTAAGTGTAGATGAAAACATCACAGTAAAAATGTAGAATTATTATTAGTCCAGACTTGGTTTAACAGAAAAGGAAAGAAAAAAGAAATAAGAAACTGAATTCCTTTATAGGAAAAGTGTCAATAATAAAAATGCAAGTAAAATTGTTATACTAAGGCTTCCTAGAATCTGCATGTTGCTCTAATGTTATGCCACCTCACATCCTATGGTTGTTGGTTTCAGAATGGGATGGCTGGGAGATTTACAGCATCCTCAGTTTTTCACCAGGAGTATGACTTAGATACTGATGGTTTCCTCCTCCATAATCTAGGGTCCATTTACATACTTTTTTGTACTTCCTGACCACTTTTATAGCTTGTTCATTCTGCACTGATCTAAAATGCCTTATCAAATATCAACTTGCTATATACAGAGTGTGAGTTATTCTGCATACATGCTCTTTGTTCTCTCTTACCCTTATAGCTGGTTTTGCTCAAGTCCCAAAGTTGACATTTCTGCAGTTGACCACTGGTGAATTGTTCATGGGCTTGTGGATGTAGGATCCTCCTGTGCCAAACTGTTATTATCCCATGCTCTTGCATTCCCGTTTCCAGCAACTTGCTCTTATCCCATCCCTGTCTTCTACATTATGACATTACACAAGTGTTTCATTACACACACACACACAAAACTATGCAAATAGTAAAACAATTTAGGTAATAACAAATTTTCATTCTAAAACTGCTTCTACCAATAAAAAAAGTAAAATAAAATTCCAGGCAGGCCAAGCAAAGCCTAGAAAATTAGTCTGACAAGTCCTACTTCTGAAGCCTTTTGAAAGGAAAAGAAACAACAGAGGTATTCCAACTAAATAAAATATGCCCATGTACATTGTTACCTGTTTTGAAAATTTTTCTTGGGGCAAGAAACCTGAACAATCTGTATCAAATAATCAGATATCCCATAAATTAACGTATTTTGGTTCTCCTGGATTCCCCACTTTACACATTATACACTTTCATCTCCCACTGGAGATATGGGTGCTTCTGGTCTGCATATATCCCTGCATGTGCTTTTACAGTCCAATCTTTGCGAGAGAGATCCTCAAATGATGAACCCAGCTCCTGCAGCTGCTCTTCATAGATCCTGTGTGTTACCCCCCTAGCCATCCTCTATTGCCATCTTGACAGTTTGCAAGCCTTTCTACTAGGGGCCCAAAACTGGTATGATCTCATCACCACCTTTGGCTTTACAGTTTCATAACACAGCCCAGGATGCCGTGGGCCATTCCTGCTGCCAGGGCTCACCACTCACTCCAATCCAGCTTGCTGCTTATCAGGGCCTCTTCAGCAGAGCTGCTCCCTGGGTAGGCAGGCCCTAGGCTGTATTGGTAACTTGAGGTTATTTCTTCCCAGACAAAAAACTTTGTGTCTGTCTTTGATGAACTTCATGACATTCCTGCTGGTCCACTCCTACAAGCTTGCTTAGAGGTCTCTCCAAAGGGCGGCCCTGCCCTACAGCACAGTGATGGCTCCCTTCAATTTTAAAAGAACCACAACCCTGCTCAGGGTGTATTTAATCTTATCATTCAGATAAAAAAGAATTTAGTTGGCTTTTAATAGGTTAGGAAATCTGTAGTTAAAAAGACTCCTAATTGATAGAACAGTTAAATACTAAATACTAGGAGTGGCATTTCCCAGAATGTGGTGGACCATTGTAAATTAAACTCCTGGGAGGAAGGCAATATAGGTTGAAATTTCAGAACACATGAGAGGGAACTGAATTTGAGACTCTCAGTTTTGGAATAAAGAACTAAAAGTCCACAAAGATAGAGCTTTTTTCTTCTTCTTCTTTGCCTTGGATTTTATTACATCTGGCCAGAATTGTATAATAATTTTTATAATTCTTATTTTTATTTTAACTTTGCTTAAATATTTTTAAAAATAAAATTTCTTTGGATTAATTGATAGTTTCAGATGCCTTAGAATAGAATTCAACAGTTTTTCCACACAAATCTATCTGGCCTTACTGAATAGATGAGTTACTGAATCTAGGAAGTACAATGTGCTTGGTGCTGTTTAAAGTCTGATGTCTGAAAAACCACAAAATATTTTCTTGCTTCTAAGATCCACTGCTCATTCAAGAGGCAAAAGTCACTTTTCTTCTGTCAGTTGCAAATCCAAAGGTCACTTTCATTTTATTAACAATAGTTGCATTATAATGTCGATTATTATAAAATTATCTTTCCAATTTTGCTGGGTTTTTAACTTCTTCCTTTTAATCACCAAAAAGCAATAACATACAAGAGTTTCTCTAACTTTCATCTCAAAAGATGAATCGATTCTTGCAGCAACATATTTTCAGCAACTCAGTTTTATACCAGAGCAAATAACCTGTGTAAGACAGCTCCTTAAAATAATTTTCTTTTTTTTGTCTCAAATTTTCAGGTCTGCTGGCAATACAAAAACATTTCTAATGCTACCACTTTGTGAAGTTTTGAATATTAAAGATGTGAAGAACAGAATTATTATTATTGTCTTGCAATACTATCTTACATAACTCATGGAAATTATCCTCTTAAAGAAGTGTCACAATTTAACACAGGATCAGCAATTAAACATACGACAATAATGCTTTCTATCCCCGTCCTCTCCCATCCAGATAGGGAAAGGAGAGAGAGAAAAGGAAAGAGGTTTCTGGTTTGAAAACTAGGCAGCTTTAATGAAATACTAATGATAAAAGAAAATATGCACAAATACATATAAACATGTGCAACACCCCTATCACCTCTCCCTGCCCCCAGAAACTCCTACGACACTTTCCCTGAGTTGTGGAGAGTCCTGGGAAGGTCCCAGACTGCTTCTGGAGATAGAGGCAGAGCAGACAAGAGCTGAGGGTAGAGATACAGGGGTCATGAATGCATGGGCCTAGGGATCAAAGTAGATGGATAGACTGAGTCCTCCTTGGATGATGGCCATGGATGGAAGAGAAAGGAGGAAGAGAGTTGACTTCCGTGATTCCTGAATTAATGCCAAGAAGGACATATATATATGGGACGGAATAATCTGTTTGGCCACGTTTGTCATCTATCTAGTCTGCTATAGATACACTTCTGCTCCTTTTGTGTCTGCAGCAGCAGATTCAACAAGCAGAGCGAAGTGTCCTTGGTCTCTCAGTAGTATATATAATAAACATTTGGGCATTATCAGTCCACTAGCTGGAAAACTTGTTCTTAACTTCAGCAAGTGTGCTGCTTAAAAGAGAGTTCACTGAAGGAAAAAGAATCAGTAAAAAGAAAATTGGCTTCATCTTGGCTCAAACCAGGACAAGAAGCAGCCTGAATCAGGAATAAAGCTCTGCACCTTACTAAGTTCCTGGGATTTTTTTTTTTTCCTTTGCTATCCAGGAAGTATCAAATTTTAACAGGATTATCTTTCCAAATCCCCTCACAAGAGTGAAAAATTGGTCATGAGGATGGGTGTGCAAAAACTCTGACTACATTATTAAATACTATATTGTGATTCTCTGATTCTTTCAGTTATTTGGCCATATTTATTACTGCTATAAATGAAAGGGTAGAATTTCAAAGTAGATTTTTCTCTCTGCACCAGAAAAGAACACAAAACTTCACTTCTTAACAGGGAAAAAATGACATGGATTTGAAATGGATAATGAAAAAGAATTCTAAATACTTTTAGCACTGATTTTAATATGAAGTGCCTTCTCTCTGGAAAAACTTTGAATCAAACCCTCAACATTTATTTATTTTTTTCACAGTATTTCATCTTCAATCAAGTCTAGTTTAGATTTAGAAGATTTATTGGCTTTACTCAGTTTAGAAATAATTAAATCATATCCCTCTATTATTACCTCTGGGTTGAAAACATTCCCTTCTGTCTCCATTAGGCTTGTACCCAATTGCTCACATCTTTCCTCACTGGCAGTAATTGTTTCATGCAGAGAGTCCAGCTGTTAGGCCATAATATCATTGTCCCAATCTATCATATTCAATGAGTTCTGGAGAGTTAAATCAGTTTTGAAGCCTACAATGAGGAGATATCTAAAGATAACTTTGCATATATATGACAAGATGCTTTTACTGATAGAAGTGCCATTTATTCTTGTTTTCAGCAATCTCAAAAACTAGTTTCACAAAAATCCCATGTTTTAACTCATGAAAACACTGATCTTTTTCTTGCACTTATGGAAATTGATACTTTTCTGCATTTTATTTACAGGAAAATGTTTTCTCTTGTACTACAGAAGGCAAATCTTTCAGGGTTTGCTGAGGTCAGTCAGCCACACTGTAACTTCTTTTATGGTGTGGAGTCAAAATCTGCAAAGATGACTGATTTTATATGTTTTTTGACCTTGACCTCAAAATTGAGATGTTTGGAAAATTCTTGGATTGTACCTGCTTTGATATTAAAAAATAATATAATTACCCACAGTTAATATTGTTCATTTCTTTTCCTAAAATAATGAGTTTGATGTTAATGTTGCAAGTGAAAGGCAAAAATTATAGATGACTAAATTCTGATCTTGGCAAAAGTGACTTCTAAAAAATATTGACTGTAAATATTCCAAAAGTTTTTAATTTTTAAAACCTTATGTAATGTACATGCAAATTGTTATTGTGATCATTATTATTAAACAAGTTTAAGCAGCACTAAGTTTTAACTGTGATGATATATTTTAAGTTTATAAAAAATGTCATATCTTAACCTTTAAAGAATTAGGAGCTGACATGATGCTCACTTAATATTCTTCGCTCATGCTGTTGAAGACCTAAGGCAGCATGTCATCTGAGGTGTATTAACCAGCATGACAGAAACTGTAGGGACACTTTGACACATGTCAAATCAGGGTAATAGCTATATTACCCAGGCAGCATAAGGAGATGATTATGAAATTCCACTGCACTGCAAACCTGTGACCATGTGAAACAGAACATGAATTTTTACGGAAAAGTTGGGCTTTTTCATTTTTTTAAGTGCAAATATGTTGTAAGGAGGTATTTTATATAAATCAGCCTAGTTATAACTATATTTCAGGTATAGAGTTTTAGAGTAAAAAATTTTACGTCTTGCACCAATGGTATTTTTTTTTTAGAAAATGTAAAAATCCTGTTTGGATTATTTTCCTGAATTTATTGTCAGGGATAAGTATACAGACCTCTTATGCCTTAGATCTTTTAATGGAACTGTATATGCATAACATTTTTAGCCCAGATTGAAGCACATTAAAAGACTCCAGAGAAGCAATACTGGGGGCTGCTCACTTATTCAGATGATTAATGCTGCTGTAACTATTCAGATATGTGTACTGGTAACAGGACAAATTCACCATATCCCTACAAACACATTAAACAGGGCCAAGACACAGACCCAAGAGCTACTGTTAAGTCTTCAGGGCTATTACACACTCAGCAAGATTTGGAGCTCTTCTTTGGCCTGAGCCAACAACTGTCTCTCGACATAGTGGAGGACATAGTCGAATGAGGGGCCAAAGCAGCCAGGTTGCTTTTGGCAGTGTTCAGCCATCCTCTTAGGCAGCTGTGTGGACACTAGCAGAGCCATGGCACAGCTGGCTTGAGAGACAGAAAAATCTCTCTGTTCTACTACATTTACCAATAGCTGCTGTTTCTGTAGAGCAATTCTGTCGTGTGCCATGGGTTGTGTGAATGCAAAGGGAGGACAACATAGCCCTGTATAGCCTGCTTTCTTGCCATGCAACTGTCCTGCTATATTCAGCTACGCTGCAGCCTTCCTGCCCTCTTAGAAAGGGTCTAGGACAACTGGCTTCTGACAACTGACAGCCAGACACATCAACACCTCTGACTCATGTCTGGGACAGCTGCACAACGACCAGCAGGTAGTGCTCCTGCAGCACCGTGAACAGAACCTCGGGATCCAGGCAGCTCTGCTCACAGTGCTCTGATTTCTGCAAGGAAACTGTGTACATGTGCAACTCAATCAAATGTGAGTTATTTTCTGAAACTAATGTTAAACAAATGCAATTAAAAAAACATCAAAACAGTTTTTAAAAGTGATGTTCAAGACTGTGATGTGAAACGAGCTATTCATAATACATTTGATTTAGTTGCCTTTATCTCATAGTTAAAATTTTGTGTTACAAATTGTGTGACACATACACTTGAACTCCCCTCTGCACACGTAGCTTCCTGGCAGACACCAGGGCACTGTGACCAGAGCTGCTTGCGCCCCTAGGTTCTGCTCATGGTGCTGACCAAGCACTACCAGCTGGTCAGCGTGCAGTTGTGCCAGTGGTGAGTTGGCAGAGTAGAAGTGTCTGGTGGCCAGTTGGCAGTAGCCAGTTGTCCCTTTCCCCTTAGGAATGCTGTAGAAAAACATAGAACAGCAGGTAGGCACAAAGGCAGGCATGAAAAGAGCAGACAGTGAGACGATAGTAAGTCATTCATATTAGAGAGATGGGTCACTTTGCTATGAAAATGAAAGGAGAAGGAAATAAGTACTAGTGTAAAGGAATGTCATTTGGGCTATTTTTTCTCTGTAGCTCAGGTCACTGACACTGCTTATGTTACTCTAAGTATGCACGGATACTCTAATAAGCCTTTTCACAGCAAGGGGCTGAGTTCTCCCAAATACCACCTGAAAGACAACATGATTCTATGAGCTCTAATTACAACCTTGACCATAACATCACTGTAACATGTATTCAGAATGCTAATGTGAGAAAAAAAGGTATTCGGTGCTTAATATTTCTGTAGATGTCCACGTCAGGGAAATACATACTGAAAGTTGTCATTTACTCTATGAATACTATCTCATTTTCCCATGCAGATAAGAATTAGAGGAAGAAAATGGAAAGAGTTTACTGTAATATATATTTCTTTACCATGTGATAAAGCAGAAAGACACAGCTGAGCACATTATACTGAGGTGGCATCCACCCCTACATCCTGCTTAGTTTCTAAAAAAATTTATCATTTCCATATGCTACCTAAGGTGTCCTTATTAAAATTCCTTGGAGAAGAGGCCTCTTCTCCTGCATTATTACATTTGTATGCAGTGATAATTACTGAAGTGACAGAATGGAGAAGAAATTGATTGCAACATGGGCAGTCTGGAGAGTGTCTCTAAGGTAATAGCAAGTATGAGGTATGGAAGAGAGATTCCTTGAACCAGAACTAGTTGGACTTCTGATTTATGGTATTTTGTATTTTGATTGTCACTTCAGATATTAAAATAAAGTAACTGCTGCCTTTTTTTTTTTTTTTTTTCAGGAATGAAAAACCTCAACAATATCTCACTTTTTTTCCTGAGAATACATAAAATACAAATTAATCAAAAGTATTACTTTTCCACACTGCTAAAATGAACATCACATTCTTTTGTTCCAGTAATTATTATATTGACATAATTTTAGCAAATATAATCTTCTGCAAAGCTGTCGTTCCCTATAGTGCTTTGAAAATCCTACTTATATAAAGAATGGAAAATATGAATTTAAGATTGTTGCCAGTAAATTCATTTATTAGTAGAACTTTGGAACCATTTATTTAGGGGAAGACATACTTGCATTTAGACTCACAAGTTATTACAGTAACTAAGACACAAAGTAGGTGCGAATCTGGCCCAAAATAAATGATTCCATATACTGAATAGCAAAGATTTACTAGCAATAAACTCAAATGCAAATTATTGACCTACTCACATGAGTAAGTGATATTCAACTTGAATGAGTAGGAAACTCTGGCCTCTTTAAGTGTCAGCATGGCAGCAAATGACTAAGAAAACAATATAAATCAGTGAACCATAGCCAGAATTATTAAGAGAAAATTGATTTTTTAAAATGCTGAAAATAAATCTTAATAGCTATGTATGCCACTGAATTTAGCAAATTTCTCCAAAAGAATAAATTGATAAATCTAGTCCACTTCACTGCCAGATGTTACTGAAATTATTTCAGGATCTATAGGCAAGAGTGGTGTATTCATAATCACATGTTGTCACAAAATTGGCAGCTTCTCTCATCTTTGCTTCATTGCATTGCATGGTTCCCATTTGTCATTTAGTGTCACAAACCCTCAAGTATGAGCCATTAGAGCACTTCAGCTAACATGCTGCTACAATGGTTTAAATGAAGATCAGAAACTCACTTTCTAAATGTAGTCCTTGGAGACAGACAATTAAGATTACTCACAAATGCTTAATCGAGTTGATTAACAGGTATGCTTCGAAGACTCATGTCCTTCAATTAGACCCCAAAAGTACAAAAATGATCACACCTTTATCAATTAAGCTAATCCATCTACTAAAGATCTCGCTTGAAATTAATATAAACCCACTTAAAGATTATTATTTTACCTTTCTTTCATACCATGTTCTATTTAACTTGTCATTAAAGTCTTTTGTGTCTCTGATTAGTTTTGAACCCATTAATTACAGGGCACTACACTGAAAGAAACTGTCTCTGCAAATGAGTAACTAGAAAGGGACTGTTATTTTAAGGCACAATCTAAAATGAAAAAGACAAAATAAGTGCTTTTTTCAAAAAAATGTATTTATCCAGGGACACTATTAAAACAAGAGGCAAAAGTTTCAGTGCTCTTCCTTTTAAGATGGACTATTGTGTTTTAGAATGCAGTTTATAAGATTATCTACAAGGACTTTTTAAAGCAGGTACATGTGATGTTTTATTGGATAAGAAGATTCCTTGCTCGTGATGTTAAAACTGAAAAACTCCCACGTATAGTGAAAACATATTTCAAAACTAACTCACTCGTGTTTGTCTACAAACACATTCATATGTACCAGAATTTGATATCCTGTGTTTGTACCTTAGTCTGCAGGGATAGATGCGGAACACTGCAGTGCTATAGTGTTTCAGCAGTTGCTGAATTTTTTTATTCTCTTTTTTTTTTTTTCCTACTACCAATCATGGTATTACTCCTAGAAATTGTCCACAAGGCTATGCTAAGTTTATTATGATTATACCATGTACCCTCCTTTCTTCTGCATAATTTTATTTCACTCATCCTCCTCTCTTACCGTTAGGACTATACTCATCCACAACCATCAGAAGCTTGTTCTTCTCCACTATTTTTTTTTCCACTTGAAAGTACTTGTCAAAAATATGAATTGCTTACTTTTCATAACTAGGAGGAAGCTAGATTTACATACCATTCACAGCATCTTTTACATAGAAACAACTATAATTATTTTCAGACTTGGTCATTCAGCCACATTGAATTTATTACAGAATTACAGAATCACAGAATTTTAGGGGTTGAATGGGCCCTCTGGAGATCATTGAGTCCAACCGCCCTGCCAGAGCAGGACCAAATCTAGTGCAGGTCACTCAGAAACACATCTGAATGGGTCTTGAAAGTCTCCAGTGAAGGAGACTTCACAACCTCTCTCGGGAGCCTGTTCCAGTGCTCTGTAACCCTCACAGTAAAGAAGTCATTCTTCATGTTGAGGTGGAACTTCCTATGCTCCAGCTTGAATCCATTGCCTCTTGTCCTATCACAGGGCACAAGTGAAAAGAGGTTTTCCCTTCCTTCTTGATGCCCAGCCCTCAAATATTTATACACATTAATTAGATTCCCTCTCAGTCTTCACCTCTCCAGACTAAACAGCTCCAGGTCTCTCAGCCTTTACTTGTAAGACAGGTGTCCCAGCCCCTTAATCATCCTTGTAGCCCTCTGTTGGACTCTCTCAAGTAAATCCTTATACCTCTTGAACTGGGGAGCCCAGAACTGGATGCAGTGCTCTAGGTGAGGTCTCACTATGGCTGAGTAGAGGGGAAGGAGAACCTTTCTCGATCTGCTGGACACACTCTTCTTAATGCACCCCAGGATACCATTGGGCTTCTTGGCCACAAGGGCACATTGCTGTCCCATGGATAACTTATTGTCCACCATGGGGTCCTTCTCCATGGGGCTGCTCTCTAGCAGATTGCCTCCTAACCTGTACTGGTGCATTTTGATACTCCTTTCCAGGTGCAGGACTTTGCACTTGTTCTTGTTGAACCTCATTAGGTTCCTCTTTGCCCAGCTCTCCAGTCTGTCCAAATCTTGCTGAATGGCCACACAGCCCATCAGGTGAATCATCCAATCCTCCCAACTTGGTATCATCAGCAAACTTGCTGAGGATTCACTTTGTCTTCTCCTCCAGGTCATTGATAAAGATGTTGAACAGGACTGGACCCAGCACTGATCCCTGGGGAACTCCACTAGTTACAGATCTCCAGCTGGGCTCTGCACCATTGATCACCATTTATTGATTCACTGCTATTTCTCTTATAGCTGTGTATTGCTGGTAGTTTTTAAATATCTTACACAGTGACACTGGTATTTGTCCTGAACTCACTTGTAGTAATCATATTTTCAGCAGATGTACTCCTAATTTATGGTGGTATACATAAATTTTATTATGTCCCTTATTTTTTCCTCATTCTTTTGCATAATATCTATACAGAATTATAGAATCATAGAGTGGTCAAGGTTGGAAGGGACCTTCAAGATCATCAGGTTCCAACCTCCCTACTATGAGCAGGGAAACCTCACACTAGACCAGGCTGCACAAAGCCTCATCCAACCTGGCCTTGAACATGTTCAGGGAGGGGGCTTCCACAACCTTCCTAGGCAACCTATTCCAGCACCTTACTACCCTCATGGTGAAGAATTTATTCCTGAAGTCTAACCTAAATCTCCCCTGTTTCAGTTACCTCTTGTCCTATCACTGTCCTCTCTGGTGAAATGTTTCTCCTCATCTTTCCTGCAGGCCCCTTCAGATACTTGAAGGCCACTATAAGGTCTTCCCAGAGCCTTCTCTTCTCCAGGTTGAATAGCTCCAACTCCCTCAGCCTGTCTTCACAGCAGAGGTGCTCCAGCCCTTTGATCATCCCTGTGGCCCTTCTCTGGACCCTCTCCAACAGCTCCATTTTGAGCCATTGCTTATGCCTTAGGTACAAAATAAAATACTACACAAATAGAAAATAAATAAATAAATAAATAGTAAAAAACCCCACTGTATTCCATACCTCAGTTTTGTTTTTCTCAGGTAGACAAACAAACTGACCTATAACTGTATCAATCATAAAAATAACTTCCAATTCCATAAGACCTTTAAAAATCGGAGTGATATTCATCTTTTCTCCTCTTCTTACTTTTTGCTGTTTGCTCAGCTGAGCAGAGTTTTATACTAAGCTGAGTTCTACTCTTTTTCTTTTTTTCAGAAATCAGATCCAATACAGTTTTGTAGTGGCAAACTTTGCAAGGGAAACTACATTAGGAAACGAAGAATATGTTTTAACTCAGTTCTTACATATTATGTTTATACATATATATATTCACATATATATATGTAGAGATACCTATTATATTGTATATGTATATTTTAATTGTGAGCTCAAGATGTACTGTAGAAAAATAAAAAATAAGTAAAATATGTAGGCTGTGTAGAGAGTTTCCATGTTAGAGGAATAGATGAGTATTTCAAGCTCTTGTTCAAAAATCAGGGTTAAGATACTGTGGAATAGTAAGTAACATCTCTTTCATACAAAAAGATCTATAGAGTTTTGAAGAGAGCTAGAATACCGTAGTTTGTTTCTCTTAAAGAAAAAAGTTATGCTCCAAGTAGTTCAATAATGCAATTACAACTTTGTAAATTCAAGGAATAACATGGATTTTAAAAGGCAAATAATAAGTTAATCGAAACTCAGAGGTAATCAATAGCTTCACTTTGGGCATCTCCATGGGCCACTTGCTCATCACACACTCAGCAACTCTCAACTGTCTAAGAAAGTGCAGATGAAGTGTGTGCTATGAAATAAAGTCAGGTAGAAGAAAAATCATAACCTGTATTACAATGAGCAACAAATAAAAATGTATTTTCTGCCCTATAACATCATAAAGAAACTGGTGCATTTGGATAAAAGACTCAAGAATTTATTCTGTTTGTCATTCTTGGGAAATAAGACCTCTAATCTGCAGATGTGCAGTCATGGCTAGAGGGAAGGTACCTCCTGGCAGCTTCTCCTCTTTCCTACAGGGTTCCAGTAAGCCCTGTGAAGCAAAAGGCTTCAGACAGAAAGTGGGGTGCCCATATGGATGCCCATGGCTTGTTAAGCAGCTGGTAGCCATCAACAGGAATGCCACTGGGCTGGGCAGGAGATGCCAAGTGTGTTGCCTTCTTAGACAGCTGTGGAGGGAGAAGGGAGGCAAAACTGATGAAGGCTCCTCCACATTGTCTTTTGGGAGCTGTCCTAGTGTGAAGGACATGTCTTGATGTATTGCAATTAAAAAAAAAAAAAAAAGGCAAAATTGCAAAATGGCTTTTGTGTACAGCATCTAAAGTACATGCATATAACAGGGTATTTTTTCTCCTAAAAAACTTGAAAAAAAAAAGTTCTCTGTTTACACATGGTGTGACTTTATGTGGTATCAGTCTCTAAACACCTCATGAATTTTTAACATCTTTACATAAAAATATATCTTCAATGCTATAAATAATGTCCTTCTTCCTACATTATCTGCCTTCTTAATGTTCTTATGCACTCCCAATACTCATCTACATAGTTCATTTTTCAGTTTTCCCCAAAGTAATTATTTCACTGTCCTGTTATACGTAGCTCTTTTGCGTAGTATGGCTTCCAGGTCTTATCTGTGAGATTCATACCTATTCCTCATTAAACATCACTCATAGACCTATTCATGCAGTATGCTGCCCACAAAGGAATTAATGGTATTCAAAGCACTAATATTAAAAGTTTAATATTAGATCTGAATATATCTGTTCCTTAGTCTCTAACCTTTGCCTGTTTGTCTGCTTACCCTTCACCATTAAATTCTCCAGAAGCAACTGCCTGTTTCTGAATGAGAAGTACTGAACAGACATGAACCAGTACTAAATAATGGATAGCTGTGGTAGAAAAAATAAGACTGCACTCAATATTCAATGTATCGAGTCAGCAGAAGCTTGTGTTAATGCCTGAATTTGTCTGGTCTCCTACTGTAAGAAAGTCCATTGGGTTTTTGTCTTTACTATACAACACTGTTTATGTGAAATGTAACATTGTGTTCTATGAACACTGAGCTGTAACAATGAGAAATAATGGGAAAATTTATTTCACATATTCTCATTTGTGAAGATAAGGCTCAGACTCACTTTTTAAAGAGTAACTTCAAGATTGTAAGGAATTTCACAGAATTAGTGGAGTTCGTAGTCACAGTCTTGCCAATAGTGTACTCACAGAAGAGAGAAATGGTTGTTTATATATGTAATTATATTGTACCTATAAGAATAGAGGTTTTTAAAATAAATTAACAGATAAATTAAAAAGACTTATTATATTTATGTATTTTTTCACCTAATTTTTGAAGTATAGACATCTGACAAAATCAAATTACAGTAGTCTTCCATGTTAGCAAATGGCTTGTTTTAGAAGTTTACTTGAGGATGAGATTAATATTACTACAGAAGTTCCACTTTATAGGTGCTAACAATAAAGAACAGATAGACTATTAGATCAGATGTAAACCTCTGCTATATACTAGAAATCTGCCTTTGGTAATATGAATGTCTTGTAGTTTAGCAGAAGCAAAAAAAATTGATTTTGCCTTCAATTCAGTTAGTTAAATTTCCACTATCACTAAAACCTACGAATGGTGAGATCATATTTTTAAGTCTATGTTATAGAAAGTCAGATTCTAACATGTTGGTATATTTGCAGAGCTGTGAAACAAACTGTACTCTCCTCAGTTGTATCCTGCACCTTCAGAGAATTACTCTCACACCCTTTAGCATCCTTTTTATTAATATTTGCCTTTATGCTTAATGGAAAATAATTTAAGTCATGTTTTACACTGATGTTTCTATAAATCTGAACAACTGGAAGCATCTTTTCCCATTGCTCATCTGGAGGGGAACAGATTTCTAGTGCTCTTATAAGATGCCCTGAAGGCTTAAGGCAGGTTTTATCTGACTACCTGGGCTAGTTGTCTAGATCCCCTCTGCAGTCAGTTTGTGCTTGTAGGGCACAATTAAACTCATTCTAAAAATCAGATTAATTCTAATCTAGAAGTGCCTAGTTCTCTCTCTTCACTATAAAGGGAGTTCAGACAATTACCTCTGAAATATTAATCTCTAGTGTGGACATAAAAACACGGGAATCCTGCTCTAAGTATTTGGCCCAATCTTTAAACAAAACCAGTGTCCCTCCTGTTCAATTACTTCCTTTGAGCTCACTAGTCAATTCAATAGTTGTGGCTGGCTCCCGGCAAGCGTTAATTATGTCAAACACATGCATCACATCAGCAGTTATGGAATTATTGTGAGCTTTGAATTATATGAAGCCAATCACCTGCAATGGAGAGCTATTTACACTTCTCATGATATTTCAAACTTTAGCTGAAGGGAGCATCTTCTTTCAATCTCAACCTCATTTAAAATTTTACAGTAATACCATATAACTTTATATTAGCGCTTGTAGCAGGATGCTCCATCTCTCAATATGCCTGCCTCAGTTTCCCTCTATGATTCAATTGCTTTTTGTCTCTCAATTTTACAGGCTCAAGCCTGGAGTGGAAAGATTCCCATGGGAAAGGAATGGGCCTAGCAACCTCTAAGCTGGTAAACAATATTGAAAGTAAAAATAGAGGCCAAGTTGACATATTTAACACCAGCTGCTCTCTGGTGTTGAAGAACACGGAGCCCAGCCTGGCCAGAACTAGGCCCGAAATGGAGATAAAGTAAGAATGAACTGATAAACAGTTTGGTGAGAAAAGGGCCTTTTTGGGTTTTTCACTGTTTTCCTTTTATTCTCCAATGAGAGATTTTGGAGGTAAGGCTACATAGTTAAAATAACAGCAGTCAATCCACTTTATCTTATAAAAGCCTGGTCACATCTTTGATCAGGAGGACTCCCATACACTTTGCCAGGAGGTATTCTGGACCTTCTCCTCTCCAGCAGGGATGTCTGCCAGAGAGAATAATTCTTGAGAATTAAGGACCAGACACGCAGCTGTTGGCATGTGAAAGTGAGAGATATTAACTCCCTTATTGTGTTTACTAGTTAATTTGACATTAAACAACCTTTTGTTGATAAGTTTTAAATTTTTAAGATTTTAGGATGCTTTTAAAGTCAGTAATTAATGCTCCAGATCTAGCATAAAACTTGTTAATAAGTAACCTGCTAGCATTTAAATGGTTAACCTTTATCGATTGATTTGACTATTAGTAGTACATTTTATTGTTAAGATACCTTTTGCATTATAGCTTCAACATTCTGTTCCGATCTCCCAATTTCCCCACAATTTCACTGTGCTTGTGCCTTTTACTTTAAAACAGGTAAGACCCTGGTGCTGTTTGCAATAAATCTTGTTCTGTGCATACACATCTTGTCTGCTATCTTGCCCATTTGGGACAGCAGTGTCATGGCATATTTATTGATTTTTGTGGACATTATTATTGTATGCAGCACTAAAATGAGCTGTCAGCCTGATCTTAAGATAGAATTCCTGCCCCAGCCATACAATCTATATAATATACCATAAACTGGAGTTCTCTCCGCCTCTCTCAGATAACCACATTAACATCTCTACTTTTTTGAGACAAGAAAACTGTAACTGACAGGGTGATATCAACAAGACTAAAAGATCTCTGGGTAGACTATGCCTTCTAAGGCATTGATTGTTATGCTTGTTTCACCTTCATCTCCTTATCATCAGCACTACAATGACAGAGCCTGAGTGTGCCATCTGACAATATCGTGACAGGCTAAATGAAAAGCTGTGTTCCAGATGAAGTTATATAAAGATGAAAATTAATAAAAGGATCATATACCTTGAATTACTTTCTCATTAGCATTGTCTTCTAAGCTCCAAATTCTGCTTTCTTAGAAATTCAGGTAACTGAGTCAATTGACATTTAAGTCAATGTTTATTTCAGTCCAGTATCTCTCTGGGGCAAAATTAAATAAGTTGTCATCTATTTTTATCAATCCAGCTTTTTGTCTGCCAGTGAAGATATTAATATAATGAAATCATGACCAGAAGTGGCCCATGGCCTTTGAAACCTCACAATAATAATTGGAAGAGATGGCCTAGGAGTTTGATTAATGAATTGCTACCCCAATAAGGTGCTCCTTTTCAGATTTTCCCTCTGTTATTTTTACCCCACTTTTTCCCTCTGCTTCTAGCACACTGAGGAATCAGTTTAATAGTTACTAGTGGGGATTATTTCAGTGCTTGCTGTTTGGAGTCCAGGCTATGACAGGAAAGGCTGATGGATTGTTCCCCATGGTACTGAATGATTTTGAATTTTAGTACTCTCTGCAATTTCTGCAATTTTCTCCCTCCCAATTGACATTAGAAAATGATTTCATTTATTCTATAAAGGAAAAATCCATGGAAAATTTGCTGTTCATTTGGTAGTAAATGTGAGTAAAGGAGTTGATAAACCTGTAAATGGCATTAAAATCAGCAATACCTTAAAATAATGAATTTTTGAGGCTTCACAAGAGTTGGTATTATGAAAGGATGTACCAAAGATGTATTACTTAGTTTTGTTCCTCCTTCTGTTTATCATCATAATAAGGGCATAGCAGTTATAACCCTCCTAAAAAACTAGTCAGAGGATAACCAATTTGCAAAACTGTCCATGGGTCTGGATGGGATTCATCCTAGGGTGCTGAGGGAGCTGGCAGAAGAACTGGCTAAGCCACTCTCAATCATTTATCACCAGTCCTGGCTCACTGGGGAGGTCCCAGATGGCTGGAGGTTGGCCAATGTGACGCCCATCCACAAGAAGGGCCGGAAGGAGGATCCGGGGAACTATAGGCCTGTCAGCCTGACCTCAGTGCCTGGCAAGATTATGGAACAGATCATTCTGAGTGCCATCCAGCAGCATGTAGAAGACAACCAGGGGATCAGGTCCAGACAACAAGGGTTTAGGAAAGAAGATCCTGCCTGACTAATGTCATCTACTTCTATGACTGGGTGACCCACCTAGTGGATGAGGGGAAGGCTGTGGATGTGGTCTACCTCGACTTCAGCAAGGCCTCTGACACAGTCTCCCACAGCATCCTCCTGGAAAAGCTAGTGATCCATGGCTTCGACAGGTGCACCCTTTGCTGGGTCAAAAACTGGTTGGAGAGTTGGGCGGGGAGAAACATGATGAAATTCAACAAGGGGAAGTGTAGAGTTTTGCATTTGGGGAAGAACAACACGATGTCCCAGTATAGGTTGGGGGCTGACCTGCTGGAGAGTAGTGTAGGTGAAAGAGACCTGGGGGTCCTGGTAGACAGGAGGATGACCATGAGCCAGCAATGTGCCCTTGTGGCCAAGAAGGCCAATGGCATCCTGGGGTGCATTAGAAAGGGTGTGGTTAGTAGGTCAAGAGAGGTTCTCCTCCCCCTCTATTCTGCCTTGGTGAGGCCGCATCTGGAGTATTGTGTCCAGTTCTGGGCCCCTCAGTTCAAGAAGGACAGGGATCTGCTTGAAAGAGTCCAGCGCAGAGCCACAAAGATGATTAAGGGAGTGGAACATCTCCCTTATGAGGAAAGGCTGAGGGAGCTGGGTCTCTTTAGCTTGGAAAAAAGGAGGCTGAGGGGTGACCTCATCAATGTTTACAAATATGTAAGGGGTGAGTGTCAGGGAGATGGAGTTAGGCTCTTCTCAGTGATGACCAGTGATAGGACAAGGGGTAATGGGTGTAAATTGGAGCATAGGAGGTTCAAGGTGAATATCAGAAAAAACTTCTTTACTGTAAGAGTGACAGAGCACTGGAACAGGCTGCCCAGAGAGGTTGTGGAGTCTCCTTCTCTGGAGACATTCAAAACCCGTCTGGACAAGTTCCTGTGTGATGTGCTCTAGGTGACCCTGCTCTGGCAGGGGGGGTTGGACTAGATGATCTTTCGAGGTCCCTTCCAACCCCTAGGATTCTATGATATGATTCTATGATATGATTCTATGGATGACTGGGCCCAGAGAGTGATGGTGAATGGAACTGCATCCAGCTGGCGTCCGGTGACCAGCAGTGTCCCCCAAGGATCAGCACTGGGCCCAGTCCTATTCAATATCTTTATTGATGACCTGGATGTGGGGATTGAGTCCACCTTCAGTAAATTCGCAGATGACACCAGGCTGGGGGGGGAGTGTTGATCTGCTGGAGGGTAGGAAGAAGCTGCAGGAGGAGCTGGACAGACTGGATCGATGGGCCGAGGCCAATGGCATGAAATTCAACAAGACCAAGTGCAGGACCCTGCACTTTGGCCACAATAACCCCAGGCAGCGCTACAGGCTGGGGGAAGAGTGGCTGGAGAGCGGCCTGGCAGAGAGGGACCTGGGAGTGCTGGTGGACAGCCGGTTGAACATGAGCCAGCAGTGTGCTCAGGTGGCCCAAAAGGCCAATGGCATCCTGGCTTGTATCAGGAATAGTGTGGCCAGCAGGAGTAGGGATGTAATTCTCCCCCTGTACACAGCACTGGTGAGGCCTCACCTTGAGTACTGTGTACAGTTCTGGGCCCCTCACTTCAAGAAGGATGTTGAGGTGCTGGAGTGGGTCCAGAGGAGAGCAACAAGGCTGGTGAAAGGACTAGAGAGAAAGTCTTACAGGGAGAGGCTGAGGGAGCTGGGGTTGTTTAGCCTGGAGAAGAGGAGATGCAGGGGGGACCTTACCACTCTCTTCAACTACTTGAAGGGAGGTTGTAGTCAGCTGGGGGCTGGGCTCTTTTTCCAGGCAACCAGTGACAGGACAAGAGGGCACAGCCTGAAGCTGCTCCAAGGGAGGTTTAGGTTGGATATTAGGAAGTACTTCCTCACAAAGAGGATGATTAGACATTGGAATGGACTTCCCAGGGAAGTGGTGGGGGCACCGTCCCTGGATGTGTTCAAGGCAAGGCTGGATGTGGCACTTAGTGCCATAGTCTAGATGGTGTGGTGGTGTTGGTCATAGGCTGGACTTGATGATCTGAAAGGTCTTTGCCAGCTTTGGTAGTTCTGTGATTCTGTGATTCTGTGATATTTCTATTTGTTTAGGAAAATTATTTCAAGTTCTATGTGCTATATTTCATTATATTTTCTAAATTGATGTCTTATAAAGAAGACCTCAATGTCTGTGAACTTCAGTAGTGGATTTACACTGACTTGTACATAATTATTTTATTCAATTTAATTGCCAAGTTTTATGTACAATATATACTATTTCATTACCATTCAAAGAAAACCCAATAAAAATACAAAAACACTTAAAGTTTGCAGTGCATCCACACCAATGAGTGACTACTTGATCTTAGAGGTTTTATTCTGGATGGTATCAAATGATCTGGGAATTTGAAAAATAGCAGTAAGCCTGGCTCAATAG
Organism: Hemiprocne comata; assembly: GCA_020745705.1. NCBI lineage: Eukaryota > Metazoa > Chordata > Aves > Apodiformes > Apodidae > Hemiprocne > Hemiprocne comata. Next base: position 93,154,049 of record CM036588.1, read on the forward strand.
TCTCTCAAGTCCTAACACTAGCTCAGCTTCCTCCATCTTCCAATAATGACTTGAGTGGCAGCTGAAGCAAGTCAAATGAACTAATGAGAGATCCCCAGCTTCCGTGCCCGTGGCTTCTGGCTACCCAGTCCCAGACTTATCTACAGCTATCAGAACAAACATAACTTAGATTTATCAACCCCTACCAGCTCATGGGCCAAACTCAGTGCCAACATCCACACCGACACTTACTCTAACCACAGTTCAGCAATTATTATTAGACTCATTCCAGAAGTATTCTTCTTCATCAGTCTCTGATAGGTTAGACCTTGACCTAATCCTAATTGGTTTATGTGTTTGTTTCTACTCAGGTTCAAAACAAACCTGGTTGCTTTATTTATTTATTTATTTATTTATTTCTGGAATACTCAGCCCTTACGGTACTGCTTCTTGTTGGTTCCTTTTTGGATAGAATTCTATTCCTCATCTCAGTCCTAACACTGATCTGGTAGACCATAAATTATTAGAACTATCAAAACCCCTCCCAGTCTCTGCTCAGATCTGTAGACCAGTTTGAACTCCATATAATCTTCCCCAGCTGGAAAGCCTTTTAATCCTTCCTACTGGGTCACCACCAAACAAAACTCTCCCTTGACCCCTTCTCTAATTCTGTGTTTTAGGTTTCGCCTTCTCTTTTCCTACCATTACTTGTTTAGCTGCTAACAAGTTCAGTCATAAAGGACTGTCAGCACTGTTAAAGTCAAATTTGTCACAGCCTCAAAGATCATACTTTTTGGTAGCATCTAGAATATTAAAACTTAATTATTAAACTGTAATACTAACCCTGAAGCACCTTTAGTTCTGTAATAGTAATGCTGTATTTCCTAACCCTGAAGCCAGTCTTCTTGAAAAATTCTATCTTCTGGGTAGCAAGGAAGCAGAAATGTCTTTTTGCAGACCAAAGCGAGGAATGTGCATATTAAATGTAGGATATGCCATGCTGTGTGTCTTACCCTTTTGGTTAGCTGTAGACACTTTTCTGGTTGCTGCTCAACAATGTGACTGCTCTGATTTCCACTAGGATGTCCAAGTCACCTACTGCATAAGGACCAAATGTTTCCTAGCCCTAGGTTCTATGTGTTTGGATGCATTAATCCTTTAATGAACTAACCTACACTGATATAATGAGACAATGATTTACGAGGCATATATTTTAACTGTGAAGTATTTGCACTTTTTCATGCACCACTGTTAATGAGGAATAGAAGAAAATATCATAACATTTATTAGAGTACAGGTCATTTGTTAAAGTTGGTTTAGAGTTCATTCAAGCCAGATAAGTTCCTAGTGGTATTTAGGAGAAATTCTGTTCAGAATAAAAATGTAATGATTTCATATTGTTGCTGAGAATCCTTCCTACTCTCCTTGTAGAATTAATTTCTGTGCTAATTAGGATTGAAGTATTTTTTTTTCTCACCATCTTATATTGGCTAAAACTGTGCTGTAAAACATTTGGTGGCCTGTCCTTTGCTGTTTCTGGTAGCATGAATATAACAGCAAATAGATTATGGTCTAATTGAGGTGTCATGAAAGTGTCACTACTTTTACTTTAGTCATAGGTTATTAGGTTCAAAGATGTGGCTTTGCAAGTGCTTCAATATTTTTTTCTGGAATTTTCCTGTGGAGTAACTGATGGCCTCCATGTGACAAGAGTGACACCTTTTAATGTGATCCTCCTCCTGCATTCATATCATACATAATTAATTGTCAGCACCATTAAAGTCATTCTTAGTCCTTTCATCAAAGTTTGCTTTTGTGGATGGTGACACCAAAACTTTCTTTAGTAGCATTGCTTCTTTATACATAGCTGATGAAGAGTGTCCCTAAAGCATAACTTCTTTCTCACATCCTTTTGTTTTGAGGGATTTAATGTTTTTAACTGAATGTTCCATATTGAGGGAATTTTCTCACTCACTATTAAAACCCAGAAAACTTAGGAAAGAAATTGATCACTGAAATGTGATCTTCATATTTTCTTAACAAACTGAGAAAGAGCAGTGTTAATAAAGAACTTGAAATTATTTGAAGTAAAAAATTGGTGGGGAAAGTGCTATTTGTTCCTTCAGAAATTCTGTCCAGATGAAAAGTACAGCAATTAAGAAATACTTAGGGAATAATGAAAATGTATATTTATCCTAAAAAGTTGAGCAATATTCTACACGGAGCATACCACTGAGGTGCTCATCTTCAGTTTGTTAGTTAGACTCCTCCTATTGCTCATGTAAAGAGATCAACAGCCTCGGACAACAATTTACCAACCTGTTGTAAATATTTGTATTAGGCTGAGGTAAAACACAATCAGGACATGCCACCTGCCATTTCCCTTCACTCTTAGGGGCCTTAAGTTCTCAACTGTTCACCTTGACTGCTACACAGTTTCAGACAGACCAAATGAATCCCATCAACCTAAGGTTGCATGATACCACCCAAAATATACTTCTGCTGAATCATTCCTGACAGATACAAGTTTGATACTACTAAAATATCTGCAATTAAAGAAATATGATGAGCTTTGTATTGTTTTGCATAAAAACCTTCAGGGCTGAAGCAACAAAACTAGGAAAAGCAGGGTAGAATTTATATGAAATAAAATCTATTAGCATCCATTTGGGAAAGAAAAAACAACCCCAAAAGCATGTTTCAGGAAAACATTTGATGATTTTGAATTCAAATTCAAAATTTTAAAATATTTACTTGTGCTATCTTTAAACTCTGATTCCAGCTGTCTAAAAACCTAAGGTGTCCTATGCTTTTAAATGCACTGAGAGGATTTTCAGTCTCCAAAAGAATTAAAGTTTGATCCCAGTTACTAGGAAGATAAGAAGTCCTAATAAATAAGTACTTTTGATATGGTACTAATTTATTCACTCTGAATCATGGTTGAGTAAAGCAGCTAAAAGATAAATTGTGGTATGTAATTATTCAGGAAAAGTTATTTTGCAACAGAAATACAAGGGATAATGTGTGCCAAAATTAACATTAAAAAAAGTTTCTAAAATTGACTGAAACTCAGCTGAATATTAATAATTCAGCCCCTTCATTAACTCAAATTAGATTCTACTTTATTGATTTTCCATAAATTCAATTTTATAATTCAGAATATCTCCAATCTAAGGAGACTAAAGCATTTCACACAGTTTCCATAACCAATTAAACTCTACATTTTAATCACAATTTGAACAGCGTCTTCAACATTGTTGACTTTTCCTTCCAATGATATAGGAGCATATTATACAAATCTGTTTAACTGAGGTATCACACTCTAAAGCCCTAAATACCTGAAAAACATTGTATTAAAGTCCCATTTAATGGAACGAAATTATTTTTTTTCTAAATTAAAATCGCTGCATTGAAAAATAATAGTTATAGAATCAAGATACATCAGCTGAATAACATCTGAACTCCATATAAATCTAACTATTTCTGGGACTCTGGAGTGTGTCTAGGCTACTTGTATCTCTCTAGCTCTTTTATAAACACATAAATTAAAAAAAAAAGTCTAATGCTATTTCTTCTCTCAGCTTAGGTCTTCACAGACATATAAGCCTGTCAAACACATTCAGTTAAACAATTTTAATATGGTGAGGAAAGTTACGTCAGAAAAATTAACACAAAATTAATTAGGTCAGGGTTTGCATGAGGGAAACACTCCGTATAAGCAGTAAGTTGGATAGCATGTTGCCACTTAAGACATGTCTGAATACAAGTCTTCCTTGAAGTCTAATGTTTACTCTGACAACACGTATGAGTTTTAGCAGGAACTCACTACCAAGAGGCTTGACAAACTGCCTAATTACTTTTAAATGTGATGAATAGTCATCTTATACATCTTCTGATTTCTAATATATAGGAACCTAAAATCCTTTTGTGCTTAAAATGATCTGTTTCCTGCCTGATTCAGAAGAAGGGAACTAATCTGAAATACTATCAAAGTGCAAAGTGGGACCCATGGATTTTCCATTTGTACTGCATTTAGTCCAGAAACCTGGATAAACATGTCTCAGAGGAGAAAATGAGGAAATAGTTGCTATTTTATTTCAGATTAATGATAAATATCCTTCCTCTTAATATAAAAATTGAATATATTATAAGCCTCTGCCTCCTTTTAGGCTCCTCATTTTCCTGGTTCTTCAGCTAGGTGTGATCACATTTAGTTCTGAACAAACACTTGAAAACTAGTTTTGTTCAGCCTTCGTGTCCAATGTTGGCTCCACTAGACCTGTGGTCAGCAAAGATGGACAGGGCAAAGACAAACTCCACCCTGTCCAGATGAAAATGCACTGCTGGCTTAATCAATTATGGCATTCATCACATACAAATGCTAAACAAAATGTAACTGCTCTCTCAGTTATGGAGCTTTGCAAACTAGGAAATTGATAACCTGGTAGGAATGTACTGCTATAAAGAACTGGGAGATACACAGAATAGAGGCAGAAGTTTTTCCCATACAGTTATAAAAGATCCAAATTGTCCTTGAAGATAGTAGAATAATATCATTCAATGAAAGTGGAAGAGGTACTTTCAGACAATTGTTTGGGGGTTTTTCAGTTGAAGAAGTTAATTTGGAAGGACCAATCCTTTCACTGAAGTCAGCACACAGCCAGAAAACTGCAGAATTCAGTAAAGACTGTGGATCTTCCTAGCCCTTGTACAAACAAAGACATTCTTCACATCAGTGTGCAGCATATCCATATTTATGATTTTTTTTTAATTTGCAATTAGTTTCCAAAATAATCTTGCATGTATTGTCAAATGCATCTTTGATTTACAGTGTATACCAACTAAGCAGTCAGCTGCATAATGCAGTTTGTCTACAATATTCATGCAGAAATAATCACTGTCAGTAATTCTGAATTAATTTTTTAAGAACAGACTGTGAAAATCAGTTACTGTGCAGATGAATGGTATTTTAGCAATTCCATTTCACAAGTACGCATACCTATTCCAAATAATTCCAAATAATATCAGTCAGGTAATGACATATGTAATATTAACCTTCAGTACACAGGGAATGCAAAAAGAGGTGTTGCTATGGTACACAGCTATCCTGTAGGGCTCTCTAATCATAGAATCATAGAATGGTTTGAGTGGGAAGGGACCCGAAACATCATCTAGTTCCACCCCCTGACATGGGCATGGACACCTCCCACTAGACCAGGTTGCTCAAGCCCCATCCCCAGGTTGGCCTTGAACACTTCCAGAGATGGGGCATCCAGAACTTCCCTGGGCAAGCTGTGCCAGTGTCTCAGCACCCTCAATACCAATAAACTTTACAACATTTCTCCACAGCTACAGATATAGGCTAATCTACTTAGGTTAACAAAGTTATATGGACATTCAACTAGAATACATAAATCAGGGCTGGGTAAGTGGCTAATAAAAGCAGAGCCTAGTTTAATTTTTATATTAACACATCTTGAACCTCAAAGGAATATTTAATGTTTTTAAAAAACTGACAATTTCAACTTTTATTACTGATCTTGATTACATTGTGGCATGAGTATGAACAGAAAATTTACTGGGACATCATAATTTTTAGGTTTTTTATATATTACTTTGATTTTTATCTTAATCAAAATGAAGGAAATTAATCAGTTGTAATGATTTTTTCATTATTTTAAGGCTTCATATTGCACACTTGAATCTGAAATAGGTCAGAAATGTACTAAAAGGACATGAAAAATAAAATTAAGGGAAGATTTCAGGGGGACTGTATTTCTCTTAATTTCTGAAAATACTACCAACGTTTTACAGAAACGTGCACATTCTTACATGCAAAAATCAATTTTGAAAATGTTTGATTTTATAAGAGACAATAAAGTTTTGGGAATGCTAGGCCATTTGTAATTTAACAAGATGATTGCCCCTGGAAGCTGAAATCAAGCATGTGTAGATTTTTAGATACATTTCTAATAATGAATGCATTCTGCCCTAAAATTAGAGAGGCTATGATATCTAAATTTTAACATTTTACTGGAGAGCTGGAGAATTGTTGTAAGATGATGGAGACAACTTTTATTTATCAAATAAGCAAGCTGAATTAATTAAGATAAATATTTTCAAACAGTGCACAGGTTTAGACATTTAGCTAATGGATGTTTCATGGCCAAATCCTTGTTACAGATTAAAGCAGCTTTTACCTTTCTCAAGACCAGTCACAGTTTTCCTACAGAGGCAACAAGAGAAAAGAACATAAGCATACAGATATGGAAAGAAAAAAAAAAAAAAAAAAAAAGGAAAAGCAGTCAGTGGGGAAAAAGGAAAGGTTTCTGTCAAGGCAAAATAATTTTCCATAATAAAAAAAATCTGTGAGCAGAAACAGGTCTTATTCATTCACCAGTGGCACGGTTTGGCTCCAGGTTGGCAGTCAAACCAATAACAATAATGCTTTCAGTCCGACCCCCCTCCCCCAAGGCAGGGAAAGAGGGAGAAAAAATGAGAAAGAGAGGCTTTCTGGGTTGAAAAGTGAAACAGATTGATTTTAATTATTAGTGATAAGGGAATATATATATTTGTAAAGGGATGTGCAACACCCGATCCCCTCCCTCCTCCCCAGCGACTCTCACAGCAACTCTTCTCCCTGGTGACTCCCAGCTGAAGGGGGGAGTGTCCGGGCGCACGGACGGGGCCCTCGGGTGTCGGCTGGGAAGGAAAATGAAAAAAAAGAGCCAAAGAGAGGGTGATAGAAGCGACAGTAAGCAGAAAAGTGAGAGGAAAAGGAAACCAAAGGTTTGACTTCCGTGATGTCTTAACCTATACCGAAAGCCAAATAGAAAAAATATTATGACAAGGGAATATTCTGGTTTGCTGATCCTGCCTTCAGTCTAATCTGCTCCCCCATAGGGGGGGAGGCTGCAGACAGTCAGAAGTGACCTTGGTTATTATCAGTCCACTGGCGCTGCTAAAAAGTTCACTGAAAGAAAAAAAAATCAGCAAAGAGAAAGTTCGCTTCACCCTGGCTCAAACCAGGACAACGAGGAAGATTAATGTTTGCTGTAGGGACAACAGCATTAAAAACACTATTACACTGCTGGATATATGACTGCACCCAGCACTTATCACAAAGGTCATGAAAGCCCTAGAAAGGGAACAGGTTCTCTGGAGCATGACTAGCTAGTATGTGACTTTCAGTAACTCAGGCTGTGACCACCTGATCCCTGGATTTTTAGAGGACTCAAAATCCAATTGTTTGGCTGAATGCAAAAGTCTTGGATGAAAACAGCCTGGCACAATGAGGTAGTTTATATTTTTGAATCAAGGGCTCCAGAAAAGACAAAGAAAATATTAGCAGAATCTGCCAGTTTTGAGTCCACACATTCACTTTTTTCCAACATTACAGGGCAGCTGACTAAATCTAATTGCAAACTGATAAGGTAAGTGGGACAAACTGTTTCACCACCAGTATGAGTGCAAAGTCACATGTATTGATTTTAAATATAGAAACTGTTCAAATAGACCTTAAATACTACTTTTTGTAACTAATTAGTGTGACCTCTATCTTTTTTTTCAGTGTCTTATGTTTGGTTTTCCAAAATCAGGCAAATATGTGTTAGTCATATAGTTCTGGGCTGCTTCTCTAACTAGCCTTCATAGACACTAGGAACAAGATTTGTGATATCTGAAAAAAAAAAAAGGGAACTAGGCTATTCCTAACTCCTAGACATCTAAAGCCAGGTAGCATAAAGTTATGTAATTTTTTCTAAGTGCATTTGTTTTCTTGAAGAATTTAAGGCTGGCTGCCAGCAGACAATACATTAGGCATAGAAGAAAGATCTAACAGCAAGATAGTTTGGAAAAGGAAAGGAGAGCAGTTTTCCTAGGTCATGGAACACTGTTTCCAGCCTAGCTCATCATCTAAGCCCAAACATAACTTTACCAACATCTACTTTAATATATGCAGGTTGGTTCCTCCTCTCCTGGTACTTGGAAGCTACTCCAGAACTAATTTCTAAGAGGTTTAGAATCAATCTTTTAATTTATAATCTATACCAGGCTACATCTATATAAACTGTGTGCAATGAGAGAACAACCCTTTGTCAGAGAAAAAAAAATGAATTTGTAATTCCACCACGTTACAAATAAGGGCTGTGGTTGGCAGTGGATCATTACATCTCCTATAATGCCTGTGGAGACACTACATTTCATCTACAACTCCCTGTATTATTGCAGACTTTGAGAATAATTTCTGGCAAAGACTGTCTGACTGACATTATGATTTAATGCATTTGAGAGTTTATCTTCACTTTCCTGTAAATATCATCCATTTTTTCTCTTGAGTAAAATGTATGCAAAAATGTGACAAATTTCTGGTTTGATTTTTATGGTATTTTTTGCTTCTAAATTATCTTCCTCTGGAAAATGATGTAATGGTATGAGAATATTAAGGAACACTAACTGTATTTTTTACAAAACCAAAATGTAAGGTCCTGCACCTGGGGCAGAACAATCCCATGAATCAGTATAGGTTAGGGGCTGACCTGCTGGAAAGCAGCTCTGAGTTGAAGGATCTTGGAGTCCTGGTAGACAATAAGTTAATAATGAGCCAGTATTTTGCCTTTTTGGCCAAGAAGGCCAATGGTATCTTGGGATGCATACGGAAAACTGTGGCCAGTAGGTTGAGGGAGATCTTTCTCTTCCCTGAGGAAGCTAAGAATTTAAAATTAAAGTAAAGAAATAAAAATAATGTAGAATGAAGGTTATTTAATCAACATTGTTGTTCATGGGCCAGGAAATAATGGGCATTCCTGGAAAAGAAACTCAATTGTCTTTGTCTTATCAAAGCATTTACACTGATTTCTTCATAGAACAGGAATTATCTGAAAAAGACTAATGCCTGAAAATCCCAAGATTACTGAAAAAGATTATGTTGAAATGACCCAAAAAGGTGTTTCTCTTCCATGGAAATATTTTTCTGCAAGTGTAAATTTATGTCAATTTTCCATTGATTATTTGTGGATAGAATATTGAACTGCAACATTAAAAAAGTAAAAACTGAGAAATGTGATTAAAAGGTATTGCAGGAATTGCCATACACTCCACTTCTCTCTACAGACCAGATCAGAGCAGATTTCATCTTTCCTGAAAAAATTCTCATGGGAAACTGAAATATTTCCTTTTTTTTTGACCAAAGTGTTTCAACCTCCCCAGTCACTGTCTTCAAATGCACATTTCACAGAATTAAAACACACCTAATTGCACTATTTTATATCAGCCTTTCTATTGCATGTTCTGTTCCCAGAAAAGCAAAGATGCTCTATTTAATAATCTTCAGAATTGAGGTATCCACATGATAAATATAGAAAATGCTATTGCATTCTATCATATGAGGATTATGATTTTATGGATAATTTGGTGAGGTATATGCCTGATACTTTCATCAAAAGAGCTACACGCATGAGAGGTAGCATCCTGTTTTCCCTTGCTGTGTTCTGTGCTGCACAATGTTAGTCAGTTTCACTCATTAGTTTTGACAGGATCAGTTCATAACCACTGGCACTGCAGGTCATTTTTAACTGCAGAGTCCCATGTTGTAGAGCTAATGCCACACAGCTGAAGATTTGCTTTTAGCGTGGCTGGTTAACAAGTCATTGGCCAGCCTCTCAGCTGTTCACACATTTTAAAATACGAAAATAGCTCTGAGCAATAATTTTTCTGAGATAAGCATCAGATGCTTGGACCAGTGTAGCTCAGCCCTGGAGGAAAGCTGCCTCAGTACTGCTTGGGATCATATTGTGCTATACATTTTAACACCATTAAGGGCAGAAAGATAGCTCACATGGAACTGGCTGGAAGGCTTGATGTGAAAAATGTTAATTTTTCCAAGTGTTCCAATGACAGAAAAGAATGGTGAAAATGACACAGTGCACATTAACATTTGTTTGAAGTCAGATGCCCTTTTAATTCCAGACATGCTGATATCATCTCTCAAAAGCTACACGAGCTTTTATATCCTCTGCATGATTTCGTCATCAAGAGAGGTAGTGAGACAAGATGCTGTCAGACTGGCAGAGTTTGTCTACACATTTCCATACTGTATTGCCAGTGCACATAGCTGGGAGAGGCAGTGACATGATGGCTGTGTCCTTCATGCTGAGGTGCAGGTTGAGATGCTCGATGGTGCAGACAAAGAAGGCAGTGATGAAGTCTGCAGCTTGTACCAGGGGCTGCCCCATGCCAGAAGGGCCCCCTCGCTCCATGGCCTTTAGGTCAGCTCAGAGTCTCTGCAGTTCTCACACACCATGTCCACACTAAAGGATGTGGGGCTGCATGGCATTGTGCCTAAATGTAAGAAGGAGTTTTGCTCACAGCAGTCTCACGCTTGCAGAACACTGGAGCATTACCAAGGACCATGTCAGACAGCAAAAGACACTGGCACTGCTGCGCACTTAAAGACTGTATCTGTCGTGCCATTGTGAAATAAGTGAACCATCTGCAAATTAACTGGGATAGCTGAATGAAATGAAACCCTCTCCAAGAAATCCTAACAGGTAGTCACGGTATAGTTACGGGGCCAAAGGCTTTCACCGACAAAGACCACTCATAGGTGTTGCTTTTGGTTTACTCATAACCCTTGAACCTTCAAGGCTTTAAAAGTCACATGAACAATGCCTTAATACTGACTTTCCAAAGATCCTTTCCAGCCTCAAACTTTCAGAGATCTACTCCAGGAAAGATTTCTCCAACAACTGGCAGAAATTATTTATCCCTGTTATCATACCATGATGGGACAGATTTCAGTTTGAGAAGGTACGTGACATCTGCATCCTTCAGCTTCTGTGGACACTCATTTAACATGTGACTGTGAAGAGCTGCAATAATTTGTGATGAGATCCTAACTTCCAGATTTATTTATTTTGGCAGAAATGTCAGCAGCACTTAGCCTTGTACTGTGACATCTGTTTCATGGTTTCAAAAGTCTCCAGCACAGTAGCACTACAGTTTGTCGCCCACTGGACTCTAGCTGTTTTTCCATTAGAGACAGAAGATGGAGAATTGCATAAACTGTCAAATATTTCTGCAGGGAATTCCTCTCATTCCCCAATAGTATTTGACCCTCTTTACTATGGAATGGCACAACAGTGGGGTTTTAGGGACATACCCTGATTTCAAGCATTCAGGGAATTATCTGACATTTTTATTTGATCAACAGTTTCTTGAATCTCTCCTCTGTGCATTGACTATCTTCCAGGACAGAAAACTTTTCTTGTGCTTCCCTGTGTTGAAGAGATTTATAAAAATATTCTACCCAGGAAGTACATACATATGATAGTGAAATGTTGGATCTGACATTTCCACCCAACCCATCAAACAGAGGCACTTTGCTAGGGCATTCTATAGTGCATCTTTGAGACCTTTTATTTTCTATTATTTTGTATTTGAATAGATGCAATAACAAGCTTACTTTTAAATTATTTTATTTTTTATGACTGCCATGTTTCATGACACAGCATTTAGTGTTTTAATGAGAATTTGCTGTCTGTTCTGCAAGCATCAGACAGCTTGGGATATGGTATTACTTGCTAACTCATCATCTGACCAGCATTCTGTGCCAAATGTAGTCTGAGAAAATTTGACATCACAAACAGGAAAATGCATTACTAGGACACTATCAACAAGATGCCATCACTGTGATCATAAATGGTTGTATGACACTTTGCCAGTTTGTTAGACAACAGAACACTATCTACTGCCAATTTTCAGCTCATAACATTAGCAGCAGTGTCACTGAAGTTTTTCTAATTGGCACACATGTGGGACCTTTCACGGAGTCCCTACAATATATTAATGAATTTATCACTTTGTGGAATTAATTTAATCAGAATTGTTCAGTAAAACTATGACATAGTCCTTGGACTGGTACTAATAGAGGTGCCTGGTGAAGTTATAAAATAACTTGTTTTGCATATCATAGAATCACAGAATATCAACTGGCATTTAAGCACCTGCATTGTAAATTCAGCTATAACCTTCCCCTTCTGATTACTTGTGCTTGAGCCTCTTTTATCATGAGCAAAGAATGTATGCAATAGTATATACACAACAAAGCAATTATGTCTTGTCCAACACACAAAATAGACATGCCTAATGAGCTACTAGGCTAAGCATTAATATACTCACCACTGTTGAGTGCTCATCTAGATGCTAGATGAGGTTTTGCTGGCTGGAGAGCTGTCGATCAGATGAGGAAGGATCACCCTTTGCTGCTTTTCAGAAGAGCCTGCACCTTAATATTGCTCAACGGCAGTCTCTGCAGATTCTCTGCTTTTTTGTTATTTTTATTTTTTTTTAACAGAGTTTTAGACCTTCTCCTGTCAGAATATCATAGCCTTGAGCTGCTAATTATTACTGCCTCAACAGTTACACTTGTATCACTTTTTATTTTGTTTTCTTGTATCAGTTTTGTTCAAATGCTGTCTCATATCTTAACACTTTTCTATGTAAGATTCAGCCATAGTCACAAAACTCTGCTGCTCCATATTTGGTGCTACATTACAACTGAGTTCCTGTAGTGAGGGATATAGATCCCCTTCTTCATGGTGCCATGTAATCTGATCAGAAATGCTTGGTGTTAAGGTCTGGCACCTGGCCTGAACCCCAACTTATCCCTTTACCTATCTGTTGTAGACACCAGCAGGTGTTCTGGTAAGACCTGTTCTGTCAACATGCTACAAACCAAGACCAAGACCACGGACCAGGAAATGCTGTACCCTTTTCAGTTTTCTTATCAGTATCAAGAACTCTGTAAACATTTTGTCTGCAATTCAGTATGAAACTCAATTTACTTGGCTAATGTAGGTACCAAAATATGCCCTGTTTGTTAAATGTCTCATTACAGTCAATGAAGATCTAGTTGACATAGTCAACGGAGTTCAGAGTGTTATTCAGCTAATCAGCCAGGGTGAGGAACACACGGGGAAGTGCAGGAAAGCATGAATATACCACTTTTTTTTCTGTATTGGGGACTTAAAAGGTCTGAAATATCATGCAGCATCCTTAAGAGTGGCAGAGATTGCTAGAGATTAGCATTATTTTTTCATTTCACATATTCCATACAGCCATACCAGCTGCTCCCAGTGGGTGTTGAGAAAGCAAAGAACAAAAGACACGGGAGCAAAAATTAAGGAAAAACAAGGAAAGAAAGAAAACAGCCAACAGATGACACACAAAACCAATTTTAATTTTAAAAAGAAAACTTTTATCTTGTGTGAAACCATCTTGCCAGATACATTATCTTTGTTTTTTTGGGAACGTGTCCTAAAATTAACACACACGTGCTCTCAGCTCTCTAGAAAATGCAATTTCCCTTTCCTCCTAAGTATCAAGTCTGTGTAAGACTAAGAAAGTTTTATCCAAGAGAAAAACACTTAATGCAAGAGAAAAACATTTTCAGGGAAGTGCAGGGGATAAAAAGGATCAAACTTATGATCTTGAAAGACAATATTCATGACATAGTGGCAGTGATGCTCTGTTCCATTTTATTTATAAGCCACTGTGAGAATATTTGATGCACAGAAGTTCCTTTCAAGTGCTTCCTTTGTACGCTTGTTATGAGCAATTAGTGAAGTCCCAGAATCGTGTCATCTGACTTACAAGTTTTTATTTTGTTCCTTCTTTGGCGAATTTAATGGCTGCTTAATGTTCCTTTCCCTGTGATCTTCAGCTGAGATGTCTGCACATCCGTTTCCACTGGGTCTAATGTAGTGTTGTCTCGCTCCAGTTCTGCACTGACACAGCACCATAGAGGTTTTTGTGAAGGGACAACTGGAAAGAAATCTGGACTTGCCACCTGAAATATTCCCAAGCTGAAGGAGTGAAGAGGAGCAAGAGGAGAATCTGAACACACTACATTTTGTCAAGTAAGTTTTTTATAAACAAACAAACAAACAAACATAAGTATTGATTTATTATTTTTAGCAAGGAATATTGTTAATGAAACAAGGACTATAAACCCAGATTTTAGGATGAAAGTTTTTCCTTTTTACAGAAATATATTTTATAGTTTAGATACTTTTTTCTCTGAGCACAATAGCCTAACTGAAAGTAAATCTTGAATTGTGGTTTCTGATTCAGCAGCTCTAACAAGTAACCTCTGCTATAAACACATATCTTTACATGTCATAACTGTTTACCAACTTTGAAAGAGATGTCACCAGTCTCTGCTGGCTTGATTTTAAGGTAAGTTCTGTTTTTGAGGCAGAACATTTTCCCTTTCTCAAAGAAACCACGGAGGCAGCTGCAAAAACTACTGTTGTATTCCAGATGGTTTGTATGGAAAATAAAAACAATGTACTTCATACTGAAAGTCAATTAAAAACCAAACCTCATTTACAGTAATTAAATAGACTGTTTAGTTGCTGAGTAGTTCACTCAGCGAGGAACACATTGAGTATATGGGATACCTCAGGGTCTTCCATGGCATTACCATGGTCTCTATTTCTTGTAGTAGTATAAACAGTCACTTGGTTGTACACACTTCCACAAAATAAGTGAAGAGACAAATGAATCAAAATCAGTAGAGATTTACCAAATTATGGTTTGGGTTTTTTTGTAATGTTTATGGCTTCTATTATCTTGATTTACCTTTTGGAATATGGAATCTAGCCAACATATTAGATTAATTTATTTGCAAAATTAATCTTTTTAAAAATACGTTTTGTGGAAATCGTTCATATATATATGTATAAACACACACGTTATACCCATTTCAATCCCAAGTAACCAAACTCCCTTACTTCAATTAGTCATTTTTTTCTTAATTTGATAGACGATATATTTTGAATATGTTTGGTGTAGCAATATGCTAATATTCTGTCTCACTGATATAAAGCTTAATGAAATCAAGGGAAATGTAGATAGTATATGATTAAGCTCAGTCAGCCCATTAGAATGCTGACTATTTAAAACAGCTTTTGCAAGCAAATGAGTACCAAATGGCACATGTGTGGATCTCTGCAGTTTTAAAAGGGTCTTTCTTCAATTTTTCATAGCAACTGAGTGGATAAGTAACATAAAATTAACATTTATCCTTCAAAATTGATAGTTAGAATTAATTTCTATCAACTCCAACTGAGAGCAGAATTCCAGGAATTCTATCTTTGGGATTTTTATTTGTACTAAAACACGTAAGTAACGTTTTTATAGGGACAGAAGATAAACAAGTACAAGACCAGAGATATTAAAAGCACACTGAGTATATTACCATTAACTTGAATCTGGACAAATTGTTTTTCTTGACTTATAATAATAAAACCTTTCAAATCAATTATATCTAAGCAATTATTAGTGAGTATTTGAGGGTTTTTTCTGCACTCAAGAGTTGGAAAGCAGACAAAGTTTTGTGTGTAAGCAAAGCAGACATTTTCTAAATCACTGCTATTGCAGATGGGACCAGGCAGATTCAGAGGATGGCTCGTAACAGGACTCACTGTTGCCTGTCCCACATGCAGATAGTAGCAAGTAGTAGATTCCTGTACATTCTCCTTTCCACCTGGTCCAGAGAAACCTGACTGTCCCCCTTTTTTGACAACAATCTGTACAAGGCAAGACCTCGCTGTCCAATATCAGCTGCCTCAAAGTTTCATTGGGCCTCAGCCTCTCTCCTCCATCCTAAAACATGCTAAACCCCTTGAAATTACAGTGATCCATTTCAGGACATTTCTTACTGACCTACTCCTGACCTCTCTGACTCTGTATCTGCTATTCTAGAGCTGCATAATTGAATGTCTCTGAATGATTTTATTTTGTTTTTTCCTTCTTTTCTGAGCAGAAAATTTCCATGCAGCTTCACTTCTGGGAAGTCTTAAACTGACTCTGCTTGGTATTTTTTAATATAGCAAACAAGCCTTTCAAATTTCCACACTAACTAGCAATGTATTTTCTTTTCCATCTCTTGCATATAAATTGAAAGAATTTGTTCTGGAAGAAAAAAGCTGAAAAGATAAGCTAGTCATTGCAAACAACTATGAAGTTTTGCCCTTAAATTTTAGAGGGGTTGAAAGAGAAGGGCAGAGGTGGAGATCTATCCCTTAGTTCTTTTCTTCCTAGGAATTTTTATCGTGGGCATTTGAGAAGAAGGAAATAACTTATATAACCAAAAGACTAAAATAAAACAACATCCCTTCATGTTATATTAATCTTGTTTTATACCAATTTGATATAAACAAAATAAAATAATACAAAAACCCTTTCCAGCAGTATCGCATCTTTCCTCCCCTCTTCTTTCTGGGATAAGTATCACACTAGAGAAATTTGACACAAAATGCACTGCTTTGGAGGGGCTGTTCAAGCTACTGCACACAGCTACCTAACAGGAAAAGACCTTGCCCAACTGGGCTATGCACATGTGCGTGCACAAACACACATATTTTGTGTTATGGGAAAAATCACTGCTGGTCTCTGCCCCTGCAGCAGGAGCGTTCTGGTCATTCAGGGCCAGCACATGAGGGCTCAGGAAAGAACATATTTGGCTTTTGCCTTTAGCAAGCCCTTGCAGAACTACCCAGAATGCAGATTTATATTGTGGACTGTTGCAACAATTGCAGAAGAAATATTAGAAATAAATGGTCTTCTACTCAGAGGGTATAGTATAATCTCTGACACTTTTGTCAAAGGGCTTGCTAGAAATCTTGAGATCAGAAGATTTAATTTAAAGGGAAGATAATTTCACATTTATCTACTGTAAATTACTTAAGTTTTTTTAAGAAGCATCAGATAAAGTTTAGCCAACGTTAAACATAATACAAAGTAGTCAGATCATTAGTTTGATATAGTGTGGTAGTTTCTACTGGCTGATTAAAATTCACAGAACCAAGACTTATCTTAACCATCTACTGTCACCTCATTTCTTAGGCACAAATCTAGGTCTATAGGTGATCTGTAAGATATTTAGAGATTAATTTTTATTCTATGTTTTAAGATATGTGCTTAAGAAACACAGAAACAATTATTTGCAAGTCTTGCAGTATCTAAACTGGAAGAGACTATCGGGTCAGCGATGCTAGCCTCAATTCAGATTTACAAAACTAGGTTTTGGGCACATTTATTATTCTGTCATTGTTTCTCCTTTCCCTAGTTTGAAAGATTTGAACACCAGCAAGGAAGTTTATGGAAATGGTTAGACTTCTGCAAAACCAAAACCTTTTGATACACTATCTAGTTGTACAAACCAGCACCCAAACGCAAAGCTTTCAGGACTACTTCTTAGGACTTAAATATTACCAAGTAAATATGTTCTTTCCATAAAAAATATGTAATAGCACTTTAACCATAAGGAAGGCTGCACTGTGTCAGGTCTAAGCTCTATTTAGCCCCTTACTGATCCAGCCAGCAGCATTTGTCTAAGGATGTAGGAACTAGACAATCAGGAACAAGACAGCCAGGCAACTAAACACATTATAACTTATCAAGAATGCTGAAATTAAGTTCCTGAAATCAAGAGGTTTAATAATTTGTTTTCAATTAGTAAGAATTTTTTTTGTTTGTAATCTTAGTATTCAGAGGCTGGTTGCTTCTGATTACCCTTTTCTTTTCAAGGACTTATGTGAATATAATATACTGAATAACCAGGAGAAAATGCTTGGACCACAGGAAAAATAATCAGAAACTATGGCTCTTTGTAGCTTTAGCTTTGGAAATCCTACCCATTTTCTATGAAATTTCAACACATTTTATTTCAGGTAAAACCAGGAAACTCTCATAACTGAAGAGGAGAAAAGTTACAGGTAGAATCTAAAAAATACAGTGTTTACATCTGTGACCATACTAGAGTGAGCTTTTCCTTTGTGATTACAATACAGTACTGAAAGACTGTGATCTACAAAACATAATGCATCATGATAATTAAAAGCTTAAACATCAAAAGAATATTTAGCAATTTAATGGGACAAGTTTGGTAGATTATCTTCATGAGCAATGTGCCATTGTTCCCTTGAACCCCCACTCCATTTTACTGGAAGCTTTTGTATGAAATATATTTTACCTGCATTGCTATTTATTCTTTTGTAATCAGCAGACACTTACATTCAGATTGAAATAATAAAAAAAAAAAACCCACAAAGCTTTTAGCTTGTATTTAAGAATTTAAATAAGGATCTATCAGAGATGATTAAACTACACCCTTCAAAGAAAACTACATCTCGTACAAGTCTTCTAAATTTTGCAAGTACAATTAAAAGCAATATAGTAAAAGAAAAAAGTGCTTTTAACATCTTATTTCTTAATCAATACTGGCACAAATGCTTTTTCTTACTTATCCAATCTAAATTTAGATTTAGGTTTTTTCCTAAACATAAATTTTACTATTTCTATTCTGAGAAAGTACCATTTAATAGGTGAAGTATTAGTAACAACAAAACACTCTCTTCCAACCTTGTCATCCCTGTTAATAAAATTGGTTAGGTCAAGCCTTGGCCCGTGGCCATTATTGAGTCCTGTCTAGACTTTATCAATACAGTAAACGAAAGCACATGCAGCTGTTCATTTAACAATGTACCACTAACATAATACAGTATCCTTATCTTCCATATTTTGTTTACACATTGTTCAATTTTCAGATTTGCTATGGACATTGAGAACATTTCTTGTTCTTTTCATATCGATAGCTTGCAGTCAGGCAGAGTCCAATAATGTTGGTATCTACCTTTTGTTATTCCAACATACATTGTTCAGTTCTGATAAAAAATTTACTGACAACATCTTTAATGGGAATTTGTGAATATATCAATGTCAAATACATTTATCCACACTTTGTGGAAAAAAAGATTTTTTAAATAAGCTAAAAAATTCATTTAATCAAAAGCCATTTATACCGCTTTAATTCTCTTGCATGTACTCAAAATTAACGTAATATGTTCTTTTGTTGAGCTAACTTCCTGTAGTGACTTTGAAGATTCAAATGTCTCTTGTAGCAGTGACTTACATAATTCCTATTTTATGCACATTTTGCTATATTCCTTTTACTTGCATTTTCATTTCATTCTTAACATTTTGTCATCTTAAGCAAGCAGGCCCAGCTGCATTTTTTACTCTTAGCTAGTTCAGATGCATGCCAACATTTTGTCCCTCAGCCCAATTAGTTAGTTTCCTTAATAGCCTCTTGTGGCAGATTTTGTCCAAGTTTTTTTGACAATTGCAATAAATTAGCCACAGTATTTGCATACATTTGATGGGAATGTCAATCACTCTTCTCATTTATCTATTCTATTTTTAAATATTTGTTTTATAATCAACACACAGAGAAACAAATCCTCAACTGCTGTAATCATCGTAGCCTAAAATTATTAAAAAGCAGATTGGTAAAATGAAAATAAGAATTTACAAACTTATCAAAAGCATACAAAACCACCATTATTATCATATTTTGAAACTTAAAATTATTATGCAAAGTTTACCAAACACTGAAACATACATAAATCAGTCTTCATTTCTAAGTAAAATGTGTAATACTGTTAAATGCTTGCAATCCTGGTAAATTTGATTGATTTTATAGAAAAATAGCCAATGAGAAATCCTAGAACAGTTCCTTTTTTTGTTAGAAATGTAGTTTAACAAAATGCAATTTCAACCATATTTTTAGACTTTCTGGTTAAGTGAGGTTTTTGTGGTTTTTTTTAAGCAGATGTTCTTAGTTTTGTTAGCTTCCTTTATCTCAGCACATTTACAGGTTAAGTTTTGAAATGTCATTTAAAGATTTAAAGTGTAGCCATTTAATGTCACAATAGAGGAAAAAGAAAAAAGTTAAAGTACATGCAGGTGGGTAATTTTAACTCTACATTTTCAGTTGGTTATTTTATTATGTTTTAACATAATTCATGTAAGTCCTGAATGTATAAGCGAAGGTCTGGTTTGCACAGGAAAACCTGCATGAGTTGATTTCTGTGATCCCACTGCTTTATGTAGACGTCTGTATGGTACTTGACATCATGGACAATGTTCTCTGTTCTCTTTGCTATCACTTAAATTTGATTTACCCAGCTTTGAAGCTTGCACTCCTTTGATAACACGTAATTCGTCATTGACAAATTGTTTACAGTTCTGGGGCAGTTCCAGAGTCTGCTCTACAGAGAGCAGACTAATTACTATTTCTATCTATTAGTGACCAAAAAATTAAATCTATAGAAACAAGCATTACACCCCACAGTCATATAAAGCTAAGGAAAAGCTAAAACAAATTACCCAGACAGATATCAGCTAAAGTTCCGAGACAGTCTCATATGTAAACTGCTGGGGCACCAGTAAGTTGCAGAGCCACAGTTTAGGTCCATGGTCTATCTCAACTTTGGAATAGCATCACAGAATAGAAGAAAAAGAGTAACACACACACAAAAGTCAGTAATATCACCAGGAAGGCAATAGATATAAATGTCGGTGGGTGGCATTGTCGTAAGGAGCAGGAAGGTAGAGGAACAATGATTTTTAGTATAAGTGCAAGGAATCAGGTACTGTTTGGGGATATTTTAGGAGTGAAGGCAATAAGGAAAGGGTTTAAAGAATATTTCTAACAGCTAAAGTTCTTTTTTTCACAGAGGCCTTCATGTAAACACAACAGTTGTAATCAAAGATTTCTAACATAAGCTTAAGTGGAGCAAAATTAAATACCTGCAAAGCAACTTTTCTGTGTGTGCTGCCTACACTTTGTGAAATTATAAACTGCTGAAAGCAAAATCTGAAAGTGGAAATTTTGTCCTTCTCAATAATTAATAGGACCATTATCTGAAGAGGGGGGTAGCCAGACTCATCTATTTACATACACAGACAATATTTCACTGATCATGGCAGATTCTGGTCGGATTGAGCTATTAGGACATGGACATATTAAATCAGGTATTTCCTTTATAGTGAAAAAAGGCCAGTAAGCAAAATTTCTTAATGCTGCAGTGCCAGCCAAAGTTAGATGATTCTGCAGAGGCTATTTTTTAAAATTATCTTTTTTACTTGCACTAACTTCACCTCATTTTTTTTTTTTAAATAAAACCATTAAAAATATGACATAGTAGTGAATATATTTCTGTTCTGCAGAAGCATATTAATATATACTTAATATATCAGTAGGTCCAGTTAGTATATCTACATTACTGAATTCTAAATATGTCTTAGAAAGGTTTTTCTACTCCCTGAAATAATTTCTCCTTTTGCCACAGGACTATTTGTTCTAGTCTGTAATGTTTACTTATTTGTGTGGGTTTTTTTTTCTAAAAGCAGTGCTTCCAGCACTTCTTTAGTTTTTCTTATTTCTTTTGCTGCTGTTGTACTTGCCTTGACTGAAGGATTTAAAAGCTTCTCAACCACGTGTTGCAATAATAAAAATAAAATGCAGCAGACTTTCATTCCAAGGTGTGAGGGATTAGTTTATCCCATGCCAATCATTAGACTTCTACTAGGTTCCAGATAAGTGGGGGGAGATACGATAAGTGGAGGTCTGATATGATATTACATCTGTTAGGATAGTCAAATGGATAAATGCCCTCTCCCTGTTTCTGGAGCCAACTTTCAGCCTGCCTAACATCCCCATCTAACTTCTACAGCAGAGCAGATACCAACTGCAGTGTTGGGTCAGTTGATTCACCTTTTCTGCCTAAAGACACCATCCAAAAAATGGCAGCTTATCCAAATAAGTAGTACTGTGGAGGTTGTATTGATCTCTTTTAGGCCATCACAATTACACCACTGGAAGGACAGAAAAAACATTGCATTTTTCAAACATGGGCAACTTTCCACAGCTACAGCCCATTTTTTTTCTGATTCACTGAAGGGATGACTGAATGCTGATCAATATAAAACATTCCAGAGATCCCAGAGAAACTTTTCTTTACATGACAGTGCTTTGAAAAGTCAGTAAAATTAAAAAAAAAAACAAAAAACAAGAAAAACTCAGTGGCATGAAAGATTTTTGCCTGGAATTTCCTCGTATGTATGATAAGTAATCTACATAAAAGCATACTAAAAAAGATTATAAAATATGCTTAACTTTCTATCACTTTATCACTTTCTATCACTTAACTTTCTATCTGGAGACTTTCAAGACCTGTCTGGATGTCTTTCTGAGCGATCTGCGCTAGTTTTTGGTCCTGCCCTGGCAGGGGGTTGGACCTGATGATCTTCAGAGGTCTCTTCCAACCTCTAACATTCTGTGATTCTGTGACTTTCTTAATGTGGGTGATATGAAAAGCTTTCTGAAATTCTAAGGTATATTTAAGAAAATAAAAAATTGAGTAGAGCATATTTTTTCTGCCTTTTTTTTTTTTTTTTTTTTTTTTTTTTCCCCTAAATTTACAATCATTCTTGCTCGGATTCTTCCTTCTTTGGTACTGAGAACTTCCCTTGCACTTGGAAGTTTATTTAACATATCGTCATCCAGAGTGTCACAACACTGCTTCACACTACAGAAAAAGGAACACGACTTGAAGGGTGTCTGCACCAGCAGCATGAAACCATAGTTCTGTTTCTGCTTTTCCCTGCTGCATATTCTGGGCTGCATAAATCCCTGCCTTGGGTAGTGTTCAACAGTCCAGCATTAAGAAACAATAAAATCTGAGCTACAGATGCTCAAATAAGATACTGTTGTGGGGATAAAATAAACAAAAATAATCCTTATTTGTAATAATTGGAGATTTCATATTCCATACCCAATACTGCAATCACTGTTGTGCCAAACAACAAAGTCAGCTGAACTTGTTCTTTGGGTCTCAGATTTAAGAAAAGACAAACTAAGTCCCAAAGAAAGACACAGGAAAACCTGAACTTCACAGTACATAAAATGCAGAATCTAATGGAGAAAATGTGCAATCATAAAGGATAAAATGGCAGCATTTCCCTCAGTGTAAGTGTTTTTACAATGCCAGAGTACAATTCTCCTCTTATTCAAGTGTAAAATAATTTAGTAATCAATAGCCATTGAGGTTTCCAATGATGTTCATATGAAATGAGGTTTGAATAGGATAAAAACCCCTCTATATATTCTGGCAAGCATGCTCTGCAAAAGCTGTAGGACAATAAAATAGACCCCTGTAAACAGCATGAATAATGAAGTGTACGATGCATTGCTATTTTCACACACAGAAATAAGGAAGGGAGATAGAAAAGTATCTTTCTGATAAGAAACTTCTATCTGCATTTCCCAAGTATAAATGTCTACATTACCTAGAAGTGCACATTTATTTTCATGAATGTTGTATCTCTGATTCATGCAATTATTTCCAGAGCCATCCCATTCATGAGACAGGCTCAGGGGTTGCCTGTACTTTGAGGCTTACTGCAGACCCCATTTCCCTTCTGTGCAGTCAGAGCCAATATTGTGTGCCACCTCCATTCGTCACATCTCCTTTGCAGTGATGTCACATACATATCCAGCATCAGAAGGACAAAGTGATCTAGGATACTTCTTAGAAGAGGCTTAAGGCACTGTTCAGAAGGAATTCTTAGGCAACCCAGATTTATTTCACGTTCATGTCATGTACAATGACAACACAGACAGCAGATACTGGATACTCCCAGGATGTGCCCAGCTCAGGCAGGGTCTTAAGAAAATGCATCAGATTTTTGTTGTTCTCCATCAATTTCAAATAAAGTATTCTTTATGCCATTATTGAGGCCCCTTAAATTACCTTTCATGTCCAACAGATTTGAGGTCTTTTCCGTGCTATGAGGTACTTTTCATATTTTCAGTTGCTATTGACACAGGATCACAACTTGATTTTCAGCTTCAGTCTATTTCATATGTATGGGAGATCATTCCTATATTAGTGTATTGTATTGCTTACCTTTACTTCAAGTACTCTACATTATTTTGATAATGCTTCTGAAAATATATGCAAAATAATATTTGCAAGGTATCTTGGGTGAACTTACATGACTCTCAATTTCTCCAGAGATATCAATCATTATAGTAACAAACTGTACACAAACAAAACTTCAGAATACAAATAGGAGTTGCATCCCTTCATACTCTCCTAACAGTACATCAAATAAACAAAGACATCCACTGGGGAGAAAAAAAAAAACACAACTTTGCAGTATAAAATTATTTTGCATCTAACAAGTGCAGATTCTGTGTCATAAACTAAAAGGCCCTAAGAATTACAATGAAGCTACAAAATATCTAAGAGAAGAGGTGAGAGCTCATCTACCTGCAGTCTTCTATGCTCTCGAGTTGCCCTTTCAAAGTGCATTTCACAGTTCATTTACAATTAAACACTAAATCTGTCTTTATATTTAATAGTTACATGAAACGAGTAAATAAGATAATCCACACACAAAACAAGAAAAAAAACCAAAACTAAAACCAAAAAGACCCCACTGCTTTGTCTGATAAAATCAAATCTGCCTTGAGGTTTTCTTTTCTAACGAGAAGTGTATTTATAAACAGGGGTTCCTTGCTGTGCTGTGTGTCAGTACAATGGAACATTCCTTAGGCTTTTTCCATTTATTTATATATTGTGAAGCACTTTCACACTGCACCCTGCCAGTGTATTTTCACTCTTTTATGAGAATTACCTATTGGAAAATTAAAAAACATACTACAGGAAATAGAGATTCCAATCAGCATCAAATACTATTTTTCTAGCTGAATTAAAAGCAGAAGTATGATCTTTCTTTGAGATTAGACATGTTAATAGATCAGTGCAGAAAAAAAAGAATTACTAATTATGAAGGAAGGGAGAGGTAAGTAGCAAAGGTCTTTCCCATAAGTAAAGAAAAGAAAGGCAGGTTTGTCATGGATGGGGTGGGGATGACAAATTACTATGTGCCTGTAAATGTCAGTGGAATTGGGAGGCACTGTTTATTTCTGTCAAGGTGCTCCCTTGAGTGTTTGGTGTTGGGAGAATTTTCCATTTCTTGCCCTTCTTCTAAACTTACAACTTATCAAGAGAGCCCTCCTGAGAAAAATTACAAGTGTTTTTTACTTTGTTTTAAATGTATTTGAAGAATGACGAATAAAGAAGGAGGCAACACAAGTTTATTTTAGCACTAAGGTTTCAGTTAATAATCAGCAATGCTGTACTGAAACATTGCACATAATGTTTTATTCAATAGTTCATCATTTTTTAGAGACCAAATAACCCATAATCTAATGACAGCATGGATAAAGACAATGCCATCTATTGGTAATGGATATGTTTACTAAAACAAGGCTGTATTGTGCATCCCCTTTCCCCCAAACTATGTTGACATTGAACATGAAGTGTTGAAATAAATGGCACATGATGCCCATAGCATTGAGGTGTCAGCTCCTTGTGCTTCATACATAACTTTATTACAATGCTTTGTATTTCACTGGGTTTATTTGAGCACAGGAAAGGAAAAAGTGAGAGTGAGCCAGCGAAGCTAACAAATTTGCCAGGAGAAATAAGCAAGTAACTGAAAGGCTTTAAACACTTGGGAACAGGTATTTGAAGGTGGCAGGCAGGAGCTCAGCTTTAAAAATGGCTCATGTACGTGGAAGCCTACGAAAGGATTATCTTTCCCAGTATTCTGGATTATGATCTCCCTCATCATTATCTTTCTCATTGGTCTTTTTTTATTATCTTACCTGTTATCTATGCACATGGAAAGCTATGACTAACTGAGTTGATTCTTTTCCTCATTAGTTCAAGGACTTTTCCCAGTGGAAGTCAGGTTAAAGCAATGTGTTTAATTTACTGTATTCATTTAAAGCACCAGAAAACTGAAGAAAAACAAACCACCATGATAAAGTTTGTAGGGAAACACGATTTTAGCTGATGATTGATTTGGAAAAGTACACAAATTTTGTATTTCAGAAGTGCAGATAAAAAAATTACCCAGAAGGATGATATTTCTGAAATGAGATGCTGATAACAGAAAGGAATTGTGAATACTGGAGCATCTCTGAAAATATAACCCATGTGGAAGTTTTAAGCAGTAGCCTAGTCTCAACGGGAAGTTTTATAAATCTTTTATTTTATAGTTAACTATTTTAATTTTTATACAAGAGTTGCTGCTTTTAATTCTGCTCTTTGTCCCCTAAACATTCACAGAGGCAAACAGTGTGTTTTTTTTCCATATGTTTTAAATCAATGGGCCACCTGGTACGTAAAGCCATCACTACAGTTTGAGCCATATGAAATATTTTTTTCCTGTCATGGCTATTCCATCTTGCCCCTACATGGAAAAGAAACTTAGGTCAAATATTTAGAGAAGTCTCAAATCACACCCAGCCCAGGCTTTAATATGCAGCACTCTAACTGGATGCCTTAAATACTGTGAGGTCAAGAGAGACTGCAGTCTAATCAAATAAAGGTATCATTAAATAAGTCATAAATTGTTCATATAATTGAAAAGACAGAGGAACAAGAATAAGAGCTCTTATTCTAATTTCTAATTCAGTGTTCCTCATGATCTTTTGAAATGAATGTGATGCCAACGAAAGACTTAACTTGTAGCTCAGTTATAGCAAGAAATTTTCAGCTGTTAGGATTTTAAGTGAGCCAGTGACCTGTTACTTTGGCTGGTACTACGCTATATTCTTACTTACCATGACAACATAGTAATCTGCTGAGAGCTTTACAAGGTAGGATACTAGAACTTGTCTGAGCTTTTTATCCTTCTGCTTAGAAGGAAATCCTCCTTTCCTGCATGTGGAGAAAAGTTAATCCTTCTGAATGGAATAAACTATTTATTTGTATCACCTCCAGCTTTACCTATCTTTCAAACACAGAAAGAGAGAGGACATTTAGATTTGGCTTGAAAGGCTCATATTCTGTCTTGTCTTTCACCTTAGGTAGTCTAATGGAGACTGCACTGAGCATAAATCCAGGATTCTGAGCAATATTATTTAGATGTCTATGATAGACACTAAGAAAGTAGAAAAACAACCTGGTGAAGTAAAAAAAAAAAATCTTAAAGTACCTGATCATAAAGATGGGATTTTATTTTCCTTTTGTTCCAAACCGAAGCAGGGTTATCAAACAGCCTCTTATTGTGTACTTCAACAAAGGTAATTCCAGGCAAGAACTCTCTTTTTATTAACATTTTCGTTATGTCAGACTTGAACAAATGCAGCCCGTTCAATAGATAAGAAAAAACACAAGTGTCCCAGATCCTTCCACATTTCAATATCTCAGAAGAGTTACAGTTTATGCAAGTATAAAGAAAAAAGGAGACTATAATGTATGCTACTATGTGAAACAAGTGAAAACTGTCTCTGGCAAAGCCATGTACCAGCAAAAGCTTCTAGAACAACACTTACACTTGTAACAATGAAATATATATATTTCCATAGGAAAAAAAATAGGTATAGCACATGCCTATTTCTTGTTTTAAGGAAATGTTGTGTAATATTCTGCTCTTCCCTGACTCTCTCTTTCCTACTTAATTTTAGCACTACTAGGGCAAACAAAGACTGTGAGGACACATTTTTTTTCAGTTTAAACCTCTCATTTAACCATGTAAAGGAGAGATGCCTGTAAATATGCAGTCAGATATAGAGTGCTACACCAATATTTATTATATACTTACACTGTATAGCTATAGTGTATCTTCTAAAATTCAAGCACTTACTTAGATTGCCTCAACATTTGCCATATGTCATAAGGAATGAGGTATAAGGTATTTTGAAAAAAAATAGCTCTGTGACAGAAATCCCTGTACACTGAGTGAAAACACCAAGTTCAATTATTTCTGTGTACCAGGTTTTGATCCATGATTCTAATCATCCCCTGCCTGATCTTTGGTGCTCAGAGTAATAGCAGATTAAGCAATTCACAGGTTGTTCCTTTGGCAGCTAACACTGACACTCCAAAATACATGCTGCACTGAAATTTAGAGTTTCATTCTCAGTCTACATACAAGAAAAATGTTCTCTGTAAACCATGCTAAAAGTTGGCTGGCAACTATGAGGAGAGCTGAGTAGCTCAAGGTGCCATGCTGATCTCTTTGAACCTGTGTTGTGCCTATGTGCTGTAGGTCTCCTGTTACTTGCACTTTATCCATATTTTGGTAGATCCTTTCAGGAAGTCGCTGAGGACCTATATTTTCCTTTAAGCTTGGGTTAGTTTATTTGCTTTAGAAGTACTGACAAGAAAAGTGGCATTAATTAAACTGAACACTGACTCCAGCAACTAGTTGTGACTGTAATATTACATTCCTTTTTCTAGATGTTGGATTTGAAGCAGGAATATCAATGTTAGTGATTTGCCAGCTTGTAGCTCCTCCTGAGTACCCTTACTAATGGGCCACAATGCTGAAGCACATCCTAGAGGTCTACTCTTGCAAGTGCTACCAAAATTCTATACAGATGCAGGAGGCTCTGAAACACTTTTTTTTTTTTTTTTTTTTTTTTTTTCATTAACGTAGAGATCCAAGGTGAGGGTGACTTCTACTGCTGAGCTCCATTGTAAAATACTTACAGGAACAAAAAGCTGTTCCAGGCTGTTGCAGCAGCAACCTTATGCTCCTCACCCACACAGATAACAGCAAGCAAGGGGGGGCAGAAGCAAACTGCCTTCCAGTCTCATTAGCTTAGTTGGTGGTGTTGGTTACCCTGAATCCTCTCCAGGGTCAGAGAGGAATAAACATCATCTTCTCCTCTGTACGTCTGTGACTTATTTGGTCACTCCACAGCAGAGTACAGCAATACACTAAGCTCCCTCAACTTCAAAGAGCATATGGGGGAAAAAGCCTCACATCAGCAGCAGTGGTGCCTGTCAGGGATAAATAACTCTTAAACAAGTGCCAAACACTTCCAGCAGAGGCACATCTAGAATGAACTGCAGCTCCCACCGAAATTGATTTGAAGCGATGGCTGCCATCCTGTACTGAGAGTTGTACAAACAGGCAATGTGCCCTTCTGCTGAACCCTATTGATCTGCATGAAGCTTAGGACAGACACAGCTCTACACCTGAATACACCACAAGGCAGAGCTGAGGCCTCATAGGCAAAAATCAATTTATAATATAAAAAAAAAAAAGGCAGAGAAGCTATAAAATCCTACATTTCAAGCTCTAAACCAATCTTTAATAAGGATTAGCATGAGGACCACCTTACAACTGCAGGCTGGGGCTTCTGGCATGTTCATCTGCAGTGTTTGCTACAAATCATTGGTGGGAATGAAAGCATCCTACTAGCCCTGCTCCAGTCCAGCAATTCCCATCTTCATAAAGGCGTGCAACCATCAGTACAGTTTAAGCTGATAGTTTTAAAATCAACTCAGAATGACAGTAGGCAATATTTCAGAACAGAAAGAAAAATCTCCTCAATCAATGTTCTGATAAATACACATTTTAAAAAAGAGCTTAGGATGGACACAAAAGCAGAAACCGTGCTCTTGCAAGAGGACCAGAGTCTTGATTATACATCTCCTCCAAGAAATTACACTTCTTATAGAAGGGTACAAGTAAGGCATTATTCTAGCACCTAGCTATTCTTCTGTGCTTTCCTGTTCAATTAGAGAAAAGGTCAGTTCAAAATAAGTATAAGTTAAGTTTATAAGGGCTGACAAGAAGACGGTAGGGGATGGCATGAATGCAATCATATTAATTCTGGGTAATGCTTTTCCACACATTAGCAATTCAGCTGTTGTGCTCAGAATGAGAATTAGAACAAAAACTGTGAACTTACTGCAGTAAAAAAACAAGGGTACTTCCAAAGGCAGAGAAGGGAAGTATAAATGTAGCATACTGCAACAGCCCTCTAATACTACCAAAGGTAACAATACATGAGGAAAACAGTTGTTAACATGTCCAGTGATACAGTGCAGCTATGACCCTGGAGGCAGGTTTGATGTTTCCCTGCAGATCTCTACAGAGAGCATCGATTCCCTTACGTGTTTTTGTTCCCCGACTCGCGTGCTGCCAGGTACCCATTGCACATACATGCTGCCTCATTTAGGTTCACTTCAAGTTCTTTTTTCCCCTTAGGGGGAGTCATTGCTAGCATTGCATGTTCACTCCCTTTCAGCTCTTGGTGAGCTATAACCAGTGAAGTAAAACAGAAGGAAGACAATCAGCAGAACTGCCCCTGTGATTATTACTTTTTGGTTTTTTGACAAGCTGTTGAAAACAACATGGGATATAAATGTCTTTTCTCATTTGTACCTGCATTAACGTTCAGATCCTGCTAGCAGCTTCTGCTATTTCAACAAAGCAGGCAGCTACTGTGAGCTTTTTTGGGATCCAGTTACCTCAAGAAGCAAAGACTCAAGTCCCCTCATCATATTCTTCTTAACTGAGAACTCATGGTCTTTTACTTCTACAGGCTGAACCTATGCTTTGGGAAGTCACTGATAGAGTAAAGGATAAAGGAATTTATTTTTAGCCTAGCATCACATTTCTAGCATTGATCACAGTGGGTGCTTTGTGAAAGACTATGAGAATATTTTCTTTCCATTATCTTGAGTCAGTGAGTTTCACCATTAACTACTTTATATGTAAAAGTACAGCTTTAAATAACTGTGTTGCATTGTCTTGTTTTCTCTCTGCTTATTTCTAAGGAAAAAATGAAAATTGTTCCCTCTTCATCTTCTCTATATCTCTCATGACAATGAACTTCTAAAGTTCTCCCATTTAGCTGTCTCTTTTCCAAGATTTATTTACTTTTCCTCCCTCACAACTTTCTCTCGTATTTCTCTTCACCCTTCTCTAAGTTGTTTCAAGTTCTATTTTAACTGTTTTGAGCCTAGAAGTGTACATAACAGGCATGCCATCAACTAAATAGTGGCACAATATGTTTGATTTGTTGTTTTTTCTTTGCTTAATAACACTTATAATTCTCTTTGCTTGTTTGACCAGCACTCAACATCAAGCTGATCTCTTCACTGAACTTTTAATCATGAATTCAAGGTTTCTTTTCTGAGTGTTGAAATTCTGGCATTGGTATTTGCCACATGCTGAAGGGGTGGTTTTATCCCATGTGTTAAACTTAGTAACTTTGGACTTTGTATGCTATTTTTTCTGTAATTACTCAGTAATATGAGATTCTTCTGCAACTTTTTATGGTACCAAGGACCTGTTCTGAAGTTGCTGAAGGCAGCAGAACTAGAGGGATTACATTTCTAAAGCACTTTCCTAGCACTGTTGACTGATCATTACAGTTAGTATCTGGATGCTGGTGAGGCAAGGACAATGCAGCTGGTCTTCGCTCTGCTCACACATATTGCAGCAGGGGTGTTCACACCATGAGTGAATGCATGTGCAGCATTTGAACAAATGCAGCATCATTTCACTTGGAAAGATGAAATACAGTTTAGCATAATGTACTTAAAAGTCTTACAGAGTACAGTAAGTAAAAGAAATGGCAGAAGACTGAGAACCGTGTTCTACTTATAAGTGTAATGGAAAGGACATATTTCATAATACTTCCACGAGCAACACTAGAAGATAGAGATGCTTAACAAATCATACAGCATAAACCTATTACCCTAGAGCAATCTGCAAGGTAGATACTTTGTATTTAACTAACAAGGTCCAGGAAAGATGTTTCGATTTGTCTGAGTTAAAGGTGAGAAAAATTACCTGAAAATGTAAACACCAGGTCATTTAATGAGATATAGATGTGTACATAATCTAGAAACTTTTTTTAATAGAGGAGAATGTGGTTTTGTCCAGAAATAACTTTCTGCTGTGCATCTGAAAGCCATCAAAATGATGGACAAAAAAATGCTTGATACAAGTAATCATGAATAAACTTACAGCTGAACTATGGAGTTGAAGAATATCCTGCAGAAATAAATGCTTCCTAACATCTAAAAGATTATAGTCAAAACCTGATAACAGAAAAGGATGTGTAATGGGAGAGGTGGAAGTAGAGGGCTTCATTACATGAATGATGACAGATGTTAAAAGCAAAGAACATGGGCACAGATATTTTGGAAGATGGAAGGAGGTGATTTGCAATCATTTGTGATAGTTTCCTTCCCAAGATTGTTTTTCTCACTTATCAGGTTGTTTTCTGCCCTCTTTAGCCACAAACATAACTCTACATACAGGTTTCAGCTTATTAAGGCAATTTCGAAAGCAGCAATAACCTAAGATTTAGATACTGAGTGTTTTGAGTCTGAAGGCTGCCCTCTATAGCGCTCCTTTTATAAATCACACATCTCAGATCCAAGTACCATACACTTGATAATTGCTTCCTTAGCTTGTGCACACACTAGTCATTACTCTGGCCATGCCTATTGCATATCCATTTAAACTCCTCTTGATTTTTTTTTTTGTTCCAGCCCTTATTTATTCAAGTGTGTCAATAAATGCAGTGTTTAACTTTTGTGTAAAGATGACAGCCTGAAGCTCTCTATTTCCATCCAATCAAGCCTATCCCAATAGCTGAACCTGAGAATGGTCTTACAGCAGGCACTTTTAAAGAAACCCAGGGAAATGCTTACCCAGAAACTGTGCAGCTTGTGTAAATGAATATCATATTTTACTGCATGTTTATGAAAAAAAAAAAAAAAGTTTGCAATTACAGCTGACACCATGAGAAAACTGAAAAAAACCCAAACCAAACAAAAAAACTACATTATGTTTTCTACATCTTCAAGGGACAGATCTAAATGAAATATAGGTAGAACTAAGTACATAAACTGAAGACCCATTAGATACAGATAGAGTGGACACTGGGGTCTTCAACATCAACCATTTCTCTTCCCAGACCCATGGGAAACCACTGAATTACTCTGTTTGCTCTAGCACTGTTTGCTGCCTAGAGCTTCAGTGTCTTTTAAGGACTCCACCTTGTAGGCACTGACAATTCTGAGTGTGGTAGAAAACAGACTGGGACACAACCATTTGCAGTGAAATGCAGGCCTGACAGAGAAGTTTTGTTACACTTGCCCTCCACATAAGAGCTCACTGCTTGTAATTGCAAGTCCCACTTCTTTGTTTAAAGCTATTTTCACTAGTACATATCTAACACTTCTTACAGAGACCCCATTCTAGAACCCTAAAGAAAAGCATAAGAGTTTAAAGAAGGGCACAGTAAAGAGTCGAGATTTCTGATGAGGTTTACAGAAGTATATGCTTCAGATGGGGATCATTCTGGCAAAAAACTGTAGCTGACATCTGGTCTACAGCATAATTTGACAAGGCAGTGCAAGACTCAGGAGAGAGAGAAAACGTAAGTACATACACTGCTAGCATACAGGATTTGATAGTGAGAGAAGGTAAAACGGAACAGCAAAAGCAGAGGCTGAGACAGAAAACTAAAAAGCAACAGAAGACCCCAATTTCCATAGGGGTTTGAGAAGCCCTGCCACTGTCCCCATACAGAGTGTGCATTTTCAGACACTTCAGTAATGTGGCCCCAGTTTGATGGGAAGACTGACAGGCATACTCCTTAAAAAAGTTTGGTGGTCTGGGGAGTTTGGATCTAACAGGAAGTATGTTTCTAAAAAGACCAAGGGAATGTGTGAGACTAGTTACTGACATTGGATATGGAATTAACAGCCTAGGTTAAAACACAGCTTTTAATAAGTAAAAAGGCATCACATAAGGTTAAATACAGTTTTAAGATTTTGTAGTGTTTTTTCAAAGCAGAAAACTGGACTCCTACCAAAAAAATAGGAAGTGAAACAGTAGGGAATAGCTTGACCAGACTTACAATCATTATACAATGAACAAAACAAGACTGATTTAGTGAGAATGTTCTTTAAACTGTCAACACAATTGCTTCTGAAAATAGTGCAGGTATAAGACTGTGAAGCTACTAATGGCCATAAACATGCACAGAGGAGCAGTAAATCTGCAATCTGTATGCAGAGGTTTCAGCACACATTTCTCTTTGGAACCATTATTACAAAATCCAAAGAACACATTTCTATTCCTCCTTGCTGGATTTCTTCAGAATTTCTTGTAAGGAAGAAGGAGAAAAAAAAAAAAAAGTGCACATGTATGGTAAGATAGTCATTAGCAACACACAGTCACTCTTACAGTCATTCTATTTTGAAAGGCACCTTAAAACATTGCTTGATACTGGAAGCCCTTAACATTTTTCTCAGGAACCTACTGAAAGTCTGAATTACTGCATAGCACTAGTTATTATAGATGACACTGTGATGGTGTGATGGGATTTCTGGCTGCCTGAATGTTCTGTCTTTAAAAGCTGAATCTAATAATAAGATTGAATTTTCCACTGCATTTTGTCAATAAAGTTTATTTCTGTCTCGTTAATCAGTGACTCCTGATATTCTTTTAAATAATTAATAGAAGTGTGGGTTAGGAGTAAGTTTGAGACTTAGACACCTTCATCAGTGAAGACCTAAAGTGTGATTCAGTTGATGCTTCATGCTATCTAACAAACTAAAGCTATTCAAGATACCTACATCGGGCTGGCAGATGTGACGAGATCACAATCAGTGAGGATTTCTTTTGGCTCAGGATTTGGAAGCCAGGCAATATATATCTTAGAGCATCTCAACTGACAGTTGCTACCTACATATATATATACACACACACACACACACACACACACACACACACACACACACACACACACACACACACACATATATATTTATATATTTTTATATATATATATATATATATATAAAAAAAACTGACTGAGCTCTTCTTCAATGTGCCCCACAGATTGAAGAGCTAAACCACTCTATAAACTCCACCAGTGCTTGTAGGCTTAGGTACCTCATGTCTATAGGGATCCAATATAGGCATCAAGCCCATGCCCCAGTTGCTTAAAGGTGTCACAAAGCAGCTAAACTACCTTAAAATATGAAAGCCATCCTCAGGGATATATCTACAGGCACAAAGCCAGTAGACAAGCCCTTCCCTTCTGAAGTGCCAGCTGGAGGTCAGGCAAGATATCTCAGAGCACTATTTTAGTTCAAACAGAAAAGTTTTAAACAAAACAAACAAAAATCCAAAACAAAAAACCAAACCAAACCAAAACCGAAAAAAAATGAAAAACAACAACAAAAAGTGTAAGCAAGTCTCTTCTTCAGGAAAATATTTTTTTACTTTTTTTAC
This sequence comes from Hemiprocne comata, assembly GCA_020745705.1. NCBI lineage: Eukaryota > Metazoa > Chordata > Aves > Apodiformes > Apodidae > Hemiprocne > Hemiprocne comata. Next base: position 93,189,017 of record CM036588.1, read on the forward strand.
AAATCTTTTGTTACAATCACACCACAAATTATCAATAATTTCTTCTTAGTCTTTCCCTTGTTTATCAAATTTGGAGAAATCCAGTCCCAGCTGGAGATGCATTCTCAGAATACTTGTTTTATTAATGCAAAATGAGACAGTAGTTGTCTTGTTTTTACTCATCGTCTTTGTTTCTCTCATCTTTTTTCTCTTTCATTTTTTGTATTTTTCTCATCTCATCTATAACTTTTTGTCACTGTTTTCAAATACTACAGTATTAGTCATAGGGCCATTAAATAATCTGATTTCAACTCTTGGAGAAAAAAGACTATAGGACACCATTCAATCACCCTAGCTGAACTAAATCAACAGCCTTAACACAAAAGCACCCCAGCAGAGTGGTTTTACCTTTGATTTGAAGACATCATGGGATTAAAACACTGCTGCTTCCCTTAGCAGTTTGCTAAGTCCCTTGACACTTCCTAATGGCAAAAATCCCTGCCCTGCTTTTATTTGAATTGTCTTACTTTGTTATCAGTGATTTCATATTCACTTTCAGTCATTGACTGAAATGATTTAATAATAAGGAACCCTACTAGTTGAACTTCTATGCCATTACGATTCCCCACAGATATCTCATTTTTGAGTTCTATTCAACAAGGCAGTTCTTAATCCCTTTAAAAATGTTATTTATTGGTACTTCATATATTTTGCAGTCAAGGTGCTGTAAGTGACTAAGAAAGCACCTAAACTTTTAGTGATATGAATTAATGAAATAACGTTTCTTTGACAACACATCTTTTCAATAATAGGACTTTCGTCCTTTTATTTTTCATCTGGTTTCCTATGGAAATAAACATTGTGTATGTGTTTGATTGCTAATTGATCAGTCTCATCTAGGAAACCATGAGCTGACTGGCAATTTCAAACCTATTTGGCAGGGTGCTAGAGATTTTAGAGGTTTTATGCTTCTATTTAAAAAAATGGTACAATAAAAGAAGAAGGACACTTTAACGCACCTATGAGCCCTACTTCTAAAACATTAGACCTTGTAGGTTCTCAAGTCTTGGCTTTCAAGTCTTCATTGTTTCCGCTACTCATGGAATTTGCTGCTTGTTCATTGTATACAGTTTTAGGTATTACTTTTTACCTAGGATTCCTGTCTAGCTAACTAACCAACACCTATGTGGGTAAACAACATGGAGTCCATTTAAATTCCTAACTGAAGAGTTCTTCTATAATTCTAGAAGACCTCTGGTAATGTCATAAGTTATTTAAAATTAGCATCCTTTAACCCCAGAATCATGGAACCACGCAGGTTGGAAGGAACCTCCAAAGCTCATTTGCTCAATTCAGTCCTCATTAGAAAAGGGCCTTTCTCAGTTTTGTGTATCTCCAAGGATGGACATACCACAGCCTGTCTGGACAGCCTTTTCCAATGTCTGACCACCTACTAATAATAATGTTTCCTTCCACTGCATTGGAGTTCGCTGTGTTGAACCTCCTATCTTTCTCTCTGTATCTCTGAGAAATCTGGTTGCACCTTCTCTATAACCTCCCTATAAATAGCTACAGGCAGTAACTGGATCTTGCTTTAGCCTCTTTAAGGCTAAACAAACACATTTCTTTCTGTCTTTCCTTGCACAGAATCATATCCAGCCCCAAAAACATATTTGTGGCTCTTCACCAGACTCACCTCAGTATGCCTTTCATGTATTGGCAAACCCCAAACCAGACACAGTACTCCAGATTTCACACCTGCCAAGCAGAGCAGAAAGATGGCTGCCTTGGACCTGATGGCTGCATTCTTGTTAATAAAGTAAAAAATGCTGTTGGCCTTCATGGATTCAAGGACACACTGTTGGTTAAAGCTGTTGTCCACTTGGACTCTCAGGTCTAATAAGAGCACCTGCTGAATTTTGTAAGACTTCTGGGCAAAGCTATCCAGGATTTCTGATCTTAAATATTTCTTCTTTTATTGCTCTTTTATGAGATTTTAATCAATGGACTGGGGAGCACTTTGTCATTCTGATACATGAGTATATCCCCCTCTTTTTAAAAATATGTAAATTAAAGTTATTAAATACAGTTGTCTTTCATCATCATTTGCTTGTCTAAATCTTAGGGTAACCTGGAGCGGTACTTGCATTTATTTCTTTCCATATATACTTTAACTTCATTAAAGTTTATACTTTCACATTACTATTGCCTTCACCACAGTAAGTTACAGGAAGTTGTTCCTGCTATGTTTAGATTCCCCTATCTATTTATTTTTTTCATTTATAAGTCACTGTGTCTACCAATTTCTAATGACTTGTCATTTTTATATTTGTCAGATTCTGTAATAATACTTGCCTTTTCTTCCTGAACAAAGTGGGGAACCTGGGTGTCTTGAGAACCAAGGTCATCATATGGTAAACTGTAATAGAAAAAAGCTCATTTTTAATAAGCCCCCATTTTCATTTGTATTTTTCTGCCTTTATGATCACATGACAGTCTTAAAAAACTAACCTCACTATTGATTTTGATAAAATACTCCCAAACCTTTTAGCAGTCTCTTGTGTGCTTGACTTCTCAGGCAATGTAATGATTTTCCTCTTGAAGGTGTATTATTTATGGCTACTGAGTGAATTGGATTTTTGATTCTCATTCCTTTTGTCTGCTTTTTATCTGTGTGAATGTCATGTAGCAAAGAAGTAAAAAACACAGGAAACAAAAGTACCAAGTGAGAAAAAATTATAGATGGAGCGTCAGCCAGACCTGATTAGCTAGCAGCTTCAGGCAAAAGAAGATAACCTGTCAACCTCTTCATAACTGTGCTATAATAAGAAGAGAAAGCTCACACAGCCAGCCCTCCTTGATGTAGAGCTTGAAACAAGACAAACCAAAAATACTTTGAATTATTACTTAGAAATCACTACACTAATTGTAAGAATGTAGACAGTAGAACTTCTTAGGGTACTTTCTCACTCCACTTTTCACCCTTCACATTTTGAGAAGTTTTGGGGTATTTTAAACATTTTGACCATTAAAACAAGTGTCCAAGGAGTGGATTTTTATTTTTCTTCCACATCAAGAACCCAAACATCTGGTATAGTTCTGGGTAGAACTGAACACATCTTTGGATATGGATTTTTTCAGTATTATTAGATTAGATTAGATACAAGAAATAAACTATCATGACAGACAACACTAATCACCTGGAACATGTTTTGGACAACACTGTAAAGAGTTTCATGCCTTTTCTGTGAACTCTCAGTCTCCTTTTCTGTTAAAAAAGTTCCAAGAGGGGCATGGATGCTTTAATCTCAGATGGTTGGTTTCTCTCATTTACCCCCAAATGCACCTCTATCTTGCACTACTTGTATTCAGAGAACTAGAGGCAAAGAGCAGAAACACTGTGTAAAACAATAGTCTTTTACAAGTATCTGGTAAGAATTCACAATGTACAACCACCAAGTAATGTTCCCTTTGCTTTAATTAATGGCAGTGTTAATGGACTGCAGATTTGCTTCAAAAGTCCATGATTATACAGCCTGTGCAGACATAGAAATAGGACAAAAAACAAGTATAATGGACAATGTGTTGTTACAATAATTTGTGAAACAGCCAAGGAGTATTAACAAGGTTAAGATTTATAAGTTATCCAGGAGTAACCATCAGCCAAAAAAGTAGAGAAACTTCATAACAGAAGGGGCTAACATGAAGAAAGGGATATGTGTAACAAGAAGATGATGGACACCTCCTGAACAAAACAGGTGGGCAAATGTGTTAGCTTGACTTACAGCTTGACTGCTGGCTTGCTGTTGACCCACTGCTTGGAGTTTCTATGTGGACATTTCAATAAATGCAAGAAAAAACAGGGTGATACTGGGAAAATAAAGTAAAAAGCAAAAGGTAGTACTGAGAAACAGTGTTAGGAAAGAATAGGTACCAGAATATTGTGTTTGCCCAAGGCTACCAAAATAGATATTGACATGTCTTATTAACCACAAGTTCAGTATTAACCACATGCACAATCCCTGTTGCATTGACATGCTGTAGCAAGAGCTTTTGCTTTAGACCCAGGGTGTTTAGAGGGGACAGGCCAGGGAAGGGAACATGAATCTGGGCTTATCTACTGGTGTAGAAGATGAAGCACTTTTTGTTCACATACCTGTCAAAATATAAGGCCACACATCCTCAGACATCCTCATCCTCAGATATTCTTCCCTCTCTCTCTCTCTTACTTGACCAAGACATGCAATGCTATTGCAATTCCTTATCTTCCTTTCTACACCCTTGAATTAAGGTAACTTAGTTGTGCCTTCATATCCAATTGACCTGCCTAGAATGAACGGAGGACTTCCTGGGACAGGGATATGGAATGGCTAGTAACACATCAGAAAGGGACAGGGATAGAAAGGTTTTTATAGCATAAAATCAGAAGATAGACATGTCTCTCCTCAATTTCAAAATTATTTGAATTATATAGAGTGAATGCATTTCTCCATCACTGAATGGGAATATTAGCTGCCCTGCACTTAAGGTTGCAGCCAGCTCCCACTACAAGGCCCTATTCAGCAATTGTATGAATTTGGCAAGGACAATTGATCTGGCATGAAAATTACTACATGTACTGTGAAGGTTCAGGAGAGTATCTCTAAATGTCTGAAGAAGAGTTATCAAATGGCTTTGCAGTGAGTGACTCATTCTTACTGAAAAGGAGAGAGACAGGTAAGAAATTCCCTTCAAGCTATACATGATGTTGCAGCAGACCATGACAGCAGACACAGAACCTCTTAAAGAAATTGCCTCAAAAAGCTCTAACTAAAGTCAATTTTAAATTGTAGACACTGATACTCTCCTACTTGGTAATGTGGTTTGCAGTACATGGACAAGAAAGCCACAAGCTCAAAACTCTGTACTACATGTAACCAATAGGGTAAAAAAGTGAAACCTGGGGTGTTTGACTAGAGAGAATTTCAGTAGATCTGCACAATGCAGGTGAAGCTGTGTGGGTAGTATAAAAATGAGGGGTAATCTAAAGTACAGTGCCAACCGTGAGATTTCTACAGATCTCAGCCATTAGGTGGATAGGTGGATAGATCTGCATTGCAGCCATCTCTCATGGATCATTGATCTCATTCCCCCATTCTTCCCATAAGAGGAAACAGGACAAATTATTAGAATAATTTTGACCAAGTATCCATTTAATTAATTCTCATCTCAAATTATTTTGTTCATATGCCATTATTTTACATGCAAGTCTATTTTTTCAGTTTTTTCTTAGTGTTTGAAATGTGTGGCCATAATGTATGCCTGTCTCTGGGTTTATATAATCCCTAGGTTAATGATATGCCAAATAAAAAATCAATACATATAATATAAATATCAATATAAAATTATAAAAATCAAGCTATTTGGTATATAACCGCACACCACTCATCCCACTCTTCTTACCAGTTTGCATGAGATTAATTTAAAGCCTGGTCAGAAACACAACAGATCCAGGCTTTCAGCCCCCAGATAGACAAAGAAGCAAGTCCCAAATCATAGAACACCTAATCAACTCATAGAACACCCAATCAACAACAGCCTAATTTGACTCTGAAAATGAGTTCAAGGTCAATTGGTACAAGAACCCCAGTCTGCAGTTCCACTCACAAGGCAAACTGAGCCCTCTGCACTGCTTCTGCCTCTACTCCCTCTCAGACCTGGCACTATGCAAAGTGCATCATAACACCCACAACTTGAGGTGACAAAAATGCAGGTGGCAGGGTCAGCAATTAAGTGACAGGGTCCACTCCTCTGTCTGAAGTCATGAGGATGAAAGCTGTGGGACTACATCTCTTCCCAGGACATCTGGATGTAGCAGCTTCCCTAAGTTTCCTACCTTTTTTGCAAAAAACATTCATTTTCTTAACAGCTCACAGGAAGATAAATTCTGCCAAGTCCTCTGGGGGCTTCCTCCACTCCAATTACATTTTCTCCACTGTACTAAACCCCAGAAATTAACCTCATCCAAGCTCGCTCATCAAGGCATGAGGTACTTTGTTCTAATAATCATAATTTAAATTACGCTACTATTTTTATAAGTCAAGAACTACTGTTAATAAATTGGTCTTTAAAAGGATATGGACTTCTGAAGAAAACTACTAGAATATCGATTTGTTCAACTTGTTCAACTTGATATCCCTTGTTTCCGAAGATGACCACCTATTTTTCTAACCAATATCAATTTATCATTGTCTACGTAAATATTTCCCAAATAGTGACTATTTTATATACAGATTCGGAGACGGAGCTCTATTCTTTCCAAATGAGGATGATGGATACATTATACTAATCTTGTAGGGACAAGGAAGATGTTTGTTCTGTGTTTGTATAATGCCTAAAATAATACCAGTCCCAGGAGTTCTGATTGCTGAACTTCCTGTGTTTCCTATGTAGCACACTTTCCCTGCCATACAGGCACTGCCACCTCTGCTGAGAGTACTCTGGCTGCTCTGCCACGTCAGAGTGGTGGCAGCTCTAGTCCTGCTCAGAAGCGCACCTCTGGACTGCTGAGGGACCTTGGGTTGCTTTTCAGAGTGCACCAATTCACCAGGTCACCAGTGTCACTAACTGGACACCAATTCAACAGGACTTTTCCAGTATAAAGCTGTGAGTCCTACTTCACACGTAGGTTCTCACCCTAAATTAATAATCTGGGAAGAAACAGCAGAATAAAGTTCTTGATACACCCTGGCAATGGACAGAAAAAGAGAACAGATCCAGTATGGGTTGGAATGGTCTTCCTGTGACCACCTTTTAAATTCTGTATCAACTGAAGCATTTTATCCACTATTATACACCTTAACATTTATTTCCTGTAACTTCAGAATATTAATGGCACTTTCATTCTCTGCTCTAGTTGTTCCAAATCTTTGCAAGGAGCTACCAAAACAAAAGCATACACACGCAAACACTGGAGATCACAGAAGAGTGGAGATCTCTAACAATTATTTTTGTTCAAGACACGAGATTAATACCATTATTACCTAAAGAAGGCACAAAATATTCAGAAGTTATTGTCACTGGAACCAACAATAGCTCCCTGTTAGCTGAAACAATGAGAGAATGGGGCTAACATTGAAATTTAAATTAAAATATATAATGACCAAATAAACGATTGATCCTTTTTTTTTTTTTTACAGATTTCAAGTAATGCTACCTTCAGATTATTTTAATTACCCAAAGGTAAAACAACAGACATCACAAAATTCTATTTTATGATGAAGCAGTTAGATCACATCACATACAGGGCACAATGTATTTATTCAGGCATTCACACAGTGAAGACTGGAATGAAATCTTAAACCAAGACACCACTTTATTTGATGCTTCTGTAAAGAGCAAAGTATTAGTTGTAGGTTTAGGTGGGGAAAAAAATAGCACCAGTAAATAGAAATTGTTCTTCTTGCATTTTATTTATAAAAGTGAATGGACAAGTAGATACCAAACAGTTGCACTTAAAAATACCATTGATCAGGAAAGACACTGTGTCTGAAAGATTAGATTATCCATTTAACACCGGATATGTTGGAGGTATAAGTAACTGTAAAAATGTCAGATACTTTACATATCCTGTGGGCAGTGCCCTCTCAGAATCTCATTATCTGTATAAAATCAATTTGCATCCCACATTTGACTTGTCTGAGGCAATGTAATGGATTTTATACAAAAACAATGCAATTGGTGAGCTCGACTATGGCTCCGTTATCAGAGTTCTATGGCAGGGACCAAAGAGGTGAATTGCCTCCGAGGCAGTTGTTGGAGACATATTCCTACAGACAACATAGGTTGACAGGATATTTCTGTGGGTCCTGGAAAGACCTGCTGATTCTCAAATCTGCACACATGAGAGTGGATCGAGCCATCGCACATTTCCTTTCTGCATACAGAATGGCTGCTTCAGGCTATGGCAGCCTCTCTCTGACACAAAATGAGGTAACTCTGGTAAAAAGAAACTCACCTAACAGAGGCAGATATAAATTGGGACAGGCTTTACCTTGCTCTAAGCATCACAAAGAAATGGAAAAGGAATGAAGTAAAACCCTCAAAGATGTTTGTCTCTGCCCATGCTGTCATTCTGTCAGTCAACAGGAAATGATGTAAAATGAATAAAATCAGAAGTAAACCTAAATACATAAAGGAAGGTCGAGGAGAGATTGTACAGTCCTAATACCCCGAGGCATCTGTCTCTTAAAAGGCATCGGTGGCCATGCTCCACTGATGATTAGGATTACAGTTTTCACTAGGTTTTTTGGTTTGTTTGGGATTTTAGGTCAGGGAACAGATAACATATCTGGTTTGTTCCTTCTTCTGTATGCAAGCAGATAGAGGTCTCAATTCATTACCTGGGATGTGTCTTTTGTTCCTCCTCTCCAGATGGTGATTATTTAATATACGCCTACTTGACTGAAATCACTTAATATGGATTAGCATTATACAGAAACACAGCTGTATGAAAAAGTGACACTGCTATCAGCTTCACAAAAAGTTGATAATCACAGATAAAGACCTACAGCCTATTATTCCTTTAGTGACAACAGCATGGATCTGCCTGGTTTAGGAGGTTTATATCTTGTCATAACATCTGAACACCTCATTTTGAGTACAGGAATGGAAGGGAGCACCTAGATCATCAATTATGTTTATTTCATGAGGCACCAAGAATACATACAAAACACAACACTGCAGTGTGTCTAGACATGTACTAAAAGGCCACAAACTAGGGTTGCAAAGTGGCATACAAAGAAAGCAAAAGTGCTTGAGGATGTTTCAAGGGCCACAGAACAGCAAGAAAAATCTCAGCTGCAGTGAGTTGAAAATTATTTACTTTCCTATTAAATAGAAAGGCAATAATAAAAATGCAAAGTACAAATCCAACATGAGGCAATTCAAGTTGCAATAAGATTAGCTTAATTTTGAGGTAAGGAAGTAGATATATCTGTCACACACCTGAAAGTTTTTAATATCACAGTCACCTACAGATATCCTGTATTTTCTCTCAATATCTCTCCAGAGTAGAATGATCCCGGCTGTGGATTAGCTCAGATGAACTACAATATTCAAAAAGATTTCTGTGTGTGATCCAAGTATTAGCTCAGACCTGGGATGATTCCCAGTAGGCAATATAGAAGTGACCACCCTGCTTCCATATAACTACTGAGGTGGGAAGGGACCTCTGAAGACCATCTACTCCAAACACCTGGCTCAGAGCAGGGTTCAGCACGCCAGATGTGGCATCATCAGTCCTGACAGGAGGGGAAAGATCAACTCCTTTGACTTGCTGGCAGTGCTTTTCCTAAAGCAGCCCAGTTTTGAAAGATAATAGAGTTTAGTTTTACAGCTGTGTCCAAGACAGCACTAACTGGTTTCAGAAACAGGACATGGGCCTGGCACTCTTCAATTCACTGTGTATCTAGAAGCATAATTTATACTTCTGTTTGTTTCCAAAATTATACTGAAGTAGTAGGGAGTCACCAAAAGTTAAAAATAACTTGGGAATTCAGGAGAATGTCAAGAGTCTCAGGGATTCTGCAAAGTAAATCCCACTGCATGGTAGACACAGAAATTAAAGAAAAACTGCTTTTTTCTCCCAGTTACGGTCACACTGTTTTAGAAAGTGAAGGTGTGTGGAAGATACTAATGTTCAATGCTATTTACCTTTCCTGCGAAGCAGCTGTTTCAGTAAAATTTAAAGGTTCTGTACACATATTAAATTTTAGCTGCTTCTCAAAACTAAATGTAAGAAGTCTATGTCTGTTTTAGTGTGATAAGATGTTTCTAGTGATTTGGTAAATAGCATTGCTTTGCTCTGAAAAAAACCTTTATTCAACATGTTATACTTCACCTTGTTATCTCATGTCTTAAGCAATACTGTAATCAGTTCACATACTGCTCTGCTAAGTCCATCTAAGAATCCAATAAATTAAATGATCTTTAATCTTCAGAGTAAATTTGTTTGTTATGCTTTCACAAAATTTACCTCTCATTCCTACCAATTATCTATTTTCTCCCCTGATCAAGAACAGAGGATCCCAAGATCAGATTTAAATTACATTTCACTTTACAGTCCCAGAGATTGTACAATAATGTGAGATGTAAATTGTTGAGAAACTCATCTGGCTCAAACAAAATCAACTGAATTAGGTAAAACTGAGGACCTTCTAAGAACATAATGAAGGAAACAGAGAACAGGATTGCAACATGGAACTGAGAACCTAGTTTTCCTGCTCTCTATGGAATCTTCCACATTGGTAAGACAGACAATTATTTCTAAATCTACTTTCCCTAGGGCAGGAGTTGGGAATATACCCTCCATACAATCAGTTTAAGGTTCATAACAGGAAAAACTGGGCACTCACCTTTAACAGGCAGATCTAAATAAAGTGAGGCCTTGTGTGTCAAGAAGCCAGACAACAGGAGAACTAGAGGGCTCTAAGGATGAACCACAAAAAGCCATATGCCTTCACGTTAAGTAAAAGCCCAAGAACAGGAATGTGGCTGAATTCTTCTCAGCCCCAGGAACACAGAAACCTGAGTCATGGCTGCAATTAGATATCTCTTCTGGTTGAGATCCAGAGCTGCCTTCTACCAATATGCACTTAAAAGACAATAACACTTTTTTTGACACTTAGTGGGTGGTGGAATTTTTGACCCTACTGAGGTAAAATCTTCCCAGGCTCCGTCTATAGACAGCAATGAGAAATCAGCTGTACCTGAAGGGTAACACAGCACAGAAACCTAATGCAGTTATTTACACATATGAAAATCACTCCCTTTCTACGTTAACTATAGACACTAGATGGGAGTAGTAGTCAGTAGGGTCAGAAGCAAACACAAGCATGTTATAAATCGAGAACAGACAGTAGGAAGGGTATTGACTGGACCTTCTAGTCTCTAGTGCAAGCTGTTCGTAACTAAAAATATCTGTAAATTGGTGAGTCTAAGTAGCCTTTATGAATAATCTTTTTTCATGACAGAGTTGTAGTGATAGAATTTACCCTGGTTTCAGGAGACTGAGTTCTAGGCTATCTTCATCCTAAAGGGATTCAATGCTGTTATCTCTTGCACCAAACAGTCACATTAGAAAATCACTGAATAAAAAAAGCACAAGTGGCATGGGTCACAATTCAGTCCTTTTACTGCCAGGTGAATACATTCAGCTCTAGAACCAGATTTAATTGCTGGCCCCACCCTTCTTTCTTTAGCTATACAGAACTTAATGTATCCAAAAGTGTATGCAAAATGCTAAAGCTATGACAGACTTGCAGATCAGCTCCACTTCCAAGGCTAGTAAATTCAGGGAGATTAGTAATCATGTGATGAAAAAAATTTTCATGTATGCATATGGGTCATATGTCCAGGATACAGCAGATGAGATTACTGCAGACCTAGTGGCTCTGGTTTACTGAAGCATATTGACAAATCACAGATAAATTGAAATTCCATCTGCATAAAACAGATTTTAAGGGCTCAATGAAAGGGGCAGCAGAGAGTTACTGGCACCGTCTTGTTTTCAGATCTAATATTCAATCTAAAGAGCTATTTGCTGACATTTTCCCATATACTATGATCTGGTTTATTACTGCCCATTGCATGTAAACTCTTGGGAAAAAAAAAAAAAAAAAAAAAGATTTCTAAGCACACAAGTTAAATTTGAGAGATCTCCTCAGCAGAATACCAGATAATCTATCTTAATTAAAGTTACAGAAACTTTTCCAAGATACAACTGCCATTCATATTGTAAAACTAGACGGAAAGAAAAAATCAATACAGGCTTCATAGATCTCGTGTACAGATAAGTAGGTCATTCCACTTTCAGTCACACAGCTTGTCAGTAGGAGTGATTGTAAAATTCAATAACTACAAGAACTATGCAATGCCTTCAGAAGGGTAAGAATGTGAAACATAAGAATAGACTCCAAACTCTGCTTAGCATATTAGAGCACCACATAAATATCCTGTGACCTAGGGAAAAAGTCATCTTTACTTACAAGCTGGAGATTCTGCACAGTGGGAGAGTTAATATGTTTCCCCGAACACAGAGCAACACAAAGTGAAAGCTTGAGTCTCTCTTAGTTGTATCTCACAATCCCAGCAGTGCAGACTGCAAGCCCAGCAGACATCTGCAATGGTGCTTTGCAAAAAAATTACAGATATGATGAAAATTGGAAAATCACAAATAAGAAGCTGACCATACAAATTTGTATACATACAAGCTCTGTTGTTTTTCTTATTTATTAATGAACCTAAAAATTTCAAAGTTTTATCTTTTTTCCTTCCTTCTTCTTCCCTCTTTGTGAGGGTTTTTTAGCTATTATTGACTGTTGTTCATCTAAGAGAAACATCATGCAAAATAAGTATCTGCCCATACAGCCAGCTTCTGTTGCATATACTAGAGAGAACAAAGTCTGCTCCCTGAAAATTTCCCAATAAATTGAAACGCCCCAAAAATGTCTCCATGAAAAGGAATGATTCCCCCATCAGACTTGGTAATCAGATATTTCCATGAAGTATATTGGTTTATGTGCCCCACAGCATTAATATATTTGCCTGTCCCAAATGTATGCACCAAAAGGTCATAGGCTGCTGGGAAAATGGTTTAGTAGGATCTGAAGGTTATACTATAAAATATGCACTTTATGGATAATAGCACCATTTATAAACAAAGCAATGAACAAAGCAATAAGCTATGTCTGTACATCTCACAATACAATTTTAAATCAGCTTGCACGAGATGTAATAAAAGTTCCTTTCTGTAACGAAACATGGTACAATTGCTTAGTTATATATATCTGGTCCAGTAAAAAAATTGAACTGGCAGAATTTCAAAGCTAAATAGAAGATTGAAATTTGCTTTTTAAAAATAATATTAATTTCAAAATTCTAGACTAGACAAAAGTTTCTTGATCAGAAGCTAGAATAATAAGAATATCTACAAAATAAGAATGCATATATAGTAAGAATGTATCATGATAGCAATCACTAAACATTGTCAAGTTCAACACTGAGAAATTCTTGCTAAATAGGATGTTTCTGAGTTAAATGAAATTTCTCCAAAATAATCATATGTCCTGGTTTGAGCCAGGATAGAACCAATTTTCTTAATTTTACTTTTCAGTTAAGTCTCTTCTAAGTAGCTGCAGTTGCTGAAATTAACAGCATGTTTTTCAGTCAGTGTCTGCCTCTAGGACCGATAATACTTGATGTTTATAATTACTGCTAGAGAATGGTATGTAGAACCAAGGCCACTGCTTGGTTCTACTAAATATCTTATGTTCTGGAACCAGAAGGGAATAAAGGGATCACACCTGTGACCCTCCCCTGGGGAGGAGTGGACCAGACAGGTGACGAAAATTGACCAAAGTATCCCACCCCATACACCTCATACTCAGTATAAATTTGAGGGAACATAAGGGTCAAGCTCTTTTCATCCATGGCAGCATCCTGAGAGGACTCCATCTGTGCATCTGACTTTGATCCCAATCTGTGTATTCCTGGAACCATGTGTTCCTGCATCCAGCTCCCATCTGCCACTGACTCCAGAAGCCTAGTTTGGGACCTACCAGGACCAGACTGGCAACCTCGGTGGTGACCTGAGCATTATTGAGTGGGGAGTGGGATAGTGATTTTGTATGTATTTTAATGTATTTGTGTATATTTCATTATTTTCATAATTTCATGTTTCATGAAAGCTGTGAAGTTTAGTTTCCAATCTGTAAGTCTTCCTCTCTTATTCTCATTCCTGTCCCAGAAAGGGAAAGGAGAGGGTTTAATAGAGAGCATCTGTCATTCATTTAATTGCCAGCCCAGAGTTAAAGATAACAAAAGGTACAAAACCCAACCGCATCCCATTTTAATATTTCAGATAATCTGTTACTTCTTAAGATACTGCACTTTATATGGGCAATGAAATTCATAAATTAATCCTTTAGATGACATTTTTATCTTCTGTTTAGTCCATCCTTAATATTCATCTATTCATTTTGTATCTTGCAGCACTAAAATATTTTAGTTTTAATGCCTTCATTTAATGCATTCTAGTCAGGAAACTCTTTTATCACTTACCTATCAATATATTACTGGCCTTGTTTGTAATGCAACTCTTGTTTCTCATTAAACCTAGCTCAATATCAGAGGCAGCTCTATCACAGAAGCTGATACAATTTCTCTAGTTCCCTTTACACAATCCATTTCAAATTTACTGTTTTGTACTCTGAAAGACAAACTGTTCAATGTCTCCCTCTGAAAGGAATTTCATTCTTTATCACCCTCGCCACAGTTTTAAGCCATGCAACCTTCTAAAAGGTCATTTTGGGCAAAAGCTGGCAAAATGCTTTTAGGTAATCCCTAAAAGATGTCTGATAACAACAATGAAGGTAGAAAATTTCATGAGATTTATTAAAAACTTACTGTTTCACCTCTTTACATAAAAAGATTTGGTTTTATTGTGACTTATCTTTTTAAACAGCAAGATATACCATTAATTCCAGTTTCTCTTAATCTCATTAACATTGGCTAACTACTAGTAAATATTCCATCATTTTCCACTGTTTCACCAATATTCCCTGATGTCCTCTTGCCCAAGCAGAAGTCCCTAATGCCCACTTTTATGACACTGCCAACCATCACCCTTAAAAAAATGTTGCAGATATTCAGAGAAATATTACAAGTTTTAAAGCTGTCTTGCAAGCTTTTTATTCCCCCTCAACATCAAGTAGGAAGGAAGCTCCACAGTACCATATTGTGGTATAGGGTATTTCTTACCTGACAGGGGAATTCATAAACACTTTAAGAATTTTTTTATGCTTCCTATCCGGCATTTTTACTCATTGATATTTTTACTACTTGGCATTTTCTTCTTTGCAAGTACCTTAGTGAGCTGACCTCTGCATCATTATTCAAATTCTGTAGAGAAATATTTCCACATCACCCTAAAACTTTTCATCAGTTTATTATGCATGTACAGAGGGCATCCAAATTAATCCTGAACTAAATATATATATATATATAAAATATAGATAGATAGATACATATGTATAAAGCTGAACTTCAGAGACCTAGGGAAAGGAAATATTAGTAGATCTATAGAAGGCGCTGGCAAATTTCACTGTCCATTACTGAGTTCCTTACGAGTACTACAAGAAGTAATGAAATCCAGAACTTTGGTTATCCACTGCTGCACAATGCCATTAGCTCTATTTGTTACACTGAGCAAGGGGAGACAATCCAGCCACGTGGCACAGTGACTCTGTGAGCTCCTTCCTCTGCATCTTCTTCGAGATAATTGTGAAAACATGTTCTGATTAATACAGTCTCTTTCAGTGGCTTTCAACTGGCTGCTGTTCAATACTGGCTGTCAATGTAATGATGCTACATGGTGGGCTGTTTGTGTGGATGACTGTTCTTCCTCAAAAACACATATGCTCAGGGTTGCTTTTAAATTTAATGGGTAGAGATTGAATTTCCTGGAAATACTTATTCTGCAAAGGCAATCACCTTGTTCACAAAAATAAAATAAAAAATTAAAAATAAAACTTCTTTTGTTCTCCTTCATATAATTTCTGTTCAACTTGTGTAACAGCAACATGATAAGACTTAATTTAAAATAACTGAGTCAGAGTACAAGATTAAACTCTATGGGGGATGAAAGTATTCTTCACTTTCATCTGATTCCTAAAACCTGAAGCACAGAATGATTTCAGATGACAGGCTTTCAAGTGAACATGAGAAAGGAGAATGAAAAATTGCCTAAAGAAAAGCAGAAATCTTATTTTTGAGAAAATTCAGCCACTGCTATGCTTAATAGGAAATATAAGTTGATTAGTAACAGAAAAAAAAATTAATAAGCATGTCTAGTATGTGATTCAGTTATATACATTAATCCTTAATTGTATTCCTATTGAAGACATCAGTAAAAATTCCCTTGCTTTCTGGCAGTAGAACAGCCAGTCATGTGTCTGATCCAAAACCAAAATGGATTACTTAGATTGTCCTATATCATAACCAAGCAAGGAATATAATGGTTTTGTTGTTGGGTTGTTTTGGGTTTTTCAGCTCTTGCCAGAGTCATTGGCCTCTGCGCATTTGTACTCTGTTTAACCTCCCCAAAAAAGGCATCAGAGTGGGACCAGGATTAGCTTTTTGGTAGCCAGCAGCATGATTTGCAACATGGAGTTTGAAGGAATTGTCAGCACAGACCAGCTTCCAGCGCTTTCCTATTTTGGTACTTCATGATTATGAACCACTACTGATCTAAGCAAATCCTGTAGAAATTACTCAGTCAAAACCATATTTTATTTATTCTTATAGAAAAAGTAATTTTAAGCTAAGTTGTAAGAGCTGTATTGCAATTTAGCAGTCTCTTCCTTTGGGAAAAGCATGTGCTGAAGAAACAGTGTTCATTTGTGCCTTTGGTCTTGACATAATGACCTAAACAATCTACAAAGTGGCATACAAGTATTTGGTCTACAATTAATAAAGTATGAGATAACTTGTACCTCCAGCAGATGTACTGATCTAAATAAGTTTGTATTAACAGCATGGCGTGCAATGTGTAGGTCCTTGGGTACTTCATGCTGAGCATTTTTTTGAAAAACAAATGTCTCTTGAAGTATCAGACAGAGAAGAGGTTTGGGGCTGAAGTTAATCACCGTTACCACTCATGACGATTAGCAAATCACCATTTGTTACATGGTGAGATGCCCTAAAGCTAGGAAAGTCTCCTTCTAAAAGACAGTCCTGCAAACCACTTCAACATTCTCACCCAGTTGAACCAGGGCTAGCAGGAGCTGTAACAAACATGCACAACCCCAGTACCTACTCACAGGCTATGTCCCACCAGCAAGACAAGTCTTACCTATGTAACAGTGATATCACATCTGATGGCAGTGCTGAGCACCAGATACTTTTCCCTTGTGTCTGAAGTCCAGCAATGGCATCATCCTTTTTTAAACACATTTCATGATTGACACTAGGGAGTTAACAACTCAAGGCTAAACAGTCTAGCAAGCTGAATGTGCTTATTGCATTTGAAAAAGAGTGGTATTATTCAAACATTTAATGAACCAACTCAATTGCAGACCCAAAATCTTTCAAAACCATCCTGGAAAACTGCCATAAATGCTTGAAGCACAAGGAAAAAATACAAAAAAATATAATATGCTGGTGAATGGGTGAGAAGAATTACTTTATTTCAGTTATGTTTCTCTCATATAATTTTTTCGTCTGTAATTCAAAATTAATATATTTACACTATGCACAGAGTTTATGTGGCTTTACTTATTAATTATTTAATAAAATATGACTCTGTATAAAGAAAAAGAAACATTTTAGGAGCTCTGTTGTCTAAACTTACACAGTACCATGTAGAACCATACAAAAATACAACGTGACTTTAAATGAACTGGTTTAGGTATGGGAATCTATGAACCTGGATTCACAGCTACCCAGTGTAATTTTCTAAAGTTTCCTAATCAGTTACACATATCAGTCTGAAAAGCACACCACACTTGCACAGGCATGCAGGCAGGCTTTCAACATCCATACTAGTTCATTCAGTTACTCTCCATGTCTCCCCAGTTTCCCTACTGGTGCTGAGACATTCCATTAACAAATTTTGGCACAATCCAATGCCCACTGACACTGCAAAGAATACAGTTACTGATTTTGATGGGCTTGGTGTTGGTCTTCCTGTAACTATAAAGCAGAAATATTTTGGATATTAAAAGTCTCATCAATAATGCAGTGTATGAAAAACATAAAATTCACACCTTAGTATTAGAGAGAATAAACAGCCAAGCCTTTCAAGATGAAGAAGAACTTACTCAAGTTAAAACAGCCATCTAACAGAACACACAGAAGATGGCTAATCAGTGGAAAACCTAATCAAACGGACTCAGGATTAGAGTCTGACTAGAGTCGTCAGTCATAAAGTTTCATGCTCAACATAGCACTGAAACCTAAGACATCACTGACAATACCAGAGCATGGCTTACTCCTTCTGATGGGTGGCTTTAATGTGAAATTAGAAGTCACAGTTGGGTGGTGGGAAGAACATTGGGGAGCCACAGTAACAGAAATGAAGCACTAACTATGCTAAGTTTCCAATCCTACTTTGGCAACTATTCTCCCTCAAAATGACATACCCAAAAAACAGAGACTCAACAGATGATAGAACAACAAAACAGACCAAGATTCTCTCTACTAATGCAAGATTCATATCACATGCCTAAAGTGTAAGGACATACTAGGCCACATATATAACAGCAGCCACCAAGATCATACTACTATGAGACCCTTCAAGCAAAATCTAGAAAAAAGTAAAGTGGGACTGGAATTATTTGAGGAATGTGTACTGGATGCTTGACATGAAAGAGTCCCCCAGTGAACCTGGTATATGGAAATCAGCTGATGTGAAGTGAAACAAAGATGAGAAATGTTAAGAAAAGCCAGTAGCAGCGATGGCCCAGCACAACAGTAAATCTCTGCTCTAGAGAGAACGTAGGAGCAGTAGCAAGTGACCCAGAAGAACAGCAGATACTGACGTACCAGTGCTGGCACCAGGCAGGCTTAATTACCTGCCACCACTCAGGTAACAATCTTCATGTCTGCCAAGTGTTTTATATAAGAAAAAGTACTGAAAAACAACTAGTGTGTGTTTGTGGCTCAAAATTGTGGTAAGAGACAACATTTCACAGACTTGTTTTTTTAATTTTCCATTTGAAATGCAACATGACATGTTCAATCAAGATGCATCCATCAGATCACATTGCGCTTTGTTATAGGCACTGGCATTACATGACGTCCTTTTCTCTGACTCAGTGTAAATTTCACAACCTGTAACCTGCCATGCAAAATGTTTCAAACAAATGTGTTTGAAACCAAAAGACTTTATGGTTCACTGTTATTCAGACAGCTGATATGCTACTAGAATATCTTTTAAACACGAAATAAACAGTTTTGGTGTAACTGATAAATAAATTAAGCCTGAATCTCACCTTGACTGCTCAGCTACTGAGTGCAGCTGATTAACTTCAGACTAAATAACACAAAAGTTGTCCCAAACAGAGGTTTGGATATTCAACAATGGGAACTGTTCTCTCTTCTTTTAGGGAGAACAGTATTCTCAATCTGCCTGTGCAGTCACAGTCTGCTGTGACTATATTTGCATGCATATATGTTATATGTTATAACAGTGTCTTTAGTGGTTTAAATTAGATCACTAATTAAGGAAACATACATTTTCATTTTAAACTTCATGCATTCATGAGCTGGTCTGTTTCAACAAATTCCTGAAATTTTCATCTCCCTTCATAGTATTATCCATGATCAGTTCCATTTGAAAAGGCAGTCAGACTACAGAAAAGTAAAAATAAAGAGAGAAAAAATGTATATTTGCTCACTTATTTCCTTTTCATTGTATAATTTACTACTATAATCTGCCACAAGTTTCATAAAATCTGGGAGCAAATAATGGCTTTAAGATAGAAACCCACAGCTACACATCAATAGAAAATCAAAGAGGTAATTTTCAATTATTTAAAAAGAAAACTCTGTCTCTCAGTCCTCTCTATCCATTATTGCAAGGATTACATTTTTTGCAGCCCAGCTATTCAGTAACTCTCAGATGCATTCAATACACAACAGAGCAGCACGTACATTGCACAGCATATGTAGCAAGTGGTGAGCATTTAAAGTGCTGTCAGCATCCACACACTTCTACTTTGTGTGTTCAAACACATTTAATATGAACTCTCTGCAGGCACAAACTGCCGTGTACTGGCCTATCAACACCACACCATTAAATGTTTTTGTTCCCTTCCTACATGTCTTGTTAATTAATTTGGTAGAATGTTACCTCTTCTAGATTTTTACCTTTGGCAGGATCATTTTTTTTGCTTAAGATCTCTACTTATAGAAAAAAAATTCAACACACAGAGAAATTGCTACATGCATGCAACAATGATTAACAAACATGTTTATAAAAAAAAAAAAAGCAATAAAAAAAGAGGAAGGAAAGTGTGTAGAAGTTTTATTCTTGGCATTGAGTTACATAAACTCTAAAATACTACCAGACTGGTAGTATTGTAAGCATCTTTATTGGCCACCAGAAGCTATTTCCCTTCTTATTTTTGTCTTTACTTAGGGCAATTATATGTTATATTATTTAATTAAGGTATTTACATTAAGACTTGCAGGAGGGCAATGAAATATTAAAACTGTTACAGATGTTTTTAATTTCAAGATCACCTCTCTGCCTCAGTGTTTTAAAATACAGAACACAAGCAGAACATGTAATTTCCACATGGGTTTTGTTTTGTTGGGGTTTGCGTTTTTTTGCTATTTTGGAGTGGAAGCCAAGAGTCTCACCTTTCTTACTAAGGTTAATCAACCAGTCAGTCATAATTAGTTATGAATCCCCTGGTGATGAGCATCCATCCAGACGTACAGGCTGAAAGCAGTAGAGAGGCTCAGGTTCTTTGAAATAAATGTAGTTGGTAGTTAACTAAACCCAAGGCAGGTTTGCTCCTCTATTCAAAGATACAGACTTGATGCTATGGCCTGGAGGATGGCATAAGGTTTTCTATCCTTTCTAACAGTTACATATTTACGATTATAACTCAAGACATTCATATTATATGAACTTATGAAAAGTTGGTTGATTTTTTTATTCTGTCATATTTTTTCTTCAGTCACACCTCTTGGCAATCCATTATGGATATCAATTGTAGTCCATGCAGTAAAGAGCCCTTTCTTCAATTTTCAGTAAGTTGCTTTTCAATTCCAGTGGAAACACATTTTTTTTTGGATAATGAATCAGTACAAATCAGAATCACACTACCATTTCCTCCATGCCATTTATTATACTGTATATTGGACAGCTTCCCACACTCCCTGTGCTTCAATTGGCCTTCAAGACTGTTTGTTACTAGCATATTGCAACCCCCTCAATACCAAACTTTTGTAGCATCTTTTTCAATATTAAAGTGTGAGGAGATAGAGCTGTGGGCTCTATTCACTCTTGGCTTCAGGTATGCTACATGGGAATTACTGCTTTTTGCATTAGAGATTAGTGATTACAGTATGTGCAAAGGTGCCAGCGACAAGGGTCAGTACCCTCATCAGAAAAAGATGTGAGAAGTATTGTCCAGTTGATTAAATCCCAATAAAAGTTTCAAATTGTGAGTTCTGCCTTCGAAAGGTCATCAAGATGTATTCTAAGGATTCTGAATTAATCCCCAGGATGCATAATTAAGCAATCAGATACATTGTATTATCCATTTCCATAAATTAACATCTGAATCAGAATAGTGTGCTCAGTCAGTGTGTCACAGAGGAAAATGGAAGATCAAGAGAGTCACTCACCAATCAAAATCCTTCACTTTCTCAAAGCAGTCCTTTCTCTACAGTTAATGTGACCTTAATATTGAAGGAGTAATATTTTTACTTATTCTAGCCGATCACAAATATACTTCTTGTACATGTCACAGCCTGTCAGTGAAATTAGCTTTTGTTCTACAGTCATACGTTCTCATTTTTTTCTTAACACATATATTTTGGGTTCCACTCAATGGAGAGTGTTGAAGACTAAAGCAATTTCCACCATAGCTTTACTGCCTGATTGACAGTATTTTTTTCTTACTTGCAATTTCTATTCTCCATGCAGTACAAATAAAAAAATAACTTTGGCAAGGCAGCAGCATTAGAGATAAGTTTTACATCAGTACAGAGTTTTTATATTCAGAACTGGAAAAATCTTTATTATATGTAATTGTTATATTTCTTATGTCTGATTTCCAAGAATATAATAGGTTTCAGTCAAGATTGTGAACCCTTTGCCTACAGAAGCTTCCCTTGTGTCACATAATTCATGAAAGGAACACTGACAAAAAAGAGATGTGAAATGAAACCTGTATCTGCTTTCACTATAAAATAGTTCTAAATGTAACATAGTAAGAAGGATCATGGTGTGCCATGTATACAGCAACAAAGAAAAATAACCTGTCACATTTTTTGATAAAGCTATAGCTTTCTGCAATGATTGTGCATTCTTAATTATTACATATATCATATGACTATGATAATTTGAACACAAATGTGAGGTAACCAGAAACAGTAAGTAACAGTCTTAGGATCATTGAGTCCAACTATTAACCTAAATCTAGCAAGTCCAGTGCTTAAACCATGCTCCTATGCATGGATATGGTCCTATGATGTATATGGTCTATACATCTTTTAAACACCTCCAGGGATGGTGATTCAACCCACCTCCCTGGGCAGCCTGTATTCAGGTTAGAGAAGAGGAGGCTGAGGGGTGATCTCATTGCAGTCTATGGCTTCCTTACAAGGGGAGGAGATGTGGCAGGTGCTGATCTCTTCACTCCTGTGACCAGTGACAGGACTTGGGGAAATGGCAGGAAGCTGCTGAATCAGGGGAGGTTTAGGCTGGATATCAGGAAAAGGTTTTTCACCCAGAGGGTGGCTGAGCACTAGAAAAGGCTCCCCAGGGAAGTGGTCACAGCACCAAGCCTGCCTGAGTTCAAGAAGCATTTGGATGATGCTCTCAGGCACATGGTGTGATTCTTGGGGTGCCCTACACAGGGACAGGAGTTGGACTTAATGACACTGATGGGTCCCTTCCAACTCAGCAAATTCTATCTATGATTCCATGATTCTAAACCTCCCCTGACACAACTTGAGACCATTTTCTCTTGTCCTGTTGCTTGTTACTAAGGAGAAGAGACCAAACCCCATCTTGCTACAACCTCCTTTCAGGTAGTTGTAGAGAGCGATGAGGTCTCCTCTCAGCCTCCTTTTCTCCAGGCTAAATAACTACAGTTCCCTCAGCTGCTCCTTATAAGACATGTGCTCCAGAGCCTTCACCAGCTTTGCTGCCCTTCTCTGGACTCACTCTAGCACCTCAGTGTCTTTCTTGTAGTGAGAGGCCCAAAACTATGGATGCAAGAGTTCACTTCATGTTTTGAAATCACCTGTTTTTCCCTTCTAATTCCTTAATGTAATAGTAATATGAGTTTTGGAGGGTCTCTTCCTCTTTTAGTGGTAATCAATTTGAAAAGGGGTATGTGTATGCCATTTAGTGTCAGTCACAAGACACAAGGACAGTGTCAGTTCAGTATCCATGTGGCTTACAGACAACCCTCCAGCTCATTTATGGCAGAAAGGCCAATTGCATGGCTGTATGCCACAGCCTCTGCTTTATTCCATGGCTTCTGACTCCAGCTACAGACCTCAATTTTCTGCCTTCTCAAACTTACCTGTTGCAGTCTACTTCACTTGTTGCACTTGTTAAGCCACCACTTAATTCCTGATGGATAAATTTGTTTAGACTGGCTTTAGCCAAGGAACAATTCAATCAGTACACTGTATTTACTGAAGAAGTCACCAACTGCTCATTAGTCATTTGACATAGTAAAAGCTACAGTGTGGTTAGCAAGTTAATCAAGATGTGATTTTCTAATGAGAGGAAACATTTTCCTGCCTATTCAAAAGAGCAGTGGCCTTACGTAGTTAAGTTTTGAAACAGAAATGAGCTGGAGACAGTTTTCTTTTGTGCCTTCTGTAACAGACAAAAGCAAAAGAATTAAATTATATAATCTAGGGAAAATGGAGCAACTATTTAATTTTAATTTTATTTTCCTATTAGTTTTCCACTAAAAAGACAGTAAAATGATATTACCAGCACACATTTATGAAAGTACAAGTTGTAATAATAGAATATCATTAATGAAGCTATAATGAAGTCTTTCTTTAAAAAAAAATATAATACATTCTACATTTCTGGAGAAGAAAAGGTTGAAGGGAAGCCTAAAAACAGTCGTCTAATAATTATGAGGAATTTATGAAGAAGATTAAGCCAGCTCTTCAGTTTTGTATGGTGGCAGGACAAGTGACAGGAGACACAAACTGAAACAAGAGAGATTCAGACTGAATATAAGGAAAAGCTTCTTTATCATTAGGACCAGCATGCAGTGGATCACGTTGCCCAGAGAGACTGTGCACCCTCCAGCCTTGGAAATGTACAAGATCCAACTAGATAAAGCCCTGAGTAGGCTGGTTTGATCTGATAGCTCACTCTGCCTTGAACAAGAAGCTGCACTAGGGACCTTCCACCTTGGTATGCTTCTACGAAAGGCCATCAAAGATTAAAGGAGCTGTACACATCTTGTAAGTTTATTGTCATTCAACTCGCAAATACATCAATGTAGGTAATTTCTTGCAGAAGATACAGATTGTGGGAAAGCTTTCTTTCCTGAGACAGAAAAAGAAGAACCTGATAATTCAAAGAAAACATTTCAGATTTTTTCCTATACTTGTCTTTATCATTTTAGCTAAATATCTGAAGAATATCTTCATTGCCCAGTTTATGAAGATGATGCCATGCTTAATTTCAAAGCTCTTGTATTTTCTCCTCTGAAGGGAATCACAAGACAAAGAAAGGAAGTACTATAATGCAGTGCTGTTTCTTCTATCGTTATTCAGTCTGATTATTAGGTCGCTGAAATAATAAATCTATAGCACATTCATTTATACTGTAAGGTGGCAACACCAATGTTATGATAAACATGGAGGTTAATAATGCAAAATATTACTGAATACATTCCTTTTTAAAGAACTTTAGTAAGTATATAATAAATACTGATTTGAAGGTCCCTGCAGAACACTAGTCCTGGATGAGTTTGGATATTGCACATCTTAGTTGTAGGTCAAGCAGAATTTAGGCCATCCGCAAAGATGAAAATAACTTTGCTGGCAACAAATCCTATCAAACTAGGTCAAAAACCTAAAAACCTTCTAACCCATGCAGGCAAGATTTGGAGAAAAAAGTAATAGCTTTTATTAGACCAACTGACAGATTCAGAAAATGAACACACAGTGACATTAAGCATAGAGTCCTTTTTCCAGGTACAATACACATCTTCATTGGCTTTCATGTCTATACCAAGAAAAAATTAGGAGCTGGGTTTAACCTCTGAGAACTTTGATATCAAGGGACTTCAAGAGACAAACTTCTGTCTACTAGCATATAGTTACATGAGACAGTCTGCTATTCCACTCATGAGAGAAAGGGCATAGCTGTGAATGCAAGTCGAATAATTTAAGGAAATAAACTCCTAAATTTTCCTTCACAGCAATTAGATCTTATCACCGGCTCCCCACTAGTTAACATGTAATAATTTTGTGCTGGCTTTGTTGCATGCTGCACAGCTCATTTGCTTGTCTAAATCAAGCCCAGATCAACCGTGGGATGCCAGAATGCAATCACAGAATGGCAGAATGGTTGACATTGGAAGGGATCTCCGGAGGTCAACCTCCCTGTTCAAGCAGGGCCACCTAGAGCCAGTTAGTCAGGACTGTGTCCAGACAGCTTTTGAATATCTCCAAGGAGGGAGACTCCACAACCTCTCCAGGCCACCTGTGTCTTCACAATAGAAACGTAGGTTTATAAGCTGCTGCATTATGATGCTGTTAATAAATGAGGTGGAATTTTCCAGACTAATTTATTTTATTAACAGTATTTTTGAAATGCAGTTGGACCAGAGAACATACAAGGAGTATTTCTTAAGAGAAATGTGTAACTAAACAAAGGCAAATACAGGCAAGACTAGCTCTGCACTATGCAAAAGTAAAGCTCAGAATAAAAACTCTTTATGAGACATTATTTCTCCTCTTTGGTGCTAGCCATTCTAGCTGTTAGTCAGAGACCACGTCCTCAACCAGGTAACATCTCCTGGTTCACAAGAAAAACTAATCACATAAATCAGTCGATGGTGGAAAGCAAAGAAAACTGAATTTATATACACAA